>OY720462.1:5342800-6036550 GCA_963082715.1 Harpalus rubripes
TTTCGTATACATCCATGTGAAGAGATGATTAGATTTTATAATTTATTCTTTTCTCAAAGACCAAAAAACTAAAAAACAGCAAAATTATCAAATTTCGACTCAAAAAAAAAATTGAGATTTTGCTACATGCTTATACTCCTCAAAATGTATATTCCAAATTTTAAAACCACAGGTCGATAACTCTTTTCGTTTCCGAGATATTCGTCCTCAAAATTTTGCTCAAGAATGCTCAATTTTGGGCCATATCCCAAAAATGGTCATTTATACACCCCTGGGAATATCACCATTAGATTCTACGAGCAAAATTACATAAGCATACCAATTTTCATAATTTTTGAAATACTATTACAATCTCCAGAAGGAAAAGTCTGAAAATGACCAAAAATCGCAAAAAATCTAAGGTGTACCCCTTGCGTTTTTTTCAGTTTTTGACGATTTTAAAGAATGTTTAATAATAAATGTATCCGTTGGAATATTTTGATGAAATTTGGTATACTTATGTTTTTTGGTACGAGAAATTTAATGGTGATGTCGCTGAAGGTGTACCACACACTCATTTTTGGGTATGAAGGTGGGGTGGTTAAAAAAATGGTCGAAATTTTTAAAAAATTAAAAAATCTGAAAATTTGTATTTAAGTAGTTTGAAGGGTGTAGATTTAAGATTTTGAAACCACAGGTCGATAACTCTTTTCGTTTCCGAGATATCCGTCCTCAAAATTTTGCTCATGAATGCTCATTTTTGGGCCATATCCCAAAAATGGTCACTTATACACCCCTGGGAATATCACCATTAGATTCTACGAGCAAAATTACATAAGCATACCAATTTTCATAATTCTTGAACAACTATTACAATCTCTAGAAGGAAAAGTCTGAAAATGTCCAAAAATCGCAAAAAATCTAAGGGGTACCCCTTGCGTTTTTTTCAGTTTTTGACGATTTTAAAGAATATTTAATAATAAATGTATCCGTTGGAATATTTTGATGAAATTTGGTATACATATGTTTTTTGGTACGAGGAATTTAATGGTGATGTCGTTGAAGGTGTACCGCACACTCATTTTTAGATATGAGGGTGGAGTGGTTTAAAAAAATGGTCGAAATTTTAAAAAAATAAAAAAATCTGAAAATTTGTGTTTAGTAGTTCGAAGGGTATAAATTTAAGATTTTAAAACCACAGGTCGATATCTCTTTTCGTTTCCGAGATATTCGTCCTCAAAATTTTGCTCATGAATGCTCATTTTTGGGCCATATCCCAAAAATGGTCATTTATACACCCCTGGGAATATCACCATTAGATTCTACGAGCAAAATTAGATGAGCATACCAATTTTCATAATTCTTGAACAACTATTACAATCTCTAGAAGGAAAAGTCTGAAAATGTCCAAAAATCGCAAAAAATCTAAGGGGTACCCCTTGCGTTTTTTTCAGTTTTTGACGATTTTAAAGAATATTTAATAATAAATGTATCCGTTGGAATATTTTGATGAAATTTGGTATACATATGTTTTTTGGTACGAGGAATTTAATGGTGATGTCGTTGAAGGTGTACCGCACACTCATTTTTGGGTATGAGGGTGGAGTCCGTAAAAAAATGGTCGAAATTATAAAAAAATCTGAAAATTTGTATTTAAGTTGTTTGAAGATTTAAGATTTTAAAACCGCAGGTCGATATCTCTTTTCGATTCCGAGATATTCATCCTCAAAATTTTGCTCAAGAATGCTCATTTTACGATGATATCTGTATGTATGTATATATGTATGTATGTATGTATGTATGTATGTATGTATGTATGTATGTATGTATGTATGTATGTATGTGTGTATGTGTGTGTGTTTTCGGATCCGATATCTCAAATACTACAATTCAAAAAATTATAATTCCTTCGTAATCCTTTTCTGTAGATCCATGGGAAGAAATGATTAGATTTTGGTTATAATTGGTCAACTGGAAGTACCATCTTTTTAAGATTTTAAGTTTTTCTTATATATATATATATATATATATATATATATATATATATATATATATATATATATATATATATATATATATATATATATATATTTAAAAATATGAAATACTTTATTCTCTATACGATTTGACTACATTTTATAAAATTATAAAGAAATTAAATTTCATAAAGCAGCTAGCTATGTTGTAACCATGGAAACCGCTACTATATTAAGAAAATGCTGATTGACGATGTCACTGTCAAGTGCAATTGACATGTTTGTGTTATAATTTTACTGGAAATATAGAATCTCTGAGGTACCTGAAACTTTCTGTATGGAATTTGTACAAAATATATGGAACTGACGGAAAGTAATGTGCTGGCCACATCAGATTTTTAATAGTATTTTACATTACAAGCCAAAACGGTTTTTATTGCGTAAAGAGGGAAATGACTGGTGAGCCGAGTAGGCGAGCCTGTCACCACCTCGAGACAGTAAATAGTTACAAGGCATGTACAGTGGTTAAAAAAAATCCTAACTCGGCGTAGGCTATGAACAGTATATTCACATTTGCTGTTTTCTAATTTTTTTCCATTTCTAAAATAAGATTCAAGAAGAAAAGCTTTGATTTCTTTAGATAACATTTTTAACAATATTTCATGTCAAATTAACTTTTAATTAAATATTTTTAAATTGACATACGTTTCTTTGTTCAAAGCCTATTCTGAGTTAGGATTTTTTTAACAAACTGTATTGTACAGTTGCAATGGGCTACTTGCGTGCCATTTTTTTTTGGTTAATATTTTTGAAGAGACGATAAAAACTTGCTACCCATATTTTTTCTTTTACCAAAATTTTCATTAATTGGCCAGTAAAAAATTAATGAAATTTTAATATTTAAATTACCGCAATGTATGACGTAGAATTACGCCTTACCAATGAATGGCCTAAAGCAATAACATCGGTATGTCCAATTGCAACGGCATGTGCGGGTAATTTAAACATGACAGATCATCTGTTTGACGTTTGAATAATATATTGGAGGTTAATATTTTCGTTTGTCATTTTAATCTTGGACAAGCATAAGCTAAGTTAAAATCCTTGAAAATCTTGCTTAACAAATTAAAATACGTAATAAAAGTAACAGAAACCAGGCAAATTGTAAATAATAAAGAAGAGAGACAGTGACAGAAAAATGAACTAATGTCAAAATCAAATTAAAACTCGCACTCGCTCGCCATCTACAGGTTACATTCTTAAATATGCATCCCTTTCTCCAGTTCAAAATAATGACGTCAAAGAAAATCTTCTTTCTTAATAAAACATATATTTTTTTTTTTAAATAAAATACTTTAGGTATTTAGTGATAAATATCAGATTTTCAGTACCACGCAAGTAGCCTATTTACACTTATTACCTCTCGCTAAGAGAGGTATTGTATTCATGCTAAAAATCGCATATCCAGATTTTAGTGAATAAGCACGTTTTAAGGTCCCTAGAATCCGATTATAACATTTTTACGATGATTTCCGTATGTGTGTGTGTGTGTGTGTGTGTGGATGTGTGTGTGTGTGTGTGTGTGTGGATGTTGGATTCACTATATCTCAAATACTATAAGACTTAAGACATTTTTAACTACGGATTCCTCAATCTAACAATAATGGGAAGAGTCCAGTCAGTTTTGGTAACAATTGGACAACCGGAAGTAGTAGTTACAAGAAAAAAATTATCTAAATATTATTTATCGAAAATTTATATAAATACTTATATTAAAGAACGTTAAATTCTTTATTCGACAAATATAAATTCATTATTATATCTTTTATAGATTCAGAGATAAAGAAATGCATATAAAATAATTTGATGTAAAAATTCTTAGATCAAACTACTTCAAGGCAAGAAATTCAAATGTTTGTAATTCACACATAAATGTCACTGTCAAAAATATTTGTATGCTACTGTCAAAAATATTCGTACATCATTATGAAGATTATGAAAATAAATAAAAGTCAACAACGCAAAAGAATATACCTACAAAAGAATATAAAAGGAATTTGCGAAAGAATGACGAATAAAAGAAAAAGAAAAGGAAAGTAGAAAAAAAATTCAGGATATAAAGAAAATGTATGTATTGTACATAATTAATATTAAAATAATTATTTTGTAGTGAGACATGAATATATGTATTTGTATTTAAAAATATTTTTCGTTTTATGTGTACAACCAGGTAAAATATCTGGCGAGAGGTTATGTGTTGGCCACATCAGATTTTTTTTAAAATGTATGGCAGTAAGAAAACACAATTTTCACATGACAACATTACTACCGTTGTTATAAGTTAGTAACTAGTAAAGATTAATTTTCAAAAATTGTAGGCGGTATCAATAAATGAACTTTGCAAGTAACAAATAAACAATTGTACTAATACAGTTATTACTTAGTTACTAGCCTACTTTTTTGTATATTAAACAAAGGCTTAATATCCCGAAACCGGTAAAATACATACATACATAATGATTTCAAAATTTTAATAATAATTCATATATATTTTCAGTAAACACTTTTAAAAACTAATAATTCAAACAATACAGATTTGTTTATTCTGTTAAAAACAACATCAGCATAAAATTTGAATTATAACCCGAAAGATGAAAAAATATTAAATACCTCAAATTATTTAAATGCCTAATATAAATATGTGTATGTAAATAAATTTATTTTGAACACTGATTTTACAAACAGATTCCATAAACATTATTCCAGAATAATAACAATGCTGTACATTTCATACCATAAAATTTTCGTGTATGTATAAAACAATTATGAACCTAATAGAGTAGAAAATATTGCCATTTAAACTGCACGTTGTTCGCATTTAAAAAGGTAAGGGTATGTGAATATTACAAATATGTTTAATTAAATTTTACGACTATAAAGAACTGCAAATTTGCACTAAATTTAGGAGGCACATTCGATAGAATACAAAATCAATATTGCTGTAGTAATAATCAAATGATTCAATACAATACGTGTTGTTTACTGTAATTTACGATATACTAAAGGGACTGGAATTAATTTACCGAAATTTTGACTTAATATACGATCAAAGTTTGAACAAAAGGGCATAATTTAATCAACAATTGAATGGATTGATTGGTTTTTTATTGAAAAACTGATACTGCAGGATCATATTTAATCGAATATTGTCAGGATACATGATAAGAGATGTTTTCCATTATAAACTATGCGTTTCCATTTTTAAAGCGATTATATTTATGCAATATAGCTGTATTCTTTTTGACTCATTTGAAACTCAGCTCAATATATAACTGAAGTAAGATGAAGTGAGTTGTGATGTGTGCAAAAAGAACAAGTTTAATTCCATTTTATCACTACCTTCTTTACCGATAATATTGCTGTAACAGGTGTCAAAATTATTGACTTATTTTCTGGTCTATAATACTGTTTATAAACGCAAAATGGATAATGTTAAAAATATATTGCTGTATATGTGAGAATATAATTCATTAGTCACGTGACATGTTTTCCGCCAATCAACATTCAGAATCTCCCTAGTTACATATCTATCACAGCGATGATAAAAAACAAAGAAATTATCACCTTATTTATATTCGTTACTAGGGGATTTGGTTTCGTTATTGACAAAATTGACAGTTAATTTTGAGTATATAAATGTGCGGTAATCGTTTTCATATTAACAACGATGAAAATAATAAGGCAACTGTAAAATTAACCATGTTGTAAAGCAATAGATGAAAAGTTAGGTTACCAGCACGCATAATGTGTCATAAAAATTCATTATATTCTCTCATTAAATATAAGCTCGTGATATGATTAATAATCGAAGATATTACTCGTGAAACCGAAGCAGCATATTTCACTCGTCCTTCGGACTCGTGAAATCTGCAACTCGGTTTCACTCGAGAATATCATCGATGATAATCATATCACTTGTTATATTACGTATGAGAATATAATTCATTAGTCAGAATCTCCCTAGTTACATGACTATCACAGTGATGATAAAAACAAAAAAAAATATCACCTTATTTATATTCGGTATTTGTTTTCTTTATTTGACAGTGACAGTTAATCTTGAGTATAAAAATGTGCGATAATCGTTGGATTGATGTGAACAACGATGAAAATAATAAGCCAATTGTCAAATTAACCATGTGTCACAAAAATTCGTTATATTCTCTCATTAAATATAAGCTCGTGATATGATTAATAATCGAAGATATTGCTCGTGAAACCGAAGCAGCACATTTCATCTGCAACTCGGTTTCAATCGAGAATATCATCGATGATAATCATATCACTTGTTATATTACGTTTGAATATATATATATATATATATATATATATATATATATATATATATATATATATATATATATATATATATATATATACCGGGTGGAACATCATACCTGTGTACATAGGCGATTCATATGAGAAAAACAGTTTTTTCGTGCGCATTGCTCCCCAAATTATTTTAGACAAAAATGCTTCAAATAAATGTTGTAGAGCATAAAATTCTGCATCTAAATCAATAAACAGAATTACTTTTACATGCTTTGTAACGACACAAATTAAATAAGAAAATATTGAAAATTACGTTGAAAATAACAAATAGCCATGGAATTGAACAAAAAATAAATAAATGCTTGAAGTTTTATCTGTCACAACGTAAGTTAACTTATTTGACGTTTCTGACAATTTGATAAAACGTCAAGCATTTATTTTTTTTTTGTTCAATTCCATGGCTGTCGATATTTTCAAAGTAATTTTCGACATTTTCTTATTTAATTTGTGTCGTTACAAAGCATGTAAAAGTAATTCTGTTTATTGATTTAGATGCAGAATTTTATGCTCTACAACATTTAATTGAAGCATTTTTGTCTAAAATAATTTAGGGAGCAATGGGCACGAAAAAACTGTTTTTCTCATATGAATCGCCTATGTACACAGGTATGATGTTCCACCCGGTATATATATATATATATATATATATATATATATATATATATATATATATATATATATATATATATATATATATATATATATATATATTTGTATTATATAACCTTCAAATATAAACTGAGTGTTTCAAATCATTTTGAGTTTTCTAAACTGGTAGTGTAGCATCGGAAAGGGGGGAAGTGAGTTTACTCAGAATAACTTAGATCAGTTGTGTCAAAAATAACAACGATTTCCTGAGTTTATCTGAAGTGATCTGAGATGAGCTTTTTTCAAGAAAAACAGTTTAAATCTTCAAATGAGGGTACTTCCGGTTGATCAATTATAACCAAAATATAATCAGCTCTTCATATGGATGTAGTGAAGAGGAATACGAAAGATTTGTAATTTTTGGAATTGTAGTATTAGAGTTATCGCATTAGAAAATTTTGTCACACACAGACACATACACATATATACCGTGTGGCGCTCGAAATCCGTTACATAGGCATTTAACACGGGAAAACAGTTTTTCCTAGCGCGTTGCTCCCCATATTATTTTAGAAAAAAATTCTTCAAATAAAAGTTGTAGAACATAAAATTCTGCATTTGAATCAATAAGCAAAATTAGTTTTGCAAGCTTTGTAGCAGCAGAAATTAGGTATGAAAATGTCGAAAATCTACTCAAAAGTAGTGATAGCCATGGAATTAACAAAAAGCTTAACAAACAAACGTGTGTTTATCTGTCATAAAAATTTATTTACAATTTAATTTTTTAATAAAATTATCGTAACGTGAAATTCTGAAGCAGAATAATAATTTAATTCTTCTATACTGTTCAAATACTCATTTTTCTGGACAAAAAATCACAATATTTGACATTTAAATCAACACATTTGTTTATCTTCTTTCTTTTAATTCCATGGCTAGCACTATTAAACTGAAATTTTTAAAAATTTTATCTTCAATTTCTGAAGTTACGAAATGCATTTTGTTTACTGATTTACATGCAGAATTTTATATTCTACAACTTTTATTTGAAGATTTTCTTTCTAAAATAATTTAGGGAGCAACGCGCTAGCAAAAACGGTTTTCCCATGTTAAATGCCTATGTAACGGATTTCGAGCGCCACCCGGTATACGCACACACATGCAAACATCATTAAAATAGTAAAATCATATTCTAAGGACCCTAAAACGTGCTTATTTATCAAAAACTCACCACCGAATTTTTTGACCAAAGACAATACCTTCCTTACCAAAATGTGACGGAAGGTAAAAATAAATAGAACAATAGTTACATGGAAAGGAATTCAATACGGCTTCCAGCATAAGTAAATATGTAGGTATGTATCTAAATTAATAAAAATTAAATGGCGGGAGGTATTGTGTGGGCCACATCAGACTTTTTATATTTAGTTGATTCATATTACATTCATATATCATACATAGATAATATGGTTTTATATATTATTTATATTTCAAATTATTCTTTATTTAATTTTTCGATATATATTTCCACAACATTAATTCTTTATAATATTGAATATTTGAATGAACATTCAATTTACTTATCATAATCAAAATATTTTTGACAGAATATGAATAAAATAATATTGTTTCGCAATGTAAGTCACAGTTATTGCTATTAATCTACTAATTAACAGAACTTTTGAAATTTCTTTTTGAAATTAATAAGAAATTAAAACCAGAATAAAAAAATCAGAAACAGCTTTATATGTAACTTTTAATTCTGTACAACTTTGCACTCTACAGATTTGCCGTAAAATGGATAGGAGAACAGGATATTCCGTAAAACTAAAATCCCATGTTAAATCCCTATGGTTGCACCTGACCGTCAACACACTGTATATATTAATATTTATATTATTTCTGCTATATATTTTGAATAGCACCTCCACCATTTTTTGAAGTAAAATAAAAAAATCTGATGTGGCCAGCACATTACCTTCCGTCAGTTCACGCGTCAGTTCTATGTATTTTGTACAAATTTCATACGGAAAGTTCCTTGCTAAATTAAATATTTTATTTCTTGTACATTACCTTCCGGCAGTTGCATGTATTTTATGCAAATTTCATACAGAAAATTATTATTTTGTGACGTTTTCTATATACAGTGTAATGTATCTGCAGAAATAAAAGATTTATTATTATTTCTTGTACATTACCTTAAAGCAGTTGTATATATTTTATACAAATTCCATACAGAAAGCAAAAGATCCTATATTTCCAGTAAAATTATAAGACACACTATGTCAACTTCACTTGACACTGACATCTTTCAATCAAAATTTTCTTAATATAGTAACTGTTTCCACAGCTATGGCTACTTTATGAAATTTAATTTCTTTATAATTTTTTAACTCTATATCCATTTAATATTAGGTATAAAATGCAGTCAAATCGTATAGAAAATAAAATATTCTTTAATATTTATAATAACATTAAAATGTGAAAAAATGATATTTAACATAGTTTTTTCAAGAAAAACTGTTAAAATCTTCAAATGAGGGTCCAATTCTAACCAAAATCTAATCAGCTCTTCGCATGGATGTAACTAAGAGAAATACGAAAGAATTATAATTTTTTGAATTGTAGTATGGAAGTTATCGTAGACGAAAATTTTGTTACACACACACACACACACACACACACACACACACACACACACACACACACACATACACACACACGGACACACATACATACATACACACACACACACACATACAGACATCATCGTAAAAATAGTAAAATCATATTCTAGGGACCCTGAAACGTGCTTATTCATCAAAAACTCACCACCGAATTTTTTGACCAAAGACAATACCTTCCTTACCTAAAGGTGACGGAAGGTAAAAGACAAAATATAAAATTATGTATTAAATATGTAACGTAGCAGGAAATAAACGATGAAAGGTGTAATAATAAAATAAAAAAAATTAAAAAACAACATATTTATTTACAAACCAAAATACAGAAAATACAATATAAAACAAAACAAAAATCATCAATATTCCCCACTTACTTTATTCTATTCCTCACGATTGCCCCATCCACATTCACAATTCACATATTCCTTTAATCCACTATACAAGTCCTTCACTTCACCAGAAATTGTCCGTCCACGAGCGTAGTCTAGCCAGCGTTGGAAACGATGCGCAGTTGTCCGACGCCAGGCTAGCACTGAAAATGAGCGTCAGGACGACACCCAGCCTACTTCCATGGCGCAGGCGTATAGAAAAGTTGACAATCTTTGCGAGATACAAAAAGGATTGTTGTTTTGTATAAGGATGGTACTGATGGTAGAATTTTGGAAATTAGCATCTGTTTGAAAAGTTAAAGTTCACAATAATATAATATTTACTGCGCAATGTTAGCGTTGAGTATTTATCTCTCAAATTGTGAGAGTGTACTCGTTACGATTTGTAAAAAGGCTTGTGAAAGATTCATAGACCTCAACGGGAACTCGATGCTCAATTGGTAGAGCGCCCGGCTAGAGATTGGGAGGCTCTGGGTTCGAATCCCAGCGAGGTCCACGAATTTTTCACAATTCTTTCTTCGTTTAAATAAATTTGTCCTGGATCCTAAAGCCCATTTCTACGATTTAAACATCTGTTTGAAAATAATGTAAATGGTTGCCTTAACCCCGAGAAATGTGTGGCAGGAGTTCATAAGTTCAGAAACAACTTTACTTGCATTTTTAAGATGTCAATCTATTGCCGATACAAGGAATTTACAGGTGTCTCACAACTCGCGCCCCAGGCGAAACTGACACTTGCCGACGACAATAGGTTACCAACAAATAGAAGAAAATAATTTGCGGCTGCTTGCATAACGGAGTTACAGGACTTTTTAATCCACCAATCCCGGAAGGATATCTTGAGGTGTGATGATATTATTACAAAATAAAACTGTCAACAAATTTAGGTTAGCGAAGGTATCATCATCAGATCATCATTTATATCGTATAGTGCAACGTGTTGTAGTACCTTCCTTACCTATAGTTAACGGAAGGTAAAAAGTAATAGAACACTTGCCATACTTACTTGATTTGGGAATGTGTTATTTTAGCCATTATTTGACCTTTTTTGTTTGAGATTTTTACCTCTCGCTCAGAGAGGTATTGGATTCATGTCCGTATGTGTGTGTGTGTGTGTGTGTGTGTGTGTGTGTGTGTGTGTGTGTGTGTGTGTGTGTGCGTGCGTGCGTGCGTGCGTGCGTGCGTGCGTGCGTGCGTGCGTGTGTGTGTGTGTGTGGGTGTGGATGTGTGGATGTCGGATTCACGATTTCTCAAATACTATAAAATAAGACATTTTTAACTACGGATTCCTCAATCTAACAATAATGGGAAGAGTTGATTAAGTTTTGGTAACAATTGGACAACCGGAGTAGTTACAAGAAAAAAATCATCTAAATATTATTTATCGAAAATTTATGTAAATACTTATATTAAAGAACGTTAAATTCTTTATTCGATAAATATAAATTCATTATTTATATCTTCTATAGATTTAGAGATAAAGAAATGCATATAAAATAATTTGATGTAAAAAATCTCAGATCAAACTACTTCAAGGCAAGAAATTTAAATGTTTATAATTGACACATAAATGTCACTGTCAAAAATATTTGTATGCTACTGTCAAAAATATTTGTACATCATTATGAAGATTATGAAAATAAAAAATAGTCAACAACGCAAAAGAATATCCGTGAAAAAGAATACAAAAGAAATTAGCGAAAAAATGACGAATATAAAGAAAAAGAAAAGGAAAGTAGAAAAAGAAAATTTCAGGATATTGAATATAAAGAAAATGTATGTATTGTACATAATTTATTTTAAAATATCCCATAGATTTTGCTAATATATGTGCGAATTATTTTGTAGTGAGACATGAATATATGTATTTGTATTTAAAAATATTTTTCGTTTTATGCGTACAACCAGGTAAAATATCTGGCGAGATGTGTTGGCCACATCAGATTTTTTTGTTTGAGATAACTTTCTTTAAACATATTTAATATGAAATTTTAACGTAGCCCTTGCATTCAATCTACAATTAATATTATTTGATAACACGATACCTCTGTTTACATAATTCACTAGCTACAACAACAATTTATAAAACTATAACAACCAAACAAGAACATCATATATCATATTACTAATTACTTCAACCGCATTTCAATTACTGAAACCGAAAAATTTCCAATTAATAAATTCAAATTCATGTATTAGCAATTACATAGGCGTCGCAATTGAGTCAATCACTTCCATTTACACCGCGAACGAGTACTCCTGACCAAATCGCCAGTATCTGAAAACATTGGGCAATTAATCAGAGTAGTTAACGTTTATTTCAAAATTATACCAATTCATTAATGCATATAATTGTGGCGGTAGTTAAACACGCCGGCTTTCCGTTTGTTTGTTCCTATATTGTATATTGTGGGCTAAATATCATTGTGCAGAATATTGATGTACCAAATTATCAAATTGGAATTATATTTGATGATTGACAAGTACTGACCAAAATAAAAATCTCGTACAATACCTGAAAATCAATAAAACATATACAGGGTATTAATGAATACGGAAACGCACCGTTTTCGAGCTACACGCTCTTAAAGAATAATTATCTATCTAAATTTTAGTTGGCTGTGGCTGTTTAACTTCTAGATTTGAATTTTTTTAATAATTTTGTTCATTTTACTAATACATACTATAAAAATTTGATGTGGACACCACACGACTTCCTTGTCCGCAAGACTAATATGAAGTATAGACTCAACTATAAAATTGCACGTATTTGACGTAATTTGACATTAACATCTATTTTTTATTTTTTTGTTATATTTTGTCCTAATCCATAGCAAGCTTCATTACAAAAACCAAAAAGTATATAAGTTTAAATTTACATATCTCGCTTATATAAAGGGCTAATTTAATAACACTTGATGTGCTAGACGCAGAATTTAATTCTCTAAAACACTTATTTGAAGCATTTATTTCTAAAATAAAAATGAAACCATTTTATTCAAGAAAAACTGTTAACAACTTCAGGTAATATATCACTTCCGGTTAGCCTGTTTTAACAAAATTCTGCTATGTTATTCCAATTGATAGAAAAGTCTTATATACTAAATTTGAAAAGTTTTAGATTATATTTTAATATAGTTTTTCATTAAATTTTATTATAGGCTGTAAATAAAGTACCATTTCTGGAAATTATGTAATGACCAAAAAGGAAGGTGCACAACTAGATGTTATAGTAATTCTAAATACAAAATTTCAATTTTCTATGGCTTGCCGTTTTTGAGTTATGCGAGATACATACGTACGTACATACAGTCGTCACGACGAAATTAGTCAAAATGGATTCAGGGATGGTCAGAATGGATATTTCCGTTAAAACCTGACAACCGACATTTTTCGCGATTACAATACTTCCTTTACTATGTACAAGGAAGTAAAAATCTGGTGTGGCCACCATTTACAACCCGATTAGCGAATTTTACTTAATTTTGGCAGTTCATATCTTGAAATATAGTCTAACCTAATCCAAGTAACTACCTTTTTGATAATAAAATGAAAATTAAATTTTAAATACCGGGATAGAATAGAATTCACTAATTCAAAAATGAGGATTAGTTTAAACTTTTTTGCGAATCGTTAATTTTTATTAATTTAAATACATACCTATTTACTTAAACTGGAAACTGTATTGAATTCCTTTCCTATTGTTCTATTTACTTTTTTCTTTTTAAAACGTTAATATTATTAATTTGAAATGATTAGTTCTTTGACAGTGACATTCATATGTCAGTTACATACATTTGAATAACTGCGTAACCAAGGAGTTTTATTAACGTATGCTCCGGGATTTACATTATAGATAATTTTATAAATTTATCCATAAAATATGTAGAAAATTTAATATTCTATAATTTTTATAATAACATAATCTCGAAAAAATAACATTTAAAGGTATTTTTTGAAGAAAAACTATTTGAGCTTTAAGTAAAGTGCCATTTCCGGTTATCCGATTTACACCAAAATCTAATGGGCTCCGTAATAGAAAAAGTTCGAAATACAAGGTGTCAAAATTTTCTGACTGGTAATATTTGAGTTAGGAGGATCCACACATCCATACGCACATACACATGCACACAAACATCATCATGAAAATGTTACAATTGGATTCTAGGGACCTTTGGAAATTATTAAATTTTCTACAGATTTGCATAAATACTTTTTATATATTTTTTGGATAAATTTATAAAATTATCTATAATTTTAATCCCGGAACCTGCGCTTTAAACAAGCAAAACTCCTTGGTGACACAGTTTATATCTCAAATGTATATAACTGACAAAGAACTAATCATTTCAAATTAATAAAAGTAACGTTTTTTAAATAAATATATATATATATCTATATATATATATATATATATATATATATATATATATATATATATATATATATATATATATATATATATATATATATATATATATAAAATAGAACCCTATAGTTATATGGAATGGATCTTAATACAGTTTCCGCAATAAATAAATATGTCAGTATGTATATTTAAATTAATAAAAATTAAATAGCGGGAGGTTCGGTGTTGGCCACATCAGATATTTTTGTTATGTGTCAAAATACTTGATTGGTATGGGATCTCATGGCCGCGTGCCTGCGAGTGTCAGGTCACGAATCTGGGGAATCGGATTCGATCCCGACCGACGCCAAATATTCCCAGTTTTAAATGGCACAAAATTGATCCCTGTGGTGCACTCTCCACGCCAGCAATGAGTGCTCGTGAGGTGACGCCTGGTAAGTGCCCGCACGGTGCAAATATTTCATCATTACCGATATCTGTGTTTACAAAGGAGACTTGCACACCCAGCAATGTGTAATAAGCCGTGATATATTTATTTATTTATTTATACTTGATTGGTTATAAAAATTAACCAGTGGTTAAAAATTAACCACTGAGTTACAGAATAGGTCCGATTTAAAGTTTTAGGTCAATATTTAAAGTATCCAAATGAATTTTATAGAAATTTCCATCAGTTTGTGTAGATTTTATAATTAGTTGAAAATGTAAACCGCCTGAATTATTATGAGTTTAGGCTTTAGGCTTATCAGGGGTCACCTCACAACCTCTCAAAGCTGTAGTAGAGAACACCACAGGGCTAATTTTTGCGACAACCCTTAACACACATAAACACACTACAGCCATACGATCCCGTAACAAGACTAAATAGTAACAAAGAAAAAATGAAAAATAAAAATATGTGTTGCTTGTGGAAGTTGTAAAACATTCTTCGTGATCTCATAGGCGTAGTCTTCCCCCTACTTTTCAACGGAACGCTACTTCTGCTACTACATGGGACCCCTTTACCTCCCAGCTTGTCAACATTCTTTAAGTTTTTTGTCAAATTTCTAACATTCTCCCCGAGTCGAGTTAGTGTCACGTCCAATGAAATATTTAAAGCTGCAAGCATGGACAATGAAATCAAATATTTCAATATACGGAATTTCATGACAAAAATTAAATATTTTGAATTTTTTGAAGAAGGTTCAATTTATAATCTGTAAATTCCTATCTTTATAAAATATGAATTTTCTATTTATTACCTCCCGCTACCCTTGGTAAAGGAGGTATAGCGATCGTGCTAAAAATCATATATTGAGATTTTGGTAAATGACCACGTTTTTTCCCTAGAATCCAATTTTAACATTTTCACGATGATGTGTGTTTGTATGTCTGTGTGTGTGTATGTGTACGTATGTATGTGTACGTGTGTGTGTGTGTGTGTGTGTGTGTGTGTGTGTGTGTGTGTATGCATGTATGTGTGTCTATCTATACTATCATTCAGAAAATTTTGAAACCTTGTTTTTCTACCATATTCTAATATGGGAAAAGACCATTAGATTTTGGTGTATATCAGATAACCGGAAATGGCACTTTACTTGAAGCTCAAAATAGATTTTCTTCGAAAAATACCTTCAAATGTAATTTTTTCAAGATTTGTGTATTATAAAAATTCAAGATTATTAAATTTTCTACAGATTTGCATAAATACTTTTTCTATATATTTTATGAATAAATTTATAAAATTATCTATAATTTTAATCCCGGAGCTACGTTTTAAACAAGCAAAACTCCTTGGTTACACAGTTCATATCTCAAATGTATGTAAATGACAGATAAATGTTACTGTCAAAGAACTAATCATTTCACATCAATAATCGTAACGTTTCAAAAAGAAAATAGTAAATAGAACATAGAAGCATAGTAATATGGAATGGATCTTAATACAGTTTCCGCAATAACTAAATATGTATGTATATTTAAATTAATAAAAATTAAATAGCGGGAGGTTCGGTGTTGGCCACATCAGATTTTTACCTCTCGCTAAAAGAGATATTGTATTCATGCTAAAAATCGCATATCCAGATTTTAGTGAATAAGCACGTTTTAAGGTCCCTAGAATCCGATTATAACATTTTTACGATGATGTCCGTATGTGTGTGTGTGTGTGTGTGTGTGTGTGTGTGTGTGTGTGTGTGTGTGTGTGTGTATGTGTGTGGATGTTGGATTCACGATATCTCAAATACTATAAGACTTGACATTTTTAACTACGGATTACGGATTTCTCAATCTAACAATAATGGGAAGAGTCGAGTCAGTTTTAGTAACAATGGACAACCGGAAGTAGTAGTTACAAGAAAAAAATCATCTAAATATTATTTATCGAAAATTTATGTAAATACTTATATTAAAGACTGTTAAATTCTTTATTCGATAAATATAAATTCATTGCTGTATCTTCTATAGATTAAGAGATAAAGAAATGCATATAAAATAATTTGATGTAAAAATTCTTAGATCAAACTACTTCAAGGCAAGAAATTCAAATGTTTGTAATTCACACATAATGCCGCTGTCAAAAATATTTGTACATTATAATGAAGATTATGAAAATAAAAAAAGTCAACAACGTAAAAGAATATACGTAAAAAATAATATAAGAGGAATTTGCGAAAAAATTACGAATATAAAGAAAAAGAAAAGGAAAGTAGAAATAGAAAATTTCAGGATATTGAATATAAAGAAAATGTATGTATGGTACATAATTTATATTAAAATAGATTTTGCAAATATATGCGAGAATTATTTTGTAGTGAGACTTGAATATATGTATTTGTATTTAAAAATATTTTTCGTTTTATGCGTACAACCAGGTAAAATATGTGGCGAGAGGTTATGTGCTGGCCACATCAGATTTTTTTTATATTATACTTGAGACGCAAATCACAATTCTTCTTTTTTTATATATTATAAGAGAGGTAATGTTATCGGTCCAAAAATTAGATAGTGAGTTTTCAGTGAATAAGTATGAATTACAGTCCCCACAACACGTTTTTACTATTTTTACAATTATGTCTGTATGGATGAATGTATGTCTGTCCCAAAAATTTCTATTAGATTTTGGGTAAAATTAAAACCCATAACAGTTTTTAATGAAAAACTATATTAAAATATAATCCAAAACTTTTCTATGTTAGTATTTAAGACTTTTACATCAAGAAGAACAACATATTAGATTTAGGCTAAAATTGATAAAACTGATACTTTACTTGAAGCTCAGAACAGATTTTCGTGATAAATATAATATGATATAATCCAAAACTTTTCAAATTTGGTATGTAAGACTTTTACATTAGGTACTGATGACATATTAGATTTTTGCTAAAATTGATAAACCGGAAGTGGTAGTAAAATATAACATCTTACATTTGGACTATAATGATAAACCAGATGTGGTACGTAACTTGCAGCTCTTAACATATTTTCGAGGAAAATATTTTTTTCTTAAATTTCGTATTACAGACTATTCTATTTATTGAACAATAAATTAGATTTTGTTTACAAACGATCAACCGGAAATGATAATTTACTTAAAGCTCATATCAGATGTTTTTATTCCTGCGAAAATAAAAGAATGTGTTTCTGTTTTGAGTAATTATTATTGAAGATAATCGCATTTGATCAACGCTGACAGACAACACGAGTTATTGGAAATCTTTTTGCTAACTCTATTGATTGTTGCTGGTTCGTTTTCCAGGGCTGACCTCTAGTTTTTGTTTCAGAATTAAATTTCCGATTTCCGGTTCTGACGTCTAGGAAAGAGAAACAAACGTTTGCTTTGTTTTTCCGCAGTTGTTTTTATGGAAGCTAAACTAGACAAGTGAGTAACAGAGAATATACATCGCTACTCTTTTATCATAAGGATCTACCCGTAAATAAAACACGACACGAATTTAAATTCAGATAAAAACATTTCTCGCTATGAAGAACGCTGAATATCCAAAGACGACTTGATATTGATTATATTATTAGATATTTGATACTCTTGATAGAATAATTTGCTGAGAGGCATTAACCCTATAATTACGACTGGGCTTGAGAGGCCCAATTTCAAATTTCATTTATATTTATTAAATTTAACTAATTTTTCTTAAATATATTGCTCATTATAACCTTACTTAAAAGTATTGTCACACTACTACCAATTTGATGATACGGGGTAGCCTCGCGTTTGCCACGGAGGGATCTTTAAGGTCCGTATATTATTTTTTGCATGTTTCCAAATTTACAAATTTACAGATCTGTAAGATTTACAGATGTCAACAGAATCGACCCATTATTAGCTTTTAACATACCTAGGAATGAAGGTTGAAAAAAATATTCGGAACTGCAGTCAATTATTTCTTTATTTTCAACTACGGCATTTCAACAATTCATCACCCTTAAATCATACGTGACCATAGCTCCAGCTAGACTATTTTATTTTATAAATTTGTGACTGATTATAATTACTTTATTAATCTCATGTTATATTTATTTCTCTTACATTTTATTATATTTTGTGAAATGTCCATTTTATCAATATTTATACATGACTTCAACTAGCCCTGAAGAAGATAGTTGTACTATCGAAACGTCGGCGTAGTTGAAAATAAAGAAATAATTGACTGCAGTTCCGAATATTTTTTTCAACCTTCATATCCCATCAGTCGACTATCAACAACCTTTTCATACCTAGGAATGTTATGTATATCATAACTGCCGAAGATGTAGGTTTGAAATCCGAGCTCGTAGAGCGAGGATTTTAAAACATCTAAGGCTTGTTATGATTAATAACATCTGTGGTTTGTTCTTAATTTATAATTTTAGACCCCTTACTACTTAATACTTTTTTAAAGGGAATCTAGTTTCCTATCAAAATAAATAAATAAATATAGCGTGTTCCATTAAGAAATATAAAGTTACATATTGTTAAAACGGAGCACCCTGTATACAAATGCATATGGTACGTAGATAGACAATAATATATCATATAAATTATATTTGAAGAGTTTTTCTATCTGACTTAAAATAAAAGAGTTATAAAGAGAGGACAGACCGATGAATCACCCTGTATATATATATATATATATATATATATATATATATATATATATATATATATATATATATACCGTGTGTCTATCTTAAAGGTGTACATAGGAGATTAACATGGGAAATCAGTTTTTTTCAATTTCCTGCTCGCCTAATTATTTTAAGCAAAAACGCGTCAATAAAAATTTTAGGGCATAAAATTCTGCATCTAAATCAATAAACAGAATTACCTTTACATGTTTTATAACGACAGAAATTAATTATGAAAATGTCGAAAATTACGTTGAAAATATCGACAACCATGGAATTGAACAAAAAATAAATAAATGCTTGACGTTTTATCTGTCACAACGTGAGTTAACTTATTTGACGTTTCTGACAATTTGATAAAACATCAAGCATTTATATGATGATATTTATATCGTTGAAATCAGAAAAAAATTCTCTAATGGGATAAAAAATTATATAGGATACCATTTAAAAAAATATAATTTTGTTCTGCCGTTTGAGAATCACTGGTCGAATTTTCGATTTGTTATTGTTATTATTAATAAATTAGCCCCTTATTCTTGATCATTTCTTGTATATAACATTTTTTTCTAAAGTCATTAGTTCGCCCAAAAAAGCGCTGGTTGTTTTAAAGGAAACACCCTGTATAAATAACACGTAAAACTCTTTTAGAAGAGAATATTTTGTAGGGTTTTATTTAGGTGTTGAAAAACTTATACACGATTCCTAGTCTTTACTTTGTTTTTAATAAAGTATGGCATGTAGCACCAAGTATATCCTTACTGAGTCTCGTCATTGTTGAATCATTATAAACTGCAAGATAAAATGAATAAAACTCTCGAAAAACGTGTTTGAAACTACTTATTAAGTTATACGCTTAAGGTATATTCTGGTACAATACTTGGACTCCACGAGCGTAATCAAAGTTAGTTTCAGTTTGCAGATGATAGGTAGCTTGAACTTTCAAAATATAAGCTTTAGTTCGAGATACAATCAAAGTTATAACTTCTTGATAAGGGTTCTCTTCCCATTCGCAATGTTACTGGTAATCTGCTAAATAAGACAAAAAATAAAAGAATTGTAGAAATCTGCCCCTGGAGAAAAAAAATGAATCATCAAATAGAAACATTTTAACCTCCCGCTACCCTTGGTAAGGGAGGTATAGGGATCGTGCTAAAATTCGCATATCAAGATTTTGGTAAATGACCACGTTTTAAGGTCTATGTGTATATGTATGTGTGGATCCTCCACTCTAACTCAAATACTATCATTCAGAAAATTTTGAAACCTTGTATTTCGGACTTTTTCTGTAATGGAAAGAGCCCATTAGATTTTGGTGAAAATCGGATAACCGGAAATGGCACTAAAAGCTCAATATAGTTTTTCTTCGAAAATACCTTTAAACATTATTTTTTCGAGATTAATGTTATTATACAAATTAAAGATTATTAAATTTTCTATGGATTTGCATTAATACTTTTTACCTCTCGTTAAGGGAGATATTGAATTCATGCTAAAAATCGGATAACTAGATTTTAGTGAATAAGCACGTTTTCAGGTCCCTAGAATCCAATTATAACAATTTTACGATGATGTCCGTATGTGTGTGTGTGTGTGTGTGTGTGTGTGTGTGTGTGTGTGTGTGTGTGTGTGTGTGTGTGTGTGTGTGTGTGTGGATGTGTGTTTGGATGTGTGGGTGTTGGATCCACGATTTCTCAAATACTATAAGACTTAAGACATTTTTAACTACGGATTCCTCAATCTAACAATAATGGGAAGAGTTGATTAAGTTTTGGTAACAATGAGGTGTTGCACGGTTTTTTTTTTCTTTGCTTTAATCAAAAGAATAAGAAAAAATATTTAGCCCCTATTTTTTATTTTTTTCGTATTATTCTTTATTCATGAGAAAATTGTCTTTGAAATTAATGTTTGAATTTCCGCTTCCCCTTTCGCCTGATGACGTCAGAATAAACCTAACCAATGAGGGTGTGGCTTACATTTGCCTCCGACGGAATTTAAACGAGTGACAGTCATGACATCTGTCAACTACTACTGATTTTTGTATTTGGAAATAATCCAACATGGTTGTAAAAAAGCGTTTTGTGCAGTGTGCCCAAATAGAATTGATAATAGGGAAACATAAAACATAGTGCCTCAAAACGAAGAATGAAATGGTTGTCGCAAGTAAAGATAAAAACATAAAATCAAAACTTCTTTGTTATAAATATCATTTTGATGTAAATATAAATATTTTTATAATTAAATAAGAACTATTGAATACATTTATTTTTTAGCTGGAAAATGATGCACTCAGGCTACGATTTCTTATACCGGCTAATCTTTGCACTATTGGGCCATAGGAGAGATTGATAAATCCAGAATAAAATATTACTAGACGGTATTGCTTAGGACGATAATGTCAATCTCCAACTGAAGAGGATCTATTCCAAACAATGTGTCGCTGGAATATGTTTTATATGTTTTAATAATATTGTATTCTGTTATGTTCCTGACACGAAATAAATCCAAAAGTCAAAATAGAATATAAAGTGTTTCATAAAGTGTCAGGTGTCAACTAAAATAGAAAAAAAGAGAGAACGGGGGAAAATTACTTAGAAATGAACAAAGCAAACATGTTGGAGATAAATAAATGTAAAAATAATATTTGGGATTAAATTTATAATGAATTTAATTTAGTTAGTTGACATGTGTCAAATTTATTTTACACAATAAAATTTACTTCCTCGAACATCGGTGGAGTAATTTATTCTGTAGATTTAATTAGCTAGTATTTTTATTCTTGTTTTGACGAAAATCTCTGGAATAAACTATTTTACTTCAGGAGTAAATTTTACTTTGCTAGAGCTTTACTTATCCATCTTTTATAATACTGGGCATTAAACTATGAAATATAACGCTATAATATAATAATAAATAACTAAGAACTACGCTAAGGAACCAAAAATTACGCTACACTATAAGTCAGACCAAAGTCAGACCTTATGTCACACAGTTGTCATTAAAGCAATCATTGACGTTGATGTATAATACATTTGTTTTTTTTTATCATCTTTCCAGTTTTGTCATTGGCTAATGTATGTCTGATGCCACAGACAGTGTAATTTGGCGCTAATTCAAAAAGTATATTTTTAAACTCCTACTGTGCTTACTATATACAGAAATTTGAACCGAAAATCATATTTAATCACACTGTAGAACGTACTTATTCGAATTTCAGAAGAAAAAAGATATGTTAATTTTTTTTGCAACACCTCATTGGACAACCGGAAGTAGTAGTTACAAGATAAAAATCATCTAAATATTATTTATCGAAAATTTATGTAAATACTTATATTAAAGAACGTTAAATTCTTTATTCGATAAATATAAATTCATTATAATATCTTCTATAGATTTAGAGGCAAAGAAATGCATATAAAATAATTTCATTTAAAAAATCTCAGATCAAACTACTTCAAGGCAAGAAATTCAAATGTTTGTAATTGACACATAAATTTCACTGTCAAAAATATTTG
Source organism: Harpalus rubripes (assembly GCA_963082715.1). Classification (NCBI taxonomy): domain Eukaryota; kingdom Metazoa; phylum Arthropoda; class Insecta; order Coleoptera; family Carabidae; genus Harpalus; species Harpalus rubripes. Next base: position 5,365,796 of record OY720462.1, read on the forward strand.
TGTGCCACTGTCAAAAATATTTGTACATCATAATGAAGATTATGAAAATAAAAAAAAAGTCATCAACGCAAAAGAATATACGTAAAGAAGAATATAAAAGGAATTTGCGAAAAAATGACGAATATAAAGAAAAAGAAAAGGAAAGTAAATAAAGAAAATTTCAGGATATTGAATATAAAGAAAGTGTATGTATTGTACATAATTTATATTAAAATATCCCATAGATTTTGCAACAGGTAAAATATCTGGCGAGAGGTTATGTGCTGGTAACGTTTTAAAAATGAAAAAGTAAATAGAACAATAGAAAAGGAATTTAATACAATTTCCAGCATAAGTAAATATGTAGGTATGTATTTAGATTAATAAAAATTACGATTCACAAAAATGTGTAGGCTAATCCCCTTTTTTGGATTAGTGAATTCTATTCTATCCCGGTATTTAAAATTTAATCTTCATTTTATTATAGCTCCGGTGGCTCAATGGTTAGAGCAACACCTCATGTCATGAGTGCCCTCGGGGCTCTGGGTTCGAATCCTACTAAGGCATGGATATGTGTGTGAATGTGAACCCACTCTCTAATTGGGATTTAATCCTGTTAGGAATTTTTTTAAAAAAAGGTAGTTACTTGGATTAGATTAGACAAATTTTAATCTTGTACGAGTATAGCCTAAGTTAAAATCCTTCAAAATCCTGCTTAACAAATATGTAATAAAAGTAACAGAAGCCACGCAAATTGTAAATAATAAAGAAGAGAGACAGTGACAGAAAAATGAACTAATATCAAAATAGCAAATCCAGATTTTAGTGAATAAGCACGTTTTAAGGTCCCAAGAATCCAATTATAACAATTTTACGATGATGTCCGTATGTGTGTGTGTGTGTGTGTGTGTGTGTGTGTGTGTGTGGATGTGTGTGTGTATGTGTGTGGATGTGTATGTGGATGTTGGATCCACGATTTCTCAAATACTATAAGACTTAAAACATTTTTATCTACGGATTCCTCAACCTAACAATAATGAGAAGAGTTGATTAAGTTTTGGTAACAATTGGACAACCGGAAGTAGTAGTTACAAGAAAAAAATCATCTAAATATTATTTATCGAAAATTTATGTAAATACTTATATTAAAGAACGTTAAATTCATTATTCGATAAATATAAATTCAGCATAAGTAAATATGTAGGTATGTATTTAGATTAATAAAAATTAACGATTCACAAAAATGTTTAAGCTAATCCTCATTTTTGAATTAGTGAATTCTATTCTATTCCGGTATTTAAAATTTAATCTTCTTTTTATTATGGCTCAATGGTCATAAGTGCCCTCGGGGCTCAGGGTTCGAAACCCACTAAGGCATGGATGTGTGTGAATGTGAACCCACTCTGTAATTGGGATTTAGTACTGTTGAGGGGTTTAAAAAAAGGTAGTTACTTGGATTATACGTATTAGACTATATTTTAAGAAATAAATTGTCAAAATTAGAGTAAAATTCGCTAATCCAAATATAAGGATTAACTTAATATTTTTTTGTGACTCGGGCTGTAAATGGGGGGAGGTATTGTGTTGGCCACACCAGATTTTTTTAAATGACATCTAGTGACTAATCATAATTTACTGAAGGCCCTACCAAACGAAATTTTTAATATTAACAATGAGTTAACAGTTAATATTATAGATTAGACTATATTTAAATTTTTCACAAATCTTTTGTTACATACGTTATCACTTATAACAAAAGTTCTAATAAACCAACGATTGTAGGCCCCATAAACCATCCCCTATATTACTAATGAACCATTAACTGTGTCCCATACTTGCATAAACTGTGCATTATCCTGTTGTTATATTTATAAAACAATGTGTGTGTAATCCTGCTCCTGCTGATATCCTTGCCTGTGGCCTGATTCCTGCTGCTGATGCAGCTGTGAATCCTGTCCGCGCGGCGTCGTTCCGCGGTGGTGAGCGCCCCGACGCCGCCCGTGCGTGCATTATTCAAATCAGATATTCATATGTAAGGACGCAATGTGATGCGATGCTACGCGACGCGGTGAACCTTTAGTTACAACACCACTCTTCTTCTGACTCTGATTTAGGGAATAGATAAGCGAAGTATATTTTGTAAGAATATGTTGGTTGTTGAGGTTTGTTCCAATAAAAGATGGGATGTTGGTGAAATTATTGGTTTAATGAATCGTAATATATTCGTATTCAGGGCTAGTGTAATAAAATTTTACCGGTTTCAGGATATTATTCCATTGTTTACATGTACAAAAGTAGGCTGGTAACTAAGTAATAACTGTATCTGTATGGTAATATTATTACCATACTGACTTGTCAACAACGGTCTACAAAATTAAAATAAAATAAAATGAAAATATAATGCTGTGCATTAATACATACAGATAACTTTAACCTATCGTTCTAAGTACGGTCTACTTTATTCTAAAGTAATAAACATGAGGAATAAAGCACATAATTTGAATATTTGTCATATTGACATATATAATTCTTCTATTAACTATAGCAATCTGAAAGTAGCATTAATGAGAGAATTTCAAAAAATGAAATTTATCAATAATGTCTTAATTTTCTGAAACCGATAAACAATTGAACAAACCACGGATGTTATTAAGCATATCAAGCCTTAGATGTCTTACATCTGCGGCAGTTATGATGTGCATAACATTCCTAAGGTATGTTAATAGCTATAACGTCCGATTGGTATGTTATATACCATATAACACCCTAGGGTGTTATGAGATGTTGCTTTGGTAATACTCAAAAAATTGATATTGTACTGTGATAAAGCCTAAAAAATTTGATGTGGTCAGCAGATTTACCTTCCGTCAGTTCTATGTATTTTGTATAAATTCCACACAGAAAGTTTTTTTGCAAATGATTCCATGTTTCCAGTATATTACCTTCAGTCAGTTCTTTGTATTTCGTACAAATTCCATGCAGAAAGTTTTTTGTAAGATTCTTTATATTTCCAGTAAAATTATAACTCAAACATATTATGTAAATTGCAATTTGACACTGACGTTTGTCAATCAGAATTTTCTTAATGTAGTAGATGTTTCCATGTTTAGAGCACAGCTGGCTGCTTTGTGAAATTTAATTTCTTTATAATTTTTACCTCCCGCTACCCTTGGTAAGGGAGGTATAGGTATCGTGCTAAAAATCGCATATCGAGATTTTGGTAAATGACCACGTTTTAAGGTTTCTAGAATCCAATTTTAACATTTTCACGATTATGTCTGTGTGTATGTGTGTGTGGATCCTCCACTCTAACTTAAATACTATCATTCAGAAAATTTTGAAACCTTGTACTTCGAACTATTCCTGTGATGGAAAGAGCCCATTATATTTTGGTGAAAATCGGATAGCCGGAAATGGCACTTTACGAGAAGTTCAAATTAATTCAAAAAATATCTTTAAATGTTATTTTTAAGAAATTAATGTTATAAAAATTAAAGATTATTCAATTTTCTATAGATTTGCATTAACACTTTTTCTATATATTTTATGGATAAATTTATAAAATTATTTATAATGTAAATCCATGAGCCTACGATTTAAACAAACAAAACGCAGTTATTCAAATGTATGTAACTAACAGATAAATGTCACTATCAAAGAACTAATCATTTCAAAATAATATTAGTTACGTTTTAAAATGAAAAAAGTAAATAGAACAATACAAAAGGAATTCAATACAGTTTCCAGCATAAGTAAATATGTAGGTATGTATTTAGATTAATAAAAATTAACGATTCACAAAAATGTTTAAGCTAATCCCCTTTTTTGGATTAGTGAATTCTATTCTATCCCGGTATTTAAAATTTAATCTTCATTTTATTATACCGGTGGCTCAATGGTTAGAGCAACGCCTCATGTCATGAGTGCCCTCGGGGTTCTGGGTTCGAGTCCCACTAAGGCATGGATATGTGTGTGAATGTGAACCCACTCTGTAATTGGGATTTAATCCTGTTGACGGGTTTAAAAAAAGGTAGTTACTTGGATTAGATTAGATAAATTTTAATCTTGTACGAGTATAAGCTAAGTTAAAATCCTTAAAAATCCTGCTTAACAAATCGAAATACGTAATAAAAGTAACAGCAACCACGCAAATTCTAAATAATAAAGAAGAGACAGTGACAGAAAAATGAACTAATGTCAAAATCAAATTAAAACTCGCACTCGCTTGCCATCTACAGGTTACATTCTTAAATATGCATCCCTTTCTCCAGTTCAAAATAATGACGTCAAAGAAAATCTTTCTTAATTTATTAAAAAACAAAGAATTATTCTTAAATAAAATTTATATTTTTACGTACTTTTTCAACTTTACTTTAGGTATTTATTGAAATATATCAAATTTTCAGAACCACGCAAGTAGCCTATTGACCCCTGTGGTGCACTCTCCACGGCATCAATAAGTGCCCGTGAGGTGACGCCTGGTAAGCGCCCGCACGGTACAAATATGTCATAATTACCGATATCTGTGTACAAAGCAGATTGGCACACCCAGCAATGGGTAATTAGACGTGATGATATATTTATATAAGTATTTATTTTAAAGTTTTATCAGCTAATAACTCTATTGCGCGCGCAGTTTCATCTCTAGCTGAAATGCCAGAGTGATTATTGTGGTTAAAATAAAAATATCATCTGAAATTCCATTACCGTGAATATGCATGAGATTCTGGTGCTACAGTGGATGCGTACAGCGTTTATCTGTTGTTTTACTGCGTATTTAGCATCGTTATCAGACCAACCCCCTACCCCTCATAGCCTACTGATAACTCATGTTGTAAAACTTGCAAGCAGGATTACCATAATCACATTTTTATAGCCTGCAATATTTTCATCACGGGAGGATGATAATAATAGTGAATAATAAAGGATCCATATTAATGTGGGTTTATTAAATACACTTAATTTTTTAAGGTGTTTGATTAAGGTCATCTTCGAAGCGTTTACCATTTATATATTTAATTTTGCACATACTGCAGCTGACGATGTCATGCCCGGTACTAAATAGTTGTGATTACAACACATGCGTAGTACATATACTAGAAACTATTAAAATCCATTCCATATAACTATGCTTCTATTTACTATTTTCTTTTTAAAACGTTACTATTATTAATTTGAAATGATTAGTTCTTTGACAGTAATATTTATCTGTCAGTTACATACATTTGAGCGAGCAGTGGCGTAACTAAGAGTTCGGGGGCCCGCCCGCAAAAAGTTTTTGGGGCCCGTTTTTAATTGTAGCGTTTATCATGATGAACTATATACCACAAGAACTTGTAGAATTGTGACTAGGCTCATTTTCATCTGAGTTGATATGTTAAGAAGCAAAATAATCAATATTGGAGGCCTTAAAATCCAAGATTAAGCACTTTTGCATCCCACCAAAGTCACTGTATGTTGTGGCATTTACTATGAAAATGTGATTGGCCCGTATTTTTTTTATTTATTTTTTTTTGATGATGAAATTGGTGGCACTGTCCATTGTTGGTATCCCAAATGAAAGAACTTCGATGCGGCAAAATATGGTTTTAGCAAGATGGATCAGTATCATACAGTCTAAATAACAGCAATTTTGCGAAAATCATTTTATTATCGATATGTAATCCCACGTTTTGGTAATACACATTGGCTGTCAGGTGTTTTGATTTGTCAGCACCAAACTTCTTTTTATGGGGTTATTTTAAAGGAAAACTCTGGATCAGTTGCAGGAAAAACGAAATTCTACCGACCGAAATGTGCTGGAAAATAAAGAGCTTTATTTTACATAACAGATAAGGGGCCCCTTAGCCAATATTAGTTTTGTAAATTGACATTTAAAAAAATAAAGGACTTAATAAATTTGTATGTTGCTACAAAAAAATAATTAAATTCAAAATTTCGCAGTAGTAACAAAATTATAATTCATGTAAATTGGGGCCTCTCTAGAGCCAGGGGCCCGCCCGCAATGCGGGCTCGCTAGTTACGCCACTGTGAGCGAGATATGAACTGTCTAATCAAGTAGTTGTGTCTGTTTAAAGCGCAGACTCTGTGATTTAAATTATAGATAATTTTATAAATTTGTCCATAAAATATATATAAAAAGTATTAACGCAAACCAATAGACAATTTAATAAACTCTAATTTTTTAATAACATAAATCTCGAAAAAATAACATTTAAAAGTATTTTTTGGAGAAAAATTATTTTGAGCTTCAAGTAAAGTGCCCTTTCCGGTTACCTGATTTACACTAAAATCTAATAGCGTCTTTCCATATTAGAATAAGGTATAAATACAAGATTTTAAAATTTTCTGAAACACACACACACACACACACACACACACACACACACACACACTCACACGCAGACATCATTGTAAAAATGTTAAAATTGGATTCTAGGGACCTTAAAACGATATGCGATTTTTAGCACGATCCCTATACCTCCCTTACCAAGTGTAGCGGTAGGTAAAAATTATATAGAAATTAAATTTCATAAAGCAGCCAACTGTGCAATAACACTGGAAACAACTAAATTCTGATAGACAGATGTCAATGTCAAGTGCGATTGACGTAGTATGTTTGTGTTAAAATTTTATTGCAAATATAGAATCAATTCTAAGAAACTTTCTGTATGGAGTTTGTACAAAATACATAGATCTGAGGGAAGGTAATGTACTAGAAATATAGAATCTTTCGCAAGAAACTTCCTGTATGGAATTTGTATAAAATACATAGAACTGAGGGAAGGTAATGTGCTGGCCACATCAGTCTATTGTGCACTCATGATCCATGAGTACCTCCTCGTATATCACTGATATTAACTTGCAATTGTTTCTCCCTGGAATTCAATTCGCAATAGTCAAAGGAATAGCGTCCTTTAACAAATAAACATTCATCTCATACATATGAAGATTGAAAAACAAAAACTAGTAGCTCAGTGGACAGTTGAATCAATAGTGCCTTGCCGAACCGTGTTCTAGCTTTATACATTACATGGAATATCTTACGTATGTAATATGCGTTCCAAGAGCCTGGATGCGCGGTCTTGGATACCGGAGCGGGAACATGTTCCTTCAGGATGCCGAGATGTTACCATGGAGAGAATATTGATAGGAACAGGATACAACCTGAATTTTAATTGTTTTATTGGAAAAGTGTTAAACGGAATTATTACCTTCTGCAGATGTATGAAGTCTGAATTATTAGTAGGAACACATGCGATGTTTTAATGGAACAGAAAAAAAATCGAGCAGGAAAACATAATAATTTCAGTAAATAAATATATCAAAAACTAATATAATTAACCTTAAAATTAATTTTAACAAAAACTATATACGTATTTCGAGAACTAAGTTCTCATCATCAGTAATACAACAAGTGAATGTTAAACAGAGTAGTCAAGATTACTCAACATGTCAACCATGCCAGAGGTCCTAACAAGTTGTTGTCACCGAGAATACAGGTATTTTAGTGATGCAATATTTTTGACGTTTCGTTTGACAGCCCAACTGGCAGTTGTTGCCGCCATTTTACTTACTATTTGTAGTGATAGAAACAGATATACGTTAAATTGAAAACGTTTATTTTGACAATATTTTTTAATTTTATTCGAGCAATTGCATAAAAATGCTACAAAACGTCCGATCGTCAGAAAATATAATAAGCATCACGGACGTTAAGTACGCTTTCCCCCCTTAATTTTTACCTTCCGTCACATTTAGGTAAAGAAGGTATTGTCTTTGGTCAAAAAATTCGTTGATGAGTTTTTAATCAATAGCACTTTTTAGGGTCCCTATTTTTACGATGATGTCTGTGTCTGTGAGTGTGTGTGTGTGTGCGTGTGTGTGTGTGTGTGTGTGTGTGTGTGTGTGTGTGTGTGTGTGTGTGTGTGTGTGTGTTGTGTGTGTGTGTGTTTTTGTGTGTGTGTGTGTGTGTGTTTTTGTGTGTGTGCGTGTGTTTGTGCGTATGCGTGTGTGTGTGTGTTTGTGTGTATATGTGGGTGTGTAACAAAAATTTCGTTTGCGATAACTCTAATACTATAATTTCAAAAATTATAATTTTTTGTATTCTTCTTCGTTATATCCATATGAAGAGCTTTTGGTTACAATTGGTCAATCGGAAGTACCATTATTTGAAGATGATAACAGTTTTTCTTGAAAAAACTATGTTAAATATAATTTTTTACATTTAATATTATTATAAATATTAAAGAATATTTTTTCTCTATGCGATTTGGCTGCATTTTATACTTAATATTAAATGGATATAGAGTTAAAAAATTATAAAGAAATTATTTCATAAAGTAGCCATAGCTGTGGAAACAGCTACTATATTAAGAAAATTCTGATTGAAAGGTGTCAGTGTCAAGTGAAATTGACATAGTGTGTTTATCTTCTAATTTTACTGGAAATATATGATCTTTTGCTATAAATTTTCTGTATGAAATTTGCATAAAATACATGCAACTGCCGGAAGGTAAAGTACAAGAAATATAATCTTTATATGGAACTTTCTGTCTGAAATTTGTACAAAATACATAGAACTGACGGAAGGTAATATGCTGGCCACATCAGATTTTTTAAATTTTATTCGAGCAATTGCATAAAAATGCTACAAAATGTCCGATCGTCAGAAAATATAATAAGCATCACGGACGTTAAGTACGCTTTCCGCCCTTAATTTTTTTAATACGCGTCATTCTATCTTTGGCTGTATATATTTCATCCACGCTTGAAATTTTTTGTACCATTTCTTTTTGAAACATTGCTCCAATTATTACAAAGTTTCCAGTGGATAATAATTGATGATAGTCGATTTTAATTGTAGTGTGAAGCATATTTTTTCCTCCAATAAATAACAATAAATAGCGCTGTCTGGTATACGCTTCCTATTGGCTGTTATTGATTCTGCTGACACCTAGTTTCATTTCATGAAACTTTGCTTCTCTTTTTGCGATTTTTTGTTTGAAATGTGTGAAAACTGTGATTTATGCTTTTGTACAGAATTTTATTGAATTGACTGGAACAATGTAGATAGGATACATTTACATGTATTGTTTCAAATAAAAACATTTTAAGGGCAAAACATTATTGCTTTTAGCAGTTTTTCCACTGTTTAAGTTTAATTTATTGATTCCATTAAAATAGCTTTTACACTAGGTATAACTGGATAAAAAAAGTGCACGGCTTTTTTTCAATTAATGCACAATGTACCAGTTATTCTATTACCAACTAAATGTTATTTATTTCAAAAAAGCCATTGGTATAGCCTAAAACTCCATTAAAATGCCAAAAAAAGAATCTGCAATCATAACTTCTAAAGGTCGGTCATTGCAAGGATCATCAAATACCGAGAGCTTTTTTTATCGGTGGACTTAGACGTATGTCATTACCATAGTTACATTTAAAATGTATTGTCGCGATCTTTTAAAAAAAATCTGGTGTGGCCAACACAATACGACCTCCCGCCATTTACTGCCCGAGTCACAAAAAGATTAAGCTAATCCTTTATTTTTGTGTTAGCGAATTTTACTCTAATTTTGGCAGTTTATTTCTCAATATTTCTGTATATTCAACTGCTCGGACAGAAGTCACCTCTTTCACAACACTATCTGTCTATTTATGTAACTCTCTGTCTAACTTCCACAGCCTCAGTATCACCGACTCTCCGTATGCCACAATTCTTCAACACCACTGCCGAGTATTCACTTCCACTTGTCGTTACTGTCCCCGTATACCTAGCTTCCCAATACTCTTCAACACTACCGAGTATTCTCTTTAACAGCTATTCCAGTATACCAGTAACTTCCCGACTCGCCGTTACTGTCCTTGCACACTATAGCTTCCCAATACTCGTCAACACTACCGAGTATTCACATCCACAGCTATCCCAATATACCAGTAACTTCCCGAGTACCTACTCGACACAACTGCATACGCTCACTACGATACTGATGTGCTTTTCACTACCACTTTACTCTCTAACACTCCATGTGTCTCTATGACTCTGTATGTCACTAACTGTGTCTCGAGCATACCTACGTCCCTTATATACAGCTGCCATTATTTTTTAGAACAGCTCTAGAATATTCGAACACATAATAACAACGAAAACAAAAGGTTGAGGCGACCGGAAGTAATTAAACACGTCGCGACCAGTTTGTTTACATCGCCCGGCTGCTAGCGCTATTACGTCACCGCTATAAATAGACACTCGCTTACAGTGGCGGCGACGGCGGGCGTTTCACGTTACAATATTAATTAGATAAATTCTAAACTAAACCATGGGCGCCCATACAATGTTGTTCGGGGAGGGGTGGGGGTAGTGGGGGCAAAGTCAAGAATACAAAAATATAATATACTAAAAATAAGTATATTCTTAAAAATATAAAACAACATAAATATTTATGGAAAAAAATTACAATACAGTAATAGTACATTACTAACCGAGGTGGATAGTGTTTCATTACTGTCGAGGGCGAAGACAGCTGACCAAGGCGCGAAGGTTAACAATAACTAACTTCCCAACTTTTTAAAAGTCAGAAATCGTTATATTACCAACTGATTGTGAATAAACAACATTACCTACTTATTCTTTTTCCGAAAATGCTAATTTAAAATTCCTTGCATCTTTGGCAAATTCATTTAGAACTTCGTCTATATATTTTTGTTTATTTTCGCTTATGTAATCGCGATGGAGGCTCATCATACATAAACCGTCTAGCCGATCTTCGCTAATAGTAGATCTAATCCATGTTTTCACTCTTCTTAGAGTGCTAAAAGATCTTTCCACAGTGCATGTAGTTGGAAGAAGACAAATTCAAATTTCTAAAGCTTTGGAGATTGCTGGGTAAAATGTACAAAGTTGTAAAAGTTCTGTTACAGGAGATTTCTTTAGTAATAATCATTTCTTTATTTGAAACCCAATATTCGTGCCATGCTAAAGCTTCTTCAAAAAAATTGTTAATTTTATAATATGAATGAATCTCTTAAGCTAGTTTAGTAAAATTATTATAGTTTATTTGTTTTAAATTAATCGGATGCAAATTATAGAGCAAAAAGGCAACATTATTATCTTTCGAAAACCGAGAATTTAAAGAACTAAAGTAATTTATAAAAATTGCTTTTTTAAAATATTCTCGCACAGAATTAGCTTCGTAGTTTGCACGGTGAATTTGTCTTCCACCACTAGCGACTCTCGGCATTTTTAATTCAAGATCAAAATTTTGTGCAACTTCTTCAGTTCTATTAAATAGTTCAGTAAAAATTATTTCTAAATCAGAGTTCCTATGTTTATTAAATATATCCAATAAGTGATTAATATGTTTCTGTACAGCTAGCATATCAACAGAAATACCCTGCAAAATATTTGTTACGGGTTCCAGAAGTGGCGAATATTTAGAAATTATTTTAAGGGAAACAATAAAATAGCTCTCAACAGTAGCACTTGATAGTTGTTGTGCTCCTAATCTAGTAGCACGATTAACTTCAGCTATGGTATTGGTAATATTTTTATTTATAATTTGTATTGCGGATGTATCTTTTAAATTGTGTGCGCGCGAAGCTTATATACGCTAATTTCATGATGAAGATTTGAACGTTAGGAAACAGAACGAAAGAAGAAAACAACAGGGCGATGTAAGGACATTAGGATGCGACATAAGTAGCCGTGGCAAAATAATTAAAAATGGTAACTTTCTTTTTAAAATTCTTAAAATTATAGAAAAGCCAGGGGGAGGGCAAGTGCCCTCCTCTTGCCCCCTCCCCCCTATGGGCGCCCATGAACTAAACTAATAATTATAATATACACTATTACCTATATTTTCTTGTGAAGCATACACGAATTTCAGTTTAATTAACTTGGTATTGAACTCAGGCCAAATTAACAGTGAAAATTTTTACTTACTCTATTTGGAGATCCGGTTAAAAAGTATCACGGTTTATCGTTTATATGGAATACCTTGCTCTTATATGCTAAGTTTTAAACCTTGAAGCGCGAAGGTTGAAAGAATCATTTACCTTTGAGTATGCTTGACATAGATTTATAAATATTTTTGTTTACATATACGAAATATAACGCCAAACACATTTTGACTCCTGCACTTGGCATGAAATATTTTACGAATAACCTTCGGTTTATTTATACATTTGATTGCTTTTCTATTGATCTATTAATTACAGGAAGTTAAAAAATCAAATTTCGAAAATACAATATTATTTTTCTATGCTATGAAAATTAGACATTTACGCTCTCATTTGTCATCGTAAAGTTGATGCTTTCCGCTCGCTTGCCAAAGAAATAGTTATTTCTGATTCTAAATTGCAAAAGCATTTCGCAATCGAGTATTAAACAACGTTTTTTCGAAAATTATGTCCCAAAATTAATAAAAATGTAAAGAGAAAATTTTGACGGTTAGGTTTAAATAATGTAACATCCTAGTAGGAACTTGATATTTAATGTCACCGTGACAGCAAATTATCTAATAGCATGTATACAGGGTGTTTCAAAAATACTGTAAATTTTTTTAAGGGCATGTAGTATTGACCACAAAAAAGCTTAATCAACATAGGACTGATCTTCAACTGTTTCCGAAAAATCGAACAAAAACTGACAAAGATAGTGATCGAACAAAATTTTGTCTATGTCAGTAAATAGACTATAAATAGTATATTAAGTTTTAAGAAGAATGGAACCCCTGCGTACTAGATATGAAGCGAAAATTCAAATAAATTGTTCCTGTATTAGAACTATTAATATTTTTTTAAAATCAACATTTGTCGAACATACTTCTAATATTAACCTACATTTTTAAAAAAGTATTATTAATATCTATTAGCATTTGACCTTGATTTTGTAGGAAAAACGAGAAATGCCGTTTTCCCCATAAAATCAAAGTCAAATACTAATAGCTTTCAATAAAACTTTTTTTGAAATATTAGTTCATGTCAGAAGTATGTTCGTCTAATGTTGAATTTTTTAAAATGTTAATAGTTCGAGTATAGGAAAAATTTATTTGAATTTTTGTTTCATAACTAGTACGCAGGAGTTCCATTCCTCTTAAGAACGGTAAGGACAGTTTCCCGATCGAAAACAATGTTTAGGGACTGAGCGAAGCGAAGGTCCCAATTTTGTCTGACATCGGTAATTCCTTAACGTTCGTGATGTTTATACTATTTTTTGTACGATCGAAGTTATTTGAAAATTAAATATTGGCCAAGGTCGCCACAACATTTAACATAGTACACTTATTTGATTTTTTTTTTTTTAAACAAAAGCACATCTAAGATGACCTCTGAAAGGTAAACAAAAAATCCCATTTAATCAAAGTCGTAACTCTTATAGTTTTCGAGATAGCAGATGTAAACCCCGCACAAAATCATTTTTCACTGCCTCAAATCTCGGAAACTATGGTAGATAGGACCCATGTTGATTAAGCTTTTTTATTCATTTTGGTCAGTACTATATGCCCTTAATTTTTTTTACAGTATTCTTGAAACAGCCTGTATAAGCGGGATTATTGCGAATAATGGGCTTCTTGCTTCCCTTTTTTTACCTTCCGTCACCTTTAGGTAAGGAAGGTATTGTCTTTGGTCAAAAAATTCGGTGGTGAGTTTTTGATGAATAAGCACGTTTTAGGATCCCTATAATACGATTTTACTATTTTTACGATGATGTCTGTATGTGTGTGTGTGTGTGTGTGTGTGTGTATGTATGTGTGTATGTATGTGTGTCTGTGTGTGTGTGTGTGTGTGTGTGTGTGTAACAAAATTTTCGTCTGCGATAACTCCAATTCTACTGTTTTAAAAATTATAATTTTTTCGTATACTTCTTCGTTACATCGATATGAAGAGCTGATTAGATTTTGGTTACAATTGGTCAACCGGAAGTACCATCATTTGAAGATTTTAACAGTTTTTCTTGAAAAAACTATGTTAAATATCATTTTTTCACATTTAATGTTATTATAAATATTAAAGAATATTTTATTCTCTATACGATTTGACTGCATTTTATACTTAATATTAAATGGATATAGAGTTTAAAAATTATAAAGAAATTAAATTTCATAAAGTAGCTATAGCTATGAAAACAGCTACTATATTAAGAAAATTCTGATTGAAAGATGTCAGTGTCAAGTGAAATTGACATAGTGTGTCTTATAATTTTACTGGAAATATAGGATCTTTTGCTTTCTGTATAAAATTTGTATAAAATACATACAACTGCTTTAAGGTAATGTACTAGAAATAATAATAATAAATCTTTTATTTCTGCAGATACATACATTACACTGTATATAGAATACCTCACAAAATAATAATTTAAGACATAAATTTTCTGTATGAAATTTGCATAAAATACATGCAGCTTCCGGAAGGTAATGTACAAGAAATAGAATATTTAGCAAGGAACTTTCCGTATGAAATTTGTACAAAATACATAGAACTGACGGAAGGTAATGTGCTGGCCACATCAGATTTTTATTTAAAATTTTGAAGAGACCCATATTTTTTCTTTTGGCAAAATTTTCATTAATTGGCCAGAAAAAAATTAATGAAATTTTAATATTTAAATTACCGCCATGTATGACGTAGAATTACGCCGAACCAATGAATGGCCGTAAAGCAATAACATCGGTAAGTCCAATAGCAACGGCATGTGCGGGTAATTTAAACATGACAGATCATCTGTTTGACGTTTGAATAATATATTGGAGGTTAATATTTTCGTTTGTCATTTTAATCTTGTACGAGTATAAGCTAAGTTAAAACCCTTCAAAATCCTGCTTAACAAATTGAAATACGTTATAAAAGTAACAGAAACCACGCAAATTGTAAATAATAACGAAGAGAGACAGTGACAGAAAAATGAACTAATGTCAAAATCAAATTAAAACTCGCACTCGCTCGCCATCTACAGATTATATTCTTAAATATGCATCCCTTTCCCCAGTTCAAAATAATGACGTCAATGAAAATCTTCTTTCTTAATTTATTAAAAAACAAATATTTTTTTAAAATAAAATTTATATTTTTACATGTTTTCAACTTTACTTTAGGTATTTAGTGATAGATATCAGATTTTCAGTACCACGCAAGTAGCCTATTGCTCATTTGGGGCGTTAAATAAAAATAAAAGGACTGATTTTATTAAATTGTCACTCTTTCTTCAATAAAAAAATTGCAGTTTGTAAAAGCTTTTACATCCTGAATGCAAAAAGCTTGCGATACGGTATTTTCTAGCAGTTACTCATCCAAATTCTAACGGTACTCATCCAGGCTTAACTGTAAAGAACCCATTTAATTCTTCCTATTCCCATATTTACCATTAAAATCTCCATTTCCTTCAACAACAAAAAGTAGACCGCTAAATCCGCAGCGTACAATATCTACGTTGATTTCTAAATAGCTGATGACGTCATCGTCATTCACCATGAAGCCGAGAGAGAAAACATCAGACGACTGTGAGCTATCCAACGCTAAAGACCTCGCCAAAGATCCAGCGAACAGTTCTTAGTGTTAGTGTTAGTGTTATATATCCCCATAGTGCCTATTTCAGGATAATCGCTGACGTCACAGAACGGTAAGGGTATTTTATTATACGGGAAGTTTGGTGAGGTGAAGGGCCATATATTCTAAGATGTCTATATCAGAGGTATAAGTTATTAATATATATTGGGAAATATAGAATACAGTCAGCGAAAAATATTATGATATAAGATAGTTATAAATTTTCTATGTAAAATTCATAGTTTTCTAACTGTATGTATGTGTTTATACTTTTAAAATATATGTATATATGTAGGGACATATACACTGAAACGCAATAATTTTCACATGTATGTATGTATGTATGTATGTATGTATTATGTATGTACATATGTATGTATTAGTGTATATATGAATAATTGACATAAATGTAGTCTATTTTTATTAAACGGTTAACAAAAGTTTTTAATGTTTAATACTATAATTCAAAACAATTTTGTAATTTAAATTTGTATTAGTGACGTCCAAAAATATATAATCAGGAAATTTATTCCCAGTCGCTTCTAGTAATATAATGGGGTCCTGCACTATAACAAAAAATCTGATGTGGCCAGCACATTACCTTCCGTCAGTTCTATGTATTCTGTATAAATGTCATATAGAAAGCTCCTTGCAAAAGATTCTATTTCTTGTACATTACCTTAAGGCTTTTGTGTGTATTTTATACAAATTCCATACAGAAAGTTTCTATAGCAAAAGATCCTATATTTCCAGTAAAATTATAACACAAACAATTGCACTTGACACTGACACCTTTCAATCAGAATTTTCTTAATATAGCAGCTGTTTCTAGAATTATTGCATAGCTGACTAATATATGATATTTAATTTCTAAATTTTTTAACTCTATATCCATTTAATATGAAGTATAAAATGCATTCAAATCGTATAGAGAATAAAATATTCTTCAATATTTATAATAACATTAAATGTGAAAAATGATATTTAACATCGTTTTTTCAAAAAAAAAAATTAAAATCTTCAAATGAGAGTACTTCCGGTTGACCAATTATAACCAAAATCTAATCAGCTCTTCATGTGTATGTAACGAAGAAGAATACGAAAAAATTATAATTTTTGGAATGTAGTATTAGAGTTATCGCAGGCGAAAATTTTGTCACACACATACATATACACACGCATACAGACATCATCGTAAAAATAGTAAAATCGTATTCTAGGGACCCTAAAACGTGCTTATTCATCAAAAACTCACCGCTGATTTTTTTGGCCAAAGACAATACCTTCCTTACCTAAAGGTGACGGAAGGTAAAAATAATAAGATGTACACTTCATACTTAAAGTATTACTCAATAATTAGCGATTAAGATCAAAAAACAATTTTTTAATACTTACTTTGCGAGATATTTGAGGTGTGTTGTCAGTGTCACTGTGACGTCACATTAGTGCTACCTTTCTCTCGCTGCCTACTATGAAGCTTGTGCGAGAGAAAGATATAGCAATAGGTGCTACCGTGACGTCATGTTGACATTAAAAATCAAATGCAGTTAAACTAAAAACAATTAAGACTTTTTAATACTACGAATTGCTTCAAAATTAAAAGAACTTTCATTAAAGAACTTTAATTTAAAATAATAAAGAAATCGAAGTGCAGGATCCCATTATGACAAAGCGGCATTCAATAATAGCAGAAAATTACAAAAGTCTGAATTACATATTAAATCCCTAATGTTCGGGTGTTCGAGTCACCACTCTAAATACTTCGTTCTATTAACGAAACTGTTCTAATAACTAACATGTGTCACACTTTCTTCTTGCTGTTTTAATGTCAATAGTTATTGCTCAATATCCATACAAATATATCTACTAAAAATACTTGAACTATGCGTCTAATTTTGCAAAGTTTTCGATCAATAATATCGCGTGACAAAATTTCATATTTCAAGAAGAAATTCGATATTTCGTGCAATACGAAAATGATATTTAAATGTCTGTTGTATTGTTAAAAATAGCTTTAAATTTAAAATGAACTTTAATGTTTATTATAAAGATCATGTTGAAAAATTCGTCATATTTATAATGGAAAAACCAGTCGGTAATTTTTATATAATTTAAGCAAAAAAAGAGAATCACATACATACATACATTATGTGATGAATATTTATATATCTACATCCAGATAGTAATATACAGGGTGATTCATCGGTCTGTCCTCTCTTTATAACTCTTTTATTTTAAGTCAGTTAGAAAAACTCTTCAAATATAATTTATATGATATATTATTGTCTATCTACGTACCATATGCATTTGTATACAGGGTGCTCCGTTTAAGCGCAACAATATGTAACTTTATATTTCTTAATAGAACACCCTATATTTATTTATTTATTTTGATAGTAAATTAGATTCCCTTTAAAACAGTATTAAGTAATAAGGGGTCTAAAATTATAAATTAGGAAGTTATTTACGTTCATAAAAAATAGTATTTCAGAGTGGAAAAAACCATAATATAATACAAAATTTTGATTCTTTTTTATTAATACTCATTTTAAACATTACACTAATTCCAATTTAAAATTTAGTGACAGACTAAATAATGCAAAATTATAATAAATGCTCGAAAACTTGTCCTTCAACTTCAATAGATTTTTCTATTATAAATATTATATTAACCATCTCATCTTTACTAAAATTTGTATTATTCATTTTCACATCAACATCAACAATGATAAACTAAGAGTATTTGGACAACTTGTTTGTTTAAATTCGAAACAATTGATCAAATTATCCATAGCTTACTTTGTTAATAATAACATGATAGAAACATATCATTCAACGAATAAAGGTAAATAACTTCTTTATTTATAATTTTAGACCCCTTATTACTTTATACTTTCTTAAAGGGAATCTAATTTACTATCTAAATAAATAAATAATTAAATATAAGCTGTTCCATTAAGAAATATAAAGTTACATATTGTTGCGCCGAAATGGAGCACCCTGTATACAAATGGATATGGTACGTAGATAGCTAATACTATATCATATAAATTATATTTGAAGAGTTTTTCTATCTGACTTAAAATAAAAGAGTTATAAAGAGAGGACAGACCGATTAATCACTCTGTATAAATGTTACATTCTTTAATTATAAATATATTGGGATATTCAATGAGTTTTTTATAGTGTTCATATCAAAATTAAAGAAATTTGAATACCACAAAAATTTCCAGAATTATCTGCCAAATTTTATCTGTAGATATAAATATGGTTTACTGACAGATAATATTAGTTTTCTGTTGTGTGTTCTGCACGTATTTGTTTGAAATATATTTTAATTAAGATATTTAATTTAAATTAGTTTATTTACTTACATACCTTCAATTAATACAAGTATAATATAAAATTATAAATATGAAATGTATTCATCCTACAAATGTAGTTTGTATATATTTATATTTTTTGCAATTGAAGGCCACTTTTTACAACAAAAACACATTTACAGAAAACAACCAGAATACGAAATTCTATGATGCTATTTAAGAAATAACTTTCAACTTCTAGTCTTTATTACAAGATAAAATATGACATTGATGTTCAACTTTTGACCCATATAAGATTAAATTCAAGTAAATAAACGTATTTGAAATCAATGCTTATTTAAAAAAAAATGCTATGTGCGTACTTTTGAAAATACGTGGAAATCATTTAGAAAATTTCTGAGATAAGAATCGTACGTATACGTTAATTCGTCATCCAAAAGTAATGTTTTACAGGAATTGGTAGCAATCACTACTCGGATTTATTATTACTATTAATAGGAATGTTAAGAGCCATGAATGACTAGCGAATGAAAGTTGACGTTTAGATTATTTAATAGATGTGGTTTCTTTTGAAAATATTTCCCTATATTTGATTTGAAAGGAAACTGACTCTTATGTATTCCGTTACAGAAGATTCGAATTGTACTAAATAGCAGGAGGCATTTAAAATGACCTTAGCAACAGGATTCAGGGATGTATTTAAAACATTTAATACCACAAATTCCAGTTCGTTTGTCTCATGCGTAAGCAACCCTCGAGTCGGAATTACTGTTAGAGGAAATTAAAAATAATCCTATTTCATGGAATTGCCAAACTAAATAGTTTAAAGATCAAAATATTTTATTATAATCAACATAAACGAAAAATGTTTAAAATATTTTAAACGCAGCCCTGTTTTATTATTCAGTTACCCTAGTCGGCCATCTATTTTCAGCAAGACATAGTAATGAATTTCTTTGCTTTCCTAGTCCAGTATTTAAATGGGTTCATGCAGAAATTTCATACTTGAATATTTCGGATAATTCTGTTCATCTCTAGAGTTTGAACAGAAACTACATCTATAAAATGTTCAACACAATCAGCTGACTGATTAACGGAATGACAGATCAAAAAATTAAAGAATATCAAAAAAAGTTTCAAATAATACCTCACTTATTTTAAATTCTACATCTTTTTCTTCAGATAAATGTTTTTGAAAAGTGCCTAATTTAGCCGGAAAATGATTTTTTTAAAATTTTTAATGAAATATGAGACCCCCACTGCAATCTACAGGTAAATATCTATACTACATACCTGAAAATTTTGATAAAATATTAATTATTATTTTTATGTTTCATAACCTATTCAGACAGATTAAATATATTGTAGTTTAAAATATTTTTTGACAATATAATTTTTTATTGAATAAAACCAAAAAATCGATTGATTTTGCATTGGATTAGCAAAAATCAATACCAGTTGAGGCATCTTTCGGCAATAACATGAACTATAATTTTATAAACAATTTATAAATAATGATTTTTACTCAAATGAGCGATTTTGAAAAAGAAGAAGACTTTAGATTTCATTCACGCGGAACGTTGGTTAAAAATTTCACCTGTTTTAATAAATATTATGAAACTAAAAAATAGTATGGGTTGTATTTAAATTTATAAAGTTGACGTCACTTCCGGTTATACCGGAAGTTCCATAATTACAATTTTCACACAATTCAATAAAAAATATGTGTATCTGCAATAATAACCGAGAGAAAGGGTGTATTCACTTTTTTGTAAAAAAATATCGAATATCTCGAAAAAGAAAAGAGATATCGCCCTGTGATTTTAAAATCTTAAATCTACACCCTTCAAACTACTTAAATACAAATTTTCAGAATTTTTAATTTTTTAAAAATTTCCACCCTTTTTTAAACAACACCATCCTCATACCCAAAAATGGGTGTGCGGTACACCTTCAACGACCACACCTTAGATTTTTTGCGATTTTTGACCATTTTCAGACTTTTCCTTCTGGAGATTGTAATAGTTGTTCAAAAATTATGAAAATAGGTATGCTTATGTAATTTTGCTCGTAGAATCTAATGGTGATATCGCCAGCAGTGTATAATTGACCATTTTTGGGATATGACCCAAAAATGGGCATTTTTGAGTAAAGTTTTGATGACGAATATCTCGGACACGAAAAGAGATATCGGCCTGTGGTTTTAGAACCTTAAATCTACACCCTTCAAACTGCTTAAATACAAATTTTCAGAATTTTTAATTTTTAAAAAATTTTCACCCTTTTTTAAACAACACCATCCTCATACCCAAAAATGGGTGTGCGGTACACCTTCAACGACCTCACCAGTAAATTCCTCGTACCAAAAAACATAAGTATACCAATTTTCAACAAAATATTCCAACGGATACATTAATTATTAAACATTCCTCAAAATCGTCAAAAACTGAAAAAGTCACAAGGGGTACACCTTAGATTTTTTGCAATTTTTTGCCATTTTCAGACTTTTCCTTCTGGAGATTGTAATAGTTGTTCAAAAATTATGAAAATTGGTATGCTTATGTAATTTTGCTCGTAGAATCTAATGGTGATATCGCCAGCGGTGTAGAATTGACCATTTTTGGGATATGACCCAAAAATGGGCATTTTTGAGCAAAGTTTTGAGGACGAATATCTCGGACACGAAAAGAGATATCGACCTGTGGTTTTAAAATCTTAAATCTACACCCTTCAAACTACTTAAATACAAATTTTCAGATTTTTTTATTTTTTAAAAATTTCGACTATTTTTTTAAACCACTCCACCCTCATACCCAAAAATGAGTGTGCGGTACACCTTCAGCGACATCACCATTAAATTCCTCGTACCAAAAAACATAAGTACACCAATTTTCATCAAAATATTCCAACGGGTACATTTAATATTAAATATTCTTTAAAATCGTCAATAACTGAAAAAATCGCAAGGGGTACACCTTAGATTTTTTGCGATTTTTGGCCATTTTCAGACTTTTCCTTCTGGAGATTGTAATAGTTGTTTAAGCATTATGAAAATTGGTATGTTTATGTAATTTTGCTCGTAGAATCTAATGGTGATATTCCCAGGGGTGTATAATTGACCATTTTTGGAATATGACCCAAAAATGGGCTATTTAATTTTTATTAATTTAAATATACATACTTACATATTTAGTTATTAACTAATAAATCGATAGATTTTGCATTGATGATCAAAAATCAATACATGTTCTGGCATCTGTATGGAATATCCTGAACTAATTTGTTTATAATAAATTATTTAAACAATTGATTTTCACTTATAAAAGTATTTTTTAAATATGTTTTTCAATTTTATGCTTTAAAAATGAATAACAACTAATCTAATCTAGCGTGTACCATCTGATTTTTTAAATATTTAATTCTACACTGTTAAACCTGAACACCACCAACATTTTAACAAAAAATTACAGAATTTCAAAGAATGTTTCCCATAAAGCCCCAATATTTTTAAATTCTGAGCCTTTTTCTTAAAATAAATGTTTTTGAAAAGTCTTTAGTTTAGCCGGAAAATGAAAATTTTGCAAATTTTAATAAAATATGAGACCCTCACTGCAATCTTCAGACAAAAATCAATACTACATATCTGGAAATTTTTATAAAATATTAATAATTATTTTTATGTTTCATAACACATTCAGATAGATTAAATATATTGTAGTTTAAAATATTTTTTGGATATTTAATTTTGTTATTGAGCAAAACCAATAAATCGATAGATTTTACATTGGATGATCAAAAATCAATACATGTTCTGGCATCTGTATGGAATATCCTGAACTAATTTGTTTATAATAAATTATTTTGACAAATGATCTTCACTTATAAAATTATTTTTTAAATATGTTTTTCAATTTTATGCTTTAAAAATGAATAACAACTAATCTAATCTAGCGTGTACCATCTGATTTTTTAAATATTTAATTCTACACTGTTAAACCTGAACACCACCAACATTTTAACAAAAAATTACAGAATTTCAAAGAATGTTTCCCATAAAGCCCCAATATTTTTAAATTCTGAGCCTTTTTCTTAAAATAAATGTTTTTGAAAAGTCTTTAGTTTAGCCGGAAAATGAAAATTTTGCAAATTTTAATAAAATATGAGACCCTCACTGCAATCTTCAGACAAAAATCAATACTACATATCTGGAAATTTTTATAAAATATTAATAATTATTTTTATGTTTCATAACACATTCAGATAGATTAAATATATTGTAGTTTAAAATATTTTTTGGATATTTAATTTTGTTATTGAGCAAAACCAATAAATCGATAGATTTTACATTGGATGATCAAAAATCAATACATGTTCTGGCATCTGTATGGAATATCCTGAACTAATTTGTTTATAATAAATTATTTTGACAAATGATCTTCACTTATAAAATTATTTTTTAAATATGTTTTTCAATTTTATGCTTTAAAAATGAATAAAGCCCTTAGAGCCTTTTTTGAAATAAATATTTTTGAAAAGTCTCTACTTTAGCCGGAAAATCGATTGATTTTGCATTGGATTAGCAAAAATCAATACCAGTTGAGGCATCTTTCGGCAATAACATGAACTATGATTTTATAAACAATTCATAAATAATGATTTTTAAGTAATATGTTTTATGAGTTTATTTACATTTAGCCTCAAAAAAATAACAAATAATTACTTGTTAATTAATATAAACAATAATTATAATAATAAATGTGAAATGACAGTAACGATAAACAAATATACTTTCAATGGGCATTGGGGAAATATACAAACAGCACTATTTTTTCAGATTTTATTATTTGATACAGCTATATTTTAAAATAAACCATTTTGTATTAATTGTTTTAAAATATGAATTTGTTGCTTTTTGTCGTTAGTACTAATTGCAACCACCCTTGCACATGATGTCTCCACCTATTCTCAACAAACATCTGACCTTCATCAAATCCAGTACCGTAGTTAAAAATAATTATTTTCAGAAAACATTCAATATTTTTTTGGCTATTGTTTAAATGTAAATCAACAAATATAACACAATAGTTTATAAAAAGTAGAAAATAAATGATTGAACTTTATTTTCAGAGAAGATATACTCGTAAATTGGTTAGCAAAAAAATTCCTGAATACGTCTTGTGTTATATTAACAAATTATTTGTGTTATGTGAAATATGAGAAGCGCCGGCGCCTAAATACCAAAAAAAAAACATTAGAATTTCTTCAAATTTTGACAATGTATTATGATTTTTATATTAATTATTGTTATTATATGTATTCTAGGAGGTTAAAAAATAAAATATTACACATATTATCCAATTTTTATATGAATAAATACTATATTTGGTTATGTCCACTACAAAAGTGTACAAAAACGAACTTTTTAATTGTTTATGAATATTATAAACATTAATTGTTAACAATAACTTATTGTAAATATTGTACTTATAACGTAGTTTGCAGAAATAAACATATAATACGAAATAAATTTAAAAATATTATACCTATATCACAATGACATTCTTTTGCAATAAATTTTCGTTAAAAGTTATGTTATATATCAAAAGAAGCATGAAATTCTGAGTACAAAAGTATCAAATTTATAAACTATAGTAATAATATATTGTTAAAATCGTATACATTTCATTTGACATACTTATTTTCATCAAAAGTAAATCAATTATACATCAGCAGATTCAGTTTACAATGATACTAAATTCTAGCACAAAAAATACTAAATTAACAATAAAATTATTGTCTTCTAGGCTATGTTAAAGAAATTCTTCCCAATATTTTGTTCTTTCACGTCATTTCTTTGAGTTCTGACTTCTGTTATGCTTAGTAGAGTCTTCGAATACAATTTGGCAACCTTTTGCAAAATTTTCTGCATCGCATAGTACTTTTGAGATACCTGCAGATCGTTTTGTACGGACCCCAAGTACCTACAACATGAAAAATATCTTAATACTGCTGAATTATTTCATTTATTTGATATCTGTACTGGCCTGCATTCTTATTTGGCTGTAATCCAAAACTGAATTAAGTAGCTAGAACTTATAAACAACCCCTGAAGTTTAGTCCTACGATATTTTATCCCTTAAACAACAATATTCTTCGCAGGATAACTCCAAACATTTGTAATCTTTGCATTTAGATGAATCTTGTAATCAGCTGATTTGCAATTCTATAAACAACGCATATTTAGTAATAACAATGCCATATAATGATTATTATTTACAAATATACATACCCTATTATTATAATACATAAAATATTGTTTTTATAACGAGTTCACTTCCACAAACCAGTTTTTCAATTTTAGTAGGTACTCCAAACATAAACTGATTTATTTTATTATCCATAACATTTTGAAAACCGGTTTACAGCACCTGAAATATAACTTATTTGCATATCTGCTGTTTAAACAAATGTTTTCTTACCAAATACCACCTTGAAATCAATTAAAAATTTGTTTTCTGTTCTAATCATTGTAGGTACAATTGTTTAACAATTGCCGTCAGCTGTCATTTGATATTTGAGGTTATAAATATTGTTATTAACAATTTACAAAAGATTAGTTGTTATTCATTTTTAAAGCATAAAATTGAAAAACATATTTAAAAAATAATTTTATAAATGAAAATCATTTGTTTAAATAATTTATTATAAACAAATTAGTTCAGAATATTCCATACAGATGCCAGAACATGTATTGATTTTTGATCATCCAATGCAAAATCTATCGATTTATTGATTTTACTCAATAACAAAATTAAATATCCAAAAAATACTTTAAACTACAATATATTTAATCTACCTGAATGTGTTATGAAACATAAAAATAATTATTAATATTTTATAAAAATTTCCAGGTATGTAGTATTGATTTTTGTCTGTAGATTGCAGTGAGGGTCTCATATTTTATTAAAATTTGCAAAATTTTCATTTTCCGGCTAAACTAGAAACTTTTCAAAAATATTTATTTTAAGAAAAAGGCTTAGAATTTAAAAATATTGGGGCTTTATGGGAAACTTTCTTTGAAATTCTGTAATTTTTTGTTAAAATGTTGGTGGTGTTCATGTTTAACAGTGTAGAATTAAATATTTAAAAAATCAGAGGGTACACGCTAGATTAGAAAAATTGTTATTCATTTTTAAAGCAAAAAATTGAAAAACATATTTAAAAAATAATTTTATAAGTGAAAATCATTTGTTTAAATAATTTATTATAAACAAATTAGTACAGGATATTCCATACAGATGCCAGAACATGTATTGATTTTTGATCATCCAGTGTAAAATCTATCGATTTATTGGTTTTGCTCAATAACAAAATTAAATATCCAAAAAATACTTTAAACTACAATATATTTAATCTATCTGAATGTGTTAAAAACCATAAAAATAATTATTAATATTTTATAAAAAAATTCCAGGTATGTAGTATTGATTTTTGTCTGTAGATTGCAGTAAGGATCTCATATTTTATTAAAATTTGCAAAATTTTCATTTTCCGGCTAAACTAGAGACTTTTCAAAAATATTTATTTTAAGAAAAAGGCTCAGAATTTAAAAATATTGGGGCATTATGGGAAACTTTCTTTGAAATTCTGTAATTTTTTGTTAAAATGTTGGTGGTGTTCATGTTTAACAGTGTAGAATTAAATATTTAAAAAATCAGAGGGTACACGCTGGGGCAACTAAAAAATACTCGAGCCTAGCCATCAAGGCGGCAGGGCCACCGAAGATACAGGATGTCTTCCGAGTGGAAAATTAGACTCATTTTTAGAGTTTTTTTTAAATCCTGATAAAAACAATAGTTAGGTAACGCCCAAAACTTTGTTTTAACGTCTATCAACAACGATTTACATGAAGGCCTACTAATTGATTAGTTTTTTATTTTCTCAAAATTAAATATTATTATAATTTTTATTATTATTTCTTCAAAATTGAATAAAATGTTGTATTTTTAGAAACCACATGACTTAAGTATGTTTATTCGCTCAAAGAATTTAACCCACTCGCCCTTTTTCATGAATAAACGATATCTTAACTTACTTGATGTATAAATATCTATTTTTCAGATTCATAATGACATCTTTAATCCACGTTTTTCTTTTGTGTGCTATCCTACACCATTCTTATGGATTTACAAGTAAGTTCGTTTATTTATTCTTTATTTGCTCATATTTATTATTATTATTGTTATTATTATTATTATTATTATTATTATTATTATTATTATTATTATTATTATTATTATTATTATTATTATTATTATTATTATTATTATTATTTTGATAATATATAATTTGTCTAGACGTATAGAGAATTTTCGAGATTAAAATTATTATAAAAATTAAAGATTATTACCTTGTCTATGGATTTGCATTAATACTTTTTCTATATATTTTATGGATAAATTTATAAAATTATCTATAATTTAAATCCCAGAGCCTACGCTTTATACAAATAAAGCGCAATTATTCAAACGTATGTAACTGACAGATAAAAGTCACTATAGCTGTCTTTCTAGCACCAGTTTCTGTAGTGGGCTGCGCGAGAAAGATAGCAATAGTTGTGACGTAGATGTATAGATGCTTAAAATCTCAAATATTTCAAAAACTAACAATTTTTTAAAAACTTTTTGAGTCCCAATCATGATTTTTTTCTTATTTACTTTCACTATAAGTAACATTTTACTCACTTTTCTGTTTTGGTGGAGGACCCTATTCTAAATCAGACTGATTATGCTTCAATTTCAGACTTATCAGAAAGTGAATATATTATTTTTGTGTTATGTAGAATATGGCAGAAGCTGTAATGATATAGGATGTCCTTCTAACCAGGTCTGTGTAATGTCTGAAGATCCATGTTCCTATTACAACAGAGGCGAATGTGGCATGTAAGAAAAGATCTTTTTAACCTTCATCATTTGCGCATGATATCATACCCGTACCGATTAGTCCATTATTCGATTACTCGTAATTATTATTTCCTTTGTTACACTATGAAATTAGCTACTTGATCCACGAGTCAAGAATTATAATTATAATTGTTTAATTTTTCATATTCTTTGACGCAATCATAGAAACACTTTTCTTTAACATATACATACTCGTATCCTGTTCATTTGTACCAAACTACACTAAATAAATTGTGAAAAATTGTCAGCCATGGGAATTGGAACCCGATGCACCTACCTTGCCGGGATAGTGCTCTACCAACTAAGCTATTGGCTACTCTCATTTCGATAGCTGAAACAATCTTTCAGTTTCACAATTTTTTTCACATAATCAATCTATTAACTCATTGTTAATATAACCAAACTACACCTTTAATAATCACACGTTTCTACACTTTTAAAATCTGTGACTGAAACAAATTGATAGGCCCAGATATAATAAGTAATAAAGCTAATATTATTTACATCTTTTGTAAGGATTTATAAATTTATATAGGTATCCATCTTGTAAAGCAACTGGAGAGGCAGCAAGTTGTGCTACCCATGTCTGTCCGCCTACCCAAGAATGCACTTTGGATAATGGAACTCCAAAGTGTGTGGCCCAAAAAAGTTCATGTATGTATTGTTTATTTAAGATGTTAACACTTTTGGAAGTAAAACACAGAGTGGCTATATATATATATATATATAACAGCGCCATCTATCAATTGGCACCCATACTCTTATTATTGGTTCAGTACAGTTCTCGTTTGTTGACCTCTTAGACATGCTTCTTCATTGATGCATACATCAAACAACGGATACGCAACTAAATTTTGTGTTCGTTTGTGCAAAGAACCATTCTAATCGTTTTCTTTGGTCTAAAAAGCATTTGGGGCCGGCCCAAGCTACAGGCAAGCCAGGCGACCGCCTGGGGCGAAATTGTTTTTAGGGCGACTTTTTTGAGACTATTTTTTTGAAAAATAAATTAGAAATCAAATTATAAGTTTGTTGACTCGTCCAGTATGTAGCTTTAATCATAATGCTGACAATTCCAGTTGCAGCAAACTTATATTAATTAAATCCTATTTATATTGTTTTACGTTATACTAAGAAAGAAGAAAGGTTAAATTCGTTGGCGATTATATCAATTAAAAACATTGTCATATCAAATACTGAAGAAGTAATTGTTGTTCAGGAAATCTACTGAAAAATACCCCCAACATCAAAAAATATTGCAACAAAAGCTTTTATACGGAATCCTGTACAGAAAAATACACTGATGCAACAGCCCCTCGCCAATTTAGAAAAAGGCGACATATTTTGGTTTTAACATTTTTCTTGAAAACGGTGATCCGTATCGAAATTTCGTACAAAACAAAATTCTTATATTTTTTACCTAAGATATGAACCGTTAAAGAGTTAAATTAGATTTTCCGAATTGCAAAATAACGAAAATTATTTATACAGACTTACCTACACTGAGAAATATTTTTTCTTTCCCTATATACAGGATTAGTCACGGAAGAGTTATTCTGAAAGTCCGTTTGTTTGCAACCCAAAATACTAATGACAACAGACCATATTTAATTGTTTAATGTCAAAAAGACAGAACCATCGCTAGACAGGCAAAGCAATCGTGAATTAAATATTCTATTTTTTAAGAGGAAGCTAGACGCTGTTGTAAATTGTATTTCGGATTGCACACAAACGGACTTTGAAAGTAACTAATCACACATAAGGTATTAGACAAAAATAAAACGACTCTGTAGAACCCAAAAGAAAAAAATCTCTGTAATTTAAATATCCAAAATATTTACAAAAAAATTTCATTCAGATTAAGATTCTGTGATTGTTCGCGAGTTATGGATACAAATCGCATCTTTTATAAATTTGTACCTATACAATCTAAACAAAATTGTAATAAATGAGGGGCGCAATTTACAATTTTCGCCTGGGGCGCTCAATAGTCTCGAGCCGGCACTGACTGTTTACCACGACTGCAGCTCCAATTATTTCTCATCATCCTTACAATAATTATTAATATTACTTTACTGATAGCAACATAATTTTTATTGTGTTTTTCAGCTACCCACGTGCACAAAAGCGAAAACACCGGCGGGGGATCCCCTAGCTACCCGCCACAAAACCCTGCCCCTAACGCTCCCAGCTACCCCGCTCAAAATCCCAGCTACCCTGCCCAAAATCCCAGTTACCCATCTGGTAGTTTATACCCCTCTATACCCACCCCTAAACCTGCAGGGGGTAGCAGCTACCCAGGATACCCATCTCAAGGGGGAAGTTCTTACCCAAGCTACCCGTCACAAGGGGGGAGTGCGTATCCAAGCTACCCGGCTCAAGGGGGAAGTGCTTATCCTGGGTATCCTGCCCAAAGTGGGTACCCTAGTTACCCACAACAAGGGTATAACAATAACAACAGAGGAGGGTATCCTCAGTATCCCAATCAGGGTTACCCACAGTACCCTGGGTATCAACAACCAAACAGAGGAGGAAGTGGTAGCAATAGTGGTAGCAATCCTATTGTTGATAAAATTACGGATCAGCTGAAAACAATAGGTGCGGGTTTATTGAAAAATGCATTAAGTAATGTTTTAAGTGGAGGAAACAAAAGACAATAATTTTAATTTTTGTTTCAGGGTTAATGTGTGCGCTGATTTTAATAAACAATCGAATAATTAACAATTGAAATAATTGTTTAAGAATGTAATATAGTAATAGTATTATTGTTGCTGCTAAAATTTTCAAATTGAAATTTTATGAATCAACCTAAAATTTGTGATTTATATTTATTAGTTTATATTTATGTCTATTCTATACATCAAAATGATAAAAAAATAATATAAATATTGTCTTCTCTAAAACAATATATTCATAATAATAATTGAAGCATTTAAACTTAAAATTAT
Source organism: Harpalus rubripes (assembly GCA_963082715.1). Lineage (NCBI taxonomy): Eukaryota > Metazoa > Arthropoda > Insecta > Coleoptera > Carabidae > Harpalus > Harpalus rubripes. The sequence goes on from OY720462.1 coordinate 5,396,555, forward strand.
TCATAAGAAACTATTTATTTGTTTCAATAAAATACGTAAGATATTAAAAATCCTGTTTCGTCTGGCATAGTTGGCCATGCTCGGCTGTCACACGCTTACATTAATTCATTTGTTTAGTTCCCGTGTTTGAGTAATAAAGTGCACATCGTCGCATAGTTTTTTTAAGTTTGTTGTGGTAAAGTGATAGACTTGGACAATAAATTATATATCAGTCGATTCGGCATGCTTTCGTGGTCATTTTGACATATGTTACATGTTGTGAAGTAAAAAATTTTGTGCATTTTCAAGCGATGGAAAAATTGGTTTGCTAGCTTCTTTGGCGGATATGGTAAGCAATGTTCATATTGTTTTCGCTGTTAAAAGTAAATGTATAGGGAAGAAAGAATGAAAAATTTCGTTTTATAAAGGCATATTTACAATTTTTGATATAATTTTGCATTATGTGCAATATATCCATCATATACACGAAAAATAACGAAAGCTCCAACTTCTTTTATTAATAATTCTTATTCATTTTGTTCAAATTAAATACCTACGACCCTGAGACTTAGAGAATAAGTTAAAAGATTGTAGTACTTGTACTAGTTTACCTATAAAATTCGTATATATTTTTTTGCACTAACTAAATAGTTAGTATGGTTTAATTAGGATTATAGCAGTCTAAAACAATATTTCAGAGGACACAATAATTATTAACACAACAAAATACAAATACAGGTGTTTTACAACTTATATATCAAATGTTAACGGGTATTATAATTTGATATACTGTATAACAAAAAAAAATTCTTCGAATTTACAAAAAATCGTACAGTTTATTTGAAGTGAACAAATTTACACAAATAAATTAAAATATTAGATTTTTAGTGAAAAATAAAGAAATATTAAGCCGGGCCCACATTGAAAAGAACATTGTTTAACATTTTTTGTTATTGAACAAATGTTCAGCAACGTAGTGAACAATTGTTGATAACCATAGGCGCCGACTATGTGCGGGCTTTGGTGCTTGAGACCCCACACGGAAAAATCTGAGGGGGCTCTGCCCCCACATGGAAAAATCTGAAGGGGTTCTGCCCCCACACACAAATTATTTTTAGTACTAACAAAAAGTACACTCATTTTGAAATATTTTTAATACATCAATTATACAAAGTAACAATGTATACCTACTTTATTATTTATTTTATAAAATTTTCAATTTGTCATATTGTATTAACCAAAGAACTGTGTGTAAATAACGCGTGCGGTCTAACAAATATTAATGCCACCAGTGTTGTCAGATTTAAAATGCAGTATTGTCTGAAAATAATAAAATTATCAGTTCTTAGTGAAAATTACGGTAGATTTTGTAGACTCCTGTGAAATAAATTTTATACAGAGTCATCAAAAATGGATGAAGGTCACGTGATCAGTTTTGTTCCAAAATAATGTCAAAATTATATTCTATATTCATCAAAACTGTATTCCACATATGACAGATGATGACAGGTGCATGATATTTGATTAATATCATTGCCGTACATTGATTCATTTGATATTTATTTTGGGTACCTTGGATACAGATTTCCTCTTGAAGCATATTTTCATTCGGGTGTTCATAAAGAACACTGTTCTTGATATTATTCTTATTCCAAATTCGAAAGGTACGCCCATGGAAATAGTAATGCTGTCATACTATCTAAGCGGCAAATTTTAAAATTGTATGGAGCGGCACACTTCAGGCATTTTTGAGCACTCTGTATATATTTTCAACATACATACAATTGAAATTTACGTTCTATCTGTCTTATGTTGAGTTTCACCATAAATTTAAAAAAATCAAGATTTTTTAAAAATTAAGTAGATATTTTAAGTTATACGATAAATTCGCATCTTTTGTACAATTTTATTTGTTCCAATTTTAAGAAATAAAGTTTTTAGTTGGTAAATTTTCTGTTGCCCCTTTTTAGCCCCCACACGAAAATCCAAAAGTCGGCGCCTATGTTGGCAACAATGTTAGTTAACATTAAGATGTCAACACAATAACAAAATACGTTCGCTAAAGTATTAAGGAAATGAATAGTTTTTCTTTTGTTATACATGCAAAACGGCAGAGGCTTTAAAGTTTTTTTTTTTTTGATATTTTTCTTTTTGGTGTATAGAATTAACAGACATCAATTTATTAAGACCTGTTTCTAAATATTTTATATGACTATTTTTTTATGATTATCAATATACCAAATAGTTTATTTCAAGTTTTTGTTTGTACATATATTTTATAGAAAACTAAGAGGACGTCATTTATTTGAACTACCATTAAACTATGTACTAATCAAGTAGTTTTAATTCCAAAATTAATTATTTCATTCAAATATTTTTTGCACTACATCTATAAATGGTAGTGTACCACAAATATAATGTATAATATATGTGGAAAAAACAAATTGGCATACCTATAAATGGGTAAAAATAAAAATTATTGATGTCGTCCCTCTTAGATTTTCTGTTGTTTACATTTGGTGGTTTAATACTCAGTATTATATTCCGTACTTAAACAATTTTACGGCACTACAAAAACTGTAATGTCTGTTGTATTTTTAATAAATGTTTTTGTATAATTCGTGTTTTATTTGAACCCGAATAAAATCACACTCAAAATTAATGCGTGCACATTTTCCTAACGCTTTGAAACCAAATATAACGTTTATAACCTTTAGTCAAATATAGCTTGCCCTATAGTAATATGACATATGATACTCTAACAATCACGAACAACGGTTGTTGTTATTTGATGCTATTAGCAGAATATCGTTGCCAGGAGATGTTCTATTATTATTGTTTATTTGTTTATGATGTAAATCTCAATATGACTGTCCTATAATAAAAAAGAGTTTCTATTTTGTATACACTTTGTATATTTTTATGCTAATAAATATATTGGAACAAAAATATTCATAAAACAAAAATTTATTCTTATTCTACAGGGTGCGGCAAAACAACCTGCCTAGTTTTGAAGGTGAATTTAAAAATAAATACTCTTTTTAACGCTATGTGAAAGTTTTCCATATTAATATACAGGATATTTCAAAAATACTGTACAAATAATTTAAGGGTATACAGTACGGACCAAAATAAGTAAGAAAGCTTAATTAACATGGGTCCGATCTTCAATAGTTTCCGAGATAAGGCAGTGAAAAATTAGTTTTTACAGGGTTTACCTCTGCTATCTCGAAAACTATAAAGGTGCATTCACAAATGCAAATTAGGTTTATGGTTCTTGTTTAGGTTTAAGTAAGTCATTCATAAATGTAAGTTTAAATTACCTGAAAATTTGTTTTCATATGTACAGACATCTGTGTAAATGCTTCAAAAACAAGATTAAAATATCGGTAGAGCAGTACTCAACGAGACACCTGTGCGCCGTGAAACTGTCATTCGCCTGGCATTATTGGTTATATTTCAGAAATGACAGTCTCCATGTTCATCTCGCATTTGTTTAAAAAGCCGAATCCACCAAGTGGATACTAAATAAAGATGGGTGTATATATCTATATCATTTCAGACTCGTTCTCATTGGTGAAGTTTGTGACGTCAAACTAAATCATAAACCTAAAGTTTGGACCTTGCAATGTTTAGCTTTATTATTTGTATTTAGAGACCATAAATTCTGAAGTGTGAATGGAGTCATTACATAATATGCGGCAAAAGTCTTTAAATCTAAAGTATAAGCCATAAATCTAAACCTAATTTTCATTTGTGAATGCACCTTAAGAGTTACGACTTTGATTAAACGAGACTTTTTGTTTACCTTTGAGAGGTAATCTTAGATGTGCTTTTATTTCTTTTTAAAAATCAAATATTAGTACTAACTTAAATGTTACGGCGACCTTGGCCAATGTTTAATTTTCAAATAACTTCGTAACTATTAGAAATTGAGAAAAATGTTTCATATAAAATTTTATTGTTTTTACCTTCCGTCACCTTTAGGTAAGGAAGGTATTGTCTTTGGTCAAAAAATTCGGTGGTGAGTTTTTGATTAATAAGCACGTTTTAGGGTCCCTAGAATACGGTGGGGGTGTGGGTGTGGTTGTGTGTGTGTGTGTGTGTGTGTGTGTGTGTGTGTGTGTGTGTGTGTGTGTGTGTGTGTGTGACAAAATTTTCTAATGCGATAACTCTAATACTACAATTCCAAAAATTATAATTCTATCGTATTCCTCTTCGTTACATCCATGTGAAGAGCTGAATAGATTTCATTTAAAACTGGTCAACCGGAAGTACCCTCATTTCTGTGCAGTTGACAGTATGTACTTTCTGTATGGAATTTGTATAAAATACATACAACTGCCTTAAGGTAATGAACAAGAAATAGAAGGAATTTTTTGTATGACATTTATACAAAATACATAGAACTGTCGGAAGGTAATGTGCTGGCCACATCAGATTTTTTTGTAGTCTATTTACTGACATAGACAAAATTTTGTTCGATCACTATCTTTGAGAGTTTTTCTTCGATTTTTCGTTTTTTTCGGAAACAATTGAAGATCAGACCTATGTTGTAATCATAGCTTTTTTTACTAATTTTGGCAGGCCCGGATTAGCATTTCATTACGCCCTAGGCCAAGATTCATGACTGCATCTCCCTACCCCTCTCAATATGTACCGAGTTTTAATAAAGCTTGATTTCATTAATTTATTCAAAATCTAATAGAATTATAACATTACCCCAATAGAAAAAATTATATAAAAACGTTTCATAAGAACTGTGATCGCACTTGTCCTTTATAAAACTCACCGCGAAGCGGCTCGTTTTCCAAAGTTGGACTCGTGGGTTAACAGATTGCCTTATGAAGTTTGTTTTTCTATATACCTACTATTATCAGTCATCAAAGACACATATACCATCTTTTTATAACTAGCTAAAGATTACATCTTTTATTTTGCTTCTCTATCTCTCAAATGAAACGCATGTAAACAATAATTTTGGACTTATTAGATGTAGTTTTTAATTCTGAACAGTTTTCGTAATTATACTTTTATTCTAAAATCCATAGGGTAGAAATAACAGTCATGAAAATTTTACCATTGTATTTGCTAACATTCATAAGTAGACACCCGGTATAGAAATATTAGAATTATTTAAAATCTTCGGCAACTGTCATAGCTCAACAGGATTTACCAATCACTCTACTACACTGATTTTGTATAATTAAAGCAAATGTGACTGTTTACGTCGTCTAGTAGAGATGGTGCTAAATGTCATGAGCTATGAAATGCGCAGATCAAGAAGAGAGACAGCTAGAGAAAGGTCAGACAATAGGGGAGAGAGAAAGATAGATTTTCGCTTTGTGCGCAACAGCTCTTGAGATTTGGCACGGCTATAACTGCAGGCACTTCTCTCTTTTCGTTTTCCCATTTATCCAACTACTCGATGTGCGCCCCCTCCGTACCTCCTAGGGTACCTTTATAACCAGGGTATGGCCATGGCGTGGCTCACGTTTCGTCCGCCATTACCGGGACAGCTGTTGTATGTGTTGTTCTTGCGCAAATTATTATGTATTTTCGTGGATATTTGTTTTATTTTAATGAAACACACATTTAATTATCATTTTAATACGTATTTATAGTGTAAGTAATATATTTTATTTTATTTACTTGTGTAGTTTGTTAAGATTCCCACCACGATTACTGACATATTGAAAACAACTATAAATTTTCAATATTAAGCACAATCATTTAAATTTTAAAAGGTAAGTTTAGAATATATAATTATTATGTAAATAAGAACTACAGATATTAAATTGGATGTGATAATAACAACCCATGTCATATATTCTACATAACCTCTAAATGTAAATATTAATAATAATTGTGTATCTCTTAAATTAATGAATTTTTATTACCTTTATAAATTCACAGTGTGATAATTTAATATTCTTTTATAATATAATATCACATTTATTACAAATAAATAGGAAAATCAATTACCGACAATGGCGGCAATCTTGGCCCATGGCCATACCCTGGTTATAAAGGTACCCTAGTACCTCCGCCCTAGGCCATGGCTAAATTTTAAAATTAATTTTGGGGATATTATTAATCTTTGTATTGACATCACAACCATTGCCGTTATTTAAAACGGGGGGCAATGGTTGGCAAAAAACTGATTTCCCAAGTTACTCTCATATGTACACCTTGAAAAAATCAACCTGTATATGTATTTACTTGAAATGGTGTTCATAAATTCAGTTTGCATCTTATAGAATCTTTAAAGTTAAATGAAACTACTCATTTATTGAACCTGAAAAGGATTTCTAAAAATTTCTATTCATTGAAAGTGTCATGAAATACTGCTACATTTTTACTAATTACTTTTTCAAGTATATCCTAATGCCTGTTAAATTTAAAAGGCTCTAGTAATTAAATCTTAAGAAATTAATAATGCAAGGGATCAAATTTAAGTTGCTGATGTAAAAGATACTCTCGCCAAAAGGAAAAGAAAATTTTAATATTTCTTCTAAGCACGTTATGTGCATTATGCCTTTATTCATAAACTAATTGATGCGCATTCATTCTTCAGTAAATCGATATACAAAGTTACGGTAGATGTAAAACTTTATACTAACTTTAAAAGTTATTCAACGGGCACTAATAAGGGTGCAACTTTAACCAGATATCAAATATTGTGTGATATATTGCTCTTTTCGGTTATTCATAAATTACTTCGCTGTTTGAAACAAAGATACAGATAATACACATACAAGATCGAGGGGTTAAGTGCCAAAAATGTATGAAAGTTTCATTTGAAAACTTTTTAGGAACTGTATTGTTCCGACTAATCCAACAAACGATTTTGGTGTCAAGTGATCCACTTCTACCTGTCCCTGTGACAAAAAGTAGGTAAGCTTTATTCACAGCAGAGGTACATGGAAAAAAATATGGCTATAACAATTTTATGCTACAATATTATTTATATTTCTTTTAAATGACCGTCTTCGATATCTACCTTGTCGTTAAAAAAACAACATAAATTTATTAACAGAACTTATTCGATTACTTATGGAGCATAACGTATAATTATTTTCATATATACTGGGTGTTGCATTACGGTTTGGCGAGAATTGTTTGTCTTTTTTCAAATAGAACATCCTATATATTTTCATATATTTTGAATTGTATTTTATTCACCTATACGGGCATATGAATTTTATTTTAGTTTTCTGCGGCGTTGCCAAGTTATTCCGTTTTTACTTCCTTGTACATACATAGTAAAGGAAGTATTGTAATCGCGAAAAATTTCGGTTTCCAGATTTCAACGAAAATATCCTTTTTGACGTACGTACGTATTACGCATAACTCAAAAACGGTAAACCGCAGAAAGTTGAAATTTTGTATTTAGGACTGCTATAACAACTAGTTGTGCACGTCCCTTTTTGGTCATTACATAATTTCCAGAAATGGTACTTTATTTGAAGCCTATAATAGATTTTAATGAAAAACTATTTTAAAATATAATCCAAAACATTTCAAATTTGGAATATACGACTTTTATGTCAATTGGAATAACATAGTAGATTTTGGTTAAAATAGGCTAACCGGAAGTGATATATTACCTGAAGTTGTTAACAATTTTTCTTGAATAAAATGGTTTCATTTTGATTTTAGAAATAAATGCTTCAAATAAGAGTTTTAGAGAATTTAATTCTGCGTCCAGCACATCAAGTATTATTAAATTAGCCCTTTGTATAAGCGAGATATGTAAATTTAAAACTTATATACTTTTTGGTTTTTGTAATGAAGCTTGCTATGGATTAGGACAAAAAATAACAAAAAAATAAAAAATAGATGTTAATGTCAATTTACGTCAAATACGTGCAATTTTATAATTGGGTCTATACTTCATCTTAATATTGGTCTTGCGTACAAGGAAGTCGTGTGGTGTCCACATCAGATTTTTTCTGAAAAAAGACCTAAGACACGCATTGCTTTATAAGGGCGTACTATATAAAGTTATTTTAATAGTAAAAATTAAAAAAAAATCTGTGCAACTATTGTTTCCATATATTTAAAAAAAATATATAATTATACGGGGTGTTCAATAAAGTGAATCAAATTTACTCAATTTCAAATGACTATAACTCGTCATTTTCAAATGGACCACCCTATATTTTATTATTTGGTTGTGTTGCTTCTTGTGTTATCTTTATATGTTATTAAGGATATCCTATGCCTAAAACCAATAATTTTGTAACACAAACAGAAACTTACCACACACCCACAGACATCCTTTTAAGACCTCTACTCTCTTCACAATGCTATACCTAGTAAAACTAGAGAGATTATTCTGCCCCACCCTGTATTAAGCCTTTTCTTTCTCCCTGAATGAATTTTGTAACAGTCGAGTTAACGTATACATATATATTAAAGTAAAATTTCCACAGTTAAATTTCTTTATCAAAATTTAATGCGATATATGTGAACTGCGTTTTATAACTTTGAATTTCACATAAAAATATTAATAACAGTCGAGTAAGTTGAAAAGTTTCATATAAAAGTCTCTCGGTCTACTCTGTTCTGCAGCTTTGAAGTTGTTAAAATAATGCAAAATGTACGATCTTCAAGCTAATGTGCTTTAAATTTAATTTCTTTGCAGTCATATACCTGTGAAATGCATCTTACATTCTTCCGTAAAATGAAAGTTATTGCACGGGAAACTTTACTGCAGGAATGCTCAAGATTTAATGAATATTTTATAACTTCTAACAATTAACTTGGCTAGTCATACGTTACACACTTTTATGATTCATTTAACAAAATATATTACACTGTATGATGAAGTGAACGATATGTACTTTAATAAGATTATTATATATTAATTAACGGTGCTAGACTCTTTTGTCTATGCGACCTCCTGTAAGATTTGGTAATCTATTGTAACAGGGCCATATCTTAGTGTACTGTTCCAGGAGTCATTTGCCGTGAGGTACCTACCTGTTATAGGCTGTCTCAAGATATATGCACATTCCATTACTTGTGAAGTAGCGGTCTGACCCTTCACAGCTGCATATTTTGTCGGGGATTTGACCAGGTTGGGATTAGGAAAATTTTAAATGCATAATTATTTTCAAAGAAATATATTTTCGAAATATGATTATAATTTACCACTGATTAATATTAACTGTTTAACGCTATTTTCAAAGAAATTCAAATTTTGTATATACATATGTATGTACAAGTACTTATTCACGAAATGTAATTGTAGATTAAAATTTTATATACTTGTTTATGTATGTATAAAAAAACTTATTGACAAAACATAATTGTAGATTAAATTTTGTATATATGTATGTATATACTTATTGACGAAACATAATAGTAGATTTAAATGTATATATTTATTGACGAAACAATAATTATACTTTATAATTTTGTATATATATATATATATATATATATATATATATATATATATATATATATATATATATATATATATATATATATATATATATATAATAAATTGACGGAACATAAGATTGTAAATTAAAATTTTGTGTTCTCGTATAATATGTATTGGATCTGAAGTCAAAACAAATAAAAAGTGAACTAATTTTGTTTGTATTAAAACTGCATTCTTTTAGTAGTTGTATGAAAGCTTTTATTATTTTTAATAAGTAAGGTACTGTAATGACAATAAATTGTTATAAATCCGTATTTTTTTTATCGATTAAAAATTTATATATAAATGCATTTTTTTAAATAATTGTTAGCTTTATTCGTCGAAATAATGTTACTAAATAAATTTTTATAACTAAACAATAAAAATGTCGCAAAATTGACTTAATGAAAATTAATATTTGATTACTTCAAAAAATAAAAAATAAATAAATACGTCCCAGTGCTCTTTGCCTCTCTAATGTATTTAAACTGCCTCCCGCTGGGAAGGGCGCAGGTATAAATGTGCATATATCTTGAGACAGTCTATACTTAAATAGTTATTGTAATTATTTATATTATGACTAGCGAATGGAAGTTGAAATTATTTTTGAAAACTTTTCCCTGTATTTGATTTGAAAAGAAACTGACCCTTATGTATTCCGTTAGAGAAGATTAGAATTGTACTCAATACCACTGGGATACTAGGAGGCATTTAAAATGACCTTAACAAGAGGATTCAGGGGTGTAAGCAACCCTCGAGTCGGAATTTCTGTTAGAGGAAATTAAAAATAATCCTATTTCATAGAATTGCCAAACTAAATAGTTTAAAGGTCAAAATATTTTGTTATGATCAAAATAAACAAAATCTGTTTAAAGTATTTTAAATGCATCCCTGTTTTGTTATTTAAGTACCATAGTCGCCCACCTGTTTTAAGCATATTCATGCAAAAATCCCCATACCTGAATAATCAGTTTTTTGCAATTTCCTGCTCACCTAATTGTTTTAAGCAAAAATGCGTCAAATAAAAGTTTTAGAGCATAAAATTCTGCATCCAAATCAATAAACAGAATTAGCTTTCCATGCATTGTAACGACAGAAATTAAATATGAAAATATCGAAAATTACGTTGAAAATATCGACAGCCATGGAATTGAACAAAAAATAAATAAATGCTTCACGTTTTATCTGTCACAACGTAAATTAACTTCATAACTTATTTGACGTTTCTGACAATTTGATTTTGTCTCTAGTTTTATTGTCTGAAATGATTAAAAATGAACATTTATACGAATGAAGAGCTAAATTCGTGACATAATTTGAAAAGACTGCTAATGTGTTTTCAAAAAATATACGTGAGCCGTGTAATCAGAATCTAGGACGAGCAGAACATGCGTTACTCTAAGAAAGAGTGTTAGGAATGATAAGTGTAGACCCCTTTTGTAATACTAAGGGAGATGTATTGGAAATGAGTTGAGAGTACATAACAGCATCATACATAATTTTGTTACGCAATGTTGAATTTTTGATATATTCGTACTATTTTAAAAAACCTATATTTTCTTAACTTTATTTATTAATTTTATATTTCTATTATTGCCATAATTAACGATATTTGTTCAAATCAAATTGTCAGAAACGTCAAATAAGATAACATACGTTGTGACAGATAACGTCAAGCATTTATTTATTTATTTTTCAATTCCATGGCTGTCGATATTTTTAACGTAATTTACGATATTTTCATATTTAATTTCTGTCGATATAAAGCATGTAAAGGTAATTCTGTTTATTGTTTTAGATGTAGAATTTTATACCCTAAGACTTTTATTTGACGCATTTTTGCTTAAAATAATTAGGCGAACAGGAAATTGCAAAAAACTGATTTCCCATGTTAATCTCCTATGTACACCTTTAAAATAGACACACGGTATATATATATATATATATATATATATATATATATATATATATATATATATATATATATATATATATACAGATGTCTTGAAAATAGGGGGACATGGCGTAAGCACAAATTCCTGGGCCCAAAATAAGACGATTTAACTAAACTTACCTATATTCAACTGTGCACCGTTTAGCCAGTATTTTACTTTAGTCTTTTTTAAAAAAAATAATATTGCTTATAATAACGAAACATTTTGTTCGATTTGAATGAAATTTGGTATGACAATCCATATGGATTTAATTCATCTTTTAAGATGGTATTTGTTATTATTAGTGAACCACTAGTGTATGAAACTTGGGTATCGCGACCATGATTAAACCATAACTTTTTAATGACAAGGCCAATAATGTAAATTTACTGTTTTTCAGAAAGATACATTCAATAGTAAACTTTCGTGTCTCTGCGTAAGTTGTTATATCCGTAACGATTTAGTCAGAAGAAAATAAAATGTAAGCGCCGTGTAATTTTTAAAATAAATTTTATCTAGCAGTCTATCCAAATGTCAAACTACTAATTTTTAATGACAGAAACAATTGTTTATGAGTTGCCAATCTTCTAAAGTTGTTTAGGAGTGAGCTAACAATATTTAATCGTCTTATTATAATAATAGCAATAAAATACTATAAGAACGAACAAACGGATATGTACTAGTTTTAAAATATGGCAAAGGAAATTTTTGACAACTCATAAACAATTGTTACGTCATTAAAAATTGGTTGTTTGACATTTGGAAAGACTGCTAGATAAAATTTATTTTAAAAATTACACGGCGCAATCACTTACATTTTATTTTGTTCTGACTAAATCGTTGCAGATATCATAACTTACACACAGACACGAAAGTTTACTATTGAATGTATCTTTCTGAAAAACAATAAATTTACATTATTGGCGTTGCCTTTAAAAAATTATGGTCTATTCATGGTCGCGACACCCAAGTTTCATACACTAGTGGTTCACTAACAATAACAAATACCATCTTAAAAGATGAATTATATCCATATGGATTGTCATACCAAGTTTCATTCAAATCGAACAAAGCGTTTCGTTATTATAAGCAATATTATTTTTTTTAGAAGGACTTTGAAGCAGAATACTGGCTAAACGGTGCACTGTCGGATATAAGTTTAGTTAAATCGTCTTATTTTGGTCTCAGGAATCTGTGGTTAAGCCATGTCCCCCTATTTTCAAGACATCCTGTATAACAACCATGAAAACATTTGGACATTGTGTCCTTTCGACCTCAGGTGGACATTCACATATAATGTGTTCCGAAGTTTCTTCGTACTCTTTCCAAAATCGACAGATACAGTTTTTAATTATACCAATTTTACATAAATCGTAATAGCTATTCGTCCATGTTTTTAAATCACTCTGTATATATTTAATCTCCATTAATGGTACAGTTTTCAACATTGGTTTGTCAAACGTAAATTAGCAAATAGCATTGTTTATTAGTAATGACTTTATAGGACATTATCGACGGTAAACTAAACACATATTATATTAATTACAACAAAACTGTTTATTGGGAATTTTGTTACAATGCTACATACATTGACATTCAAAAGAGACAATATTTAGTCATCGAGTGTATCATACTCATTTAATGTATTAACAAACGGCCTTGATTTCACATACGCGTACATTCAATAATAAATAGGTATTTCATTTGTTTATACAGTACATCATCATTACCGCCCTTAGCATGAACATTGGAGCCAATGTATAAATTAACAATTATCAAAAATATATTATTGGAAATATTTACAAATCTAGTGAAATGATTGTTGACAAAATTATATAATGTATTATCGTAGCCAGATCCGTATTTTGATAAAACGCGTAAGGTAAAAGCATCGATAAACACTTCCATTTTGACTAATTTCGTCGTGACGTCTGTACGTACGTATCGCGCATAAACTAATATTCACGAAAGATGACTATTCAAGGTCATTTGTGAGCCGTCTCACATATTACTTGCAGATAACTTCATTGCATTTCGTATGCATATTATGTTTCTTTCTAAATAATGCCTTTCTGAAAGATTTATGTTCTTCACTTATGTTTTTGCAAAATACAAAAAAATAGACAACTTATAAACCAAGGAATAATAATTTGATTTAAACGTCCACACCACTGGGTAAATATTAGCACAGAGGGCAGTATAGTAGATACTTAGGTATCTGCAATTCTACGACATAATATGTCATTATTATTTATAGTGTGTTAGAAAGTAATGCCACTATTTACCTATATCTGTCACACCACATAAATTAAATAGACATAGGTCAAATAATCTTTCTCTTCTTTTTTCTTTTGTGTAAAGCGTAGGCTCCGGGATTTAAATTTTAGATAATTTTATAAATTTATCCATAAAATATATAGAAAAAGTATTAATGCAAATCTGCAGAAAATTTAATAATCTTTAATTTATAATAACATTATTGTCGAAAAAATAACATTTAAAGGTATTTTTCGAAAACTATTTTGAGCTTCTAGTAAAGTGCCATTTCCGGTTATCCGATTTCACACCAAAATGAAATGGGCTCTTTCCAGTACAGAAAAAGTTCGAAATACAAGGTTTCAAAATTTTCTGAATGATAGTATTTGAGTTAGAGTGGAGGATACACACACATAAATACACACAGACATCATCGTGAAAATGTTAAAATTGGATTCTAGAGACCTTAAAACGTGGTCATTTACCAAAATCTCGATAAGCGATTTTTAGCACGATCCCTATACATCCCTTACCAAGGGTAGCGGGAGGTAAAAAAAATTAATGTTAATGTCAAATACGTACAATTTTATAATTGGGTCTATATTCATGTTGGTCTTGCGTACAAGGAAGTCGTGTGGTGTCCACATCAGATTTTTTAAATCATTTTTTAAAAATAAGGGTGAAATTAAATATTGAAACTTGAAATTAACATTTCTGAAAGGCGTTCTAGTTAAAACAAGGCTTGTGATACCAGCCATAGTGTCAACACCACTAGTGCTATATCAATTACCGGTTCTTTTACCTTTGTCATTTTATTAAACGCGGCAAGATTGTCAACTTTCCTTGACTTAAAAACATTTTACAAACTAGCTAGACGTCTATATAATGTTTTTTTCTTTTAAAAACTCTTGCTTTCTTTGAGAACATAATGAACTCTTAAAGTACTTTTGTCCTCGTTTGTAAAATATTCAGCGAAACCAATTTTCTTGGTGACCCTTAAACTACAATTTTGACAAAAACTAATTTCCGGAATGGCGACGCTTTTCGATTTTAAATTCCTGCATTTTCCGGGCGTTCCGGGAACGCACAAAGACCGGAACAGTTCCAGATCACAGCACGAAAGTCCCGGACTTTCGAGGTCAAGAAAAATTATTCAAAGAGAAAAAATAGTAATATGCTTATAACATATTTTCTTATTTCGGTTCACAAAGTTAATTTTGTATAACAGTTTTTGCCAAAAACGGTGTAACAATAATTGTCAAATGCCAAAATAATAGTTATTTATTATATGAGTGTGGAAGGTATCATATTAGTCACGAAAAAAAAAATGGCCACGTAGCCCGCAGGGCGAGTGGCTAATTTTCTTTAGTGACTAATATACATTCCACACGAGTGTAATACGTTTTATCCAACACTTTTTTTAAAACTTTTAAAAAAGTAAAAGTAAATAGAACAATAGAAAGGAATTCAATTCAGTTTCCAGCGATTCACAAAAGTGTTTAAGCTAATCCTCATTTTGAATTAGTGAATTATATTCTATCCCGGTATTTAGAATTTAATCTTCATTTTGTTATATCTCCGATGGCTCAATGTTTAGAGCAACGCCTCATAAATCATAAGTGCGCTCGGGGCTCTGGGTTCGAATCCCACTAAGGCATGGATGTGTGTGAATGTGAACCTACTGTGATTGGGATTTAATCCTGTTGAGGGGTTTTAAAAAATGGTAGTTACTTGGATTAGATTAGACTGTATTTTAACAAATAAACTGTCAAAATTAGAGTAAAATTCGCTAATCTAAAAATAAGGATTAACTTAATCTTTTTTGTTACTCGGGCTGTAAATGGCGGGAGGTATTGTGTTGGCCACACCAGATTTTTATGTTTTCATTCATCGTTTGACATTGACAAGTCAATTGATGTATTATTTTGAATTACAAAGTAGCTATTGAATAGTTGTTCTGGTTTTATTATATTGTTATTGAACAAAATTTCTGTAATAATTATTGTCTGTCATTGGAAATTATTTGAAAGAAAAATACATTAATTTGGGCGAAAATGAGAACCTTCCTTTAAAACGTATTCACTTAGAAGCACAAGCAGCATCTTTAAATTTAATTCCGAAGTTAGTAACTACTAATCGTTTCTTGTTTTCGTTTCATCAGCCGTACATGACAGTTGTCATTGTGTAAGGATAATTTACCTATTTTAGCATAAATGTTAATAATAATTTAACTAAATAAATTTCATAATGTTAAATTATTTCAATAATAAAATAATTTGGTAAAATTTATTTTTATTTATATTAAAAAAAAATCAGTTATAATTCCTCCGTGACTTCTAAAATATTCTCTCACGGACAGACTAATGTTCTACATTATTTCACATAACTATAGTAACAAGTATATTATGAGTCGGTGTTGGATAAATTAAATTTAAAACGTTTATTGAAATTATCACTGTTACCAGCCTTGATATTTTAATGTTTCTTTCAAGAATAATTTTGAAATAAATGTAAATTAATTGCTAAATAGGAAAAATAGTAAGAAAAACACGTATTATGATACGGATCATTGTAATTCTTGTCACTCAATATACTATTTTATAGACGTAATTTAGTAGCAATAAATTTTTAAAATGTTTGAAACATAATACATTTATTGTACCAAGATACAAGATTTATTTACTAAGACGTATACCTAAAATTTGGGTATGTATTTAGTTTTGTTCTTCACGAATTTCTTCGCCATATGTTAACAATAATATAATATAGGTAAACATACTGTTAAATTGCTGAAAGAAAAAATTAATAATGAACATAATTTTTATATTAAATTTATTTAAACTTAACTTACTGCTATTAATAATGACAGATCCACTTCGAAAAAATTCAAAACGTGGTAATATATGTTATCTTGAACTCCTTGTAATATAAATGCTCTTTGCTGAAAAAGAAAAGTTTATAGAAAAATATATTTAAAGAATAATAATAAAATGTATACCACTGCGACAAATTCTTCATCTTTTTCTTTTAATCTTGTTTGACTTATAATAGTAAATGCTCTGTTAATCTACAAAATAATATAATAAATAATAAGTATACAGGGGGTTTATATAAATGTCGAACATAGAGATTTCATATGAGAAACAGGGAAACAGCTTTTCTTTAACGAAAACTTCCAGATATTCGCATTACAACATAAATTATATCAAACATAAAATACATTTTTAGGCAGCTATTACATAGTTGGTTGACGTACCTAGTCTTTGACAACCCTAAAATATCACTTATATTTTGATATCTGTCAAAGACTTTAGGTTGTAATGAATTCTGTCCGGGCAGTTCAATATACAGACGCTGTGCAGAGCCGTTAACTACGGTTTTGAGCGCCTGTGGCATATTTTTTATTTGCGCCCCTACATATCAAGAAAATAAAAACAAAATAAACTACTGATGACGGGTTCGCGAGTTACTAACAACTTAAACTTACATTAATATTTTCTAAAGTTTAAAACATCTGCAAGTCGGCATCGTGTCGAAATTTCCGATGAAACGAGATCTAAACCGATTTGCAGATGTTTAAAATTTTAGAGGAATTTCATATAACTTTAAGTTCTATGTACATCTATTTTAATTATTAATAATTCTTTGATTTTTATACTTCACCTAAATAAATAAAAAAAAAATATTTTTAAACAAAAATTAATAACTTTGTAATAGTTGCCTAAAAAATATTGCGGGCACCTCGCCTTAAAATTTTTACTGGCCTCGTCTTTCGCCTCGGCTGCAAAAAGCACATTCGCTTTCAAAATCGACAACAGAAAAGTGTACGCCGAAACGTCAGTTTTTTAAGAAAAAATTTCGAGTAACCGTATTATTTTTTAACCAAAAATAATTATTTATATTAAATCTATGTTCGGTTATTAAATTTTTATAAAAGAAAATAATTGTTCCATTGAGTTTACCGTATATGTAGACACAGTACAGTCCAAACAAAATATAAACATCTGAAAATTCAATGCAGCAAACACACTTATCAACTTGTGATGGGACATTTCTTTTACATTATTTGTTATAACACTGTACGACGCAAAAATACTTTGCACATAACATATAACCATATTTAACATTATTAATTTTCCTGAAAACTCTATCCAATGGTTGGTAATATCTCTTAATTTTTCATGGGCGTCCTTTACTTTTCTCAAAAACTGTATATCAACTTCTTTTTTCTTTTGAATATTCAATAAACATTTGTTTAAATATTCATATTTCATCCTTAAATTACTTATTAAACAAATATATAGTTGCATTTGAACATATTTAACACTACACGGAAAAGTATAGCTTATATAGTCAGCTATAGCTAATTTCGGATCGTCATAGTGTATAGCAATAAAACTGTCATAAAAACTATAAGGTATCCAATTCGCTTGAACAACGTTAAGCCATATTATTATGTTGTAACTTTTCCTAAGATCAAATCCAAGATCAATCATGTCAAGATCAACAAAATATGTTGATTCCACTATATGGACAAATTCTGGGTACTGATAGTAGAATATTAGACTTGATGCACACGCTACTATAGACATAGTTAGGAATTCCATTATAACTCCCAAGTATGAAATAAAATCTTCGTAATCTCTTTGTGTAAAACTGTATATTTGGGCGGAATGTATGACGATAATCATAACTAAAAAAAATATGTACATATATTTAATATCACGAGAAAGGATTGAAAAGTAAATACGGGGTAGCATAAAAATGTTCCCGGAATAGGCTACATGTGTGGTACTGAAAATCTATCACTAAATACCTAAAGTAAAGTTGAAAACGTATGTAAAAATATAAATTTTATTTTAAAAAAATTATGTTTTTTAATTAATTAAGAAAGAAGATTTTCTTTGACGTCATTATTTTGAACTGGAGAAAGGGATGAATATTTAAGAATGTAACCTGTAGATGGCGAGCGAGTGCGAGTTTTAATTTGATTTTGACAGTTCATTTTTCTCTCATTGTCTCTCTTTTTTATTATTTACAGTTTGCGTGGTTTCTGTTACTTTTATTACGTATTTCGATTTGTGAAGCAGGATTTTGAAGGATTTTAACTTATACTTGTACAAGATTAAAATGACATACGAAAATATTAACCTCCAAACTATTATTCAAACGTCAAACAGATGATCTGTCATGTTTAAATTACCCGCACATCCCGTTGCTATTGGACGTAGCGATGTTCTTGCTTTACGGCCATTCATTGGTTCGGCGTAATTCTAAGTCATACATGGCGGTAATTTAAATATAAAAATTTAATATTAAAAATATTAATTAATTTTCTTCTAGCCAATTAATGAAAATTTTGCCAAAAGAAAAAATATGGGTAGCAAGCTTTTATCGTCTCTTCAAAAATATTAAATGAAAAAATGGCACGCAACCCTTTGTAAGGGAGCTATAGGGATCGTGCTAAAATCGCATATTGAGATTTTGGTAAATGACCACGTTTTAAGGTCCCTAGAATCCAATTTTAACATTTTTACGATGATGTCTGTGTATGTGTGTGTGGATCCTCCACTCTAACTCAAATACTATCATTCAGAAAATTCTGAAACCTTGTATTTCGAACTTTTTCTATTATGGAAAGAGCCCATTACATTTTGGTGTATATCGGATAACCGGAAATGGCACTTTACTAGAAGCGCAAAATAGTTTTTCTTCGAAAAATACCTTTACATGTTATTTTTTCGACAATAATATTATTATAAAAATTAAAGATTATTAAATTTTCTACAGATTTGCATTAATACTTTTTCCATATATTTTATGGATAAATTTATAAAATTAATAATTTAAATCCCGCAGCCTACGCTTTACACGAACAAAACTCCTTGGTTGCGCAGTTATTCAAATGTATGTAACTGACAGATAAATGTCAAAGATCTAATCATTTCAAATAAATAATAGTAGCGTTTTAAAAACAAAAAAGTAAATAGAACAATAGGAAAGTAAATTAATACAGCATATGTAAATATGTAGGTATGTATTTAGGTTAATAAAAATTAACGATTCGCAAAAAAGTTCAAGCTAATTCTTATTTTTGGATTAGTGAATTCTATTTTATCCCGGTATTTAAAATTTAATCTTCATTTTATTATCAAAAAAGGTAGTTACTTGGATTAAATTTTAAGAAATAGACTGCCAAAATTAGAGTAAAATTCGCTAATCCAAAAATAAGGATTAGCTTAATCTTTTTTGTCACTCGGGCGGTACATGGCGGGAGGTATTGTGTTGGCTACACCAGATTTTTTTAAATAAAATTGATATTTTTGCATTCGTTTTCAACATAACATTAGGTATATATATGGCAATGGATATCGGATTTTCAGTACCACGCAAGTAACCCATTCCGGGTACTTTTTGACGTTGCCTCGTTCCTTGTATATATTTAACTTACAGTAAATATAATATTTATATACTTTCCAAGGTTTTTTATGTCTCAATCCATCTTTTCCTGTTATTAATGGTTGGATTCCACAAACAACAGTAACCAAATTAAAATCTTCGTAAATTTCAAACACATTTCTCGGGAACAGAAATCCTATAATAAAATTATAAATATATTTGAAAATAGATTTACATGTAAAGTGTTTCCTTTTTAGCTTCATTATGCAAACTGAATACAAAATAATGAAATTTGTTTTATCTGTGTGAAATCATGATATATTATGCATTATTTAATTAATATATATTTCATTCTTATCTGTTCAATATATTATGGGAAATAGTAAATTATTTACATGTGTTTTATTCTATATGAAATATAATCATTACAGCAGAAGATTATAATAAAAAAAATCAATACTGATCACCAATGTATACGAGTGTCTATAAATGAATGTAATATGTAATTTATTTTATCGTTTTTTTAGACATCCACAATTTAAAATATAGATTTTAAATTTACACAAATTGAATATGTTATTCAAATATTCCGCCATTTAATATTGGGTTACATTGTTTTTATTTATAATAATAGCATTAATTCTATTAAGGGCCACTTTTACAATCATTAGATAAACCTCGTATAACGCTATACCAGGTATAAAATTGAAAATTGTATTTTACAAACCTCGGATAAACCACAGATAGAATAAACACCAGTATTTCTTATCCCATGGAAATCGGTCGTATAAACATCGGATGACTTTAACCCTGGTTCTTATGGTTACCATGTAAACACAGACGATATGTTGTTATTCATACGTTTGACAGATGTCAATAAAGTATTTCATCATCACTGTCAGAATCAAAAATAACATTTATATCATCAAATATCATGAAAAATGCAAATTAAAAGCCATAAATAATAACAATATTGAAGAAAAATAGTCTAACAAGAAGAAAATTTTATTGTGTGAATACCAACCTATGGTGATTTAACGTAATTCCTGGTATAACTATTCTGATATATAAAAATGCATTGTAAAAGACAGCCTTGTTTATCGAAGGTATAGTTGCTAGGATAAAATTATACCTCTGATAGCTATACCATAGTTTGTCCATCAATTGTAAAAGTGGGCCTAAGCATTGTATCCACAAGCCTTACAGGCACATTCTTTTGTTAGAGTATTGTGCCATATGTCTTACGTAAATAAATATATCATTCTGCTTTGTACACAGATTTCGGTAATGATGATGACATATTTGTACCGTGTGGGCGTTTACCAGGCGTCACCTCAGGGGCACTCATTGTTACGTGAAGAGTGTACCAAAGGGGTCAATTTTGCGCTATTTAAAATTTGAAATATTTCTTTAGGCGTCAGTCTTGCAAGGTAGATTTTATTGAGCTCACTGGATTTTTATTGTGCCAAAGTCAAGTATCTCTGTAGAAGATACAGAGTGATCAAAAATAACTGATTCAGTTGGCAATAAAAAAAGTTACTTGAAATTGGTATGACTGATACATAAATTTATTTCTTGTCGTTGACACTGGTGACAGTGACATTTGAAAATTTTAAATTTGAGTACATTTACAATTTTTTATTAAAATGGCTGTCGTTTCCCTTACCCACATCCTTTTATTTCTTACATTAGACACAGAGCAATAATTTAAAGTTTCAATCATTCCAAATAGGGCTGTTGCAAGAATTTTTATATGCCTTCTAAGTATTAAATATAAAAAGATATCATTATTTAAATAGCCTCAAATTTGAAAATATCTCCAAATATTCATTAGATATTTTACAATTAATTTTTGAAATTTGGATATTTTGAAAAAGTCACATGATCTGAAACAGAATGTGACGTCACAACACATACATCTTCATCGGCTCCAATTGGTCCCTCATAGTGTCAATTCTTTGTGTTTTGTTACAAGTGTTATGATAAATATATTGTTAAAGTTGTCAAACAAGTATCAATTTTTTTAGTTTGTTTCACGTTAGATAATATAAAATACGTAATATAAAGTATCGTATTGTGCTTCCTTGCAAAATTGTTGCTTGGAGCTACCTACTATTGAATTTATAAATATGCCAAAAGATGTGAAGAAAAGAAAATTGTGATTGGAAAAGCTGATAGTTGGATTTTTACATTTAATTTTACCTTAACTCTTTAACACCCCGCATTTCGGCAGCAGTAAAACAATCGTTTTCTGATATAAATTCAGCCACCATCCAGCTATCGACTTTCAGTAAACTGTTCTACTTACTTGAGTGTAGTCTGTATTAGCCATTATTACTTTATTACTCATTTATAATGAAAATTTCAACGTCAAATGTCAAATTAAAAGTTACATGTGACAAACTATTGCCTACGTTTATTTATCTAAATAACAAAAATAAACGAAGGTGATGGAAAAACTGTTTTTCTATTGGCTGTGAATGACGTAATGTTTGGGCTTGTACGACACAGGAGTGGGGGGTTGTTTTTCATGACTCTCAATAACACTGTGGATCACAAGGTTTCTATCCGGAAAACGTTCCGAATAGACTCGTGCTGCCTCTCTGGCGTTACGTCCACATTCTCCGAAAATTATAATCATTTCTAAGTAATCAGCGGCTGAATACATGGTAAGAATTTGCCTTTTATTATTCACCTTGTCAAATTTAATTTGACACTGACATTTTTCGAAAACTACAGTCGCCCACACATTTTAAAGAAGGTTTGATTTGTATAAAACCCTAGTAATGTAAAATTACGGCAAACACACGTTAAAAGTGTAGGTCTCTGATTGGTCAATTTTAAGACGTCTTTTCTCGAATATCTTTTAAGCTAGATTTTTTTTCTTCGAAATTACACATCCGAGTGCAGTCTCGTGTTTCCTCATTCGCTCTGGGGTGCGAGTTGTGAGACAGCCTGTATAATCCTTGTTATTATCATCTCTTTTTACCTATTTGTTTATTTTTTTATTTTCTTTGGAACTTCACCCCCAATCTAGTTGTGTGTGTGTGTGTGTGTGTGTGTGTGTGTGTGTCTCACACTCTTACCCTTTTTCCATATTCTTTCTGTCTGCACGTCCATTCACACAGAGAAACGGTCTGCGTTCCATGTTAAATTAAATCGGCCGACAAACGTTCGTTCATTAAATTTGATTAAAAAACCGCTCGTCAGATGTCAGGCATGGCGCGAACGGTAAACACTTCGGTAAACACCCTCACCTACCCCCGCAACGGTGTAATTGCATGGCCAATGCGATTAAAATGAAAGGAATGAAATTGTCATTGAGGTCTTATTAATTGTGAGGTGCATCACTTATTAACGGACATTTTATTAAGAGTCTGATGTGCTCTGAACATTATTAACTTTTTACCTCCCGCTACTCATGGTAAGGGAGGTATAGGGATCGTGATAAAAATCGCAAGTCGAGATTTTAGTAAATGACCACGTTTTAAAGTCCCTAGAATGCTATTTTAACATTTTCACTAGACGCTCTAACTCAAATACTATCATTAAAAAAATTTGAAACCATGTATTTCTACCTTATTATAATATAGAAAGAAGCAATTAGATTTTGGTGTAAATCGGATAACCACAAATGGCTTCAAATAGCATTTCTTTAAAAAATACCTTTAATTATTATTTTAACGAAATTTATCGTATTAATCTTGCAGCGAGCGCGCCTTTCAGACTTAGTACGGTGGGGGGCGCGCGGCGAAATAGTTTTTGTGGCTAGATTTTAGATCAACATAACCTATTAAAAAGTTACAACAGTGGCAACATATTGTAACCAAAGGTCCAATGAAGGATTAGCTTGAGTAATAAATAATCCTTTCGCCCAGTAACAATTTTATGAGACTTTACCTCCCGTCATACCGTACGTAAGGAAGGTAATGTTATCAGTCCAAGAATTCGACGGTGAGTTATCAGTGAATAAGCACGAATTACGGTCCCCACAACACGTTTGTACTATTTTTACGATGATGTGTGTGTGTGTGTGTGTGTGTGTGTGTGTGTGTGTGTGTATGTGTGTATGTGTGTGTGTGTGTGTGTGTGTGTGTGTGTGTGTGTGTGTGTGTGTGTGTGTGTGTGTGTGTGTGTGTGTGTGTGTGTGTGTGTGTGTGTGTGTGTGTGTGTGTGTGTGTGTGTGTGTGTGTGTGTGTGTGTGTGTGTGTGTGTGTGTGTGTGTGTGTGTGTGTGTGTGTGTGTGTGTGTGTGTGTGTGTGTGTGTGTGTGTGTGTGTGTGTGTGTGTGTGTGTGTGTGTGTGTGTGTGTGTGTGTGTGTGTGTGTGTGTGTGTGTGTGTGTGTGTGTGTGTGTGTGTGTGTGTGTGTGTGTGTGTGTGTGTGTGTGTGTGTGTGTGTGTGACGATAACAGTTTTTAATGAAAAAATATTTTAAAATATAATGCAAAACTTTTCAATTTTAGAATATAAGACTTCTATATCGAGAGGAACAACATATTAGATTTTGACTAAAATTAATTAACCAGAAGTGATACTTTACTTGAAGCTATGAACAGATTTTCGTGAAACATATATTATGGTATACTCCAAAACTTATACGATTTAGTATTTAAGATTTTATATAACGGGAAGAAACATATTAGATTTTGACTAAAATTGATTAACCGGAAGTGGTACTTTATTTGAAGCTCTGAGATTTTCGTGAAAAAATAAATTGATACAATCGTAAACTTTTTAAATTCGTTATTTAAGACTATTATATTAATGAGAACGACATACTAGATGTTTTCTAAAATTGATAAACCGGAAGTACTACGTTACAGGAAGCTCTAAACAAATTTTCTTGAAAAAATATATTGAAACATGAGTCAAAACTTATCAAATTTGGTATTTAAAACTCGATTTTAACTATAATTATATGATAAACCGGAAGTGGTACTTAATATGGAGCTCTGAACAGATTTTCGAGGAAAAACATAATAAAATATAATCTAAAATTTGGTATTACAGACTTTTTTATTTATTGGGACAACAAAATAGATTTTGTTTACAAACGATGAACCGGAAGTGATACTTTACTTAAAAGCTCATTGCTATTTCAAACATGGAATTGACGGGAGGTCATGTGTTGGCCACATCAGATTTTTTAAGAAGTGCTCTTATTTCTCTGAGGGTGATAAAAAAATTACAGCAGTCTTCTGTTTTATATTTTCACTGTAAACTTCCCCATTATTTCTATCACAATTTAAACACTTATAAAGTCTTACATATCGTCTTTATATTTGTGTTACATTTTCCTATAAAGTTCCATCCACACTATTACTATTACTATCCTTATACACTCCGCAATCTTAGCCTAAATCCTTTTAGGTCTTGATCTTATCGTAAAGCTACGAGCACATCATCGTATAACTGAAACAAATGATCATAAACCGATTTTACGATCCGGATCTTCAGGGAATCGAACCCAACCCTTTGCGGGATACAAAACGCATAAACTTTTGATTACTTTGATGTATGAACGGAGAAGAAAATAATAAAAAGATTGAAATTGATATTTTGCAACCATATAATAAATGTAATAATCATTACATTAGTTTCATTGGCGATTTGGGTTTACTTGAAACTATTTTAAACATTACTCAATTACATTAAATCATTATTAACTGTCTAAATCTGTTATAAACTATTGTAAATTACTTCGGAACTTACACAATTTTTTAAATTGCATCTTTACATGTAAAGGGTGGCCTAGAAACTTTCTTTTTTTGAAGGTGGATAAATATTTATTTAAGTATTGAGGTCAGTAAGTGCTCCCTACCGTCTCGATCTCCAATACATCCGATATTTAAATTAAAATAAATAAGTTTTTTAAAATTATTTTGACATATTAAAAAAATTCCCACTCCCAATATCGTAAGTATTCTATTAGTACATTATTTGTAGGGACGTATGTTTATTTTACAGTCAAGATATCGGTTTCTATTAGCGACGGGAAGTAAGGATTGTCTTTACTTCCCTATAGCTGAACTTACCTCCCTCTTTGTGAAATACCAACAGTTAGATATTTTAAACTTGTGTCAAATATTTATTCATTCTTATAATTTATAATTTTGAATTTAATTTCTATCAAATTGTTCTCATTTCATAAATATTTCCATTCAATAGTTACCGTTGACGTGAAAATGTGACAGATGACAGCGTTTTTCTTCTTAAATTTTCTATGGAATAATTTAAGATATCTCTAATACAATTTTAGATATCTGCAAATGATTTGAAGATATCTCGAATTAATTGAATTGGAGATATCTAAAAATCAATTTTAGATATCTGTAATTCATTTTCAGATATCTTAAATTTAATTTTTGATATCCAAAATTCATTTAAAGATATCTACAATTGAATTAGAGATATATCCAATCACTAAACAAATTAGAGATGTCATACGAAATGAATTAGAGATATCACTAATAGAATTAACAATATCACTAATTAATTATGGTTATCACTAAATGATTTAAGAATATCACTAAATGAATTATGGATATGTATTTTTATTTTTAAATTAACATATTCAAAATTCGTTTAGTGATATCTCTAACTTACTTAGTGGTATCCATAATTCGTTTAGTTATATTTTTCATTAAATTTAAGATATATGTTATTAAATTTGAGATATCTCTCATTATTTATTTTCAGATCTCAAATTCAATTGTAGATATGAAATGAATTTTGAATATGTAACTTTTAAAATAAAATATATATCCATATTTTATTTAGTGATATTTTTAATTTACTTAGTCATATCAGAAATTCATTTAGTGATATTCTTAATTATTTTAGTGATATTCATAATTCATGTAGTGATATCCCTAATTTAATTAATAATATCCTTAATTCGCTAGTGATTTAATAGTTCTTATGGGACATAATTTCATTTAAATTTATGATATCTGAAACTGAGTTGGAGATATCTCAAATTGTATTTTAGATATCTCTAAATCAATTAATTAGGGATATCTCTAATTCATTTGTAGATATCTAAAATTGAATTAAAGTTATCTCAAATTTAATTCGTGATATCTCAAATTTTATTTTGGTTTTGGCATTAAACTCAAATTTAATTAAAGTAAAACGGCTTTCCATAGGTAAAGGTTAAGAAACCCCGATCATGCAAAAATAAAATTGCTGATAGATAAAATTTATTTTTGAACAATGAAAAAACATAATTTCAAGTTTTAAATCATGCAGTTTTAAATAAAACATCTTGAAGGTGATGGCCACCGTTCTCTTTGTACCAGTGCAACCAATTTCTGAAACTCCTCTTTACTCGTTCCAACATTCGGTCTATTTCCTGCCGAATAAGATACTTCAGCTGAAACAGAGTTGTAGGACGGCATTTGCAAACCTCTGCCTTGAGATATCTCCATAGACACGTCGGGTAACCTTGTTTAAGACAGTACTATGCCCCTTGCTCCTGAAGATGCCCCATACGACTGCGGACGAAACGTTGAGCTCTGACTCAAAATATGACACAGTCCATTCCCGGAAAACGGATATTTCTCATAACTCAGACTGTGGAAGCCTACGCAATTATTTCACTTGAAATTATCTTCTTTTAATATCCAAAAATAAATTTTGTATATCAACAATACTTTTTATTTCATTCGCATTAAAAAAAGGAAGTTTTTAGACTCCAGTCTGTATAAGAAACCTACAGTGTACTCGTATACTCGTAGCGAATTTCGTATCGAATCCCTATATTCCGTCCAGTATACGAATAAATTCTTTGTATTCTAATTTGCTTACAGTACTGTTTTATGCATTGTTCCTTGCCTATTCTCTAGACCTCTAGAGAATAGTGTATTCCTAGCCTAGACTGGACAAACGTACAATACATAAGTCCGACCTAACGACGATTATAACTTGCAGTCGAATGCGGTATGAAGATATTAAACATTGTAACTAAGTACGACATTGTGATATGTACACTAGATGTATCACAACACAATCACAAAAGATGAATTTGTATATGAACCTTAATTACAGCATATTTCTTAGTGGTACTGCATTCTCCATTACAGTTATAAGTACCCATGATACATGGGCGCCCGCAGACTTTTTTACAAGGTGGGTCGAAATTTTTGTTGTAAGAAAAAAATGCGTCGCAGGCGAATTTTTTATAATTTTCAAGGTCATACGTGTTTTAATGCAAAGTAAGATAATATACAATTCTTTACAATTAAGCAAATTTAACAAATTCTTAAAAAATTAAAATCAATATTTTATGACGAAAATGCGTATGTACGCTCTAAAAGCGTAGAATTGTCCCTTGTACTAGGCTTTATGATGCGAGATGCGAGCATAAGCAATAACTACAGAAACAGACAATCTAAAAATACGATGTTGCATTAAATTAAAATATATTACTGAGTAACAATATAATTATTCTATTGAACTGCTCAAAATAAAATGTATAATAATTAAATGTTAATTATATTGCGCTCCTCACAAAATACGGCAACCCTAATCGTACGTAGGTACTTTTAATATAAATAAATATGCAATGTCTATTCATTATTTACTTTTCTATTTCTTTATTTCTATATAACAGTAAAATCGATAATTGTGAAAGTTTTGAGAAGAACGTGATCATAAAATGATTAGAATAAACTACGGCATATTAAAGAAAATACAACACCCAAGATAATGTAATATAATAACAGTGCGTAACATTACTCATTCTGACACTTCAGCTATTTCGTACTTATATTACCAATAATTATTAAAAAATACAATGATACATTGAAATGAAAAAATAAAATTATAATTTTATTTTTAAAAATGGATACAGTCCATAAATGACAGGGGGGTCAGTCGACCCTTTCGACCCCCCCCCCCCTGTGGGCGCTTATGCCATCGCTTATGCCATGATATGATATTCGGCATATTGTCAAATTATTGTACTATTATTCATGAAAGATGACTGTTCAAGGTCATTTGTTCGAAGAAAGAATACACAGCATTTTACAGCAGTAGCTTAGCAACATTTTGTATTAGGAAGAGATAGATTATATAACGTATGTATATTTAATTTGTGTGGTGTGACAGATATACGTAAATAGTGCTATGACTTTCTAACACAAGAAAAATAGTAGGGACGTATGTCCTAGAGTTAGAAACATGTATGGTATGACTAGCGAATGAAAGTTGACGTTTAGATTATTTAATAGATGAAGTTTCTTTTGAAACCCTAGAGAATAATAGAATTGTACGAAACCTTGTAATGGAAAGATCCCATTAGATTGACTGACAGAAAAAAGTCACTGTCATAGAACTAATTATTTCAAATTAATAATAATAAAGTTTTAAAAATAATAAGGGAAAGGGAATAATAGGAAAGAAAATCAATACAGTTTCCGACACAAGTAAATATGTAGGTATGTATTTAGATTAATAATAATTAAAGATTCGCAAAAAAGTTTAAGCTAATCCTCATTTTTGGATTAGTGAATTTTATTGTATCCCGGTATTTAAAATTTAATCTTCATTTTATTATCAAGAAAGGTAGTTACTTAGGTTAGATTAGACTATATTTTAAGAAATAAACTGCTAAAATTAGAGTAAAATTCGCTAAATCAAAAATATGGATGAGCTTAATCTTTTTTGTGACTCGGGCTGTAAATGGCGGGAGGTCTTGTGTTGGCCACACCAGATTTTTAAAATTTATTTACCGTTTCGCCTCTTGAACGGTAAGTGAATCACATCACTTACCGATGTAATTCATGTCACTTATCGTTAAGTAATTTGTAAATAAGTACTGTCTTGGAAACACTATTGGTAAACATTAAAAAATACCGATCTTGCAAAAATAATTAAAAACAAAAATTACATTTTAGCTAAGGGCCGGTATTTTCACTTGCGAAAAAAGGTTTAGATAAATTTATCCTTCGGATAAATATTTTTGTCGTCTTTTCACTTGCAAATAAATTTATTCGAAAGAATACCATCTGTTATTCGCGAGATAAATTATTCGGTACTTGGGTAGCGAATAACCGTTTATTCGTAAGTTCATTACATTTCCGCATAGTGCAGATTTATTAACAAAATGGATATATTAAATATTATGATGATGTTTTCAACTATGAATTAATAAATAACGTGAGAAATCGATCACACACCATCAGACAGCAACATAACCACATAAATGAAATAATTTTTGACAGGTTCCGATTATGAAAACAATTTAGGATCACATATTGGGGATCGCATTTAATCTCAACCAGTAAATAGGTAAATCATTAAAGATCCTGTCATTTGACGCTGGCAACATATTTTCGAATTTTGGATACTTTTGTTGAATACATTGACAAACATTTACTTTGAACTGAAACAAATATACGAAAAGTACAAGAACAATTTTACAATACATATCCCGCTTACCGCATATGAGTGCTGAATTAGATGGTACACTTGTTAAATTACAGTCTCTCGGGGTTAAAAATGCATAATATAGATCACATTGGCATTAAAGATGTCAAACAAAATTTTGACAACTACGGATCCAAAAGTAGTTGACACATTTCATCCTTGTCTACTTAACGTGGCTACGCCAAACTCCATCCTTCTCTACTGGCACATATTCACACTGCAAGGCTACCAATTCACGAACGTTAAAGTTATTCGACAGATAGCTATTTGTTTGTGTAAAATGTGTGAAAAGACGCAATGGAATTATTCGTTGGATAAATATATAGAATAAATTTATTTAACGAATACTTATTCGAAACTTTATTCGGAAGTGAAAATACCGGGCCTAAACCTAATTGCGTCCTTGGACAATTCCAAAAAAAATTAAAATAATTCTTTCGAACTTGTATCAAATGTCGATAAAGTTCATCCATGCTACAAACAAATCTTCCTGCTAGTAGTTCATTCCTTCTGGCTCCCGGCCAGGGTATTCATCTTTCAGTGCTGAAAAACTCCTGAAAGAAGAAACTGGGTAAGACGATGCCTTGTACAAGATGAATTGATAATGGCTTTTAATTGTACGTAACTTTATTAAGAGATATAAGGACTCGTGTTCAACAAGAGATCATTACAAGAAAGATTTACTGAAGGCTGAAACTGAAATTTTGGTCGGTGATAATAATACTAAATTAAAGTGAAATATAAGCCATCTTTCAGGAATCGATTTCATGTTCCGCAATTATTGAAGCCTGAAAACCTTTTAAATCTGTGTCGTTAAGGGGCGTTCACAAATGAAAATTAGGTTTATGGTTTTTGTTTAGGTTTAAGTAAGTCATTCATAAATGTAAGTGTCTGTGTAGATGATCCAAAAACAAAATTAAAATATCAATAGAGCAGTACTCAACAAGACACCTATGCGCCGTCATTCGCTTGGCATTATTGGTTATATTTCAGCAATTAAGTTATAACAGTCTCCATGTTCTTCTCACACATTTGTTTAAAAAACCAAATCCTCCAAGTGGTTAATAAATAAAGATGGGTGTATATATCTATATCGTTTCAGACTCGTTTTCATTGGTGAAGTTTGTGACGTCAAACTAAATCATAAACCTAAAGTTGGACCTTGCAATGTTTAGCTTTATGGTTTGTATTTAGAGACCCTAAATTCTGTAGTGTAAATGGAGTCATTACATAATGTGGAGCCAAAGTCTTTAAATCTAAAGTATAAACCATAAATCTAAACCTAATTTTCATTTGTGAATGCACCTTAATGGTTTAACGCCTTATTCGCAATACGAAATTAGTAGTTAGTGTTAGTAGTTATGGATAGTATTTATAAATAGTCACTAAAGATTGGTAAACAGCGTTCAGAATATATGAAATCAACGACTAATGCCCGGTTTTATAAACATCGAATAAAGTGCTGAGTTATTACTTTGAAAGTAAATTTAATCGACGAGTAAATAAAAATGTCTGTTTTATAAAACAAGTTACAGAGTAAAATAACTACTTGCAGAGTAAATATTTTATTCTGGTGATTTACCGACAGAGACGTGACATCTGTCATTATTTTGTGATTTTTGCATATAAATATTTTAATATTTTCTATAATTATATATATTTAATATTGTTTTTTTATGAATCTGCAACTACAATTTTAACTGGAGACAAAGAATAGAACCTCCATGAAGAGAGTGTGAATACCGTAGTACACTCAGGCTACGGTTTCTTATACCGGCTAATCTTTCCACTACTGGAGCATAAGAGAGATTGATAAAACCAGGATAAAACATTACTAGACGGCATCCCTTAAAGCCACTACTGACGATAATGTTAATCTCCAACTGAAGAGGATCTATTCCAAGCGATGTGCCGCAGAATGGCAGAATGTTTTAATAATATTGTATTCTGTATGTTCCCGTGTGTCAAAGGGCCAGGTGTCAACTAACATATAAAAAGAGAGAACGGGGAATAAATTACACAGAAATAGACAAAGCAAATATATTGGATATAAACAAAGAAATGTAAAAATAATGCAAAACATGAAATTTAAAATGAATTTAATTTAATTAAGATGTGTCAGTTTTATTCTACAGAATAAAATTTACTTCCTCGAAAATCGGTGGAGTAATTTATTCTCTAGATTTACTTAGCTAGTATTTTTATTCTTGCTTTATAAAACGAAAATCTTTGGAATAAACTATTTTACTTTAAGAGTAAATTTTACTTTGCTAGTAATTTACTTATCCATCTTTTATAAAACTGGGCCTAAGAATAACAATTTTTGTTGGCAAAATAGTACATTTGATTCAAAGTTTTTAAGAGCTGGTTTAAGTTAATACTTCTTGTTTAGTAGATTTGACTATTATTTAATATTTTTGTATCTTTTTCTTCTTGTATAAAAAAAGTTCAACAGAATAAGCGTTTATTGCCTACAACCTACAAAACATATTTTATAAGACACACATTTTAAAAATGTTTATAACAGAATAATAAAGTCAGTACCTTTCAAATTCTACTTCAATTTAACAAAAATGTAATTTATTTCTTTTAAAACAACTGTCAAACTCAACATATGTCACAACATTTTTCTTTTCTCTGTTCCGTGATTGGTTAGTATGTTAACCACTAACCATAAGTTTGGAGTTTACAAACTCTTGCGCTAACTGAGCTTAGCGCGGACCTGGGCTGCGCTAATTTCGATATTGTGAACGGTAAACTAAAACTACGTATGCCAAGCTTTCTGCACTAATCGTAACTACTAATAGTAACCATTAATTTCGTGTTGTGAATGAGGCTTAACTTTTTCCGTAAACTTTTGTTACATACATCCGATTGTAACTAACACTTGTCCTGTGCACTTGTCTTTCAATATACTGTTTTTACTTATGCGCAATATAGGAATTATGGAAATAATTTTTTGGCCTCCTAAAGTGTAAACATAACAATCACACATCGTTGGCGTCCATGGTAGTTGCGATTTTACACATGCCATGACTTTACCGCACCGAATAAAGTAATACACACCCATATTTTTAAGTTTTAATAGGCCACTAATAAAGAAATCTACTTTGTAATAATAAAGAGTGCCTACAAAAACGCTAGCTACCGCAATTTTCGTACAATAATAGTAAATAAATAAATAAATAAAACTGAATTTCTTTTAATTTAATCCGCCAGCGCCATCTTTTGGCATAAGTCTCAGTCGGCAATGTCAATATGTCAAAATTGTCAAATGATAAAATAAGTGGAATGATTGATGAGAATTATTTATTTTATTTCAAATGTTTGAAATTAATTTTAATGAAGAATGTCGAAAAGGGTAGGTAACATTAGAATCATTCATGTAGTCTGTAGGAACTACGTATGTAGGAACTAATCTACCTAACCTTAATTTCCTTCCAGCATAGCAGCATAGACAATAGACATCCCTAATAAATAAAATAATCAAAGTGCAAATTCTTGGTCTCAATTGTTGACTTTTTTTCGT
Source organism: Harpalus rubripes (assembly GCA_963082715.1). NCBI lineage: Eukaryota > Metazoa > Arthropoda > Insecta > Coleoptera > Carabidae > Harpalus > Harpalus rubripes. The sequence continues at coordinate 5,430,519 of OY720462.1, forward strand.
CACACCACCGTATGAAAACTTGATAATATCTCATGTAACGGGCATTTGATTTTTCAGGGAGTAATTCCGATGAAACATTTTTTGCTTGTTCACGTAACTCTGGCGGAGTAGATGTTATAGATTCGTCACTGTCTGACATTTTTCTCTTTGATAGATATGATTACAAATATAACAAGAAATACAATTTTTTGATTATTTTGACGTTTCGTTGGTTTTCAAAGCGCCTTGATGCTGAGCCTACAATAAATTGTTTTGATAGCAGCTCGCTTGATGACAACAATGGTTTAAGGTTAACAAGCAAAATTTATAGAAAATACATATTTTAGTAGATATCTCGGCCAAAAAATTTAATACATAATGTGTGCGTTAGGTATTTGTACAACGCTCGGTTTTATTGCAGCACTCCGCTGCGCGTCGTGCTTCAATATAAAACCTCGCGTTGTCAAATAACACCTACCGCACGTATAATGTAAATAACTATTACAGCACTCGAAACCTGGCTATTGCATCAAATGATATTCCTGGTGTACCTACCTATGTGCAGGACGGTAAAAAAATTCCTGCGTTCGGAACTACATGCAAAAGCTTTCCATTTAAATAAATAAATCAAGAACAGAGTAAAATGGTAATTCTGCTCTAAAATAAATGTCACTTTCAATGCATTAAATATTTAAATTCGCCATGCAAATGAAATAAGATTTTTTTACGGATTGTGAGTGTGTTTTAAAATATGAAAATGTTACTTTTTGTTTTCACGTCTGCATGCGTGCTCTTGTTCCACATTGTGACCAAGGCCACTGATATGCACTTGCAACTGCTCTACGGGTTTGTTGTTTTTGTGGAAACTATATAAGGGGATGACAATAGAGAGTTTTAACATAACGTCACAATAGCGTGAACGTTAAAATTCCAGATAATGTGAACGTTATTCCGTACATTAAAAGGAAGTGATTGCAACTTCTAAAATGAAAGAACGTAAACGTTAACTTTATGTACAGGGTGCGGCAGAACCAATTGAGCAGTTTTGAAGAGTTATAAAAAAGAAACCAGGGTATATATGAAAAAAATGTTTTTATTTTTGAAATCAGTAGGACTTGCCGTTTTATACTCATTAATTTTTTAAAATAATGTCTTTAAGATGGCGGCCGTTAGCTGCAATACATTGCTGTAGCCGATTTCTGAAGTTTTGAACAGCCCGTTGACACATTTCGCGGGGTATCGCGTTTACTTCTTTAACAATCTGCTCCCTTAGCTCTAGCAGATTTTAAGGGCGACGTTTAAACACATTTTCCTTTAGATATCCCCAAAGAAAGAAGTTGCATATGCTTAAATCGGGAGATCGCGCAGGCCACCCCACGTCACCTCTCAAAGACACTAGACGTCCAGGAAACATTTCTCTTAAAGCGTTTAGAGAATTTCGGGCCCCATCCTGTTAGAACCAAAAGTCCCCTAATCTCTCTTCTTCAATAACCACTTCCAATCGGGGCTGCAGAAAATTTTGCAACATTGAAACATAACGCTCGGAATTCACGGTCACGCCTCCCTCTTCAAAAAAGTACGGGCCTATAACGCCAAATTGTGATACGGCACACCACACCGTTAGTTTCGGAGAATGTAGCGGTCTTTCGTGAACAATTTGAGGGTTGTTTTCAGCCCAGTAGCGAAAATTTTGTTTATTCACAATCCCGCTTAGGTGAAAATGTGCCTCGTCGCTGCTGAAGAATGCTACCTCAGGAGGGATCGCTGCAAGAATTTCCTCACACAGATTTTGGCGGTTGGCGTAGTCTGCTGGGTTCAATTCCTGAACCATCATTATTTTGAAGGGATGGAAATTCAAATCTAAATGCAGAATCCTCCTCAAACTGCGGTCTGAAACCCGCAATGCAATAGCGTGCCTTCGAGCAAAACGTCTTGGCGATTGTTCGACTGCTGCTCTCACTAGCTCCACATTTTCTGGTGTTCTGATGGATCTTCGTCGGCCATGTGTACCTATTCTTAGTGTGCTACCAGTTGTCAAATAAAGAAAACAAATCCCTCTTAGTAACGAATATAAATAAGGTAATAATTTCTTTGTTTTTTTATCATCGCTGTGATAGACATGTAACTAGGCAGATTCTGAATGTTGATTTTCGAAAAACATGTCACGTGACACATGAATTATATTTTCAAAGATATTTTTCGATGAACAAATTAGCTGTAACCGACTGTAACACGAAATATATTAAATTATTGTTATATTTGTCATACACTGCAAAAATCACATCGGAATATGTGTGAGAGTACTCGTCCTCCACTTGTATGCGATATGCAGTTCATAGCTGGCAATTTTTCCTTTTTTGTTTACAGTGTACATGGCACGGCATAATCATTGCCGGGCTTTAATTAAAATATAAAGCGGAATGTTCGCTTGAGAAAATTAAAAATGGCGGAGTACACATGAAGGACAATTAATAATATTGCAGACTTAATTATGTGCAAATTGCAGGGTTTTTGCATTTTAATATCTTGCGGAATTATTATTAAGCTTGTAATTATTAACAACCCATCTAATTACCGTGTCCAATATGTGGCAGATTAAAAAAGATGGAGGCGGATTTTCACAATTTTGCTGTAGCAAAAAGTAAATAATCTGGTGGGGCCAACACAATATCTCCCGTCATAAAAAAAGATTAAGCATACATACATACATACATACATACATACATACATACATACATACATACATACATAAAATCACGCATTTCCCACTTAGTGGGTTAGCACAAACCCGAAAGAATAAAAAAAAACATCATCCAAAAAAAAATCAGTATCTCTTTCAACAACATTCTTACTAACCTGACATCATAGGTACAACATATATTCCTCACTCCTAACATATTAAAGTGACCGAATTACGGTAGCGAAATACCGCAATGTGCCACAATAATAGTTACGAAACAATCATCCTTCGCCACACATTCCTGTCTAAGCACACTTCTTTCGCCTCGGCCACATTCATAATCGCATTCATACACGCTCTTCTTCTCTTCCCACTCGGAAACTTTCTCTCTTTTAGTACCTTATCAATCACATCCATCCACTTACACACTGGACGGCCACGCAATCGAACACCCTCAATTTCACCAAGATATTTACGCTTTACAAGTCGTTCACTCTTCATTCTCTCCACATGACCAAACCATCTCAACTGGCTCATTCCTACTCTCTTAACAACATTCTTCCTAACCATACATTCTTCATACACCAAATTATTCCTCACGCGATCCCGTCTTACATATCCACATACTCCACGTAAATACCTCATTTCCACGGCAGCCACTCTACTTTTATGCTTTCCCGTCCATGCCCAACATTCGCTTCCATACATCAAAGCAGGCACTAGCACTCCATTATACACACTTAAACGAGCTTCTCTAGATAGGTACGTTTACGTTTCGAGTAAACGTACCCGAGCACCCATTACCTTACACCCCGCACTCACTCTCCTTTCAATTTCTCTATCAATTCGACCATCCCTTGACATCATGCTACCCAAATATACTAACTCATTCACTTGCTCCAATGTCACTCCCACACATTATTATTCAGCTCATCTTTATTTTTGGATTAGCGAATTTTATTCTTAACTTTGGCAGTTTATTTCTTAAAATATATTGTAATCTAATCCAAGTAACTACCTTTCTTGATCATAGAATGAAGATTAAATTTTAAATACCGGAATAGAATAGAATTCACTAATCCAAAAATGAGGATTAGCTTAAACTTTTTAACGTCCGACAGGTATGTTATTATTATCACCTGCTTTCAGGGTTGTTATATACCAAATAACACCCTAGAGCTATGAGTTGTTGCTATGGTAATGTTGTCAAATTGATATTCATGCTTGAATAAAGCCTAAAAAACAAGCAAAAGCATTCAAAATTTTATTAAAACTTTCTGAACCGTAATCCGTAGAATATTAAAAATTATAGTCGGACGTTAAACGTTGAACACACCGCGGGATTTAAACGGACAATAATGCCTTCGGTCAACGTACACATCTCGGGCCAGAGGCCAGAGGCTCTCGAAAAGTACACTGTTGACCTCAGTCGTTATTGTCCTTATAACACCCTTCATGCGTTAATTACTATTTTGCACGATCGGGTTATTTTTTATATTTATGTCAAAATAATTTTCAAATATTTTTCTTTTAAATTTTGTGCGTCGATCGTGCAAAAAATAGTATAAGCATCACGAACGTTAAGGAATTACCGATCTCAGACAAAATTGGGACCCCAGATATTGTCTTCGATCGGTACACTGTCCTTACCGTTCTTAATACTGAATATACTATTGTGAATCGGAAGACGTGGTAAACTAACCAGAGGTGTGCGTTAGCTGCATGACAATTCAGTCGTGCACACTGCTGCAATTGCGCAAGCTGCGATTCGTGACTGCGGTTTTGAACAAATTGATCATCCTCCTTATAGTCCAGATATAGCCCCCAGTGACTACTATCTGTTTGGAAATTTGAAAAAGGACCTTCGAGGGCGCCATTTGAGTGACGACGAAGCAGTGAAGGCTGCAGTTTGGGCACATTTTGAAGACAAACCAAAGGAATATATTTTTAGGGGTATTGAATAGTTACTGAAACGTTGTAATAAGTGCATTGATGTCAGGGGGGGAGTATATTGAAAAATAAAAATTAATTGTAAGTCTACTGCGTTTCTTTCATAGTCAGGCTGGAAATTTTTGGCGCTGTCCTCGTAACATCGTCCATAGCAAAGGTGACAAGGTATGATAAAAACTGCGTCGCATTGAAATTAATGGTCACCTGCCCTTATTGTAAAATTAGATTTCTTATCTCTTTAGTTTGTAGGAACAATCCTTTATGTCGTTTTATTTAAAAAATATTTCTATTTGATGAAGAGATCTAATACTCGTACGTTCAAAAAGGTATAGGGATCGTGTGCGATTTCAGGGTGTTGTGACTCAAATCAACGCAACATAGTATCAAATTAGTAATATATTAGTATCACAAGTTATGTAGAAATGCGTGGTCTTAATCAAAGCCTATATTAAGCAATAAGTTTGTAAGGGCGCGTATTATAAATCACCGAATTGAATTATAGAATGAAGCTTGGTAGAAAGCATTGCAGAGCTCAGGGTAACAAGCCGACATGTCGTATATATAATAAAGTGTTTACGATGCGATTGTGAACGCACCACGCGGCACCCTGTCATAACTTACGCTACACTTACGACAGAGGTGGTTCCGGGAAACTTTCCGGGGAGGTAAAGAAAATTCAAATCATAATAATAATAATATTAATAAGTGCATAGTAACTTTGTTGAATAGCTTTCGTTAATACATACGAGACGAATAACAAATATAACAAAAACAAATAATATAAAGAATTAAACATTTATTTCATATAAAATGACAGTTATCACATCTTGAAAGATTCTGAATGAAATAAAAAAATCTGGTGTTGCCAACACAATACCTCCCGCCATTACACCCCGAGTGAAAAAAGATTAAGTCAATCCTTATTTTTGGATTAGCGAATTTTACTCTAATTTTGACAGTTTATATCTTCAAATATAGTTTAATCTAATCCAAGTTACTACCTTTTTTAAACCCCTCAACAGGATTAAATCCCAATTACAGAGTGGGTTCACATTTACACACATCCATGCCTTAGTGGGATTCGAACCCAGAGCCCCGAGGGCACTCATGACAGGAGGCGTTGCTCTAACCATTGAGCCACCGGAGCTATAATAAAATAGAGATTAAATTTTAAATACCGGGATAGAATAGACTTCAATAATCCAAAAATGGAAACTGTATTGAATTCCTTTTCTTTTGTTCTATTTACTTTTTTCTTTTTAAAACACTACAATATTATTTTGAAATGATTAGTTCTTTGATAGTGACATTTATCTGTCAGTTACATACATTTGAATAACTGCGTTTTGTTTGTTGAAAGCGTAGGCTCTGGGATTTAAATTATAGATAATTTTATAAATTTATCCATAAAATATATAGAAAAAGTATTAATGCAAATCTATAGAAAATTTAATAATCTTTAATTTTTATAATAACATTAATCTCGGAAACATAACGTTTAAAGGTATTTCGAAGAAAAACTATTTTGAGCTTCAAGTAAACTTCCACTTCTAATCTAATGGGTTCTTTCCATTTTAGAATAAGTTTTATACAAGGTTCCAAGGTTCTTTATTGTTGTATTTATTTTTTTCTTTTTAAAATGTTGCTATTATTAATTTGAAATGATTAGTTCTTTGACAGTGACATTTATCTGTCAGTTACATACATTTGAATAACTGCGTATAACCAAAGAGTTTTGTTTGTTTAAAGTGTAAGCTCCGGGATTTAAATTATAGATAATTTTATAAATTTATTCATAAAATATGTAGAAAAAGTATTAATGCAAATCTGTAAAAAAATAATAATCCTTAATTTTTATAATAACATTAATCTCGAAAAAATAACATTTAAAGGTATTTTTCGAAGAAAAACTATTTTGAGCTTCAAGTTACATTTCCGGTTATCCGATTTCCACCAAAATCTAATGGGCTCTTTGCATATTAGAAAATGGTCGAAATAAAAGGTTTCAAAGTTTTCTGACTGATTTGAGTTAGAGCGGAGGATCCACACGTACATACACACACATACACACAGACTTCATCGTGAAAATGTTAAAATTGTATTCTAGGGATCCTAAAACGTGCTCATTTACCAAAATCTCGATATGCTATTTATAGCACTATCCCTATACCTCCCTTACCAAGGGTAGCGGGAGATATTAGCCAAGTCTGAACATAAAAGTGGTTAACGTTTAAAATGAAATTTAAAACTGGGTCTCTCATTTTTTAATACTCTTAGGTGCATTCACAAATGAAAATTAGGTTTACATTTATAGTTTACACTTTAGATTTAAAGACCGCATATTATGTAATGGCTCCATTCACACTTCAGAATTTGGAGTCTCTAAATCCAAATCATAAAGCTAAACATTGCAAGGTCCAAACTTTAGGTTTATGGTTTAGTTTGACATCACAAACTTCACCAACGAGAACGAGTCTGGAATGATATAGATATATATATACCCATCTTTATTTACCATCCACCTGGTGGATTCGACTTTTTAAACAAATGCGAGAACATGGAGACTGTCATAACTTAATTGCTGAAATATAACCAATAATGCCAAGCGAATGACAGTTTCACGGCGCACAGGTGTCTTGTTGAGTACTGCTCCACCGATATTTTAATCTTGTTTTTGAAGCATTTACACAGATGTCTGTACATATCAAAACTAATTTTCAGGTAATTTAAACTTACATTTATGAATGACTTACTTAAACCAAAACAAAAACCATAAACCTAATAGGTCAGGATCGTCGGAAATTGGAATAGGATCAAATAAAATACTCAACTCCTCATGTGCATACGTTTCGGTGTATATTTCACCTTCATCAGTGCTAACGAAGAAACAAAGAAATAAACAAATAAATATTTCGTACAACACATTATAACCACTTCCAAAACAAAGAAATAACAAAGTTACAAAATTACCTGTGAGTTGTGAATGGATACAAAATTTAGTTTAAAAATTACGTCTGACATCTTATGAAATATAAACAAGACTAACGTTGATTTGTTTATATTTCATAAGATGTCAGACGTAATTTTTAAACTAAATTTTGTATCCATTCACAACTCACAGGTAATTTTGTAACTTTGTTATTTCTTTGTTTTGGAAGTGGTTATAATGTGTTGTACGAAATATCTATTTGTTTATTTCTTTGTTTCTTCGTTAGCACTGATGAAGGTGAAATATACACCGAAACGTATGCACATGAGGAGTTGAGTATTTTATTTGATCCTATTCCAATTTCCGACGATCCTGACCTATAGATGTTTATTCTGGAATCGACTTTCACTTCATAAACCTAATTTTCATTTGTGAATGCACCTTTAGCATATCAAAATCGAAAGAGTAGGTCCAGATCTATCTCTTTTACGCTGTACATTCTTTTATTTTATGTAGAGGTCATAAAGTTCACATTTTATAAAAGCCAAAAGCTTTATTAATTTGTCATAATAACTAGAACTACAAAATTTCTAAACCAGTGATCCAATGCTCTGTTTTTAACTCCTTGGAAATTTCCCGACTCCGTCTCTGTTTGGCAAAACCTCAGTACAATTCACGTTTGTGTTCCTGTGGGCTCCAACTTTTAATAAAAATATCACGCGAATGCGGTGTGCCAGTTGGACGATAAAAATATTAAAGAAAATTCACTTTTTGCCCTGTATAAGTCTCGTTGAGGTTTGTGGAGTTGGAGTGCGCTGCTAGAAATAGGGCAAATCCATAAAATATAACACACGCTGGATTATTTTTAAATTTTGAAAGAATGGAACCAATTCTCTGTGACTCAATTTATCGGTTAATATGTTGCCTTTATTGTCTTTATTTGTATATAGCTTTTATACACAAATAAATTAAGAACAACTCATTTTTTTTAATGTGTATAAAAACTTTTCAGTACTCTTTTTCATGAGTAAAAATGGCTCTTATACCCTTTGAATTTAAATGTTTTGTATTGCTTATATTTTATTCAGTACATAAATAAAATTATTTTAATAAAATTGTTGGGTGATAAAATCGTAAACTTATTAGGGGGGGGGGCGAGATTTCGATTGCCTAAGGGCCTCCACACGGTTTAATCCGGCACTGTAAGTACGATCTTAAAAGATGAACTATATCCATATGGATTGTCATATTGTCATATATAATATCATGAACTATTATTCACGAAAGATGACTATTCAAGGCCATTTGTGAGCCGTTTGATATAAGATTACTTGCAGATAACTTCATTGCATTTCGTATGCATAGGCGTGCAACATGAAATATTTATGGACACATTTTAACAGAAAAAATAAGAGTAATTAATTTGAAAATTATTTTTCTTTCTAAATAATACCTTTCTGAAAGATTTATGTTCTTCAATTATGTTTTTGCAAAATACAAAAACATAGACATAACTTATAAATCAAAGAATAATAATTTGATTTAAACGTCAACGCCACTGGGTAAATATTAGCACAGAGGGCAGTGCAGTTGATAATTAGGTATCTGTAACTCTACGACATACGTTATTATTATTTATAGTGTGTTAGAAAGGCATTCTACTATTTACGTATATCTGTCACACCACATAAATTAAATAGACATAGGTGAAATAATCTTTCTCTTATACAAAATGTTGCTAAAGTACTGCTGTAAAGTGATGTGTATTCTTTCTTCAAACAAATGACCTTGAATAATAGTATTAGTGGTAAATGCCGGAAGAATTTTCAGATTGTTACGAGAGCTGGTTGCCTAGCAATTTATTGAGTGGCATTGACATGTCACGATATAAATTGGCAACAGGCAACAGGCTCGAGTAAAGCAATCGGAAAATTTTTCCAGGATAAAATTTAACCACGAATGATATTCGGATTCCTCTTGATAAAAATTTTCTAATATTTATTGTTTTTTGAGGTGTTATATTTAAGTTTGCTATTTCAACGTTTTAAATAGATTCCTGTCCGAATCGACTCGTTTTTAATAAAAACTGAAAACATACACACTTTGACAATATGTTTCTAAAACGTCAAAAAATTTTCGCTTATCAAAACTCAATTACTTGTAAATATACGACATCTTATTGGCTTAAAAAGTGCGAAAAAAATTTTGTGACTGTGTTTTGTCGAAATGAAACTTGGTAACTAGGTATAATCCTGAATTTGGATTGGCTTATAAATTTATGAGTGAAATAGTCATACTAAATTTCATTCAAATCAAACAAAGCGTTCCGTTATTATTAGCATTTTTTTTACAAAATCTTTGAGACAGAATCTAGCTAATATAAATAAGCTTTGTTAAATCGTCTTATTTCGGGGCCCAGGAATCTGTGGTTAAGCCATGTCCCCCTATTTCAGAGACATCTATATTTAAACAAATGAATAAGAATATTAACAAAAGAAGTTGCATCTATTGTTTTGCACAAAACACTTTTTGTTCAGTAAAAATGGCACTTATATCATTTGAATTTAACTGCTTTGTCAACATGAAATATGTTTCGAAAGTTTTCAGTTTTCAGGAAATGCAGTGATTTTTATTTACTGGAATAATGGAATTTACCTTACAATACAAAGTGTACAATTGTGATCCATATAGTTCTGAGAAAAGTTAAAATTGTAAAGTTTTCGAACAATTCTCTTATTGTTAAAATTTCATTATCTACAAAAGTTCATTCCATTTCTATTTTATTATCGAAAAACCAGTGTGCGGCATTTTTTGCGCTTTGACAGTTTCACGACTTTTAAAAGTAAAAAGTTCATACAAGTTGTTGTAAAACATTTATGGAAAATGGAAGGTGATATTGTTTTAAGAACTTGCAAAAGTTGTGATGTTTAATTTTGATCATTGCTTTCCTATACATTTATTTTGAATTTTATCTGGTTCTATCAATATAAGCATTTACGACAAGATTTAATTAAATTTAAGTACATTCTTTAAACCTCCGAGTTGATCCCCACGTCATCAATTTCTGATGCACGAATTACTAAACTTTTATCTAGCATCTTTGTCGTACACACATGGCATATATTATATGAGACATTTATTCGTTATCTCATTATTGTGCGAGCCACAAAGGGGTATACACTATCTTCGTCCAACCAACGACAAACAATGAAATAGAAACGGTATTGTAACCTAACAACAAAATGTCCTACTGGCAGCCATTAATTTATTGCCCAAAAACTCCGCTGATGTCGCATGCTATTCTGCGGGTCCCAATAAGATATTATATACTGTCAGTTGTCAATTTTGATTTGTATAAACACTGCGGAAATCAAATGATTTCACCCGACAACATGACGTCATCAAATATCAAATCCCTTCCCCTCTGGCGATTGGAATCATATTGTAACAAGGGACGCCCACCGTCGCCGCCACTGTAAGCGAGTGTCTATTTATAGCTGTGACGTAATCGCGCTAGTAGCCGGCCGATGTAAACAGACTGGTCGCGACGTGTTTAATTACTTCCGGTCGCCTGAACCTTTTGTGTTTATTGTTATTATGTGTTCGAATATTCTAGACTGTTCTAGAAAATAATAGCAGCTGTATATAAGGGACGTAGCTATGCTCGAGAGACAGTTAGTTAGTTACATGGAGAGACATAGAGATGTTCATATAGAGTGTTAGTGAGTTTGAGAAGCACAGCAGTATCGTAGTGAGCGTATGCAGTTGGGAAGTTACTGGTATATTGGGGTAGCTGTGGATGTAAATACTCGGTAGTGTTGACGAGTATTGGGAAGCTATAGTGTGCAAGAACAGTAACGGCGAGTCGGAAAGTTACTGGTATACCGGGATAACTGTTAAAGAGAATACTCGGTAGTGTTGAAGAGTATTGGGAAGCTAGGTATATGGAGACAGTAACGACAAGTGGAAGTTAATACTCGGCATTGGTGTTGAAGAATTGTGGCATACGGAAAGTCGGTGATACGGAGGCTGTGGAAGAAAGAGAGTTACATAAATAGACAGATAGTGAGGTGAAAGGTGTGACTTCTGTTCGAGCAGTTGAATATACAGACGCTGTTGAGTCAGTTGAGTACATAGACGCTGTGGAGGTCGGTAGGCGGACAGTTGAACATGCTATAAGTATATAGTGATATAAATATAGTGATATTAATATCGCCTAAACAGTCTACAAGAATCTGCAACAGACCGGCAGTCTAAGATTGGAACGCATAGTGAAATAAATAGTTAATAATATCGTGGAAATAAATAGTAGTGTTAATTTGTTAAATAAGTAGTGTTAGTGTTATCTAGTTAATTATAGTTTTAGTCTTAATTAGTTTTTAATAATTGTTTAATATTAGTAACAGTAACTTTCATTGTAGTTTAATTTTAATTAATAATAATTGTCTTATATTTACACTTCACCCAAATAAATATAAAAAACGATACAATATGCAATTTTCTTTTTTTAAAATACAATAATAAACACTAATACATAGAAAAAATGGCGGTTTTATTTCAGTAAAACAATTGTAGGTTTCCATTTGAAAAATAAAAGTTGATAGTCCTATCATGTAAACCTGACTTTATAAAAAAAATCTGTACCTGTCATCAAATAGTATATTTACTATAATAAAACTTCTATATGAAGAAAAATTTTCTATTCCTTATAATAAAAAAGTGAAGGGGGGGTTCGTCTTCCCAGATACACCCTGTATTTTTCTGAAATATACTTATTGTTTTTTATTTTTATAAGTTATTTACTACAATAATTTAATTTTCTTAAGAACCCTAAACTATTAAAAATTTATATTATCTATTTTTATGATTTCTTTTACTTTGAAAAACTTTTATATCAGACTGTCATCATAGAACCATCTTAAATACCTATATATTTCCTTATTTATTTTATATTTTTACATTAATTTGTTTACGCATGCTTACTAACTATTTCTTGTTTTTTCAGGTTGCGTTGATCTGCTGTTTCTAATCCACAATTCCAGTAAGAAAATGGTGTATATATGTTTATATTAGTGTAGTTCTGCGATTAAAAATCAATAAACTATGATTTTACAAACAATTTATTAACGTGAAACTATTATCCAGTGACTAAATACTGCAATAAACTTTGAAAATGGATTTTGCGGACAATTCCACATCGGAGACATAGAAGGCACGTCGAAAAGGTAGGCAAATGTTTTATAAACAAATACATGTGGTTAGAAAAAAATGTCAGTGTAGGCTTTAATGTTATATTAAACATAATGACCGTTAGTATGAACAACTGATTAAGGGTGATTATCGAGCATTTGACTAGCATTGTTTTATCTCTGTCATTCGTTTATGGATCCTTTTAGAGGAAAATACTTCAAATAATAGTTATAGAAAAATTAATTGCCCGGATCTTTTATTTGAAGAATTTTTCTCTAAAATAATCTCTAAACGATTGACAGAGATAAAACAATGCTAGTCAAATGCTCGCTAATCACCCTTAATCACCGTTCATACTAGCGGCCAATATGTATATTGGAGAATGAAAGTACATGTCAAATAGATTATAAAACGTTAATTAAATGCCCAAAATTTATTATCCAATTATCGGATGATTACAGATAAATTTCACAAAGTACAATGACCTATATATTAAAGTCCAAACAATATACAATATACGCACTCTTAATATGGATATTATGAATATTTTGAATGATATGACAGTGTACAACGCCTGCAGTTTTAAAATTCGTAAAATTCAAGTTAAGAAACAAAAAGAATTACTTTGATGTCCAGTGATAATAATGTTACATAAGTTTTCGGAAATTTTTGGAATGGACGATATGCGGTGGTTTAAGGAACATATATATTGAATCTGCTTATTACTACAACCAATGCCGAAACTAGGGCGTGGCAAAGGAGGCACACGCCACGGGCGCAAAATTCTTAGGGGCGCAAAATTTTAATCATTTATATGGTTTTCGATCGAATATCTCTAAAATCTATTTTCTAAATTTAATAAATAATTATCTACAGATATGCCAGTCGGCAAGGTGTTTATTGTGGAAATAATTGGTACAAGCTGGCGTGACGATTTTTGCCGATGAGCGATTCAAGAGTTACCAACAACTTAAACATATGAAATTTCTCTAAAATTTTATGCATCTGCAAATCGGTTTAGATCTCATTTCATCTGAAATTTCTACACATATTAAATACGTAATTCTTGAATCGTGTCAAAATTTTAGATGAAAATATCAGAACTAAGCCGATTTGCAGATGTTTTAAATTTTAAAAAATGTTCATGTAAGTTTAAGTTGTTAGTAACTCGCGAACCGCTCATTAGAATTTTATTTTGTTTTTATTTTTTTTGATATGTAGGTGCACAATTTTTTTTGGAACAGGCGCTCAAAGCCCTATTTACGGCTCTGACTACAACAATTAACATGGCTTAAGGTGCATTCACAAATAAAAATTAGGTATTGATTTATGGTTTATACTTTGACCTCATATTATGTAATGACTCCATTCGCCCTTCAGAATTGAGAGTTTCTAAATCTAAATCATAAAGCTAAACATTGCAAGGTCCAAACTTTAGGTTTATGATTTAGTTTGACGTCACAAACTTCAACAATGAGAACGAGTCTGAAATGATATAGATATATACACTCATCTTTATTTAGTATATACTTGGTGGATTCGGCTTTTTAAACATGCGAGAAGAACATGGAGACTGTCATAACATAATTGCTGAAATATAACCAATAATGACAAGCGAATGACAGTTTCACGGCGCACAGGTGTCTTGTTGAGTACTGCTCTACCGATATTTTAATCTTGTCTTTGAAGCATGTACACAGATGTATGTACATATCAAAACTAATTTTCAGGTAATTTAAACTTACATTTATGAATGACTTACTTAAATCTAAACAAAAACCATAAACCTAATTTTCATTTGTGAATGCACCTTTAAGCTTTAGTATTCATATTTAATATAGAGCTAGTTGTTCATTTTCTACTATTCGACGAAGTTTAGTTCTGACTTGCCCCATGAGTCTTTGGCGAGTTTTAAAATTTATTTTTGAAAAATCCGTCTCCTTAATTGTTTTCATTTTGGGGCTCCTACAGATTGTTGTATATCTTTTTTGTAAGCTAAAAAAGTTATATTACATACGTTCTTTTACGCTATAAACAGTATTTCTTACAAACATTGTTATCAAAGTGATAAAAATATCACCAAAACCTATTCCAACTATGAAACGATCTTAAAACATCCATTATACAAAGTAACACCGCCCTGAACTTAACTATTCACAGACACCATCATAGTATCCTAGTCGATGTTCTCGGAGTAAAAACTCCATCCAAAGTTCGGTAGAGTATCTTGTGTCGCTGATTAATCATCTTAATCCTGACAAAACTATTTTGGATCAAAGTAGAGCGACGCGACGTTATTAATTTTCCGGAACATAGTTTAATTATCACATTCATTCGCTCTCAATAGCTGATCTCCGTCAAAGGACTAAGCAGAAGCAATACAGGGTATCAACAAGCAATGCACAATGCTGATCTGTCTACAGAAATGTTATACAGTAGAAATGGAGCAAAGGGAAAGGACTTAGGAGAAATATAATACTCGTATAGTATGACTAGCGAATGAAAGTTGACGTTTAGATTATTTAATAGATGTGGTTTCTTTTGAAAACATTTCCCTATATTAGATTTGAAAGGAAACTGACCCTTATGTATTCCGTGAGGTGACGCCTGGTAAGCGCCCGCACGGTGCAAATATTTCATCATTACCGAATTCTGTATACAAAGCAGATTGGCACACCCAGCAATGGGTAATAAGCCGTGATGATATATTTATTTATTTATTTATGTATTCCGTTACAGAAGATTGGAATTGTATTCAATACCAGGAGGCATTTAAAATGACTTTAGCAACAGGATTCAGGGATGTATTTAAAAAAATTTAATACAGCAAATTCTAGTTCGTTCGTCTCAGGTGTAAGGCTTGATTTACATTAGCGGTACAATGACGGTACGATGACGGTACAATAACGGTACAATGACGGTATGTCAATTACACGAGGCATTTACATTAGACGGTACCACGATGGTACGAACATAATAAAATACCATGACAGTACAGTTTTGTCTTTTATGTATTATGACAGTCTGTGGTACATATGTCATCTTTCTATCAAAAGTAGAAAATATCGTACAATGTTTAAAAATTTCTCAAATACTAACTTGGCTATAACTGTCCTTACTCCTGTCAAAGAAGAAGAAGAAAATGAAGAAAATCCAGAAAATTTTACAAAACGATACTATTGTGTATGTACTTTGTGTACAATATATTTCACGTTTTTGTTATATGTTTGTTCAATAAATGTATTTGTATAATCATTTCTCATTTCTAACTCATTTTGACTACGTTTTGGTTTAACTAAAAGATAAATATAAAAAAGTCAAAAACATGTCAAAATGTCAATCACCTACTAGCATGTTTACTTTCACTCGGCTGATTTTGGCATGAACGTCAACTTGAAGTGCATGTACTCTTCAAACGCAACCTTCCACTATACTACTATGACATACAATATTTTTCAAGAGACACAAAATTATACTGTACCCTGGTCGTATCGCTAATGTAAATCCCTAAATATCACTTGGCCGTCATCATACCGTCATCGTACTGAGAACGTAGATGTAAATGGTTACATTAAAATACATTGGACCAAGAAGTATCGTACCGTTATTGTACCGATAATGTAAATCAAGCCTTAACAACCCTCGAGTCGGAATTACTGTTAGAGGAAATTAAAAATAATCCTATTTCATAGAATTGCCAAATTAAATAGTTATCATTATTTTTCCATGCAGTACGCACATCGTACTGAAAATGCAATTAACTTCTTGCTTTAACATTTGGTTTTATCGAATGCATAAAAATGTGTTGAGTTAAGAGGAGAGTATTTCGAAAAACAATCAAAAATAATTTCTGGAAAATTTTGTTTTCTTTATATAGTTCGCAGAAATTTTCGGTGGTACCCTCATATAAGTTTAGAAAGGTGCTCAAAGTGACAGATTGTTTTTAAATTATTTTAGAAAATTTTCAAATACCGCTATACAAATTCCGTTACAAAATTCAAAATGAATATGTATTTGTGTTATGCCTTACAAGTCTTTAGAATCAAAGATATTATTTTTTTTCTGGGGGACAAAGCTGTCAAATTAATATTTGGTGACCTAAAAACTACCAAAGCTGTCAATCTAATTACTGAGGAACTTAAAAAATATCAAATTATAAATTATGATTCGAATATGATATTTAGCTAGTTCTATATATTTCATTACAAACGCAAAAATACTTATTCATATTTTACCAGATCATTACAATTTTCCATTAAATTGAATTTATTGAATTACCAATAAAATTTTATTTCTTTCAGTGTAATAATAAAACTAATATCTCCTATTCAACTCATTGAATTATATAGCTATATAAAATATTTAAAAACTTGTTGAATACCTCTCTGAAAACGCAGAAATTACCAGGGCAACCAAATAAAGAAAAATCAACACAACGCTATGAACTTCCTTAGAGAAGCTTTTATCCCATTCTAGCTCTTAAGATGGGGTCTTTAACGCTTAGAATTCCATGCCGTAAAGCGTGCATTATTTATATAAATCGTATTAAATAACCCAGACTGAAATTGTGATCATAAACAATAATTTACGCTCGACGGAATCCAACATATGAACAGTATTAAACTTCAAAATGGATTAGGGCGAGAAATGGACTAGGGATTACAAATCATGAATTTATTAATCAAGATCAATGATTAATTTGTTCACTGAATAAGCTAGAAGTCAAGAGTGGAAATTTGGAAAGCGACAACAAATAATACATTTAAATTTAGAGGTATTTAAGCGCCATACTATTTGCCACAACGAGAGAACTTAATGCCTAGGTGTTCGCAGAAAGTTGCGCCTGGTGGAAGAACACACCTATCCTTATTTAAATAAATAAATAAATAAATATATCATCATGGCATATTACCCATTGCTGGGTGTGCCAATCTGCTTTGTACGTAGATTTCGGTAATGATGATGACATATTTGTACCGTGCGGGCGTTTACCAGGCGTCACCTCACGGGCACAGGTCAATTTTGTGCCATTTAAAATTCGAAAAAATATTTGGCGTCGGTCGGGATCGAACCCGTTTCCCAGATTCGTGACTTGACACTCAGGCACGCGGCCACGAGACTCCATATCCTTATTTAACTTAAGTTTATAACTTGTGCCAAAACTTATGGGGCATATGTTATTTCCCTTATTTATAGTTAGGAAAAAGCTTAAAACATTTAGGACGAACAAACAATTAACAAAAGGAATTGTGAAAAACAGAAGCCCTTCAACAATTTAAATTCTGTTTTACAAAGCTACACCTTTCCTGTTTTTAGCGCAATATTAATTGCAGAGAAATATGTAATTCTTAAAATGAAATAAAAATAATCACACAGCGTAATGTCTGATGAGCAGACGTGAAAAATGTGTCCACTTTTTCAACTCGACACTGTCGTGCTTTGCGTTTTGTTTTGCAAGATGGTGGATTTTGCACAGTGAAAAGAATAATGTGTTGCTAAAATTGTCTAAATCCTCATCTTTTGAAAGTGGAACAACAGAGTACACTAATTTTATTTAGGTATTATTATTGCTTCTACAATAATGAAATTGTTTTTATAATTATCGTATAAAATTCATTTATCCAACACCGACTCAAAATATATTTGTTACTATGGTTATTTGAAATAACTAATGTACAACATTATAGTCACACCGTGAGAGAATATTTTAGAAGTCACGGAGGAATTATTACTGATTTTTGTGTTTTTTTTATATAAATAAAAAACAATTTTACAAAATTATTTTATTATGGAAATAATTTAACATTATGAAACTTATTTAAATGAATATAAACATTTATGCTAAAATAGGATACTTATCTTTACAATGACAACTGTCATGTACGGCTGATGAAACGAAAACGAGAAACGAGTTAGTGGTTACTTGCTTCGGAATTAAATTCAAAGATGATGCTTGTGCTTCTAAGTGAATACGTTTTAAAGGAAGAACCTCATTTTCACCTATTTTAATGTATTTTTCTTTCAAATAATTCCCAATGACTGAATGAATTTTTTTTCAATAAAACCATAACAACCATTTACTGGCTACTTTGTAATTTAAAATACTACATCAATTGACTTGTCAGTGTTAAACGATGAAGAAGAAGTTTTTAAAAAAAGTGTTGGATAAAACGTTGTATTACACTCGTGTGAAATGTAAAATTAGCCACTCGCCATGCGGGTTCCGTGGCTAAACTTTTTTTTTCGTGACTAATATGATACATTCCACACTCATATAATAAATAACTATTATTTTTTATAAATATAATTTAAAAATAGCATATATTTCAAGAACATTTAGGTCTACGAAGACAAAAGTTTGATATAAAAACTTATATTCGTGATGTCACATCTATACTTTCAAACTTCGGAGGACTTTAATTCGCTTATCAATAGAAATTTTTTACGGGATTTTCACCTACAATCTTAGATTTACTTATATGTTCAGATGAAATTATATTTAAAAAATCTGGTGTGGCCAACACAATACTTCTCGCCATTACCGCCCAAGTCACAAAAAAGATTAAGCTAATCCTTATTTTTGGAATAGCGAATTTTAATCTAATTTGGCAGTTTATTTCTTAAAATATAGTCTAATCTGATCCAAGTAACTACCTTTTTTGATAATACCGGGATAAAATAGAATTCACTAATCCAAAAATGAGAATTAGCTTCAAATTTTTTGGGGAATCGTTAATTTTTATTGATCTAAATACATACCTACATATTTACATATGCTGGAAACTGAATTGATGTTCGTTCCTATTGTTCTATTTACTTTTATATATATATATATATATATATATATATATATATATATATATATATATATATATATATATACCGTGTGTCTGTCTTAAAGGTGTACATAGGAGATTACCATGGGAAATCAGTTTTTTGCAATTTCCTGCTCGCCTAATTATTTTACGCAAAAATGCGCCAAATAAAAGTTTTAGGGCATAAAATTCTGCATCTAAATCAATAAACAGCATTACTTTTACATGCTTTGTAACGACAGAAATTAAATATCAAAATGTCGAAAATTACGTTGAAAATATCGACAGCCATGGAATTGAACAAAAAATAAATAAATGCTTGACGTTTTATCAAATTGTCAGAAACGTCAAATAAGTTAACTTACGTTGTGGCAGATAAAACGTCAAGCATTTATTTATTTTTTGTTCAATTCCATGGCTGTCGATATTTTCAACGTAATTTTCAACATTTTCATAATTAATTTCTGTCGTTACAAAGCATGTAAATTTAATTCTATTTATTAATTTAGATGCAGTATTTTATGCCCTATAACTTTTATTTGACGTGTTTTTGCTTAAAATAATTAGACGAGCAAGAATTTGTAGAAAACTAATTTCCCATGTTAATCTCCTATGTACACCTTTAAGACAGACACACGGTATATATAGGTGGCACCAATATTTTTTATAAACTTCGTCCAAATTTTCTAATTGATTACCTACATTGGTGGAGGACTCCATTTTTAATACAATTATCAATTCTAGGCTGGTGTGTTGATATATTTATTTAATTTCGAAGAAAACTCTGGAGACCCTTGTGTAAATTTTCATTCCATCTTTCTTCTGGAACATATGTCCTTCCTCTCCAGGTTTTCCAGATCCAGGAAGCCGGAACCGGAAGCGTAATCATCGTGATTAAGTTACTACCCTCCTCCCCTTCTTAGTGGAATAACAAACAGGGAGGACTCGAATGCAATTTTAAAGAAAACAATAAAAATAAATTCTTCTCAGCGCTGATTAAAATATAAATTTAGTTTTATTGCAGACTGTGGGAATATTAATAAATAAAGTGTTCCTCTCTGGAGAGACCAGGATGATGTCTTTGGTTTATGGGGAGTAAAAATCTCTTTATTAAAGGGAGACTTAACGACGCTGTCCTCAAATTTTTTCGAGATGTTTAATATAAAAGTTTATTGTCAAAAATAAATTGTTTTATTACTGAATATTTGTCAAAGTATTATCCCTGTTATATTGTTGGTTTTATACAGGGTGTAAATGAAATAAGTGCATTAAATTTAACCAATAATGTAACTCGACGAGAGCAATAATATTTCTTAACAACTTTTTTTTCTAAGTCTTAGATTTTGAGTTAAAATTCTTTAAAGATTTGCTGCATATTTCGTTACCCGCCCATGAAGAACAAATGGCTGCTGCCGTATTCAAGTGGGATACAAACAGCTCAAAAATTGTCGGTTATCGGTTACACTTTCAGTCAACGGGAGTAACATCTATTATTAATTAATTCGTAATAGTAAATTTTTTAAAATAAAGAAATTTAAATTTTGGATACCAAAATTATAAAGTTGGGTATTAAACCAGGCTTTTAATCACCTGTGAATAGAGGAAGACAAGGAGGAACGAGGTAACGAGGAAGAGCAAAATCATAGTTATTAAGTTATGAGATGATTATTTGTAGTCGACAAATCATAATAGTTTAAATGCGTTATTCAAAAAATGTAAGTACAAACTTTTGTCCATTTAAACGAGGTACATGAGTCCAATAATTAGTCGTCCATTTATTGTTCCCGCCCAAACATTTTTTAATGAAAATTTTTACAGCATTTTCGTCTGTCGAGATGTGTATTGTGCATAATAAATATACCTTCTCAAGTAAATTCAGTCTTATTAATGAACATTATGAGCCATTTCCAAAATTGAAGTCTGTTATGTGCTGAAAACATTGAACATTTTGCACATGGTATGGATACAACTGTTGCTTTTTTAAAAATTGTCATATGTGACACTCCGTATTGTGATAAAGATGTACAAGATTAACAAATGTGCGAATATTAGGAGCAGTATGATTTGAAAACGCTCCGTCTAAATGCGTTGGCAACTCTATAACACTGTCTTTATATCAACCAAAAATTAAAATGTAGTAAAGATACGAATAAATAAATTGAAAAAATGCTGTTAAACATCACTTTTTCACATTTAATGTTATTATAAATATTTAAGAATATTTTATTCTCTATATGATTTGATTACATTTTATACTTCATATTCAATGGATATAGAGTTAAAAAATTATAAACAAATTAAATTTCGCAAAGCAGCCAGCTGTGCTATAAACATGGAAATATCTTTCTGATTGACAAATATCAGTGTCAAAGTGAAATTTACATAATATGTTTGAGTTATAATTTTACTGGAAATATATAGAATCTTACAAGAAACTTTCTGTATGGAATTTGTACAAAATACATAGAACTGACTGAAGGTCATGTACTGGAAATATGGAATTATTTGCAAAAAAAAAACTTTCTGTGTGGAATTTGTACAAAATATACAGGGTGTTTCTTTTAAAACAACCAGCGCTTTTAAACCCAATTTTTATTACATTATTTCTAGTTTTTAATACCATTTTTCTCAAAATAATTGTTATACAACCCTATGCTATATTTATATCGTTGAAATCAGAAAATAATATTCTATTTAAAGGGTTAAAAAATTATATAGGTGCCATTTAAAAATATATAATTTTGTTCTACCGTTTGAGAACCACTGGTTCAATATTCGGTTTGTTACTATTGACACATTATCCCTTTATTCTTGATCATTTTTGGTATAAAACATGTTTCTCTAAAGTTGTTAAATCGCCCAAAAAAGCGCTGGTTGTTTTAAAGGAAACATCCTGTATAAAACTGACGGAAGATAATGTGCTGGTCACATCTAATTTAGTATATATATAGTCACTTAACGCACTCAGCCACGCAATTCCGAGAATATAGAAATATGAATAAATAAAGTTGAAAGTGTGAAACTATTCTTATTTCGGTCCTGGTTGTTTGTTTCGTTGGTGACACAAACAGATGTCGTTTCTGGTTATTTGGTCACGACATTAGTTTTGTGTCCAGAGGCAAAAGGAATAGAAGCGTTGGATATACATGATGTTTAAATTGTTTTCTAGAGATAAAAAAGCACCGCGGCCCTTGATTTCGGCCCAAGGAAATGTTCTTTTGTTTATTACGCTTCCGCTATAGTTTTTCTTCATTTACACAGATTTGTTGTAGTTGTTTTTGCACTCCCAACTGACGCACACGACGTCTAGTTCAGGGTTTCTCAACCTTTTTTGTCTACCGCCCACTTTAACATATTTTAAAATGACACAATTGGCTTACCGCCCACCTGTATAATTCGCGATAATTTTAATGCATGAAATATTGCAACCATTGGGGCACAAAAAAAACAAAAATCGAAAATTTAATAAGTAATTTAAAAAGAAAATATGAGTGTCTTATTGTATTTGATGCTGATTAACAATAGTTATTTATGCTACAACAGAGGAAATAGTTATTAACGTCATAAGGCTGATATGTAGCAAATAACAGATGAGGTTGAATGTTGTAAAATCGAGGCGATAGCCGAGATTTTATAATCTACCGTGTCTGTTATTTGTATATCAGCCGTGTGACGTTCACTATGTTTCATAATAACATAAAATATCTTCTTAAAATTCTATTTTCTATGGCATATTGACAGGTGACAGCTCTTCATGACAATTTCATGATGCTGAGATTTTTTTTAAGAACACATGATTTTTAATAATCCTACTGTTATATATATATATATATATATATATATATATATATATATATATATATATATATATATATATACCGGGTGGCGCTCGAAATCCGTTACATAGGCATTTAACATGGGAAAACCGTTTTTCCTAGCTCGTTGCCCCCCAAATTATTTTAGAAAAAATTCCTCAAATAAAAGTTATAGAATCTAAAATTCTGCATATAAATCAGTAAACAAAATTCATTTCGTATGTTTAGTAATTCCAGAAATTGAATATGAAAATTTTGAAAATTTCAGTTTAATAGTGCTAGCCATGGAATTAAAACAAAAAACTCAAACAAATGTGAAGATTTAAATGTCAAATATTGTGATTTCTTGTCAAGAAAAATGAGTATTTGAACAATATAGAAGAATTAAATTATTATTCTGCTTAAGAATTTTACATTGTGATAATTTTATTAAATAAATAAAAAGTAAATTAAATTTTATGACAGATAAACACACGTTTGTTTGTTAAGCTTTTTGTTAATTCCATGGCTATCACTACTTTTGAGTTGATTTTCGACATTTTCATACCTAATTTCTGCTGTTACAAAGCATGCAAAATTAATTTTGCTTATTGATACAAATACAAAATTTTATGTTCTATAACTTTTATTTGAAGATTTTTTTTCTAAAATAATTTGAGGAGCAACGCGCTAGGAAAAACGGTTTCCCCATGTTAAATGCCTATGTAACGGATTTCGAGCGCCATCCGGTATATATATATATATATATATATATATATATATATATATATATATATATATATATTCCACTCCTGATGATTTATTTTTTATCTTTGATTGACACATTGAAACAAAAGATTTTAGTAACATATTTATGAAATAAAAACAATTTGAAAGAACTTAAATTCAAAATAGTAAATTATGAGAAAGAGCAAATAATTTCACACCAGTTTAAAATTTCCAATTGTTGGTATTTAACAAAACAGGGACGCAAGGGAGCTGCGTAGAGAAGTAAGGGATCTACTTTATGTCCCGTTGTCAATAGAAACTGGTACCTTGACGGTAAAATGAACCTATAAACATATGCACGTTCCTAAAAACAATGTCCTAAGAGCCTACTTACGATATCGGTAGTGGGAAATATATTTCAAATTACGTATCAGTTTACTTAAAAAAATCGAAGATCTTTTTTTCAAATTTCAAATTGTCAGATAAATACTAATAACTTCTGCCGCCCATCAAAAATCAGAAATCGCCCATTGG
Organism: Harpalus rubripes; assembly: GCA_963082715.1. Classification (NCBI taxonomy): domain Eukaryota; kingdom Metazoa; phylum Arthropoda; class Insecta; order Coleoptera; family Carabidae; genus Harpalus; species Harpalus rubripes. The sequence goes on from OY720462.1 coordinate 5,455,119, forward strand.
TGGGCCGTACCGCCCGCGTTGAGAAACTCTGGTCTAGTTCGTTCAAAATAAATAAAATCAGTAAAATATATATAAATGATATTTATCCAACACATTCTAATAATAATGCTACAACTAAGGCTGATTTGAAACAAATGAAGCTTAATTATAATTTATACATCAATGCTATTTTTCGTTAAGCCACAAACATTATTGTTTACAAAACTATGTTAATAAAATATATGTATGTTTCATATTTAGCTTTACAGCTTTAGATGTTTTTATATTGAGCTAATTTATTTACTAATAATTATTAATGGCAATAAAAAATGCTACAAGCAAAATGAAATTAATGAATTTGTAAATATGTATAGTTATTTTTATTATTATTTGTAAACAGAGAAATGCATTTAATTATATAATGTAACGTGTTCATTATTTTAATTACATGTATTTAAAAAGTACAAAAACTACAAAGTTTCGCATACAGATTTGTAATGTAAAACCATAAATAAATTAGTGCATTATGTGCATTAAAAATTAATTGAAATGTGCTTTCAATATAAAATATATTAATCGTTATTTATTATATGATTGTAGAATGTATAATTTTCTTTAGTGACTTATATACATTCCATACTAGTGTAATACAACGTTTTATCCAACACTTTTTTAAAAACTTCTTTAATCATTTTTACTTCCCGCTACCCTTGGTAAGGGAGGTATAGGGATCGTGCTAAAATTCACATACCGAGATTTTGGTAAATTACCACGTTTTAAGGTCCCTAGAATCCAATTTTAACATTTTTATGATGATGTCTGTGTGTATGTCTGTGTGGATCCTCCACTCTAACTCAAATACTATCATTCAGAAAATTTTGAAACCTTGTATTTCGAACTTTTGCTGTATTGGAGAGATCCCGTTAGATTTTGGTGAAAATCGGATAACCGTAAATGGCACTTTACAAAAAGCTTAATATAGTTTTCTTCGAAAAATACCTTTAAATGTTATTTTTCGAGATTAATGTTATTATAAAAATTAAAGATTATTAAATTTTGTATAGATTTGCATTAATACTTTTTCTATATATTTTATGGATAAATTTATAAAATTATCTATAATTTAAATCCTAGAGGCTACGATTTAAACTAACAAAACGCAGTTATTCAAATGTATGTAACTGACAGATAAATGTCACTATCAAAGACATCAAAATAATATTAGTAACGTTTTAAAAAGAAAAAAGTAAATAGAACAATAGAAAAGGAATTCGATACAGTTTCCAGCATAAGTAAATAAAAATTAGTAGTCACTAGGGGCCATATCTGGACTGTAAGGAGGATAATCAATTTGTTCAAAACCGCAGTCACGAATCGCAGCTTGCGCAATTGCAGCAGTGTGCACGGCTGCATTGTCATGCAGCAAACGCACGCCTCTGGTTAGTTTACCACGTCTTATTTCTCGATTCACAATAGTATATTAAGTATTAAGAACGATAAGAACAGTTTACCGATCGAAGACAATGTTTGGGGACTGAGCGACACGAAGGTCCCAATTTTGTCTGAGATCGGTAATTCCTTAACGTTCGTGATGCGTATACTTTTTTTACACGATCGACGCACAAAATTTAAAAGAAAAATATTTGAAAATTATTTTGACATATTAAAAAAAATATATTTGTCATTTTTGAAGTAAGCTTTGATTTTTGTTTTTATTTATTTACCGTTCAGTAATTTGTAAATAAGACCTACTGTCTTGGAAACACTATCGGTAAATATAAAAAATAACCCGATCGTGCAAAATAGTATTTAACGTATCAAGGGTGTTATAAGGACAATAACGCTTGAGGTCAACAGTGTACTTTTCGAGGGCCTCTGCCCCGAGATGTGTACGTTGACCGAAGGCATTATTGTCCGTTTAACTCCCGTGGTGTGTTCAATGTTTAACGTCCGACTATAATTTTTAATATTCTACGGATTACGGATCAGAAAGTTTTAATAAAATTTGCGGAGTAAGTAGGCTATGAATGCTTTTGCTTGTTTTTTAAGCTTTATTCAAGCATGAATATCAATTTGACAACATTACCATAGCAACAACTCGTAGCTCTAGGGTGTTACTTGGTATATAACAACCCTGAAAGCAGGGTTGTTATGGTAATAATAACATACCAATCGGACGTTAAAATGTTTAAGGTAATCCTCATTTTTGGATTAGTGAATTCTATTCTATCGCGGTATTTAAAATTTAATCTTCATTTTATTATAGCTCCGGTGGCGCAATGGTTAGAGCAACGCCTCATATCCTGAGTGCCCTCGGGGCTCTGGGTTCGAATCCCACTAAGGCATGGATGTGTGTGAATGTGAACCCACTCTGTAATTGGGATTTAATCCTGTCGAGGGGTTTTAAAAAAAGTAGATACTTGGATTAGATTTGACTATATTTTAAGAAATAAACTGTCAAAATTAGAGTAAAATTCGCTGATCCAAAAATAAGAATTAGCTTAATTTTTTTTATTATATTAAGAAAATTCTGAGTGAAAGGTGTGTTTTTGCTATAATTTTACTGGAAATATAGGATCTTATGCTAGAAAGTTTGTGTATGGAATTTGTATAAAATACCTTAAGGTAATGTACAAGAAATAGAATCTGGCCACATTAGATTTTTTTATTTATTTGGAACCACTTTAGGGGGTGGCCCGGATAAAATTCAACTTGACCCCTTTTAAGGTCCATCCAATTCTGTATAGGTAATATTAATAAATAAAAAACAGTGAGTACACAGAACTAACAAAATAACACGTTTTTTGCAACAAAGAAGGTAATGTACCTCCAGTAATTTTGTGAAAGATTTCAAGTTATTTTGAGCAAAGTCGTGTTTTTTCTCAGGTTATGTATATGTGTAGATTGGCCACAACCTCGATTTGGAGGGTGGGAACTCGTTCAGCCCTATAGACCTAGAATATATGGATTAGAAGTCGAACGTGAAAAATGGCCGGAACGATGACTCGTACATTTTTATTAAGGAAGTGAATTATGATTTTCGGAGATTTTTACAGAGAAAATACAGTTAGCTGTTACCTCTCGGGTGCTCCCAAACATATCAAAACATACTCTTAAAGAAAACTTCAATAATATTTTAGAACAGGCACTGTATTAATTTATATAAATATTCAATATACGGATGTTATCAGAGCTGGGCAAAGTACCGGAAAGTAGTACTTGAAGTACAAGTACCAAGTATCTTGTCAAGTACTTTTTTAGTTTCTAAAGTACTTGAAAGTACCAAGTACTTAAAAAAGTACTTGGAAATTTGGGTGCAAGTACTTTTTCAGATAATTGATATTTTTCTGATTATATGGACCTTAAAAGGTGATTATTGACAAAAATTTCAATATGCGATATTTATTTGGTTATTCAAAACAAAAGTTACTCGCTGGGACTGCCGTATCACCTAGCAATCTCATGACGTAAAATTGACGTCATATGATCGCCATGCGATGCGAGAAGCTGTACCGAGATGTTAGAATGACGTCATTTTTACGTTATGCGATCGCCAGGCGATACGCAAAGTCCTAGCACTGTAGTTAGGTAATACAAACATTTATGTATATGCAATATGCGCAGATTAGAATTAATTTATTTATGCCAAAAAATTTGCAAATGTATCTTTACTTTCATATTATCGCTGAAAATATATTAATGAAATTCACTTAACACCACACCTCTGCAAAAGAAACACTGACAGACAAACAAAGTAATTCAAGTACATTTAAAGTAATTCAAATAAAATAAAAATAAAATAAATATATCATCACAGCTTATTACCCATTGCTGGGTGTGCCAATCTGCTTTGTAAGCAGATATCGGTAAAGATGATATATTTGCACCGTGTGGGCGCTTACCAGGCGTCCCCTCTCGGGCACTCATTGCTGGCGTGGAGAGTGCACCACAGGGGTCAATTTTGTGCCATTTAAAATTGGAAATAATTGGCGTCGATCGGGATTGAACCCGATTTCCCAGATTCTCGACCTGACACTCAGGCACGCGGCCACGAGACCCCGTAAAGTAATTCAAGTACATTTAAAATACTTCAAGTATATTTAAAATACTTCAAGTACATTTAAAGTACTTCAAGTACATTTAAAATACTTCAAGTACATTTAAAGTACTTCAAGTACATTTAAAGTACTTCAAGTATTTTTCATTGTACTTCAAGTATTTTTCCAAGTACTAAGTACCAAGTACATGTGAATAGATTTACTTTGTCAAGTACAAAGTACTATAAATAGAAAGTACTTCAAGTATAGTACTTGAAGTACTCAAAGTACTTGCAAGCCTAATAAAGTACTTTTCTTGCAAGTATTGCCCAACTCTGGATGTTATTACCTTCCGTCACCTTTAGGTAAGGAAGGTATTGTCTTTGGTCAAAAAATTCGGTGGTGAGTTTTTGATGAATAAGCACGTTTTAGGGTCCCTAGAACACGATTTTACTATTTTTACGATGATGTCTGTATGTGTGTGTGTGTGTGTGTGTGTATGTGTGTCTGTGTGTGTGTGTGTGTGTGTAACAAAATTTTCGTCTACGATAACTTCCATACTACATTTCAAAAAATTATAATTCTTTCGTATTCCTCTTCGCTACATCCATGTGAAGAGCTGATTAGATTTTGGTTAGAATTGGTCAACCGGAAGTATCCTCATTTGAAGATTTTAACAGTTTTTCTTGAAAAAACGATGTTAAATATCATTTTTTCACATTTGATGTTATTATAAATATTAAAGAATATTTTATTCTCTATGCGATTTGAATGCATTTTATATTTCATATTAAATGGATATAGAGTTAAAAAATTATAAAGAAATTAAATATCATATATTAGCTAGCTATGCTATAACTCTGGAAACAGCTAATGTATTAAGAAAATTCTGATTGAAAGGTGTCAGTGTCAAGTGCAGTAGACAGTATGTAAGTGTTATAATTTTACTGGAAATATAGGATCTTTTGCTTTCTGTACGGAATTTTTATAAAATACATACAACTGCCTTAAGGTAATGTACAAGAAATAGAATCTTTTGCAAGGAATTTTCTGTATGACATTTATACAAAATACACAGAATTGACGGAAGGTAATGTGCTGGCCACATCAGATTTTATAAGTATGTGTTATAGTTCATTGTACGAAAAAGAGAACTTAAAGAAGTTATAATCTGAAATATATTCTGCACAATCTGTCACGTTTTAAACCAGGTTCTTAATAAATTACTGGTTGTCATAAATGACGTTGAATACCTGTTACTTTCACTAATCAGGAATACACCGACATGTATTTGGTTTACGGAGAACTGCGCCAAAACAGTCGCCATTAATAAGAAGTGCCTTTTCCATGTTCGGCCTTGGATTTTAAACCTTCAAAAAGTGTTGTGATTTTTAAATAATTCTTTATTCAATACAGGGTGTCTCACAACTCGCGCCCCAGACGAAACTGACACTTGCCGACGATAATAGGTTGCCAACAAATAGAAGAAAATAATTTGCGGCTGCTTGCATAACGGAGTTACAAGACTTTTTAATCCACCAATCCCGGAAGGATATCTTGAGGTGTGATGATATTATTACAAAATAAAACTGGTTGCTAGGTTTTAAAAATACTACTAGTGAGTTACAAAATTTGTTAGACTTACTGTAATTTTGACACTTTAGAGTTGACTTTTCACTGTCAACAAATTTAGGTTAGCGAAGGTGTCATCCGAGATCATCATTTATATCGTACAGTGCAACGTGTTGTAGCAGCTGTGTAAAATGTGTTAAACAAAAATATTATTGTCATATAAATTCTTTGAGATTAAAACAACAAATGGTGATTCTAAAAAGAACCGTTTTTATTGTGCTGCCTCTCTGGCGTTACGTCCACATTCTCCGAAAATTATAATCTTTTCTAAGTAATCAGCGGCTGAAGACATGGTAAGAATTTACCTTTTTTTATTCACCTTGTCAAATTTAATTTGACACTGACATTTTTCGAAAACTACAGTCGCCCAGACATTTAAAAGAAGATTTGATTTGTATAAAACCCTAGTAACGTAAAATTACGCAAACACACGTTAAAGGTGTAGGTCACTGATTAGTCAATTTTAATACGTCTTTTCTCGAATATCTTTTCAGCTAGATTTTTTTTTCTTCGAAATTACACATCCGAGTGCAGTCTCGTGTTTCTTCATTCGCTCTGGGGCGCGAGTTGTGAGACAGCCTGTATATTTTATGGATAAATTTATAAAATTATCAATAATTTAAATCCCAAGGCCTACGCTTTAAACAAACAAAACGAATTTGCCTTTTATATTCACCTTGTCAAATTTAATTTGACACTGATATTTTTCGAATACTACAGTCGCCCACACATTTTAAAGAAGATTTGATTTGTATAAAACCCTAGTAACGTAAAATTACGGCAAACACACGTTGAAGGTGTAGGTCTCTGATTGGTCAATTTTAAGACGTCTTTTCTCGATATATATCTTAATATCTTTTAAGCTAGATTTTTTTTCTTCGAAATTACACATCCGAATGCATTCTTGTGTTTCCTCATTCGCTCTGGGGCGCGAGTTGTGAGACAGCCTGTATAATTGTACAAAATATTCAGGTATGAAATTTTTGCATGATTCCATTTAAATACTGGACTAGGAAAGCACAGAAATACATTGCTATGTCTGGCTGAAAATAGATGGCCGACTAGGGTAACTGAATATCAAAACAGGGGTGCGTTTAAAATATTTTAAACATTTTTCGTTTATGTTGATTATAACAAAATATTTTGATCTTTAAACTATTTAGTTTGGCAATTCTATGATATAGGATTATTTTTAATTTCTCTAACAGTAATTCCGAATCGAGGGTTGCTTACACCTGAGACAACGAACTAGAATTTGCGGTATTAAATTTTTTAAATACATCCCTGAATCTTGTTGCTAAGGTTATTTTAAATGCCTCCTGGTATTGAGTACAATTCTAATCTTCTGTAACGGAATACATAAGGGTCAGTTTCCTTTCAAATCAAATATAGGGAAATATTTTCAAAAGAAACCACATCTATTAAATAATCTAAACGTCAACTTTCATTCGCTAGTCATACCATACTTTCGCTCCAGTTTCAGAAAAATAAATTTACTAAAAAAAACACTTGATTTAATCTTTAAATTAACAATAAATATATAAAACTTTGCAATAGAAAATGAAAAATATATAAAATTTTACAGTAAATATTTATACATATTTTATGTCAAAATTTCCGTAATGTCTAAACAATTTACGACTTATAAACACAATAAATATTCCAGAACGTGTTCTAGCTTTCAGTAAACTTCTTACGGCACTGTTAGTGCCCTTTTCGATCCATTTTACAATATCATTGTTCGAGAAAAGCCCACATTGCAGTCCGGGGTCTTATCTCAGTTAAGATTTTGCGTTTATAGCTTTTGCTTCTGTTTACGACCCATTTTACGACTTAGGCCCACTACAAAGCAAGAATTGCAATCCACACTCTTTAAGCTTAGTGGCGAATGTGTGAAAACCATGGCACACTGCCTGGAACACACTGAATTAGAAATGTTATATGTTGTTTGTATCATCGAAAATTGTGTTTTTTTAAAAAAAATAATGAAATATGGACATTGGAGATTCTTGTATTAAGCTACAAATTTATTTTATAAAATCTTAAAACATTTAAATACACTACGAGCCTAATATATTTTTTATTGTTATTACTTCTATTTGGGCCCACTAACACAACTATGTTTGACTTTACAAAATATAAAAATCAGTAATATGAATTAATAGCTATACATTGTTGACAGGTATCAAAATATCAAAATCTGTCGGCGGCAAATGTAAGCCACACGCTTATTGGTTAGTATTTTACAAACGTCATCAGGCGAAAGCGGAAGCAGAAATTCATAGATTATATTTTCAAAGACAATTTTCTCATGAATAAAGAGTAATATGAAAAATAAAATACGGGTAAAATATTTTTACCTTCCGTCACCTTTAGGTAAGGAAGGTATTGTCTTTGGTCAAAAAATTCGGTGGTGAGTTTTAATGAATAAGCACGTTTTAAGCTCCCTAGAATACGATTTTACTATTTTACGATGATGTCTGTGTGCGTGCGTGCGTACGTGCGTGCGTGCTTGTGTGTGTAACAAAATTTTCGATAACTCTAATACTACAATTCCAAAAATTATAATTCTTTCGTATTCCTCTTCGTTGCATCCATATGAAGAGCTGATTAGATTTTGGTTATAATTGGTCAACCGGAAGTACCGTCATTTGAAGATTTTAACAGTTTTTCTTGAAAAACGATGGTAAATATCATTTTTTTACATTTAATGTTATTATAAATATTAAAGAACATTGTATTCTCTATACGATTTGACTACATTTTATACTTCATATTAAAAACTATGAGAGTTGTTAGGACCTCTGGCATGGTTGACATGTTGAGTAATCTTGACTACTCTGTTTAACTTTCACTTATTGTACTATTGATGATGAGAACTTAGTTCTCGAAATACGTATTTAGTTTTAGATATTCGTAGTATATTTGTGTTATAATTTTACTCGGAATATAGGATATTTTTACTCGAAACTTTCTGTATGGAATTTGTATAAAATATATACAACTGTCGAAAGGTAGCGTACATACAAGAAATTTAAAATCTTTTGCAAGGAACTTTCTGTATGGATTTTATAAAAAATACAGGCATTTACGAAAATTCTACCGGTAGATACCGCATCTACTGACTGTGTTCGGAAACACGAGTGGTAAAAAGCTACCGTGTTCGAAAATTGTACAATATCTACCAGATCCATCTATCGGATTCATGAAGAATATAATCTCAAAAAAAGGTAGTGATGCAAAGCGAAGCGCGCGCGTTAAAAGTATGTTAACTATATCAAATTTCTAACCTGTTTCAAATTAATTTTTATATATATATATATATATATATATATATATATATATATATATATATACAGGGTGATTCATCGGTCTGTCCTCTTTTTATAACTCTTTTATTTTAAGTCAGATAGAAAAACTCTTCAAATATAATTTATATGATACATTATTATCTATCTACGTACCATATCCATTTATATACAGGGTGCTCCATTTAAGCGCAACAATATGTAACTTTATATTTCTTAATGGAACATCCTATATTTATTTATATATTTTGATAGTAAATTAGATTCCCTTTAAAAAAGTATTAAGTAATAAGGGGTCTAAAATTATAAATTAAGAAGTTATTTACCTTTATTCGTTGAATGAAATGTTCCTATCATGTCATTATAAACAAAGTAAGCTATGGATAATTTGACCAATTGTTTCGAATTTAAACAAACAAGTTGTACAAATACTCTTAGTTTATCATTGTTGATGTTGATGTGAAAATGAATAATTCAAATTTTAGTAGAGATGAGATGGTTAATATAATATTTATAATAGAAAAATCTATTGAAATTGAAGGACAAGTTTTCGAGCATTTATTATAATTTTGCATTATTTAGTCTGTCACTAAATTTTAATAGCTTCTTTGGAATTAGTGTAATGTTTAAAATAAGTATTAATAAAAAAGAATTGTATTATATTATGGGTTATTGCACTCTGAACTACTATTTTTTATGAACGTAAATAACTTCTTAATTTATAATTTTAGACCCCTTATTGTTTAATACTTTTTTAAAGGGAATATAATTTACTATCAAAATAAATAAATAAATAAATATAGGATGTTCCATTAAGAAATATAAAGTTACATATTGTTGCGCTTAAACGGAACACCCTATATACAAATGCATATGGCACGTAGATAGACAATAATATATCATACAAATTATATTCGAAGAGTTTTTCTATCTGACTTAAAATAAAAGAGTTATAGAGAGAGGACAGACCGATGAATCACCCTGTATATATATATATATATATATATATATATATATATATATATATATATATATATATATATATATATATATATATATTATGGATCTACCCTGTTTACTATTTGCGTTGTTAAAATATCGATTCCGATAGCTATAACCTGTTTACCGGTAACAGTCCACCGGTAGAATTTTCGTAAATGCCTCATATAACTGACGAAAGGTAATGTGCTGGCCACATCAAATTTTTTATTATTGTTTTTATTAAATCAAAGAGAAACAATCGTGCAACACCTAATTGGTAGATTCTATAATAAGTTTCATATAGAACGCTTCATCAACTATAACTCATTATTCGTACAGATACATACCTCCATATTTACCAACCACTATTCAGAATAGTAAACTTTACTGCTATATTTATTATCTGGCGCCGAGTGGCCTTTGCATATGTCCTTATGCGCGGAGAAGTTGCTTATTAAACTAATAACATCCAGTGTGGTGGCCATTATTTGCTATTGTGGAAGCAAGCATTCGAGTTTCTAGTTTATAACAATGTGTCTTCGCCTGCTCTCGTAAATTTTATGACATTTAATTATGAATACACGAACTTATAATTTGTCATTTGAATGCCGCAGTTTAACCGACTCACGATCACGATTAGGGTATTCTTCATTAAAATCTAATTAAATTGCTCAAATAAACAGAATGGTGAAACTTGATTACAAATGCAAAATAATTGATGCAGTAATATGAGCTAGCGTCAAAATGTTCCCGGAATTGGTCAGTAAAATTTTATTGAAAAAATCTGATGTGGCCAACACAATACCTCCCACCATTTAATTACCTCCCGTTATACCGTAGGTAAGGGAGGTAATGTAATCGTGCCAAAAATTCGATGGTGAGTTTTCAGTAAATAAGCACGAATTAGGGTCTCCACAACACGTTTTTACTATTTTTACGATGATGTCTGTGTGTGCGTGCGTGCGTGCGTGCGTGCGTGCGTGTGTGTGTGTGTGTGTGTGTGTGTGTGTGGCGATTTTTTCGTTCACGATAAATCTTATAACAAACTTCCAAATATATATATATATATATATATATATATATATATATATATATATATATATATATTTCGTATTTAAGCTTCCGGCATTTATATAACGAGTTAATTAGATTTTGGGTAAAATTGGATAAATAGAAGTGATACTTTACTTGAAGCCCATAACAGTTTTTAAGGAAAAACTATATAAAATATAATCCAAAACTTTTCAATTTTAGTATTTAAGACTTTTATATCAAGGGAAACAACGTATTAGATTTTTGCTAAAATTAATATACTTTACTTGAAGCTCTCAACAGATTCTCGCGAAAAATATATTATAATATACTCCAAACTTGTCAAATAGTATTTACGACTTTTATATGAAGGGGAACAACATATTAGATTTTGGATACAATTGATAAACCGGGAGTGATACTTTATTTGAACCTCTGAACAGATTTTCATGAAAAATATATTGATACAATCGAAAACTTTTCAAATTTGGTATTTAAGACTTTTATATTAATAATTATTGAAAAAATACAGGATGTCTCACAACTCGCGCCCCAGAGCGAATGAGGAAACAGGAGACTGCACTCGGATGTGGAATTTCGAAGAAAAAAAATTGACCAATCAGAGACCTACACCTTTAACGTGTGTTCGCCGTAATTTTACGTTACTATGGTTTTATACAAATCAAATCTTCTTTAAAATGTGTGGGCGACTGTAGTTTTCGAAAAATGTCAGTGTCAAATTAAATTTAGAAACACCATTTGTTGTTTTAATCTCAAAGAATTCAAATGACCATAATATTTTCGTTTAACATATTTTACACAGCTGCTACAACACGTTGCACTGTACGATATAAATGATGATCTCGGATGACACCTTCGCTAACCTAAATTTGTTGACAGTGAAAAGTCAACTCTAAAGTGTCAAAATTACAGTAAGTCAAACAAATTTTGTAACTCACTAGTAGTATTTTTAAAACCTAGCAACCAGTTTTATTTTGTAATAATATCATCACACCTCAAGATATCCTTCCGGGATTGGTGGATTAAAAAGTCTTGTAACTCCGTTATGCAAGCAGCCGCAAATTATTTTCTTCTATTTGTTGGCAACCTATTGTCGTCGGCTAGTGTCAGTTTCGTCTGGGGCGCGAGTTGTGAGACAACCTGTATATTAAAGCATTATCCAAAACTTCTCAAATTTGGTATTTAAAACACGTGTATAATTTGAAACAACATTAGATTTTGACTATACCTATATGATAAACCGGAAGTGGTACTTAATTTGGAGCTCTTAACAGATTTTCGAGGAAAAACATAATAAAAATAATCCAAAATTAGGTATTACAGACTTTTCTATTTATTAGAACAACAAATTAGATTTTGTTTACGAACGATCAACCGGAAATGATACTTTACTTAAAGTTCATTGTTATTTCAAACATGGAATTGACGGGAGGTCATGTGTTGGCCACATCAGATTTTTTTTACTTATGTTGGAAACCGTAGGCTCCGGCATTTAAATTATAGATTTTATAAATTTATTCATAAAATATAAATATAGAAACAGTCCAGTCAAGTTATACAAAGTTCCTTGCAAAAGGTCGCCGGGTATCTATAATTTTTGGATATGTTGTAAGGACCAAGGCCAGTGTTAAAAAACCAATTTTGCAGAAGCGGAAGCCCTGTGCAACCAGAGTTCTGCCAACCAAAGAAAAAGAAATTTCCCTTCAGCGATCACCTGCTTGGCTCTAGACAACAATCCGGGTACTTATTGACGCTACCTCGTACATTTACTTGCGACTTATGCTATTAACTTTGCTAGCAGTATTTCATATGCTCACAAGCTTTGAAGGCGAAATGTAGCTAAAAGTTTTATATTTTTAGTTTTGTAAAGATTTATTGATAGTTTGAGCTCGATATATGATTTATAACATTTTCCGGTTTTTACGAGGGGTAAAAGATGTTTTAAACATGTTTTACTATGAAGCAAGATTTAATAATACAGTTTAAAATCTTTTTATTGATATATGATAAATTGAATGACTGCAGTATCGTTTTATTTCAAGCTTTATATCCGTACAGATACTGCTGAATTTAATATGAAATCTTTTGGACTTAAACCTTTAAAAAGAAAATATATGTGTGTTAATATTAAGATTAAAAGTAAAGCAAGTAAAGTAAATGGTTAGAAATTTCTACAAAAATCTTTCGGCTACTTTAAAACTTAAAAAACTGTTGGCCAAATAACGGGTGATAATATTTCGACCGGCATTTTAAGGGTCATCTTCTAGTCCAGACTTAGCTTCTACCCAGACTCATTACTTTTGGAACAAGGAGAAACAACTTCATAAAAATCCAGTGCGTACAGTAAAACCTATCTTACAAGACATAGGGACAATACTTATACAAAGAAAATTGCAGGGCTTAGGCCTTAGGCCCGCTCCTATACTATTTTTCACAGCACTTTATAGTAGTAGCTTAGCAACATTTTGTATTAAGAGAAAGATTATTTGATGTATGTCTATTTAATTTACAGACATGAAATTGCCTCGCACACTGCCCTTGTACTAATATTTATCTAATGACGTTGACATTTAAATTAAATTAATATTCTATGATTTACGTCAAGTCTATATTTATGTTGTATGCAAAAACATAGGCGAAGAAGATAAAACTTTGAGAAAAGCATTATGTAAAAAGAAACAAAATTTTCAAATAAAATACATTTATTTTATTTTGAAATCATAAACTTGTTTATCCGCCCTCAAAAACGGGCGCAATTTGGCTTTTATCGCCCGAGAGCTTATAAAGTATATAGCTATTCAAACGTCAAAAACGTCGTTTTTAGATAAATGTCAGACAACCTAATATATTCGATAAATCACGTTTTTTGAACTCCGCTGCTCGTAAAACTACTCGTATCCTTTCTCGTATACGTCTTTTCACTTTTGTGGAACCAACTTGCTCTAGGCAGCGTCAAATTCATTCTATATTTCTTTTGAATAACCGATATCTTCCATTTTCATTTGACACTAAATTAAAATTTGTTATAAAAAAACAATATAGCTAGAAACCACAGCATACTTAAAATTCACAACGCCAGCACAACAATACCGAATATAGGGCGCGAGCAGACACGTGACTCGAGCGACCTTGAAGTGCTTGGAATCAGCTGATTTGTGTGCGCATGTCATTTTGACAAGAACAATGCCACTTTGACAAGACTATTGTTTTGACTTATTTTAATTTTGAACTGCTAAAATGTTATTACTATACAATTTTCAGGAAGTAAAACACATGATATTAAAAATAATCACTTCTTAACAGCTCAAAATTAAGATGTCAAAACATTGGTCTTGCCAAAGTGACATTGTTCTCGTCAAAATGACAAGCGCACACAAATCAGCTGATTTCAAGCACTTCAAGGTCGCTCGAGTCACGTGTCTGCTCGCGCCTCATATACCTAATGAATCCTTGAATTTCGAGAACCAAAATAAAATAAACGTTGTATATACCACGAGCATAATCATAAGTAATATAACAAGTGATATGGACATTGCCGATTATTTTTTGACATTAATTTTAATGAGTTGTATTTCCTATTGCCATAACAACGATTCAAAATTAATGTCAAAAAAATAATTTGGCAATGGTCATGTCACGAGTTGTATTTTGCGTGAGAATTTAACAAGCAAATGATACTCAATAAAAATAGTATTTATTTATTACAACATACATAGCTACTACAAATTAAAGATTACCACAATTAAAATTTTGTACATTGAAAGTACATTGGAAGAACATCGATTGTTCACTTGATTCAGATCTCATATTGGTGGTGTTGATATTAGATCCAGAATTCACGTTAGTGGTATTGCTGCTGTTTCTGATTCTGCTTAGGATTTCTTCATGTCTTTTGGATTGCATGTTTAAATATGGCTTGAGAGAATTTGAACTAGTGTGTCCTGTTATTTTCATAAGTTCCTGTTCAGTAATTTCAGATTGGGCAAGGTGCGTAACTGCTGAAGATCGATGACTATGATTGGTAAATTTCTTGTTTTTAGTGTCTAAACCAATTTGTGTTGCAGTTTGCTGTGTCCATTTTGACATTGTATTAATACCAATGGGGCAATTCTTATACCAGCCTGCATCATGAATTAACTTCCACTTGTGATTTGGCGTTAAAAACAGACGATCAGTTGTTATATGGTTAGGACGTTTATCCAGCATTTTATAAAATAATCGCACAGGACCAATATCTGAATTTGTTTTATTACTAATTAACCACTTACTTTCTGAACATGATTTTGATCCTCCTTGTTTCGTTTTCGTAAAGATAGGGTTATATTCTATACGGCCCGTTTGGTTTCCAAAATTATCTTTTTCAATAACAAAATATTGAACCTTTGCATTAACACCTTCGTTGCCCCTCCACGCTAACTCTTTAGCTGCAATGAAATAGAATTTTTTTTTGTAGGCCTTCCGGATTGTCTTCCGACCAATAGGTTTGTAACTGAAAATGTTCTTCAGGAGTGAAAGCATCAGAACTTTTTTTTCTATTATCAATATCTCGTTGAAGTTCTTTTCGTTTTGTATCTCTAGCTTGACGGGCAGGTAAAAATTCCAAATCCGAAAAAGGATCTATTTTTACATTATAATCCTTGAAAAAATTTTCTTGCAACATTTTTGCAGTGACATTCCAATTAAACTTAATTAAATTTTCTTTATCTTCTGTACCATCCTTCTTCTTCATGTTATAAGCATAATCTCTAAGCATGTTGCAAAGCTGAATACGGGTTGTACCTTCTTCTAATGTATAATTTCTTTGTTTGCAGAAATCCATAAATTGTCCCCAAGCATATTTCTTCGCCTTTTTAGTATTTCTTGGGATATTTTCTTCAATTTTGTTAGTTATCTCTATTGTAGATACATTTCCCCATCTGCAATTTTCCATTTTACACGAGTTTACACAGTTTTTCTTTCTGACGTTTAAAAAACAATTGTCAATATAGCTTTCATTTACATGACAACTAGGATTTTTATTTACAGTGAAGTATAATCGCTTATTAATTTTCACTAGTGATTACAATCGGTAAAGCTTGTCGTTCATTGGCTTAATTTGAAACAAATTCGTGATTTTATTGGTTGCCACGTATGTGCGTTAAATTCTCAAGATTATAGCACTCGCGAAAATTAAAGATGTCCGCTACGCGTCGAGCTTTAACCATTCCCCCGTGCTACAATCTTTTGATTATGCCTTTAATACATAAATAACTATTATTTTTTCACTTACCATGCATCCATAAATATTTCACGTTGCACGCCTATGGATACAAAATGAAGTGAAGTTATTTGCAAGTAATATTGTATCAAACAGCTCATAAATGACCTTGAATAGTAATATTTCGTGAATAATACTACAGCGTGATCAAAAATAACTGATTCAGTTGGCAATACAGTTTTTTATCGACCCATTAAGATAGTCGAAAGAAATTTGTAGATTTTTGATGTCTAGATTTTATTATTTGTTTATTGAAAATGATAGTGCAATTGTTTTTTACCAATTGACATCAAAAGTAAGATTTTTTGACAGCTAACAGTCTGTAAAATTTTACTACCCAGGCAGTCAAAATATTTCTACTGCCTATTGTTGCTTTTTACATAGCAACATAATAAGATGGCGATAATTTTTAAAATAGGTATTAAAAATAATCACTAAATTAATATTAATTCTAAAATCGGCAAAAAAATCACTAAACACAAATTTACAGCACTGAAACGGCAGCCTTTGCTATAAATGTAAATCTGGTATTAAAGTTATAGCTATTAATAACATACCTAGGATTATTATGAGTATCATAACTGCCGCAGATGTCGATTTTAAAACTGCTCTCGTAGAGCGAGGATATTAAAATATCTAAGACTTGTTAACATCCGTGGTTTGTTGAATAGTTTATCGGTTTCAGAATACGAAGACTTTAATAAATATAATTTTTTGAAATTCTCTCATTAATGCTACTTTCAGAATGCTATGATAAACATTACAATTATTTTGACATATGTCAGTATGACAAATATTTAAATTATGTACTTTATTCCTCGTATATTCCTATATAATAAATCGTCTTCAAAACGATACACTAACATTATCTTTATGAACAAATCAAGAGAGCATTATACTTCATTTCATTTTATTTTTATTTTGTAGACTAATGTTGACATGTCAGTATGGAACTTTTGTACATGTAAACATAGACTTAATAACCTTGTACCGGTAATAGCTATTAACATACCTAGGAATGTTATGTATATCATAACTGCCGAAGATGTCGGTTTGAAATCCGAGCTCGTAGAGCGAGGATTTTAAGACATCTAAGGCTTGTTATGATTAATAACATCCGTGGTTTGTTCAATAGTTTATCGGTTTCAGAAAATTAAACATTATTGATAAATACCATTTTTTGAAATTCTGTCATTAATGCTACTTTCAGATTGCTATAGTTAACAGAACAATTATTTTGACATATGTCAATATGACAAATATTCAAATGATGTGCTTTGTTCCACATGTTTATTACTTTATAATAAAGTAGACCGTATTTAGAACGATAGGCTAACGTTATCTGTATGTATTAATGAAGAGCATTATATTTTCATTTTATTTTATTTTCATTTTATAGACCGTTGTTAACAAGTCAGTATGGTAATAATATTACCATACAGATACAGTTATAATTTAGTTACCAGCCTACTTTTGTACATGTAAACAATGGAATAATATCCTGAAACTGGTAAAATAAATAACTATTTCCACAACCTACCTGTTTTTCTTATTGTCAATAAATCTGGCGCGACTACTTTAAAATAAATGTACAGAGAAATAATCATTGATTAAATCTAACGAACCACTAAAATATATGAAAATCCAAATCATTAATTGAATTTAACGAGAACAGTACTCCGTTCGTAATCGTAATTACAATTAGAAGAAGGGCGCACACTTGTTCACAGTTCAATTGTTATGTGATCTAATTAATTCGTTAATTAAAGCCGTAGACAATTAGAGTATATTACAGGTTACGAACGTAAGCTTAGACGAGTCATACATCGCAATATCTATTAAATAGAATAGAATGTGATATCAGTAATAACAGATCATCGAACAACAATAGAGATTAGTGAGAAAATTATTAGCTATTGTTAAAATCTCTGTTAAATTATGCCTTTTAACATTCCATAATAGCTATAATTTACCAGGTGTTTCTAAACCTGTGTCAGCAGTGGCGGATTTAAGTGATGTCGAAACGGTGTAAAGAATTTATTTTGAATGTTTCTGTATACTTTGAGGAAGACAAACGTATAAATGATCTCCTAATTATTCCATTCTCGTCTGTAGAAGATGTAAGTATTATATTTTAAGGTTCGTTATCACATGACAGCATTGACATATTACATAAATGGACCCAACGTAGAGAGAGAGGAATTGACGCTCACCTTAGAAAAGGAAAGATAGAAAAGCGGGGCAACGTCAAACAAGAACATTGTTGCGGTCTGTTGTTTTGTTTGCTGGTCTGACAGTAGTGACAACTAGTAAAAGTGCAATATATTTCCTCAGAATATTAGTAAAAATAATATTCATATCTCTAACTAAAAGTTAGTTACAATAAAAAGTGAGTAATTTTGATTTAATGTGAAATAGAAATAATTTGAATGTAGTTTGCTGGTAATTCAGGTTATGTCATTCATCATTGACGTATTCATTGACATATTACATAAATGGACCCAACGTAGAGAGAGAGGAATTGACGCTCACCTTAGAAAAGGAAAGATAGATAAGCGGGGCAACGTCAAACAAGAACATTGTTGCTGTCTGTTGTTTTGTTTGCTGGTCTGACAGTAGTGACAGCTAGTAAAAATGCAATATATTTCCTCAGAATATTAGTAAAAATAATATTCATATCTCTAACTAAGAGTTAGTTACAATACAAAGTGAGTAATTTTGATTTAATGTGAAATAGAAATAATTTAAATGTAGTTTGCTGGTAATTCAGGTTATGTTATGTCATTCATGCTATGCATATAAGTGTAATTTCATTTATATTTCAGAATTCTTTTAAAATGGGAATGTCATGCAGTGCAAATGGATGCACAGTTCGTTATCAAAAAGACATAAAATTTCACAAGTCTTTCTTATTCACCGTAAACTAAACTGTCATATCTTATATGAATGTTTTTCGAGTAGATTTCCGAAAGATGAACTGTGAACAGACTGGCTTATTGCATTTAGAAGACACAATTTCAAGCCATCCAAACATTCTGTGATGCAGAAATCATTTTCAATCGACGGGACTATACCTAAAATGTATATAAAAATAGTTTTAAATAAATAATATTAACTAAAGCAAAAGTACTTTTCTAGATTTGTTATTTTTACAAATAATTTAATATACGAATGAAATATTTTATGTTAAATCGAATATGAACTATATTCTACATTTTCATTTATTATGAATGAGATGAATATTCCTAAGCACTCTGTGTTATTTTTCATCTTTTGACTTTGCCCCTAACTTAGCTCTATCCTTTTCTAAGGTGTGCGTCAATGCTTATACAGTAAAGCAGTACCTACGTTGCGTCCATTTATATAATACGTCAATGGACGTATTATATAAATGTATTATGTAATATGTCAATGTCATTCATACTATTCATATAAGTGTGATTTCATTTATATTTCAGATTTCTTTTAAAATGGTAATGTCATGCAGTGCAAATGGATGCACAGTTCGTTATCAAAAAGACATAAAATTTCACAAAGATGAACTGTGAACAGACTGACTTATTGCAGTTAGAAGACAATTTTAAGCCATCCAAACATTCTGTGATGCAGAAATCATTTTCAATCGACGGACTATACCAAAAATGTATATAAAAATAGTTTTAAATAAATAATATTAGCTAAAGCAAAAGTTTTGTTATTTTTACAAATAATTTAATATACGAATGAAATATTTTATGTTAAATCGAATATGAACTATATTTTACATTGTCATTTATGATGAATGAGATGAATATTCCTAAGCACTCTGTGTTATTTTTAATCTTTTGACTTTGCCCCTAACTTAGCTCTATCCTTTTCTAAGGTGTGCGTCAATGCTTATACAGTAAAGCAGTACCTACGTTGCGTCCATTTCTATAATACGTCAATGCATGACAGATCTCAGTTCTTTATTTCTTATGCACTTATTTGTGAATATTATTACATTTTAGAGAGCTTGTACGGCTTTGGATGTGTCACATGTGACGGTAAATAATATCAAAAATTAATTCAATCGTGGATAAATATCGTTCCCAAAAAAATTAGTGGTTCGCCATCTGTCAAAAATGAATGCGAAACATTACAGTCTGCAATTCGACGAACTTACTATTTTCATGTGTGGTGAAAGTAAATGGCTTTTTAAGGTTTTTTGATAATCAATTTTAAGTATTATAATTAAATTAAAATTGATGTGTTGTGCTTTCAAAGCTGTTTTCTTATATTAATTGTTGTAATCAATTATTGTATTATATACCGTTCATATTATTTTTAATTTAAAGTCCATAAACGATGATCGGATTATAATGAGAGCATAATGAAATATTATGCCCTCCCATTATGCCCCGGTTGTTATAGATATGTTTATATACACCGTATCCTAGCAATAAACAGTTCATAACACTTTAGTGAGACATAAAATATATTTTTGGATAATTAAAGAACATAATTTCAAGTTTTAAATCCTGCAATTTTAATTAAAATATCTTGAAGATGAAAGCCATTGTTCTCTATGTACCGTTGCAACCGATTTTTGAAGCTCCTCTCTACACTTTCAACATTCCGGCTATTTCCTGCCAAGTAAGATTCTTCAGCTAAAGCAGCGTTGTAAATTTTGAACCCTTGTATTTCGAACTTTTTCTGTAATGTAAAGAGCCCATTAGATTTTGATGAAAATCGGATAACCGGGTACTAGAAGCTCAAAATAGTTTTTCTTCGAAAAATACCTTTAAATGTTATTTTTTCGAGATTAATGTTATAAAAATTATAGTATATTAAGTATTAAGAACGGGAAGGACAGTTTACCGATCGAAGACAATGTTTGGGACCTTCGCTTCGAAGGTCCCAATTTTGTCTGAGATCGGTAATTCCTTAACGTTCGTGATGCTTATAGTATTTTTTGTACGATCGACGCACAAAATTTAACGAAAAATAAGATTTGAAAATTATTTTGACATATTAAAAAATTTTAGGTGTCATTTTTGAACTAAACTTTGATTTATGTTTTTATTTATTTACCGTCTCACCTCCTGAACGGTAAGTGAAGCACATCACTTACCGACGTGAGTCACATCACTTACCGTTCAGTAATTTGTAAATAAGACCTACTGTCTACTGTCTTGGAAACACTATCGGTAAACGTAAAAAATCTGATGTGGACACCACACGACTTCCTTGTACGCAAGACTAGTATGATGTATAGACTCAATTATAAAATTGTACGTATTTGACGTAATTTGACATTAACATCTATTTTTTATTTATTTTTTTGTTATTTTTTGACCTAATCCATAGCAAGCTTCATTACAAAAACCATAAGTATATAAGTTTTAAATTTATATATCTCGCTTATACAGAAGACTAATTTAATAATACTTGATGTGCTAGACGCAGAATTTAATTCTCTAAAACTCTTATTTGAAGCATTTATTTCTAAAATCAAAATGAAACCATTTTATTCAAGAAAAACTGTTAACAACTTCAGGTAATATATCACTTCCGGTTAGCCTGTTTTAACCAAAATCTGCTATGTTATTCCAATTGATATAAAAGTCTTATATACCAAATTTGAAAAGTTTTGGATTATATTTTATTATAGTTTTTCATTAAAATCGATTATAGGCTTCAAATAAAATACCATTTCTGGAAATTATGTAATGACCAAAAAGGGAGGTGCACAACTAGATATTATAGAAGTCCTAAATACAAAATTTCAACTTTCTACGGCTTACCGTTTTTGAGTTATGCGAGAGATACGTACGTACATACGTACGTACAGACGTCACGACGAAATTAGTCAGAATGGATTCAGGGATGGACAAAATGGATATTTCCGTTGAAATCTGAAAACCGAAATTTTTCGCGAATACAATACATACTTCCTTTACTTTGTACAAGGAAGTAAAAATAATCCGATCGTGCAAAAAAGAATATTTTATTCTCTTTACGATTTGATTACATTTTATACTTCGTAAGGATTTAGAGTTAAAAAATTATAAAGAAATTAAATGTCATAAAGCAGCCATCTGTGCTATAACAATGGAAACATCTACTTTATTAAAAAACTGTCAGTGTCAAGTGCAATTGACATAGTATGTTTGTGTTATAATTATACTGGAAATATATAGAATCTCTTATAAGAAACTTTCTGTATGGAATTTGTACAAAATACATAGAACTGTCGAAGGTAATGTACTGAAAATATGGAATCTTTTGCAAGAAACTTTCTGTGTGGAATTTGTACAAAATACATAGAACTGTCAAAGGTAATATCCTGAAAATATGGAATCATTTGCAAGAAACTTTCTGTGTGGAATTTATACAAAATACGTTGAACTGACGGAAGGTAATGGGCCATATCAAATTTTTTTATTAAACACTTTTAAAATTAAAAATTAGTAAACTTACCATTGTACGATAATAGTGCCTGCAAAATTAAGTAATTAATTTTATAAATAAATAATAAATAATATGTACGCAAGATTATGATTTATTTTCATACATAAAGCATACACAGGAAGCTCAATACTGCTACAAGCAAAATGTACAGACCAGAATATTTCAGATATCCGAAACTCATTAATTTGAAAATTTGGACTTGATACCGAACTTAAGTTTGAAAATTGGCAGAATTTTGATCTCACAATTTAATTTCTGATCTGAAACCAACCGTACTAACAATAAGTAGAGTCTATTTCTTACAAATACAATCAGTTTGTGGTTACAGTGTTTGTACTATTATTTTTTTGTCAGAAACTTAGCATTGACTGTCTTTCTATTACCATTCGAGCGAAGACATCATTTTAATTGTCATATTCAAATCATTTTTAGTGTATAACTTTGTATAAAAATTGTATGGCAGTTTTGCTTCGAAAACGATGTTAAATATCATTTTTTCACATTTAATGTTAAAATATTAAAGAACATTGTATTCTGTATACGATTTGACTGCATTTTATACTTCATATTAAATGGATATAGAGTTATAAAATTATAAAGAAATTAAATTTCATAAATTAGCTAGTCATGCTAGAAACAGCTACTATATTAAGAAAATTCTGATTGAAAGATATCAGTGTCAATTGACATATTCGTACTATATTTGTGTTATAATTTTACTCGAAATATAGGATATTTTTGCTCGAAACTTTCTGTATGGGATTTGTATAAAATACATACAACTGTCGAAAGGTAATGTACATACAAGAAATTTAGAATCTTTTGCAAGGAACTTTCTGTATGGATTTTATAGAAAATACATAGGTATTTACGAAAATTCTACCGGTAGATACGCATCTACCGAATCTGTTCGAAAACACGAATGGTAAATAGTTACCATGTTCAAAATTGTACAATATCTACCAGATTCATCTATCGGATTCATGAAGAATCTAATCTCAAAAAAGGTAGTGATGCAAAGCGAAGCGCGCGCGTTAAATTTGGAAATGTGTGGAAAAGTAGGACTCTGCTCAGTTTGTTAACTATATTATTTTCTAACCTGTTTCAAAATTTCAAATTTTTTATAGGTTATAGATCTACCCCTGTTTACCACTTGCGTTCTTAAAATATCGATTCCGGTAGCTATAACCTGATAAACAGCGGTTTACCGGTAACAGTTCACCGGTAGAATTTTCGTAAATGTCTGATATAACTGACGGAAGGTAATGTGCTGGCCACATCAGATTTTTGATTTTGTAATGTAATGATTTCATTTTCCAACTGTACTTTAACTATCCCTGATGATGATTCATTTGGAATCGAAACGTAGGAAAGTTAAATAAATTATTATTTATTAAATACTGTTTACCACGTCTGCATCTCCAATTATTTCAAATCATGCCTATAAAAATTATGAAGTTCAAATATTAACAATGAGTTAACAGCTTGTATATTTGAAATAAATTGTGAAAAATTGTCAGCCATCGGGATTCGAACCTGAGACACCTGAGTCACATGATTGACAATTAATAATATCCTCAGCAGGTATACGACTGTAAAAGTGAAAGATTGTTCAGCCATCGAGAGGAGAGCAGCCAATAGCTTAGTTGGTAGAGCAATATCCCGGCAAGGTAGGTGTCTCTGGTTCGAATCCCGATGGCTGACAATAGCCGTGTTCCTTCGGGCTGTGATTCACAATCTGAATGATAAAAGTGATCATGATTACGGTTCCTATTCGTTATCCCCACTTTCTCATCACTAGACAACCTTCCCCCTTCCCTTCAGAATCAACCTTTTTGAGTGATTCACGTGGATTCAGTTCAGAACAAATTGAAAATATACTATTTCGAGCGTAGAAATTTACGAATGTGGGGTTTGTGGCATCAAGGGAAAAAAGATTTTTCTACAAAAGCGTGTAATGAACCACATAAAGATTTGCTTGAAATAAACATACTTCATATTCCTTACCAAGAACATTGTTTTTTACTTCAATATAATCCATTTTTAATTCTGACTATAACACTTAACAGTTGATTATTTATAAAATAAAATAGGATAGTTTGCATTAGTCTGCATATGACATTGACATTTGACACTAGATTGTGTTGTTGTTTTTATTTCCTTGTACAAAGTAAAGGAAGTATTGTATTCGCGAAAAATTTCGGTTTCCAGATTTCAACGGAAATATCCATTTTGGCCATCCCTGAATCCATTCTGACTAATTTCGTCGTGACGTCTGTACGTACGTACGTACGTATCTCGCATAACTCAAAAACGGTAAGCCGTAGAAAGTTGAAATTTTGTATTTAGGACTTCTATAACATCTAGTTGTGCACCTCCCTTTTTGGTCAATACATAATTTCCAGAAAAGGTACTTTATTTGAAGCCCATAATAGATTTTAATGAAAAACTATATTAAAATATAATCCAAAACTTTTCAAATTTAGAATAAAAGACTTTTATATCAATTGGAATAACATAGCAGAATTTGGTTAAAACAGGCTAACCGGAAGTGATATATTACCTGAAGTTGTTAACAGTTTTTCTTGAATAAAATGGTTTCATTTTGATTTTAGAAATAAATGCTTCAAATAAGAATTTTAGAGAATTAAATTCTGCGTCTAGCACATCAAGTATTATTAAATTAGCCCTTTGTATAAGCGAGATATGTAAATTTAAAACTTATATACTTTTTGGTTTTTGTAATGAAGCTTGCTATGGATTAGGACAAAAAATAACAAAATAAAAAATAGATGTTAATGTCAAATACGTACAATTTTATAATTGAGTCTATACTTCATCTTCATATTGGTCTTACGTACAAAGAAGTCGTGTGGTGTCCACATCAGATTTTTTTGGTATAATTTTTAAATCCTGTTTCATAAGGATCACGATTAAATTAATCTGGATTCATAAAATCACAATCATAGCTCGAAGGAACACGGCTAATTTTTCACAATTTATTTCAAATTAAATTCAAAATATTTTCTTGGCACACCCAGTCATGGGCAATAAGCCGTGATGATATTTTTATTTTTGATTAAAATATGACAATTAAAATAATATTTTCCTGCCTTCTTTAAATCTACATACCACAGTCTAATGTAAGTTCACAGCAATCCTTAAGCTAGTCTTTTACAAAATACACATACTTGTACAAAATTCCACTGACAAAATAACTGGACAACTACCCTATATTGTACACTCTTTCTAAAGCCCATCAACATAATATTATTTGATATGAAAATAATTTATTTCATTCTCAAACCAATTATATTAAAAGTATCATTTTAGATTTTTCATATCGCTCATCTGATAAATATATAAGCTATTTTGAGCGAGATTTTTACAATATTTGCAAATTTATATGTTGAGGCTTCTATACACAATTTGGGCTCATCTTTAAACAACAAAGACAAAAATTATGGACCATTTTTAGGATCTTCTACATTCATTCAAATTCATTCATACAAAATCTATCAATTTTTCTTTTTTGTTTCACACATTCGTATTCATACGCATTCAAATGTCGATCATTTTATAAAATACACTGTGTGACCATAAAGATTTAGGACTGACAAGCGTTATGCGCGCGCACGGTGACGCATCGACCTATAAAGCAATAGTTGTGTGTTAATTTCTGTCCTCCAATAATGTCACTGTGTTGCATCATCCTCCGTATGCTTCTGATTTGGCCCCGGCTGACAATTCTCCATTCCCAAACAAGAAATGAAGCTAAAAGGGAACCGTTACGACGATATAAGACACACTTAAATCATTGTGACGAAAGTATTGAACAGCATCCTAATTTTAGTCTTCTAGAACGCCGTGAATGTACAAGGTGTCTCATTTTCGATGTTTTTTTAAGGTATCTCGGGTAATATTAATGATAGATCAAAACCGTTTGCACATTCCAGGGTCAACTTTTCCAGAAAATTTTAATAGTCACCACAGGAATTTTCGATCTTCTTTTGTTTCTGAACTACAGGCAAAAACTCGTTTATTTTGAAAATATATCGTATATATTTATTATAATAATTAGAGAAAAATTGTTTCTACAAAATTTTTACCGTTTTTTAGATTGAATAAAATGGCGTAATTAGATTTTTTGAAAACTTAATAATTCTCGAGATAGAACACAAACTTATGATTTTTTAATTGGGAACCTATGTTGAAAATAGTCTCGTATTTTTGCTTAATTTATAAGCTTTTCAATGATATATAACAAGTCTACATTCTTTTGTTTTAAACAATAATAAAAGACGAATTATTAATTTATTGGAGTGAAAATATTGGAAATTATTAACAAACAAATGAAAAAATTTATTACAGATCATCATTTGTTTATTTTGATTCTATATGTGTTAATTGTGTTCTCAAAATTATTCTTAACAATTATTTTCGGGTTAGTTAAATTACTGTTTATCTACGTTACAATTGGCTTTGACACAATCCGAAAAAAAGCTTTTGAAGTAAATAAATTGAAAAAATGAGTAAAACTGAAACAAATACTATTAGAAATATGCAAATATTTTCACCCCAATAAATTAATAATTCGTCTTTTATTGTTGTTTAAAACAAAAGAATGTAAACTTGTCATATATCATTGAAAAGCTTACAATTTAAGCAAAATGACGAGACTATGTTCAACATAGGGTCCCATTTAAAAAATCATAAGTTTGTGTTATATCTCGAGAATTATTAAGTTTTCAAAAAATCTAATTGCGCCATTTTATTTAATCTAAAAAACGGTAAAATTTTTGTAAAAACAATTTTTCTCTAATTATTATAATAAATAAGATATGATATATTTTCAAAATGAGCGAAATACGAGTTTTTGGCTGTAGCTCAGAAATAAAAGAAGATTGAAAATTCCTGTGGTGACTATTAAACTTTTCTCGAAAAGTTGACCCTGCAATGTGTAAACGGTTTTGATCTATCGTTAATTTTACCCGAGATACCTTAAAAAAACATCGAAAATGAGACACCTGTATATTGAAGATTAAAGGAAAGTCCTAAAACTTTATAGCCGACTGTATATGTCTCATCTTCAACTGGTTTCTATTTTCTTTTTTTGTAATATTTGAAAAGTCTTTGTTGCTTGAAAATGCCCCCCAAATTCTAATCTACATTTCGACATCTGACAATGACAGTTATATAAAATACTTTAATAACAGCTTCTGTAGTAAGCACAAGAGAAATACTAAAATATATTACTAGCACAGCTGTATAAACTTTTATTTTACAGGCCTGAGTATAGTAATAGTTTGTACAAATATATTTCATCCAAATTTTCTTTTAAACAATCGTCACAGGTCCTGCGTACAATCAAGAATTTTGCAGTCAGTGCGTAATAGTAATAGTAAAAATAGTCCGATCTAGCCACTTTGCCATTTTAAACCACTAAATTTCGTTTCATACTGAAATGAACCATCTATAAAGTTTGTTTCAAGTCGGTAGGAGAAACTCCCGCTAAAACGGGATCTACTATCAATATACTCTAATCCAGTTTAGAATGAATTTATGTTGAGAATATTGTACATTCAAACTTACCACTCAAAGACCTCTAATTATCACATAAAGTAATAACGAATAATCCATGAAAAACAATTGTAGTGTACCTAACAATGCCAGAAAATTATCAGTTTGGCAAGATATTTTTTCTTTTAGTTTCTTCTAAATTTGAATAATACCTAAATAGGTAAGGGAAATTCAATATCGGCAATCGGCAGAAAAAAAATACAATGGGGTATGTGACCATATTCTAATTTCAATATATATATATATATATATATATATATATATATATATATATATATATATATATATTATAAAATATAAAAACTAACCACTGTAGCTTCTCATTATAACAATAAAAACTAAATATTAATTTGTAATAATCTTGTTATTAACAATTTAATGTTTTGGAGAAGGGATATATGCCGTAAGTATGTTAGAATCAGGGACAAAGACAGATAGACTGCCGGAAGGAAAGAGACAGTTATAAATGAGCCTATCAGCGTCGCGTTTATGTTGTGGTAGGTGTGGCAGTTGTTGCATGGCTATAACTATCTCTTTCCTTCCCAGTCTAACCGTCTTTTTTCACGCTTCTACCATTGTCGCGTCACAAATCCCTTCCCCAATTTTTTAATAATTATTATCTCGTATATTTTATTTTTTTGTCTAGTATCATATTATGTAAAAATAAAAAATTGGTCACACCCCATTCTGAAATCTTGTGAGATAATACTAAGTATTTAAATATTTTATTTATTGTTGTAATCAATATTCTTGAGCTAAAATGAAAATATTCATTGTTGTGATCAACACCTTCACAGGTCAATATGGTAGAAAAATATCCTTTTGTAGTAGGATAATTAATGTAAAAAATATTTTTTTTGTTCACTTCTCTCCCCTTATTGTATGGTTGAAATAACATCCAAAAAATTTTAGATAAATTTGACGAGAATTAATCGGAATTTTGACAGGAACGTAAAGAATTTTACATTCGAATGTCGCTAACGTTTGGGTTTATTTAAAACAATCTTCAGAGGATTCGTTGAGACAATCCAGTTAAAAAAATCCAGCATAAATAATAAATTACAAAATGAGTTACTAATTTGAATGAATTATTTTAAAAATTTAAATTTGAAATTTATTTGTTATTGTTACTTTCAAAGCATTTGTTTTGTTTTCGGCTGGACAGAAAGAGACAACTAAAGATAGATATATGTAAAGTCTCCTCACGGAGTATTCGCTAGATGTCACTACTTGTTCTATTAACATGAACTGTGCTATATTTGAAACATTTGAATTATTATTAATGAAAAGTAATTATAATATGTATGAAACAAATTGATATTAGTATTAGGAAAGGATAAAAAGAATTTTATATAATTATTTTTATTCTAAATCTGGGGAACCGGGTTCGATCCCGACCGACGCCAAATATTTCGAATTTTATATGGCACAAAATTGACCCCTGTGGTGCACTCTCCACGCCAGCAATGAATGCTTATTATTCTATTTGTGATTTTTTCTAAATTTATTTTTGTGGTGGATCCGGATTTTGAAAGAAATGTCTAAAATTAAATTGATCCATTGAATGCCATGATTATTTAATGGATCCTGGTCCACGATATGGTTATAAATACAGTCCAAAATTCCCGTAGGTAAATTTCTCATGGTAGTTTTAATTAATTGTTTTTACCTTCCGTCACCTTTAGGTAAGGAAGGTATTGTCTTTGGTCAAAAAATTCGGTGGTGAGTTTTTAATGAATAAGCACGTTTTAAGGTCCCTAAAATACGATTTTACTATTTTTACGATGATGTCTGTATGTGTGTGTGTGTGTGTGTATGTGTGTGTGTGTGTGTGTGAGTGTGTCAGTGTGTGTGTGTAACAAAATTTTCGTCTGCGATAACTCTAATACTACAATTCCAAAAATTGTAATTCTTTCGTATTCCTCTTCGTTGCATCCATATGAAGAGCTGATTAGATTTTGGTTATAATTGGTCAACCGGAAGTACCCTCATTTGAAGATTTTAACAGTTTTTCTTGAAAAAACGATGTTAAATGTCATTTTTTCACATTTAATGTTATTATAAATATTAAAGAACATTGTATTCTCTATACGATTTGACTGCATCTTCATATTAAATGGGATAGAGAGTTATAAAATTATAAAGAAATTAAATTTCATAAATTAGCCAGCTATGGTAGAAACATCTACTATATTAAGAAAATTCTGATTGATAGATGTCAGTGTCAAGTGCAATTGACATATTCGTAGTATTTTTGTGTTATAATTTTTGTCGAAATATAGGATCTTTTTGCTCGAAATACATACTACTGTTGAAGGTATTGTATATACAAGAAACTTAAAATCTTTTGCAAGGAACTTTCTGTATGGATTTTATAGAAAATACATACGGATTTACGAAAATTCTACTGGTAAATACCGCATCTAGCGACTGTGTTTGAAAACACGAGTGGTAAAAAGTTACCATGTTCGAAAATTGTTCAATATCTACCAGATTAATCTACCGGATTCATAAGGAATCTAATCTCAAAAAAATGTAGTGATGCAAAGCGAAGCGCGCGCGTTAAAATGGAAATGTGTTCAAAGTAGAACTCTGCTCAGTTTGTTAACTACGTCAAATTTCTAACCTGTTTCAAATATTTTCATAGGTTATGGATCTACCCTGTTTACCACTTGCTTTCTTAAAATATCGATTCTGGTAGCTATAAAAAGCTGTTTACCGGTAACAGTTCTCCGGTAGAAGTTTCGTAAATACCTCATATAACTGACGGAAGGTAATGTGCTGGCCACATCAGATTTTTTTAATTAATAAGAGTTTTTAGAATTACGCTAATTTTATTTCAAAACTGACTTGAAAAAGGCATCAGATTTATAGAGAATCATAAAACTGTAAAACTTTGAACAAACAAAACTGGGCCTCCATTTTGTAACTTTAAATTCTGTTTGATATCAATTTCTGTCAGAATTGGGTTTTCCCCGCTACTAATTCTACTGCTCCAGACTAGTAGAATTTGAAATCTGACAGAATTGCGATTCTTCCAATTCTTTCTCAGAATAGATTTCAATATTTGAAATCTGACAGAATTGAGATTTCTCCAATACTTTCTCCGGAAAAATTTCAAATTCTACTGGTCTGGAGCTGGGAAAACCCAATTCAGACAGAATTTGAAATCGATGCCCGAACGACTTCACAACTTCAAAACAAAGGAATAAAATGTCACAAATACATTATAAAGACCGTAGAGACATCTCTCGACAAACTTTTAGAGTAGACTTTATATATCTCTATCTTTAGTTGTCTCTTTCCGTCCAGCCGAGAACATAACAAACAATAGTGAGGTATAGGGTATGTTTTGTCTAGTATATTTATGGTCGTTGGAGTGACTCACATTTGACGTCCAGTTTTTTTAGAAACAAACGCCAAAGATCTCAGTCGTTCTTACTATGCGCAGATCCCATTAACTGGAATAGAGTATAGCAAAATCACGTCAGTGCGCTGTATGTTGAAACATACTACATATAGTCTATTTCATCATATCTCGAATGATCGGCCTAAACAACAAAATGCCCCTAAGTTATGTATACAAAGAAAATGCTCCGTTTTTTGTCAAGGATGATACATAAAAATATTTGATGGTTCATTCCAGTATGTCACAATATCAATTGTTTTTAGGCATTTCTAGGCAGAGCTCTATAATCATTCATACTTTAGTAAATAATTTAACATTCAGCAAAATAAATATACTAAGTTGATGTATACTCTTATATATTTTGTACTTAGTTCTGAAGTATTGAAATAAAATTTTAAAAGTTTACAACAAAAACAACATGAAACAATATCACATTTAACAAAATAAATAACAAAACTTGATATGTATATCAAACAAAAATACAATTAAAACAACTAAAAATAGGAATCAGTAAAATAACCACTATAAATTCAACTAAATATAACTGTGTAAATAAACAATTTAGCGTCTTGAATGCATATTTCTGTTTTGAAGTCCAATAATGGGCACTATTCGCAATAGGGTAGTTCAGTAATTACGTCATATGCGGCGCGCTTCATTTAAACTACTGTCCTACCTGTAAACACATCTTTCAAAGTGAACCTTATTGCCACAGCAAATAAGAACTATAATTTTAAGCAGTTCATTTCGTCGCCAATATATTATTTAATTAAGAAAAGTTAACTATTTAAGCTATCATTCAGTTAAGTTTGAATATTACCCTTTCAATTAAACAAAACATATTATCCTAATTAGTAATAATAATTATTCTATTTAAGTTTTAAAATGCATGGAACTGCATGTTCGTTCAATCTCGAACATGTTCGTGAAACATCGCGTGAATCGGCCGGAAGAGCCCGTTTGAAAGACGGCGAACCATTTTTATGTTACAGTACCCTAAGAACACGACATATTATTAATATATTATTGTGGATAGACAGAGTTATTTACGTACATTAAACTTAAAAAGAAAAAATCTAAAGTTTTGAAAAGAATTGATTTGTAAATGCTCAAAAACGCCAACAAATAAAATCTCAGTCGCTATGTCGGTAAACTCTCGGATATGTTTGAAGCTGCGCAAACTTGATACTCGTAGTTCAGAATGTGCAGAGTTGATTTCAATTTGAAATAAAACCTTTATTATTTATTAATGTGTATATATTGTATTGTGAAGTAATAGAATAGCTATTTATGTAATGAGTTGCGAAAGAAATGTGTTTTAAGTTGGATAACACGTCTAGTGCTTAAAACACGATTTCGCAACGTATTCCATACAAGATTTTTTATACTAGCGTTTTAAAACAGATTATTTATATTTATTCTCAAATGTCAACATTTTGAATTTTTCAAAATTTAAAAGTAGGCAGGCATCAGTTTCATCTTTTTGTTGCTATGGGATTCAATATGTTGTTTAATAAACATTGATGTCAACGTGCTCGGTGTATAATTTTTCTTGAGAATTTTTGGTAATAAATTTACTTAAAATGAGTGACTCAGAGATTGACTCTGATATTGAAAATGGTGCAGAGGCTGCATTGGCTACACTGGTTCCAGGAAAATCAAAAAAATTGTATGAAGAAACCTGCAAAAAATTTGACAGTTGGTGTGCGGAGAAAAACGTTGGGCACATTACAGAAAAGATAGTTTTAGCCTATTTTTCGAAATTATCATCCATTTATAAGCCATCCACTTTATGAAGTAATTACTCTATGCTCCGAACTATGATATACCTGAATAAGAATGTGGATATAAGTAAATTTACCAATCTTATTGCATTCTTAAAAAGAAAAGCTAGTGGATATAAGCCTAAAAAATCAAAAATATTCACTAAGCAAGAGATAGTTCGTTTCATGAAGGAAGCTGATGACAAGGATTATTTATTGGCAAAGGTTGTGTTAATTGTTGGAATCTATGGGGCATGTCGCCGGAAGGAACTTTCGTTTTTACGTGTAGGAGATATTGAAGATTCTACTTCTTTCATAAAAATTAATATTCCAAATACTAAAACGAATATTTCACGATTTTTTATGATAACTGAAGGGTTTATCGATGGAATCAACTGTTTAGCAATGTTTCGCAAGTACGCACAACTTCGACCTACTCATACTGAACATCAACGGTTTTTTCTAACCTACAGAAATCTTAAGTGTTGCACGCTTCCTGTAGGTATAAATACCATAGGTGGTATAAAAAAATTGCAGAGTTCCTCGGCCTCCCAAATGCTAAAGAATATACCGGGCATTGCTTTCGGCGGTGTTCTGCAACAATTTTGGCTGATTCGGGAGCAGACATTACAGTGCTCAAGCGACATGGAGGGTGGCGTTCAAGTTCTGTTGCTGAAGGCTACGTTGAAAATTCTTTGGAAAATAAGAAAGAAATTTCACGAAGAATTTTGGGAGAAAAAGAAACAGCAATTAAAAAAATAAAAATTGTCGACAAAGAATCAGAATCCAGCAGCACATCTACTTCAGTTTCTACCCACATTGAACCAAGAAGAAGTATTAAGAACGACATCAAATGTTCAATTTAGTAATTTAAGTAATTGCGTTGTAAATATTTATCATAAATAAACAGTTACAATAGGTATTTAGTACTTTTATTTTTACGCATTAAACTATTATTTTTAAGCACTAGTGCTTAAAAGTACTTCATTTAACAACGGAAATGACAATCGAAAAGTTGTTGTTATAATACGCTAGTATAAAAAAATGTTTACAATTTGATGTTATTAATATCTCAAAATTAACTAACAATAATATCAGCATCAAATTACAAGCTTTTAAATTATGACCCTTAGATGTTGTGCCAATACAGTCTACTTTGAAAGTTTTTGCTTAGGACAGTGCTTCATATTTGGCGCTATGCTTTGACGTCACTATTCTACCCCATAGAGGCATATAATTTGGAAAGCCCTTATAAATTTGATACAAACCTCAAATATTCAACAAATCACGACAGTAAGGCCTGAGCTACAGTCGTAGCCGGGGGCCCTGGGGCAGCTACAGGCCCCTGCAGCCCCGGTGTTGTATTCCCTTGTTGCGAAAGCTCAGCTTTGACCCTTCGAGCTATGTGCGATCTTGTATGTTTCCTCAAATGGTCTTTTCTGTAAAATCCTTTACCACATTCGGGGCAAATATGTCTTTTTTCCCCAGAATGGATCACAAAATGGAGTGTTAGTTGCTCTTTGCGTTTGAAGGCTTTTAGACAGACTGTACATACGTACGGACGTTCAGGATTGTGGGATTGCTTATGACGAGTTAAATGATCTTTTCTTTTTAAACCGGCTCCACATATATCACACACAAATCTTCGTTCTAAAGTATGCCCCACTAAATGTTGCTCCAATAATTCTTTTTCTGGATAAGCCATATGGCATTCTGGACAACAATACAACGTACTTCCATCCAAAGCTGTTGTCAATCTAATCTCTCCAGGTTTCGGTCGAGGTTTCTTCTCTTTCGCAGCTTTCTTCTTCTTTTTTTTCTTCGGAGTTGGAGCATTTTGATTCTGATTATTAACCAAGTTCTGCAAATTTATATTTGGGTCTGGCGTGGAATTGTTTATGTTCAACTGTTGGGCCGTTTCTTTTTTGATGTTTTCGGCGGAATATTTGAGAAAATGGTGAAGAGATAAAGGAAGAGTAGAAGCAGGAAGATGAGAAAGGTAGTCGGCAACTGTGGAACCAGGAGTTGCAAGGCTTTGCCAAGTGGAAGGCATTGTTGTAGTGGGATTGTTGTTTTGTTGAGACTGCGATTGAGTTTGAGACTGATTTTGAGATTGTTGGTGGTGGCGGTCGTCTTGTTGTTCCCTTTCTTGTTTTACCTAGAAACAACAATGTTGTATGTAAATAATATTTATGTATCAAGGCACTAAAGTTCTATTTATTTGCCGAGGAGTGTGACTTACAAAACTGAATATTGTAACGTGAGAGTATCGACAACATATGGTCCGCGCGCCCGGACATCGCGTGCGAGATGACGCCTATGATAGAAGCGTTCTAGTAGGGAGGAGGAGCCTATACTCTATCCGTTTTAACTATAGAGCGTTGGGTGAGATAGGGCTTAAGATTCTAGCTCTCTGATTGATTCAAACGTGAACCGAGTTTTCACAGCAAAATAATTGACGCAAAATTTAAATTTGCTTGACAACTGTATCAATTATTTTGCCGTCTGACATAAAATATATAAATGTCAACAAAGTTAATAGTACACGATTTATTACATATTATCAATTTCTATTCAGTTCTGTTTGTGTGTTTTTTTCGTTTATATAATTTTCATAGCGTTTCATATTTAATATTACATAGTTTTCATTGTGCGCGTTTTCTTAGTTTTTAGTTAGTAGTTCGTTAGTTTTGTTATTGTTCTCTTCGTTAATATTATAGATAAAAATCCTGAACCTGGCTCTGCCAACGTTTTAAAATATCCAAAAGGAAAGGTCCTCCGAAGCGGGCAAATAAAGTGGCGTATAATTTATACTGCACATATCGTGCCACGAATGCATATTCCAATTTAGAAAGTGGCCAAATTGTGGCATCAGAACTGGGCATAGAACGATGTAATATTTGGAAAGCTATAAAAGAACATGAGGAAAAAAGGTCATTCGGATCAGCCCAGTAACAAAGAAATTTGTTTAGAACATTATTTTGTTCATATTTAACGGTCTATCTAGTTTATACATATAGGCTCGTAGTATGATCACGGTTTTAACTAAAACACTGTTTTAAGAAATGTCAAATTCAAATTTCAATATTTAATTTCGGCCTTATGTTTAAAGAACGATTTTTTAAAAAATATTTGTTTGAATACAAACTATGTTCTGCTTTAAAATCATATTTTGATAAATTTAATAAAATTTATTATTGATATTAAATAATCACATTTGACATTTCTTAAAACAGCGTTTTAGTTAAAACCGTGATCATACTACGAGCCATAATGTATATATTTTAGAGTATAAATATTTATATTTGAAAGGTAAATTATATTTTTATTTTACGTTGTTTTCTTTAAAATTTATTTGAATAATGTGGTTTTCATTTGTGCATGCCCTTTTCGCCGAAATGTAGAGAAAGGTACGGAGATTATAAGTATATGCATAAAAAAACAAAACAGATTAGCACATGTACGTATAAGACAAAATTACTGAAAAAATGTCAATTAGAAAGAATTTTTTTAAATTCAGGAATGCGCCAAAATTTGAATTCTTTATTTAATACATGTAAAAACGGCTGCGCTCGAAACGCCATCTAGTCTATAGTTAAAACGGATAGAGTATGTATAGGTATCGATAACACAAAAGCGGCGCGCGGAGGCCTGCAACGTAAGAAAACTACTGTGTAGACAAGAGGGGAGATAAGCGTAATTACCGCCACTTTGTTATGACGTGGAGAGTTTTCTAGAAAATATTAGGGTTACTACGAGGGGAGTTTTTTATGTTATCTACCTAGCTTTGAAAACAATATACTATCGCGACGATTTTCTTATGTCAAGTTTCTGTTACATTTTATAGTGTCATCTCCAAATTTTTACCTCTCGCTAAGAGAGGTATTGAATTCATGATAAAAATCGCATATACAGATTTTACTGAATAAGCACGTTTTAAGGTCCCTAGAATCCGATTATAACATTTTTACGATGATGTCCATATGTGTGGATGTGTGTCTGGATGTGTGTGGATGTTGGATCCACGATTTCTCAAATACTATAAGACTTAAGACATTTTTAACTACGGATTCCTCAATCTAACAATAATGGGAAGAGTTGATTAAGTTTCGGTAACAATTGGACAACCGGAAGTAGTAGTTAAAAGAAAAAAATCATCTAAATATTTATCGAAAATTTATGTAAATACTTATATTAAAGAACGTTAAATTCTTTATTCGATAAATATAAATTCATTATTATATCTTCTATAGATTTAGAGATAAAGAAATGCATATAAAATAATTTGATGTAAAAAATCTCAGATCAAACTACTTCAAGCCAAGAAATTCAAATGTTTGTAATTGATACATAAATGTCACTGTCAAAAGTATTTGTATGCCACTGTCAAAAATATTTGTACATCATTATGAAGATTATGAAAATAAAAAAAGTCAACAACGCAAAAGAATATACGTAAAAGGAATTGCGAAAAAATGACGAATATAAAGAAAAAGAAAATGAAAGTAGAAAAAGAAAATTTCAGGATATTGAATATAAAGAAAGTATATGTATTGGGCGTAATTTATATTAAAATATCCCATAGATTTTGAAAATATATGTGAGAATTATTTTGTAGTGAGACATGAATATATTATGTATTTGTATTTAAAAGCATAATATTAATAATAATTCTTTGATTTTAACACTTCACCCAATAAAAACATTACAATATGTTATTTAAGTATTCCGCCATTTAATATTGGGATTTTTATTATTTGTGTTATTTATTGTGTCAAAATTAAGGGTTTCGGTAGAACATAAATCTAATTTTCTGCTAATTATTTTTCTACCCTAATAAGTTGTTGAGTATTCTGACCAATCAGGTGGCAGAATTATATCCCTATTTAAACCAACGCTATTTTCTTACGTAAAATGAACTTAGTTTCGACAGAAAATTGACGTCAGTCTGCTATATATTGAAACATACTATACTTAAAAATAAGGGTAAATTTCTTTGCTTTTACTTGAAATGCTGTACTGCGGTGTTTAGTAATTGTTAACACAATATTATGGACCTTTTCAATTTAAAGAGAAGATATGCGCAATGGGGATCTGCGCATAGTAAGAACAACTGAGATCTATGGCGTTTGTTTCTAAATAATTTAGACGTAAAATGTGACAATATCTCAGATAACTTTAAAAATCTTATCGAAATACTCGTAAGTTACAAAAGCTTTTATTGAAGTTAAAATGTCTAACGATGCAAATTTTCACTGAAAATACAGGTATTTTAATAACTGCAATATTTTTGACGTTTCGTTTGACAGCCCAACTGGCAGTTGTTCGCGCCATTTTCTTATTATTTGCAGCGATAGAAAAAGATAGTCGGTAAATTGAAAAGGTCCATTGTTTTAATAAATACATGAAAATTGCGGGTTTTTGCCAGCACTGTGGCAGTTGGCTGTGCTCTGCTGATACACGTTTGCATTAATTCATTTGTTTAGTTCGCGCGGTCGCAAGATATGTGTATCGTTGCGTAGTTTTTTAAAGTTTTTCGAAGTAAAATTATTGATTTGAACAATAAATTATATATCAATCGATTCTGCATTGTTTCATGGACATTTTGACATATAATTTGTGTAGTGAATCCAAAAATTTTGTTGGTTTTCAAGTGATGGAAAAAATGATTTACTAGGCGAACAAGGTAAGCAAAGATAATTATTGTTTTGGTGTTAAAAGTAAATATATAAAGAAGAACGAAATATAATATGGAATATCATTCCTCATAAAGGCAGTGTTCTTGTCAGTTTTAATATTTTTCGTTATTTGCGGTTTTCTTTGAATCAATTTTTGTAGTGCTCTGTGCGTAACAATAACGAAAGCTATAACATCTTCATTTATTAATATTTCTATTTTATTCAAATACATGTTGAACATTTCCGACCCTGAGACCCAGAGTATGAGATAAAATATTTAGTGTTAATTTGAAAATATTTCAAACAATTCAGGAGTTATGAGCCCTCAAAAATGCATGTTTAGTCTCGGCCAAAATTTGAGGTTATAAATCGTTCAATATCACAATTTTGGTTAAAGACACAGTGTTTATTTTTGCAAAAATGAGCTTTAGAGGGTTGATTTATATATTTCCGGTATAAAAGTGGTTAAATTTTCAGTTAAAAACTTCTCAAACCTTGGTTCAAAATGTGCATTTTTGGCTGAAAATGTAAGGTTAAAAATTGGTCAATATTTCGGTTAAAGATAGTGTTAATTCTTGCAAAAACAAACTCTGGAGTGTCGATTTGATACATTAATATTTTGAAAGTGTCAAAAAGGCCTTTGGGTTTGTGCAAAACTGAACAGAAATTTTGGAAAAAATTGAAAAACTCAGACCATTTTATTTGTACATATCTTTAAAATTATTTGTAAATGATCTACATAAATATTCATTCGTTTTCTACTTTTTCTTTTCCAGTTAATATAATTGAAAAATAATATTATATTTTAAATAAAATTTTAAGTTAAAAGATGAATTATGCAATTCGTAAACAAATTATTATTTTGTTTCTTTTAATAGTAGAACCATATTTAGTTTAATTAAATTAAAAATTAATGTTTCTTGTTTCATAACTATTCAGTTTTGTTTCAACTGTCTTTGAGTGTAGAACAAACCGAAGTATATCTGTGTTAAAATTTACTTTTGTTTTATCTATATGGTTAAATATCATGACGATGCTTCAAATAAGGTAAACTGTATTGTTTTATATTAATGTTTATAGTATTAGACTACAGAAAAACTAAGTTAATATTTAATTTAATAACAGTAGATATCAGCATCATAAAATGTAGGAAGCGACATTTTTGTATTTGTAAAATAAATTGAGACATTTTAATATTTGTCATACTCTTGTTACAAAATATAGCAAAATGCTCTGAACAATTTTTGGGTATAGTATTATTCCCGAAAGATGACAATTCAAGGTCATTTATGATACAAATAACTTCACTGCATTCAATACCCACAGGCGTGCAACGCGAAATATTTATGGATACATTTTAACTGAAAAAATAATAGTGCTTTATTTGAAAATTTCGTATCTTATTAAATAATGTTTTTCTCAAAGTTTTATCTTTTTCACCTACATTTTTACATAAAACAAAAATATAATAATAATTTGATTTGAGTGTCAACGTCACTGGATAAACATTAGTACAGAGAGCAGTCAGTGGCGTTCCCAGGATTTTGGTCTAGGGGAGGGGGCCAATATAGAGGAAATTTATATATGTTTTCTGTATTTACTTTTCGCGATTTTTTTTTAATATATACATTAGGGTGGATTTAAAAGGGGTCTAATCGAATTTTATTCGGGCCGCCCCCTAAATATTATTATTATTATTAAATTAACCCTGTATAAGCGAGATATGTAAATTTAAAATTTATACTATTATTCACGAAAGATGACTATTCAAGGTCATTTGTGAGCCGTCTTATATAATATTAATTGCAATAATTTCATTGCATTTCGTTTGCATAGGCGTGCAACATGAAATATTTATGGACACATTTTACCTGAAAAAATAAGAATAATTCATTTGAAAATTATGTTTCTTTCTAAATAATGTCTTTCTGAAAGATTTATGTTCTTCACTTATGTTTTTGCAAAATACAAAAACAGACTTAAATTATAAACCAAGGAATAATAATTTGATTTAAACGTCAACGCCACTAAGTAAATATTAGCACAGAGGGCAGTGTAGTAGATAATTAGGTATCTGTAATTCTACGACATATGTCATTACTATTTATAGTGTGTTAGAAAGTAATGCCAATATTTACGTATATCTGTTACACCACATAAATTAAATAGACATAGGTCAAATAATCTTTCTCTTTCTATTACAAAAAGCTGCTAAGCTACTGCTGTAAAGTGTTGTGTATTCTTTCTTCGAACAAATGACCTTGAATAGTCATCTTTCGTGAATAATAGTGTATATACTTTTTGATTTTTGTAATGAAGCTTGCTATGGATTAGGACAAAAAATAAAAAAATAGATGTTAATGTCAAATTACGTCAAACACGTGCAATTTTATAATTGGGTCCATACTTCATATTGGTCTTGCGTAAGGAAGTCGTGTGGTGTCCACATCAGATTTTTTCTTTTATATTTAAACATAACCATATTTCGAGACGTAATAATCGAACCCCCATACATCCCCTGCTTATCTTTACCTTTTCCGTGTTCTGCTGATTCGCCCCCTGTTGCTTTTCATGCAACATGGCTGCACACAACTCCTGTGCGAGTTCTTGCTGGGGATCATAACCTCTTTTATCAACCCTTCCGACATTATGCTGCGAGTAGGTGTTGCTTTGATTGACATAACCTCCCTGGTACTTCCCCGGCGTCATCAGGTGCTGTTGGGGCCCACCATGATGCTGGGAGAACGTAGGCACTGAGTTGGAGGCGTAGCGGGAGTTGCTTGTCTCCTGAGGGGGGCAGAGGGTGGAAGATGAACCCTCGTGGGTGAACTTGGCGGCGAATTGGTGGATGGTGGGTATAGAAGCGGGGAAGTGACCCCCGAATGGAGAGAAGTTCATCGTAGGAAGAGTTTAAACTCTAGGAAAAACATTCATTAAGATTATATTCAAGCAGCAGTTATCCTTTGCCACACATTTTTTGCCTCTTCTACATTCATAATCGCATTCTTACAACTTATGTTTCTCCCTGCTTTCAGGGTTGTTACATAACAAATAACGCCCAAGGGCATTATGAGTTGTTGCTAAGGTAATGTTGTCAAACAATAATAACATTTTTACAAAAATCATTGATGCCATGGAACAAAAATTTAAATAAAAGCACAAACATTTGTCGCTACTTAAATCATAAATTTGGTTCTCGTCAAACTACATTGTTGTAATCAACAACTATTAGATCGTTGTTATCGACTACAATAAAGTTGTTTTCATTCTCCTCGTTTTAAACAAAAGTACAAACATCTGTCAAAGATTCTTGACGTTTAAAATTATTTTCAAAACAAGGATAAAGAAAACACCTTTATTGTAGTGTTGATAACAACAGTGTAATAGTTGATTACAACAATGTAATATGACGAGAACAAAATTTAAGATTTCTTTAAGTAGTGACAGATGTTTGCGCTTTTGTTCCATGGCATCAATGATTTTTGTAAAAATATTATTGT
This sequence comes from Harpalus rubripes, assembly GCA_963082715.1. Classification (NCBI taxonomy): domain Eukaryota; kingdom Metazoa; phylum Arthropoda; class Insecta; order Coleoptera; family Carabidae; genus Harpalus; species Harpalus rubripes. Next base: position 5,497,728 of record OY720462.1, read on the forward strand.
TTTCGACTATTTTTACGGTTCCGAAAATTGAAAAATTATAAACATTAGCATATTCAGATGCAGTATTTTTTCGTGTAGCAAAAACCTTAATACAATTTTGCTTTAAAATAATTAGGGAAGCAAATAAATACACATTAAGATTTTAACACTGAAACTCCTATGCTGCGTCGTCCAAACCACCCTATATATATATATATATATATATATATATATATATATATATATATATATATATATATATATATATATATATATATATATATATATATATATATATATATATATATATATATATATATATATATATATATATATATATATATATATATATATATATATATATATATATATATATATATATATATATATATATATATATATATATATATATATATATATATATATATATATATATATATATATATATATATATATATATATATATATATATATACCGTGTGTCTGTCTTAAAGGTGTACGAATTGAACAAAAAATAAATAAATGCTTGATGTTTTATCAAATTGTCGGAAACGTCAAATAAGTTAACTCACGTTGTGACAGATAAAACGTCAAGCATTTATTTATTTTTTGTTCAATTCCATGGCTGTCGATATTTTCAACATAATTTTCGACATTTTCATAATTAATTTCTGTCGTTATAAAACATGTAAAGGTAGTTCTGTTTATTGATTTAGATGCAGAATTTTATGCCCTAAAACTTTTATTTGACGCGTTTTTGCTTAAAATAATTAGGCGAGCAGGAAATTAAAAAAAAACTGATTTCCCATGTTAATCTCTTATGTACACCTTTAAGATAGACACGGTATATATATATATATATATATATATATATATATATATATATATATATATATATATATATATATATATATATATATATATATATATCATCACGGCATATTACCCATTGCTGGGTGTGCCAATCTACTTTGTACGCAGATATCGGTAATGATAAATTCGAAATATTTGGCGTCGATCGGGATCGAACCCGGTTCCCCAGATGACGAGACCCCGTCTGAATGCCTTAAATGGAAAGTATAGTCCATTCGCTGAAACGAGAGAATAAAGAACTAATTCTTGAATAGAGACAAATCATTCCATTGGTCAAAAGAGGTTAAATTTGGAGCCAATAGAATGACTTGTTTCTGTTGAAAAATTACATTCTCTCGTTTCGGCGAATGGAGCATAGTTTCCTTTAATATAATTTGTATGTATTCTGCTATAAATATATTTAGAAGCAACGTTAAGAATTGAAGGGTTTTCACTCAAATATTTGGATTTCAAATCCCTGGAAAATTATTTATATTTTATAGTTTTTTATTATTTTACTCTAGCCACAACTATAAATAAATTTAATTGTTAATTTTCAATCTGAAGACGAACTATACCATTTTTTAATTAAATCCTGTAAGAATCTTATTAGACGGAAAATTCCGAACATTAGATATTTTTGTGTCGTAAAAAAATATATGTTTATAATTTTAATTTTTGATTCAAATAATATTTATTTATTACATATTTATGAAATTATGAATATATTATTATCATAATGCTTTGTTAGGGGTTGCAGAAGCCATTACAGATAAAGGGTTGATTTTAAAACCAAAAAAATTATATTAATTTTACCTCATAACTACCTCTAAAATTATTTCTATTTTCCCGTTTTCTATATTTAATATTACCTATAAATTTCATCCCTTATATTGACCATAAAATAAACTCACCCCCTTTGTACAATCCCACAAATAAACTAGGAAATATCTTTTATAAAATTAACTACACAAATACTAATTGTTTTTATTTAAATAATTATTATACTTACGGCATTATTGTACGAAAAATCACATAAAACTGTAAAATTTATCACAATCAACCACCTGCCTAAAAGCTGTCAAGGCAATCGCCATAACGAAAGGCCCTAGCTAAGGGAAGCTTCAACAAGGGTTCAAAAAATGGCGGTCGCTTAATCGACACAAAATAAAGAACTTTATTATAAAAATATACTTCATTTATAAGGTGATTAAATACCAAGTCCCATATACAAAATTTTCAACTATATATTGAAAATTAAAGTATTACATGTTAAATTATTTTTGTAACAGTACAAATTTATATATATTAAAGTTTTAATAATTATTTATCTATCACAAATAAATGTTCTGGGCAAACTATATATTCTACAAAATTTACAGATATTTGCTTATATAAATTATTACGTCGTTCATTTATTAACACAATATTTCAATAAGTTCTTGAGCAAAAATTTGCAACTGACATAAATTTGTTCAAGAAAATAAAAAATAATTCGGTTGTACCAAAATTTTACTTATTTTACAGAATATTTCCCTGAAACAATTTTTAAAATGAATACATTTCATTTTAAAAAAATTTTAAGATTATCTTGTAGAATAAAAAGTAAAATGTTGACTTACATATTTCATAAATTACACAAATGAAAAAATATATAAAAATGATTGTCTGTATAACTTATAACGTAACTTAAATATACCATATACCATGTTTTATTTTCCTATAAATTTAAACCAACATAAATTTATTAGTAAATATAAATATGCGAACAAACAACAGCTAGAAGGCTTCATGGTGATTTCTGTCCATGATATTGTACCACAAATCTGTAGTATCACATTGTTTTAGAAGTTGGCGGTAGGTTTTTCGAAAATAAATACTTCAATTTATTAATTCGACACTTTTGGATTTGGTATGAAGCTCAAAACATCGAACTCTGTAAAATATATTGGAATTAGATTTGTCTGCACATATACCAAAAAATAAGACATATTTTTATTCAGTTAATATCAAAAATATTTGAAAAATTAAATGGTACGTATAAAAATTAGATTTCACAATTTTTAAAAGAACAAAAATCTATAACAAGTTCTAATGCACATCAACTAACTAAAGGGACAATTTTTAATAAGAATAACACTGTACGGGACAAGTATAGAAATGAGAATTTCCCGAAAATACCTTTTCAACTTTATTTTCAGAAAAAGTAACGTCAGACAAAGTAAATTAAATTTCAGGCAAAGTAAATTAAATTTCAGACAAAGTAAATTAAATTTCAGAAAAAGTAAGTTCAATTTCAAACTAAGTATGAAAAATATTCGTTTTTCGGGAATGGACTGTCATATTTTGAGTCAGAGCTCAACGTTTCGCCCGCAGTCGTATGGGGCATCTTCAGGAGCAAGGGGGACTGCGGGCGAAACGTTGAGCTCTGACTCAAAATATGACATAGTCCATTCCCGAAAAACGAATATTTTTCATGACACAGACTGTGGAAGCCTACGCAATTATTTCTTCAAACTAAGTAAATTAAATTTCAGACAAATTAAATTAAATTTCAGAAAAAGTAACTTCCATTTCAGACAAATTTAATTTAAAATTGAATTTACTTTTTTCTGAAATTGAATTTACTATGTTTGAAATTGTATTGCTTTGTTTGAAATTTAATTTACTTTGTCTGAAATTGAAGTTACTTGTTCTGAAATTGAAGTTTCTTTTTCTGAAATTGAAGTTTCTTTTTCTGAAATTGAATTTAATTTGAAATTAAATTTACTTTGTCTGAAATTTAATTTACTTTGATGGAAATTTAATTTACTTTTTCTGAAATTGAAATTACTTTGTCTGAAATTGAATTTACTTTATCTGAAATTGAATTTACTTTGTCTAAAATTTAATTTACTTTGTCTGAAATTGAAGTTATTTTTTCTGAAATTCAAGTTTCTTTCTCTGAAATTGAATTTAATTTGAAATTAAATTTATATTTTTTGGAAATTGAATTTACTTTGTCTGAAATTTAATTTACTTTGTCTGAAATTGAATTTACTTTTTCTGAAATTGAATTTACTTTGTCTGAAATTGAATTTACTTTACCTGAAATTAAATTTACTTTGTCTGTAATTTAATTTACTTTGTCTGAAATTGAAGTGATGTTTTCTGAAATTGAAGTTTCATTCTCTGACGTTGAATTTAATTTGAAATTAAATTTTCATTTTTTGGAAATTGGATTTACTTTGTCTGAAATTTAATTTACTTTGTCTGAAATTTAATGTACTTTTTCTGAAATTGAATTTACTTTGTCTGAAATTGAATTTACTTTACCTGAAATTAAATTTACTTTGTCTGAAATTTAATTTCCTTTGTCTGAAATTTAATGTACTTTTTCTGAAATTGAATTTACTTTGTCTGAAGTTACTTTAAGTAACTTCAATTTCAGACAAAGAAAATTAAATTTCAAACAAAGCAATTCAATTTCAAACAAAGTAAATTCAATTTCAGAAAAGAATAAGTTCAATTTTAAATTAACTTTGTCTGAAATTGAAATTACTTTTTCTGAAATTGAAATTAATTTGTCTGAAATTTAATTTACTTTGTCTGAAATTTAATTTACTTTGTATGAAATTGAACTTACATTTTCTGAAATTGAATTTATTTTGTATGAAATTGAACTTACATTTTCTGAAATTGAATTTATTTTGTCTTTTACTATATCTGAAATTGATGTTACTCTTTCTCAAATTAAAGTTTCTTTCTCTGAAATTGAATTTATTTAGAAATTAAATTTACTTTTTTGAAATTGAATTTACTTTGTCTGAAATTTAATCTACTTTATCTGAAATTGAATTTACTTTGTCTGAAATTTAATCTATTTTCTGAAATTAAATTTACATTGTCTGAAATTTTATTTACTTTGAAATATAATTTACTTTCTCCGAAATTGAATTTACTTTGTCTCAAATTTAATTTACTTTGTCTGAAATTGAAGTTGAAAAGGTATAGTACCGTATTATCTTTTTATAGTAACGAATTAATAAAATGTTTAAATTTTCTATTTATAATTATTGTATTTCTTTCATGTCCGCTTTCAATTAATATTAATAGATAAAATAGAATACGAAAAACGTTCGAAAAGTCATTTTACTAGATTGTCTTTACATCATCCAGTAAAATGTCATTTTCCGGACGCATTACATAATATATTTTTACAGTATTTGATGGTTTCTCAATATAGAAGTATTTGCTTTTGAAAAAACCCCCGTAAATTTTTTAGAATGCGCATAAAGTTTTCTAATATCAAAAACCGAAACATCGATATTACAAAACTTCAATTTAGATATTTAGAATGTCGATGAGGTGCTATTTCTGTTCTTATCAAAAATACAACACAAATTAACAAATCCCAGAACCTTTATTCTTTACAACTACTTATATTTGAAAATGGTGAATTTGCATTTAGCAAGTCCTTCCCCCTGATTATCCCCGAACAAACATCTTTCAATAACTTTTTTCTCTTTTCTTTTCAGTTGTTGTGAAGAAGGTTCATGGCCCCGGTTTCGGCGGCCGTTGGAAGAACGACAGTACTGACCTGGTGATCGTCGTCGTTGTTGCTGACTAAGTGGTGTTGGGGGACCTGGATTTGAACCGGCACTTGGATGTTCGTGGTTGGGACCTTCAAATGGTGAGTCAATTAGATCTTTGACTATTTTTCAGTGTTTGGTTTGTTGATATGTTTTTGTGGTTGAATCAAATATAAGAATCATAAATCAGGAAAATTTAAATAAATATACAACGAAATATATGATTAATAATTTTTTTTCATAAGTTTTGTTGACTTCAAAAATAAAAGAATGCTATCTAAAGGTCTTGAGCTCATTTTAAATTTATTTTAACAATACTGGCAAACATATATCAATATTTGTTTTAAATAAAGTACTAATATTTTTTTTTCAAATTTTATTTTTATATTAATTTAAATCTATTTATTTGTGGCAGTTTTTCTTGACTAAATTTGCTGCAGAATTTATACAAATTGATTATTTCATAAACCTATACAAAATATTGGCGACTGAAATGTCCGACAGAGGCGCTACGTTCATTTAAAATGGCCGACTTAGTTGGTAATTTTTTGAAGTCTAATTAGCTTCCATTACCAATTCGGAGGGTTCACAAGTTTACCGCTTGGTGGCTACGAATTAATTTTAGACCCGAATAGCAAAAGTATCCAAGAAAACATTTAGAAAATTAAATATAAGGAAACTATTTAAAAGTTCAAGAAATGTGCGACTTTTAAAAAAATATTTTTTGCTATTTTGCGTCTGTAACAAAGCTATTAAAACACCCAAATGAGTTCGTTAATAGTTCAGTCGAGTGCTGTAATAGATTAGTACAATTTATTTTTTTGAGGTTGGTGGCTTGTGTCAAAAAATATTAAATCGCGGTAAATAAACGAATACAAACGATTGTTAAGAATTATATTTTTAAATAATTTTGAATTTAAAGCTAAGAATAAAAAGAATTAGAGAAGAAATATAGTAATAAAGTTAGAAAGAAATAAAAAATATTGTAAAGATATTACATAAATAAGGTTAGTTCCCATTAGTGTCACCAAATAACACCAAATTCCCTAAATTTTAAAACTAGGATTTTTTTATTTATTTAAAAATGACAAAATGCGCAAAATAGAAAAAATAGTAGAAATAACATATCATAATGGGGTCCGGTACTCATTTATCAATTTATTTTTTTTTCTGAAACATTAAATAAAATGAAGAATTTTAGCGTTTGTTACACTTTCCAAGTATGTATAATTTTTGAAATATATTTTTAAATTTAATTAATTTTGTGTGACGTCATAACTTCAATTTTATTGCCTATTGACTAAAGTTGTTTACATCTGTCAATGTCATTAATTCTACAGGGTGTTTCCTTTAAAACAACCAGCGCTTTTTTGGGCGAACTAACAACTTTAGAGAAAAATGTTTTATACCAAAAATGATCAAGAATAAGGGGATAATGTATCAATAGTAACAAACCGAATATTTAACCAGTGGTTCTCAAACGGTAGAACAAAATTATATTTTTTTAAATGGCACCCTATAATTTTTTTTAGCCCTTTAAATAGAATATTATATTCTGATTTCAACGATATAAATATAGCATAGCGCTGTATAACAATTATTTCGAGAAAAATGGTATTAAAAACTAGAAATAATGTAATAAAAAAGGGTTTACTACTAGCATAACTATGCAACAGACCTGTGTATTGCATAGCCTATTGTAATATTATAACATTATTTTTAATACCATTTTTCTCGAAATATTTGTTATACAACCCTATACCATATTTATATCGTTGAAATCAGAAAAAAATTCTCTATCTAATGGGATAAAAAAATTATGTAGGATACCATTTAAAAAAATATAATTTTGTTCTGCCGTTTGAGAATCACTGGTCAAATTTTCGGTTTGTTATTATTAATAAATTAGCCCCTTATTCTTGATTATTTCTTGTATATAACATTTTTTCTAAGTCATTAGTTCGCCCAAAAAAGCGCTGGTTGTTTCAAAATATTTTGGTACAACATTTAAAATGAGTCATATTTTCATATGACAAAATATATGCAACTTTTTTTGTACCGGGCAATATAGTCGATTATTTTTTTCGAATGGTTGGGCCCTGTGCGTTTTTCATATATCCGTTTCATTCAGCTGTAGAAACGTATGTTTCGGTGAAGATGACGTCTATTTTCTCCGGCCCTCCTTAATAATTTTTTTCTGGCGTATTAGAATTTCGGGGAAACGTTAACGTACGAGTATTAAAAAACGGAAAACCTTATTGACACTAAAATCTAATTGGTTTATTCCATTTTAATAGAAAGTTAAAATTTCTGTTTATTTTATGCTTCATAGGTTTAATGATTTATAAAAACGGTATACACATTTTATAAATTTATATTTTTAAATTAAGTCAATACATTTTGTAGCGAAAATATCAAAGAAAATCTGTAGAAAATTTTTAAATACTCTTTAATTTTTGTAATAATATAAATCGTCAATAATTTCCGATTAAAAGAAATTAATCTTATACATCTCTTAACTACAGGATAAAAAAAATGTGACAAACTTAGCAAACTGCATATTAAAATTTATAAAATTAGTCAAAAGTTAGTCAAGAAATTTGTAAAATTATATCAGTAAAAAACATATAAAACAATATATAAAAATCCCGGAAACAACTTAGCTAACTTAAATTAATAAAATAAACAAAAAAAAATCCGTTTACATTACCTGTACCTGTATAGTAACCTGCTGGGCCCCTGTACTCGTCGTAGTAGTCGTCGTCGTCGTCTGACTCCCTCCTTGTTGTTGCTGGTTCAATTCCTCCTTCAATCTTCTCGCCATGTGACTCCGCATGTGTTTTCTCAGATGATCCTTCCTGTAGAACCCTTTCCCACATTCCTCACACACTTCGTTCTTCTCCCCAGAATGAATAACATAATGAAGATTGAGATGTTCTTTGCGTTTAAAGCCCTTCATACAAACGGAGCACAAAAACGGTCGTTCGGGATTATGTCCGAGTTTGTGACGTTCGAGGTGTTCTTTGCGTTTTAATCCGGCACCGCATATATCGCAGATGAACCTCCGTTCGATTTTATGCCCCACTAAATGTTGTTCTAGTAATTCTTTTTCTGGGTAAGCCATGTGGCATTCGGGACAACAGAAAAGAGTTGTTCCGTCTAGGGCCGTAGCGATGTGAACTTGTCCGGGTTTAGGGCGACGCGGTTTGGGAGGTTTCTTCTTGTTTTTCTTTTTCTTTTTTGGTTTATCAGCCTCCTCTGCTTCTTGTTCTTGCTCGACAATATCTGCTACTATCAAACCTCCTGTGTCGACTTCCGCTGGTTGGCTTTCAACAGATGTTTCCCCTAAAGATTCGCTCAAAGGAGAATTCTCAACCTGAGATTCTCGTTTGATGCTCTCCGCGCTGAATTTCAAGAATTGTTGTATGCTCATTGGGAGGGCTGTTGGAAGCCTTTGGATGTAATCTGCAACCCCGCTTGTTGTTATGGATTGCCATGTTGTAGGTACGTTTGAAGTGCTAGGTTGTTGTTGGATAAATTCGGTTGTTTCTTGGTTGTCTTTAAGAGAGTTTTCTGTTTTGATGAGAGCAACTGGGTGGATGTCTTTACTCTTTTCGTTTTCTTCGCGGGAGGCTTGGGCCTGTGCGGCTTGGATGAGTTGTAAGTCTTGGGGTTGAATGGCAGCAACTACTGTCATGCCTTCCGGTATACCTTGTTGGTCTCCTACCTTCAAAGAGAGGATACATTTTCGTATATTTTTCTTTTAAATCCCATGTGATCGAAATTCCATTGTGTCAAAATCATTATCGATCGTATTGCATTATGACAATCTATCCTTCGTGGTAGTTCGGATAAAGAGAGCGGCACGGGAGCGAGGGATTTGTATCGTGTAACATTTCAACCGCGTGGAAATATTAGAATTTCTGTAGAACGAACAAAGTGGTGGCAAAACGTTTCGATCGGTGGGATTTCGATGGCGTAGAATTTCGACCGCGCGGGATGCTTCGATAAAACTTGCGCCTCGTCCACATTCATACAAGATATTTTATTTTTTAGAATGGATTCTAATCTTTTTTTTATGTAGTTATATACAGTCTTTATTGTGATTCGTCAAGCGGTAATATTTTTTACCAGTTTCAGGATATTATTCCATTGTTTACATGTACAGAAGTAGGCTGGTAACTAAGTAATAACTGTATCTGGATGGTAATATTATTACCATACTGATTTGTCAACAACGCTCTACAAAATTAAAATAAAATAAAATGAAAATATAATGCTCCTCATTAATACATACAGATAACGTTAGCCTATCGTTCTAAATACGGTCTAGTTTATTCTAAAATAATAAGCATGAGGAATAAAGCACATAATTTGAATATTTGTCATATTGACATATGTCAAAATAATTGTTCGGTTAACCATAGCAATCTGATAGTAGCATTAATGAGAGAATTTCAAAAAATAGTATTTAAAAATATTGTCTTCATTTTCTGAAACCGATGAACTATTGAACAAACCACGGATATTATGAATCATAACAAGCCTTAGATGTCTTAAAATCCTCGCTCTACGAGCTCGGATTTCAAACCGACATCTGCGGCAGTTATGATGCCCATAACAATCCTAGGTATGTTAATAGCTATTACCTTCCGCGAACCTACAAACAATGGTAAAGGAGGTAATGTTTTCGATCCAAAAATTAAATAATAAGTTTTCAGTGAATAAAGACGAATTAGGCCCCCCACAACACGTTTTTACTATTTTTACAAGTATGTCTGTCTGTATGACGATTTTTTTCAAGCTTTCTGCATTCAATAAAGCGTTGATTACATTTTGGGTAAAATTGGACAACCGGAAATAGTACTGTTCTTGAAGGTCTGAACAGATTTTTTTCAAAAAATATATAAACGCGTTTAGTGATGACGTAGGCCTGGTTTCCAAATTTAAAATTAACCGCGAAACTAGTAATGAGATTTTAGTTTCTTCAAATTTTTGACTCTAAAGGGCACAGATGAAAGAAATATAATTGTTATTAGTACTTGTTACGTTTTGTAAGTTCTACAATGCATATTTTAAGGTTTTATTTTATCATTATAGCGAACGTGGAACGACACAAATCTGAAGTATATATGGATAAACTTAGTCAAGTCAGTATTTATTTACAACAAAACAAAACTATATAACATGTTCTGAGCCATTTCAATACCAAACAATCTTATAGGTTATGAGCGCCAAACGTCAAATTCTAGTTTAGCAAAGCAACCGCCTTAGCAACGAAGACGCCATTTTCTTGTTTGGAAACCTTCGTGACGTCACACTAAACGGGTCCATTAAAATATGATCCAAAACTTATCAAATTTGATATTTAAAACTGGTATATGATTAGAAACAACATATTAGATTTTGATTATATATTATGATAAACCGGACGTGGTACTTAACTTGGGAATTATCTATTTTTGGAACAACAGTTTAGATTTTGATTATAAACGATCAACCAGAAGTGATAATTACTTAAAGCTCATTGCTATTTTAAACAGAATTGGCGGGAGGTCATGTACTGGCCACATCAGATTTTGAAAATATTCTATGGCGTAGATATAGATATGACTTTATTCTCAAACGGTGGATTTTGCCAATAATTGAAGTCATCATCAAATTCACATCGAAAAAAGTGTTTATTATTTTTCTATTAAATTTATGACCTATCCAAAATTACAAACTGTTAAAAAATGTAATAATTTTATAACATTCACTGATTTGTTATTAAAATTTGAAACCGCAAAAAGTGATAACATTTTTGTAAGAATTTTTAAATATTAGTCAATATGATTCACAAATTGACATAGTTTTTTGCTAAAACATAACCAAAATATTATATTGCTCAATCTCGCTGAGAGGTATTGAATTCATGCTAAAATTCGCATATCCAGATTTTAGTGAATAAGCACGTTTTAAGGTCCCTGGTATCCGATTATAACATTTTACGATGATGTCTGTGTGTGTGTGTGCGCGCGCGGATGTGTGTGTGTGTGGATGTTGGATCTACGATTTCTCAAATGCTATAAGACTTAAAACATTTTTAACTACGAATTCCTCAATCTAACAATAATGGGAAGAGTTGATTAAGTTTTGGTAACAATTGGACAACCGGAAGTAATAGTTACAAGAAAAAAATCATCTAAATATTATTTATCGAAAATATATGTAAATACTTATATTAAAGAACGTTAAATTCTTTATTCGATAAATATAAATTCATATATCTTCTATAGATTTAGAGATAAAGAAATGCATATAAAATAATTTGATGTAAAAAATCTCAGATCAAACTACTTCAAGGCAAGAAATTCAAATGTTTGTAATTGACACATAAATGTTGCTGTCAAAAATATTTGCATGCCACTGTCAAAAAGTATTTGTACATCATTCTAAAAATAAAATAAAAAGTCAACAGCGCAAAAGAATATGCGTAAAAAATAATATAAAATGCCACATCAGATTTTTATTTATACATTCGTCATATATTCCTGTTCAAAGTACAAATGGGGTTCTATGGGCAACTTAAATCACCGATGGAGGCGTTGCTATCGCAAGCGAAAATGGTGGATGAAAGACACATACCCAATGACAGTTGTTTTGTGAGTGAACAGAAAATTTATTTCTTATTGCGATATAATAAAATTTTTGAGAATTACACCCGAATTTTAGAAATATCTTAAATTTGGTATGTGTCTGAATAGTTCTAATTTTTCCGCTAGATGTCTCATGCTTAATTTGAGTTACCATATTGTTGTCAAATTTTATCTTGGATAAGAATGCAAAAATATACGTTAGTGAATTTTTTTAATATTAATTAGTTCGCAAACTACAAATGATTGAAGTCGATTAATATTTAGGATGATATATCATGTCTTTGCAATTTGATTGATTGCCTGATTTTAAAAGCGAGACTCGCGCGTTTTTTAGGCCATCCTGCCGGGAATTTGTATCACAATATTGTCAAACAATGGTCAAACAAATTATTTATGTTATTTATGCTGAATAGTAATTTCATGAATATACAGGGTGAGTCTGGGAAGACGCCCCCCCCCCTAACTTTTTTATTATAAGTAATAGAAAAAAATAGCTCATATAAAAGTTTTATTATTTTACATATACTATTTGATGGCAGATGTAGATATTTTTTATAGAGTCAGGTTTACAAGATACGACTATCAACTTTTATTTTTCAAATGGCAACCTATAATTATTTTAATAAAATAGAAACCGCCATTTTTTTCTCTTTTCAACGATGTATTATTTTTTATTAATGTATTTGAAAAATTTCGAGAAAAATGAGATAATTTAGAAATATTAGAAATAATTTTTAAACAAATATTATAGGTGGCTATGTGAAAATAAACAAAATGTAACAATGTAAAACAATTAAATTAATGTCAAAAGTATACATTTGTTTGTTACTTAATTTAACTTATTTTGTAAACAAAAAAAAACATAGCCACCTATAATATTTGTTTAAAAATTATTTCTAATATTTCTAAATTATCTCATTTTCTATTTTATTAAAATAATTATAGGTTGCCATTTGAAAAATAAAAGTTGATAGTCGTATCTTGTAAACCTGACTCTATAAAAAATATCTACATCTGCCATCAAATAGTATATGTAAAATAATAAAACTTTTATATGAGCTATTTTTTTCTATTACTTATAATAAAAAAGTTAAAGGGGGGGGGGGCGTCTTCCCAGACTCACCCTGTATAAAAATATATATAGAACAGTTTGTCGACCACTGGTGAAGACCAAATACGTCATACGCCAAATTCTGAACTTTAAAAATTCATAGATCATCACAATCTTTCTCTCTTACATCATCCATTTACCCACCAGAAGTCATGACCAACATCGCAAACAGTAAACAACAATTTCTTTCTTACTTGTAATTGCACGCCTTCGGCATTTTGCCCTTGGGGGCTGTACGCCACTGTCAAAACCGTCGTCCCTTGCTGGAACGTCTGTATAGGTATCTGACTGATGTGGTACTTGGGGCTCTGCACATTACTACTCTGCGTCACGGGTGGTGCTGGTACCACTTGTATCTGTACGGTTTGTTGCGGATCGCCTGGTTTTGCTCCAGGCATGGTAATGGGCAACGTGATGACCGTTTGTTGGTTACTCTGCGCAGGCGTGGCGAAGCCGGAACCGTCAACTGGACGGAGGTAGTGGACGCCACCTTCGCCACCGGATAAAACGCCGACCACTTGGCCATTGGCGGTGGTTATGTTTTGGGTGAATTTAGCAGCGGCGAACTGGGTGGGTAAAGACCCAGAGAATGGGACGCCGAATGGGGTAAAATTCATTTTGAGGGGTTGAAATCTGTAAGAAAATATATATTTATTGTTCCATTTAAGCCATTCAGTATTGCAGAGAATAGAGAATAGTTTTGATCTTTCCGATTGGCTGAAATTAGAGACAAGTTTACCCAATATTGATTCGAGCGACATCTGCTGAATGTCTTAAACAATTTATGAATTACGACCCGATTGTCAAATCTTCGTTGACTTAGCGTTATTGTACAAACTGCCTATACATTTTGGCAATTTCTATATTATTAAAGATGTAATAAAATATTAGAATACAATCTTATAAAAGACCAAGGGAGACATCCGAATAGAGAAGAATAGTTATTTGTATATCAAGGCCGCGAAATAACTCTTTAGCGTACCGAGAGAAAATTGTCGCCAAGGCCGCTTGCGGCCGAGGCAAGACAATCTCGAGGGCGCTAAAGGATTTCGCGGACAAGGTGTACACAATATTTTTGTGCAACCGTAAAAAATATGTAATTACAAATTTTATTAATTTTAAACAGTTTCATTGTAAATAGAAAGTTACCTTTCAAAGTGGCTATGGGATTAACATTTGATAAACAAAACCATGCAATTCTCAAGTGTCAAAGTGATTGTTTACCTAATTTCGCGGCCGCTACCATGACAACGGCCGCGAAATTCATTTCGCGGCCGTTACCATAACAACGGTCGCGAAATCCAACTTCGCGGCCTGTATTGCGACTGCGAAATGCTTATTTCGCGTCCGGTTGCACAAAAAATATTTTTTTAAACCAGTGGTTCTCAAGTAACAACACAACGTATACAGGGTGTAACAGCTAAACGAGCTACCTCCAATAATTTCTATATTATTAAAGATACAATAAAATACTATAATGTAATCTTATAGAACACCAAGAGGGACATCCGAATACAGAAGAAAATATTTTTTTAAACCAGTGGTTCTCAAGTTACATCACAAAGTTATATTTTTTTAAATGGGATGGCTTATATTTTTTACGCCCATTCGATAGAGTATTTTTTTCTGAATTCAACCATGTATTCATATTATATCCTTACATAACGAAAATATTGAGAAAAATTCAATTGAAATTTAAATAAATTTAATTTTTATAGCTATTTTCCAGTAGGCTATGTATGAAAAACAATAACTGTTATCTATCAATTTGAATTATTTACGACAGAAAACAAATACATTATTTATAAAGTTGTTAACAAATATCTATTTCATTTTAATTTAAATTCATTTGTTTTTCATACATAGCCTACTGAAAAATAACTATAAAAATGAAATTAATTTAAATTTCAATTGAATTTTTCTCAATATTTTTGTTATGTTAGGATATAATATGAATACATGGTTGAATTCAGAAAAAAATACTCTATCGAATGGGCGTAAAAAATATATGCCAACCCATTTAAAAAAATATAACTTAGTGTTGTAACTTGAGAACCACTGGTTTATTACAAGACAATAATTTAACCACTCTTTAATAATATACTCTTGTTTTTTTTTCTGGTTTTCATAAATTATTTATGAACGTCAAACGTCAATATGACTTATGAAAAAGAAATAAAAAATGAATGTTTATTCGAAGGAAAACTAGAAAAAGGAAACAAGTGTCATGGCTATTCCTATCAATAAACAGAATTTTCGAAATTTCTTTTTAAAATTCTGAAGAAACTAGAGACATAATAAAAAATTTAAAAACAGTTTTGTATAAAACTTTTAATTCTGAACAACTTCGCACTCTACAGTTTTTGCCGTTAAATGAACAGGAGAGCATCCTGTATAATCAAAAAGAAATAAGATTTTTTTATTGTTCCCAATGATTAAAGCATTTAAATTCAAAGAGATCTAAGTACCAGTATTATGTTTAGTTACAACTTTAAGGCCTAGAGTATGCACCAAAATATTTTATTACTTGTACTTGTTTACCAACACAATATTTTGTTCATAAAATTAGTTCCAACTTTGGCTTTACATTTCAGCCACGTCTGGAATTATATGACACTTGTACAACTTCTAAAACATTAGTCTTCGGTTGTAAAAAAAGTTTTCGTGTGAAAATCTTGCACCCGGTATATCATATGCAGGCTGCTTCAACATATTGTGCGTTTACTTAAATTGTGGTAATTTTTATACAGTTTTACCACAGAAAGCGGTTACCAGATAAAATTATGTTTTTACCAAATTAAATTCTAATTTAGATCAATTTAAATTAAATTAAAACAAGTATTAATTTAAATTAAGGGTTGATAAATAAATAAATAAAAATATAAATAATAATATTTTGGGTGTATTATTGTTTAAATAATTAAAATAAAAGGAAATAGTTTTGCAAATTTTAATGAGTGTGAAATTATGAAACAGAATCCAATATTACACCCCTACTTACTTGAACGTTCACTTATACAAAATATAATTAAAAAATTTAATTAAAATGAAATTTAAATAATCCTTGAATAATAAATTCACGGTGTATGCGTCCAAAGAATACAAAAGTTTTTGTTTATAAACTTACCAAACAATTCGAAACACACACAACTAAAAATCCAATTTCCTGTTTGTATAGTGACCCAATCGATTATTTTATTATTCCATTCGATTACACATAGTTTAAAATTTTAAAAAAATGTTTAAACACAAAATTTTGACATATTTGTCCTTGTATTTTTGAATTTAGAGGGGATGCACACACCACAGTGCGTATGTGGCAGTGGAACTGAGTGTCGCTTTTGAAAGTGGGGTAGAGATAGAGAAATCGTCGGGGATAGCCTACTTACCTACTTGATCTCAGCTACACTTTCACCTGCAATGTAGATGCGAGTGCTACCTTCGGTTAGTTTCTGCCATTACTGAAATCAACAGGTTTCTATGTATTAGTGATAGTTTATATTTGTAGTCGTTAAAAGAATTGCACAAGAAAACTTTTACTTTAACATTGAATATTTTCCCAGCTGTTTGTAACGATGATTTCATTGCTGATTGATGCGAAAGTATTTGTCATTATCAAGAAGTCTTAGCTTACAATATTAAAAACATTGATAAATAAAACAAAGGACAATGAAAATAGCTAAATATTTTTTTATATAATGTTTCTGCATGTTATTAAAAATTGCGAATTCCCACAAGAAAATCAATTGTTACATAATCAAGCTATTTTTAATTAAAAACGACCAATAAATGCGTGATCATGATAGCATTAGCCAATAAAGCGCAAATAATTATTCATAATGGGCGAGACAAAGGAAGAATATATAATCAATTGAAATTTCGATAAAGTGCAGAATACGTAAAACGGTCAGGGCTTTTCCACAATGACATAACGGTAATTTTGTCGTTCATAAGGTTTCCTTGTTTAACATCATTAAAAATCCATAACAGACACAATTTCACAAAAGTCTGGATATAATATAGAAAAAATGGGAAATATGATTAAGAATAAAGTAAAACGTATCAGGTTAACGACCTTGGGCGTTTAAAATAAACTACGACAGCGCAAGGCGTAATCTATGACGATGACGTCGACAGACGTAGTGGAGGAAAGTGGTGGTGGATCAGGAAGAATGTGGGGATGAAAGCCTACCAGACTACACTATGAGCACCCCTTCCACAAATTCCACTTCACGGCGGCGAAGCTCCCTTCCCTAACTCACCCGCGGACCCGCGAAGGCAAAACGGCAGGACAAATGCACCCACAACTCCACGAATAACTACAACTTACTTAGCACTCGGATATTTACCTCGATCAGGAACACACGAAACTGTTTCTCTTCTCTTCGTGTACACAAAGCAACGGCACTTTTTGTCAAAAGTAGTTCACGTATGCAATGAAGCCCAGATCCGTTCACCTGCCAGCATTTTCTCTATTTTCAAGGTTTTCTTGCGTACATACAGATGGCACGCGCAAGCCTAACTGCGCATATAACCAGCGGAAATTATAAATTTTAACTCTTAAATTCATTAAAACTTACAACAAACTTTTTAATTTTTCACTTTTTTAAACATTGTTGAAATTTACAATTGTTGCGTAGGTTATATTTGCTTCAAAGTACAATTTCTGTACATATTTTTATTCAAAAAACAATTATACAACAAATAAATACATAAATTTGTAAATATAACAAATATTTTTTGCAATAACATACTCAGTAATCATTAATTAATAAATAAATAATAAAAATAAATTAGCATTTACAAAGTTATAAAATGTCCGCCCATCTACATTTTCAACCAATCACAAGTCAGTATTTTGACAGTAGCTTAAAAAAAACTTGTGTGTATTTAAATTTAAGTACTTAATTAAAAATACAACATATTTTCAATAAAAACTATATAATAAATGAATATTTTAGGCTATAAATATTGATTTACATCAATTTTCAATTCCATAAAAAAATTACCACTGTTTTTATCGCGTTCAAGAAATCAAGAAGTGTTGACGTCTTAAAATTTGCACATCATGGAAAAACACTTGGAGCGATTAATGGACGAATTGTAAGAAAACTAGACACAATATTATTATTACATATAAATAACAAATAAATATTTCCAGAATAGAGACCAAGAATGTAACAGGATGTGTTTTTGCTGACCATTTGGGGTTGTGTTTAGGAGGTAACCTTATTGTAACATAAAAAGGATTATTTTAATATTTATTGTATTTAGCTAAGGGCGAAGCCTCGACTGAAAGCAGTGGTGTGTTAGTAGCCCTCACAGAACAAGTAGCAAAACTCGAACCACAAAGTGGTTTGCCAGTTATTTGCCTAGAAAGTGATACTCGAACATGCATGATTCAAAGATCTGGAACTATAACTGGTGCCATTTTTAAAAATAATTCTATATAGTTAATATAACCAGACTGAAATATTTTATTATTATGTAAAAATGTATATTCCTATCAATAAATAATTCATTAAGTATTCTCGTGACCTTTGATTTGAAAACATATAGGTTAGGTTAGTTTCGCGATGAGATCATTTACAAAATAATGGATCCACAAACTGAACTACGTAAATTAAGCCCGGGAAATCTTTTCGCACTTGTACAAATATTAGAATACGATGAGTCTTGGAAACGGTTGATGGCTATAATACCAAAATATTTGTCGTTGGAGAATTTCGAGTGCAAAATAGCTATTAATAACCTGCCCAAATATACCACAGATCATTTTAAGTAAGTTTTCAATCACATATTCTAATAATAAACTCATTATAAAAACTTTTAGGTTGATTGAAAATGCAGGCAATCAGTATAGAAAATCTTGCGCAGAGATTTTGTTTGAAGAATGGGGTACATCTGGGCGGATCAGGCCCAGATTGGGGCACTTGTTACGGTTGTTGGAAAGGGCCGAACTTTACAGGGCTGCCGATTATGTGGCAGTCGATTTATTGAATAGTAAGATTCATTAATAGTTAAACATTTAAATTTGTTTAAATCAACAAAAAAATTATTAGTATTCTTATCCATTTTGTTCAAATACTTGCTAAATATTTACGGCCCTAAGGTCTCTACAGTATTTACGGCATATAATTTTTTTGTAATTCCTTGCTTCACTAAATATTTAAAAGTTGTAAAGCATAAAATTCTGCATCTTAATTAATAAGCAAAATAAATTCTATATGCTTTGTAACAGCAGAAATTAGGTATGAAAATATCGAAAATTAGCCCAAAAATAGCGATAGCCATGGAATTGAAACAGATGAATAAACAAATGCTTAACGTTTTATTTGTCAAGTTAGGTTAATATATTTTCACTTCCCGTCATACCGTAGGTAAGGGAGGTAATGTAATCGTGCCAAAAATTCGATGGTGAATTTTCAGTAAATAAACATGAATTTACTATTTTTTTCTAAAATTGATAAACCGGAAGTAGTACTTTACAGAAAGCTATAAACAGATTTTCTTGAAAAAAATATATTAAAACATGATCCAAAACTTATCAAATTTGGTATTTAAAACACGTGTATAATTTGAAACAACATATTAGATTTTGACTATACTTATATGATAAACCGGAAGTGGTACTTAATTTGGAGCTCTTAACAGATTTTCGAGGAAAAACATAATAGAATATAATCCAAAATTTCGTATTACAGATTTTTCTAATTATTGGAACAACAAATTAGATTTGTTTACAAACGATCAACCGGAAGTGATACTTTACTTAAAGCTCATTGCTATTTTAAACATGGAATTGACGGGAGGTTATGTGCTGGCCACATCAGATTTTTTTAGGTATTGCAATATATGCTCAAGTAAACTATTATTTATTAATTTAAATAACTAATTTTTCACTTTAACAGAAATTGCAAATTATAATAAAAATAAATTAGCCTAACTTGACAAAAATGGACATCTTTTAATTTTTAGTTTCAATGGACCTTTTCAATTTAGAGAGATAGTAGATATGCGCATTGAGTTTCTGCGCATAGTAAGAACAACTGAGATCTATGGCGTTTGTTTCTAAAAAAATTAGACGTCAAATCTGAGAATATCTCAAATAACTTTAAAAAATCTTATCGAAATAAATTACAAAAGCTATTATTGAAGTTAAAATGTCTAACGATGCAAATTTTTATTGAGAATACAGATATTTTAATGACTGCAATATTTTGACGTTTCGTTTGACAGCCCAACTGGCATTTGTTCGCGCCATTTTCTTACTATTTGCAGCGATAGAAAGAGATAGCCGTTAAATTGAAAGGTCCATTCCATGGCTATTGCTATTTTTGGGGTGAATTTCAACATTTTCATACCTAATTTCTGTTGTTATAAAATATGCAAAATTAATTTTGTTCATTGATTCTGATGTAGAATTTTATTGTCTACAGCATTAAAATAATTACGGAAGCAAGAAATTATTATATTTAAAAGTCTCATTTTTTTTTTAAACTCAGGATTTTGAAGATCACTTACAATGTTTAATATTTTAGTTGCACCACCAGTAAGACCAAAAACTGGGCCAGCCGCAAAAATAGACACATCCATACCAGATTCGCCAATAAACAGTTCAAATAACACAAATATCGAACAATTGTTGGAGCAAATACATTACCCAAGTTCACTTCTAAATTCTAGCTCGTATATCAACAATAACATCAATCAAAACGTTCACCAACACAAAATAATTATTCCAAAAATAATAGTAAACGACGAATCCAATAGTTACCATCAAATCTGTCCCTCTCCTCGATCTAATAATCCCTCAACACATTCTTCTAACGCGTCACTCGATCAGTTAGAAAGAAAAATCGAACGTTATTCTCCACATTTACCCGATAATTTAACCGAATCCACATCTGTCAGTCGAACAAGTAGTTCGATTTCAGATATGATACAGTTTTCATCTGAAAACCACATACCTGCATTGTCTGATCTTTTGGTAAACTCAAACTCGCTTAATTCCTCAGAAATTGAAGCTAAAAATTATTCTTTACCACAAATAAGTGAATTGATTCGATCCGGGCGAATATCTCGGGAAGATATTGATAATATACCACAAATATCTGCGCTGTTACATTCTGGGCAAATTTCCGAAGAAAATATTAATAATTTACCTGATTTTAGTAATATAATAAACAGTAATAATTTACCCGCATTTAGTCAAATTTTAGAATCTGAAATTGTACCTGCATTTAGCCAAATTTTAAGCGAAAATAAAAATGATTTGCCGGCTTTTAGCGAGATTATTCCAAACGAAAGCAGTATAGAAGTACCCCATATAAATATTTTACTCGATTCTCAAACATCAATACCTAATTTTAATTTATTGCAATCAGACAAAATTCCAAGTTTAGAACTTAGTCGAAAATCATCCCTATCACCTGTTAACATTTCTTCCCGAACGACTTGCGCGTCCCCTCTACCGAATTTATCTTTAAACACAGTCCTTCCTCATTTTACTTACCAAGAACTCGAACATTGCACCAAAAATTTCGATGAAGAAATGTTAGACAGCCACCATTCTGTCTATCAGAGTGAACCTAAGGGCAGAAAGTTAGGTTCAGGTGCGTTTGGGTCAGTCTATTTAGGTATAGGGTTGTTGGATAAACCTGTGGCTGTTAAAAAATTAAATTTGGACGGTGTGAATGTTGTAAATGTTGATGATACAATTACAAAACAGTTTAGGAATGAAGTTGAGCTTCTTTGTAAATACAATCATGAAAATTTGTTGTCGTTGCTTGGGTATTCGTGTGATGGTCCGACATATTGTTTGATTTATGAATATATATGTGGGGGAGCGTTGAAAGACAGACTACAAGTAAATATATTATTTATATTCATTGAAAATAATTATATTTATTTAATTTGAAATTGTAGTGTAAGGAAAACCGTTTAGTTTGGACAAATCGTCTGTACATAGCTTTAGGAACAGCAAAAGCAGTTTCGTATTTGCATACAGCATATTCTATGCCTCTAATACATAGAGACATAAAAACGGCTAATATTTTACTCGATATAGCCGACAAACCGAAAGTAAGTAATCAAAATAAAACAATTTATTCGGTGGAAAAATAGTACAGGTGTGGCAAAGCAACCTATACTATTATTCACGAAAGATGACTATTCAAGGTCATTTGTTCGAAGAAAGAATACACATCACTTTACAGCAGTACCTTGGCAACATTTTGTATTAGAAAGAGAAATATTATTTGACCTATGTCTATTTAATTTAAGTGGTGGGACAGATATACGTAAATAGTGCCATTACTTTCTAACACATTATAAATAATAAGGACGTATGTCGTAGAATTAGAGATACCTAATTATCTACTACAATGCCCTCTGTGCTAATATTTACCCAGTGGCGTTGCCGTTTAAATCAAATTATTATTACATGGTTTATAGTTACTACGTTTTTGAATTTTGCAAAAACATAAGTGAAGAACATAAATCTTTCAGAAAGCTATTATTTAGAACGAAACATAAATTTAAATAACATACTCTTATTTTTTCAGTTAAAATGTGTCCATAAATATTTCATGTTACACGCCTATGCATACGAAATGCAGTGAAGTTATCTGCGAGTAATATATCAGACGGCTCACAAATGACCTTGAATAGTCATCTTTCGTGAATAATAGTTTAAATAAATACTCTTTAAACTGACTATACAATTCATCGGAAAATAGACCAATCAAATAGCTCAATTTTTTTAGTTACGTCGTGTTATTTGCGTTGCTAAGTTGTGTTTCGCGAAACACAATTCGTGGTATTTCGGTCGCAAACAAATGAATCATATCATCCATGGAAATAATTAAACAAGTAATATTTTTGACATTTCGTAAAAATATATAGTATATTCTGTAACTTAACCACGACCGTGGTTATAGTTCAAGTGGTCAGGTTATGGTCACTGAAAAGTGGCTGTGATTCGGAACATCTTAGTTAATTTGTGTCGGTAAAGTAGGGAACCACCGCGTCATTAGAAATAAGTGACAACATAACTTTTGTCTATCCTTATACGAACGTAAATATTATACATATTAGTATATAGTAATTATGGCCGGTATTCTGAGCACCCGACTAAAAAAGCGACTAGCTAGTCGCCCGACTAGCATAATGTTACAATATATACTTTAGACGGGTGACTAGCTAGTCGCATCCTTAGTCGGGCTTAGTCGCGAGCTCAGAATACCAGCCTATATGTTTATACAATATTATTTATTATATTATAAGAAATATCCGAAATTGAACCGCGATCCTGAAATTATGTTTTGGTTACATTACGGAACGCATAACCAGAACCTTTGTCACCGCGGTTAAGTTACGGAATATACTAATAGTTGGTTGATTCGTTTTATAGTCTTAACATATGCAACTCGAGCTTCGAAAATCATCTGAATATGCAGTTTGCGGACTCGATGTGTTGTTTTCGTGACTAGTCAGGGAAATGCAACTTGCGCGCCACATTTTTTAAGCGAAAACAGTAATTTCGCTCCGGTATCAGAAAAAAAAATCACATACTGAACTTCCAACCTGTTTTATCTCATGTGGTTTTGAAAATAATATCAGCCAAGTGGTGTCCGTCATTCTCCAAACACTTGCAAGCGACTTATGAAGTTTCGCATAACTTTTTCAAGCATTTCTTAGAATATACGACGGATTTCTGTGCGGATGGTCTCCTTTAGGGTTTGTAGGTTTCCCGGCTTTGAGATTACCCCTCAGAAAAAATCGCACGGTGCTAAATCTGTCGATCGCGCGGGCTAGGGAATATCGCCTCTTAGGAACCTCAGAATTGATGATAACTGCCCGATTTCACTGCGTCGATGTTTTCGGGTGTTCGACTAGTCCATGGTTGTCCGTATCGTTTTCTGACAACAGATTCTGTTTCCCCAAAGTTTTTTACCGACGTAATCTATTTTCGGAGTATTTGAAACCGAGTAATAAACGCGCGCTGGACGGCGCTTCTGACCCGTTTTCGTGGATGCAGTCTTCCACAGCAAAAGCTCGTTCGTCCACATTATGTTTACGACGCTACCCCCACTCTTTTACGACTTTACTCGCCTGACAATGCCTTAGTAAAACTAGAAAGGTTGCTTTGCCACACCTGTATAAATAATAAATTCTTTTTTTACCAAAACATGAACGATGTAATGTGCTTCCAAATTTGTTAAAATACCATTAGAAAAGACAAATCTGTATGATTCTAAACACGAGATATTTGGTAAAATTGGGAAATACTTGTACGATTTTTTTCTTTAACAATAATGTGTGACATTTTATAGTTATGCGATTTTGGTCTTATCAAACTAACACCAAACCAAAATACAAATACTAGCACAACAGTTTTTGGGACATCGGCATACATGGCACCTGAAGCTTTTAGGTATATTTCGGTCTCAATATAACCTACAAATATAACAATAATAACTTTTCTAGGGGAGATGTTTCCGTAAAACTAGACACCTTTAGTTTCGGAGTCGTTTTACTGGAACTTTTAACAGGCTTACCGCCTTTAGACGAAAATCGCGAAGGAAATGACTTAGTAACTCACGTTGAAGATTTATGTGAGGATGATATAAAACCGCTGTTGGATATAAAAGCGGGATCGTGGACATTAAAAGACATTCATTTTGGGGAAGAGTTATTTGCGATTGCCATGCAATGTTTGGAGGAAAAAAAGAAGAGACCTGTTATGAAAGAAATTGTGGTACAATTAAATCATCTTATTGATAAAACAGTTATATATTTTTGTTAACAATTTATATATAATTTATACAATATTTTATATAAAATATATTTACATTAACTTAAACTTTTGTCTTTATTTGATAGAAACTTTAATGTAAAGTTTTTCGAAACGTCATATGCGCCGAAAAAAATAGCACCACCCAAAGTTATCCACAATACGCGAGGCACAAAACCAGCAAACAATCTACAAAAAAATATAAACAACTAATAAATTTTATGTAAATAGGGCACGGAAGATCACGTGACCTATCATGTTTTGTCTCTTTCTCACTTCAGATTCGATCTTCAGCTCTGACCCATGCTAACTTCAGACTATACTTTCGACGCAGTGCGCATGCGTCAGTTTGAATAGCTGTCACATTTCTAGCAAGATATCAAATGAGAATAAAATGAAGACAATAAGAATCAAGTAGGTTTTTATTGAATTCTTCAATAATATAATGGAAGATAACAATGTGATCATATGTACACTATTATTTACGAAAGATGACTATTCAAGGTCATTTGTTCAAAGAAAGAATACACATCACTTTATAGCAGTAGCTTAGCAACATTTTATATTAGAAAGAGAAATATTATTTGACCTATGTCTATTTCATTTATATATAACAAGCCTACATTCTTTTGTTTTAAAAATTAATAAAAGACGAATTATTAATTTATTGGGGTGAAAAAATTTAAAATTATTAAGAAACAAATGAAAAAATCTATTACAGATCATCATTTGCATATTTCTAATAATATTTGTTTCAGTTTTACTCATTTTTTCAATTTATTTACTTCAAAAGCGTATTAAACCATCTTTTTCGGATTCTGTCAAAGCCAACTGTAACGTCGGTAACTAGTAATTTAACTTTCCCGAAAATAATTGGTTAAGAATAATTTTGGGAACATAATTAATAGATATTAAATCAAAATGAACAAATGATGATTTGTAATAATTTTTTTCATTTGTTTTTTAATAATTTCCAATATTTTCACCTCAATAAATTAATAATTCGTCTTTATTAATTTTTAAAACAAAAGAATGTAGGCTTGTTATATATCATTGAAAAGCTTATAAAATAAGCAAAAAGACGAGACTATTTTCAACATAGGGTCCCATTTAAAAAATCATAAGTTTGTGTTATATCTCTAGAATTATTAAGTTTTCAAAAAATCTAATTACGCCATTTTATTTTATTTGAAAAACGGTAAAATTTTTGTAAAAACATTTTGCTTCTAACTATTATAATAAATAAGAGATATTTTCAAAATGTTTGCGAAAAACGAGTTTTTGCCTGTATCTCAAAAACAAAAGAAGATCGAAAATTCCTATGGTGACTATTAAACTTTTCTCGAGAAATTGACCCTGGAATGTGCAAATGGTTTTACTCTATCATTAATATTACCCGAGATACCTTAAAAAAACATCGAAAATGAGACACCTGTACAGTCTGAAGTTAGCATGGGACAGAGCTGAAGACCGAGTCTGAAGTGAGAAAGGGACATATGATAGGTCACATGATCTTCCGTGCCCTATAAATGTTTTAACTTACCCCTTTACTCCATTTTCACTGTAAACCATCCTTAAAACAGTCCCGAACGCTAATTTTTTTTCCGCTAACATAATTCTAGTTTTTGCTACATCTAGGGGCGTAGTACAAGCTGCAGCAATGCCTCCAGCTAGTGCTCCGCATATGGACACTTGGTATGATG
Source organism: Harpalus rubripes (assembly GCA_963082715.1). Classification (NCBI taxonomy): domain Eukaryota; kingdom Metazoa; phylum Arthropoda; class Insecta; order Coleoptera; family Carabidae; genus Harpalus; species Harpalus rubripes. The sequence continues at coordinate 5,524,379 of OY720462.1, forward strand.
GGGCCTGGGCCCCATTATTCAATAATTGGCTAGCTAGGACTTTGAAATATTCGTATATTGGAAATTGGATGAACGAAAATGGAATTTCTCGAAGTACTGTCGTAAAAAAACCCCGATACAAACCCTAATAAAACAAATTTTGATAGTTTTATTATTAATTGAGGTAATAAAATTACCTTGAACAGCCCATCTGAACGATAAGCATGCAGTAAAATAGATAAAGATGTTTTTCCTATTGAAGTTTGTCGTCTTTGTTTAACTACTTCTACAGGAACTCGTATTAAACAAGCTACCTATTTCTCGACGAATTGTGAATTATAATAAAAATTATTTATTAAATAAACATACCACTTCTCCAAAAGATGCTGCAGTCATATAAACAATAGGTACAAACTGTGGAGCCACCAAAGGTGTCGCAAAATGTTTGCAGCTTTCGTAAGTACAAAAAAATAATGCGGCTAAAACCAATTGTATTACAACGATATTTTTATTAGTTTATATTATCTAAGTACCTGTAGGAGCACTCCCTATAGCTTGAGGCCCCAAACCTTTGTAAATACCTTTAAATCCACCCGATTTTAAAAATCCTAGCGGTGCTTGCAACCTTGTTTTGATAGTATCAAGTGGAAATAAAGAGAAGTCCACTGCTAAACCCGCTGCACCACCAGCCTAATATATATTTTTACAATATAATATAAATAATACTGTTTACTACTCACTATTAATGAAGATAAATACAAATTATTCTCTGACATTTTTAGGTTATAAAGCTATGATAGTCCCGTTTGAAAACTTGCGCGAAAACTGGTCACAAGTTTTCTCATGAGTTTTTATAAGATAAAATTTATCAGGATAATATATGTATGTCACTTATGTAATAAATGATAAGCATATAATAAAACTTAAATGCTATCAAAATATATTAACATGTTTCTTCAAATAATTAATATGTACTTATCGCAATTATTCATGATTTCTACCCATTACATTGTGACAGTTCTATTCGTAAACTATTTTTTTGTGCAACCGGACGCGAAATAAGCATTTCGCAGCCGCAATACAGGCCGCGAAATTAGGTAAACAATCATATTGACACTTGAGAATTGCATGGTTTTGTTTATCAAATGTTAATCCCATAACCACCTTGAAAGCTAACTTTCTATTTACAATGAAACTGTTTAAAATTAATAAAAATTATTATTACATATTATTTACGGTTGCACAAAAAATATTGTGTACAGCTTGTCCGCGAGATTCTTTAGCGCCCTCGAGATTGTCTTGCCTCGGCCGCAAGCGGCCTTGGCGACAATTTTTCTCTCGATACACTAAAGAGTGATTTCGCGGCCTTGATATACAAATACCTATTTTCTATTTTGGTTGTTTAATATGTACATTATGATACTCATTTGGATGTCATAAAGTACTTCATTATGACATCCAAATGAGTTTTATAAAATACACATAAACAACCAAAATAGAAATACGTAAAAATGAAATAACGTATATTTTTAAATATTTTTTGACAAAATAGAAAAAAATAGTATAAAATACACGTTTTTTAAGATATTGCAGTGCACTTGTCCCCTTAGAAAACTCGCGGTAAGACCCTCGTTTTTAATAAAAACGTATGCACTAAGGGTAGTTCAGTAATTACGTCATATGCGGCGCGCTTCATTTAAACTACTGTCCTACCGGTAAACACATCTTTCAAAGTGAACCTTATTGCCACAACAAATAAGAACTATAATTTTAAGCAGTTCATTTCGTAGCCAATATCTTACTTAATTAAAAAAAGTTATCTATTTAATCTATCATTCAGTTAAGTTTGAATATTACCCTAAATGGTTTTCCTCGAAAATTTGTTATGAGCTTTAAGTACCACATCCGGTTTATCATATAAGTCAAAATCTATATGTTGTTTCCAATCATATACGAGTTTTAAATACCAAATTTGAGAAGTTTTGGATTATATCTTAACATATTTCTTCAAGCAAATCTGTTCAGAGCTTCAAGTAAAGTACCACTTCCGGTTTACCAATTTCAGCAAAAATTTAATATGTCGTTCTCATTAATCTAAAAGTCTTAAATACCAAATTTGAAAAGTTTTGACTCATATTTTACTATATTTTTTCAAGCAAATCTGTTCAGAGCTTCAAGTAAAGTACCACTTCTGGTTTATCAATTTTAGCAAAAATTTAGTATATCGTTCTCATTAATCTGAAAGTCTTAAATACCATATTTGAAAGGTTTGGCTCATATCTTATTATATTTTATCAAGAAAATTTGTTCAGAGCTTCAAGTAAAGTACCACTTCCGGTTTATCAATTTTAGCAAAAATCTAGTATGTCATTCTCATTAATCTAGAAGTCTTAAATACCAAATTTGAAAAGTTTTGAATCATATCATATTTCTTCAACCAAATCTGTTCACAGCTTCAAGTAAAGTACCACTTCTGGTTTATCAATTTTAGCAAAAATCTAATATGTTGTTCTCATTAATCTGAAAGTCTTAAATACCAGATTTGAAAAGTTTTGGCTCATATCTTATTATATTTTTTCAAGCAAATCTGTTCAGAGCTTCAAGTAAAGTACCACTTCCGGTTTATCAATTTTAGCAAAAATTTAGTATGTCATTTTGATTAATCTGAAAGTCTTAAATACCAATTTTGAAAAGTTTTGGCTCGTATGTTATTATATTTTTTCAAGCAAATTTGTTCAGAGCTTCAAGTAAAATACCACTTCCGGTTTATCAAATTTATCAAAAATCTAATATGTCGTTCTCATTAATCTAAAAGGCTTAAATACCAAATTTGAAAAGTTTTGGCTCATATCTTAATATATTTTTTCAAGCAAATTTGTTCAGAGCTTCAAGTAAAGTACCACTTCCGGTTTATCAATTTTAGCAAAAATCTAATATGTTGTTCTCATTAATCTGAAAGTCTTAAATACCAGATTTGAAAAGTTTTGGCTCAAATCTTATTATATTTTTTCAAGCAAATCTGTTCAGAGCTTCAAGTAAAGTACCACTTCCGGTTTATCAATTTTAGCAAAAATTTAGTATGTCATTTTGATTAATCTGAACGTCTTAAATACCAATTTTGAAAAGTTTTGGCTCAAATCTTAATATATTTTTTCAAGCAAATTTGTTCAGAGCTTCAAGTAAAGTACCATTTCCGGTTGATAAATGTTAACAAAAAAATAGTATGTCGTTCTCAATAATCTGAAAGTTTTAAATACCAAATTTGAAAAGTTGTGGATCACATCTTAATATATTTTTTCAAGCAAATCTGTTCAGAGCTTCAAGTAAAGTACCACTTCCGGTTTATCAATTTTAACAAAAATTTTGTATGTCGTTCTCATTAATCTGAAAGTCTTAAATACCAAATTTGAAAAGTTTTGGCTTGTCTTAATATATTTTTTCAAGCAAATTTGTTCAGATCTTCAAGTAAAGTATCACTTCCGGTTTATCAATTTTAGCAAAAATCTAATATGTCGTTCTTATTAATCTAAAAGTCTTAAATACCAAATTTGAAAAGTTTTGGCTCATATCTTAATACATTTTTTCAAGCAAATTTGTTCAGAGCTTCAAGTAAAGTACCACTTCCGGTTTATCAATTTTAGCAAACATTTAATATATCGTTCTCATTAATCTAAAAGTTTTAAATACCAAATATGAAAAGTTTTGGCTCATCTTAATATCATAACATAATAATATCTCTCTAACTAGCAGTATAAATACATGGTGTTGTCTGTCACGTGGATATGTACGGACTGTACACCATATTGCCCAACGAACATCCCAGTAAAAAGAAGAGTTCATTAGAAAGAAATAGTTACATATTCCCCTCTCTTTCTTATACAAAATTAATATTTGAAAGTGAGTGTCCACTCTTTTTTTTATTATTCTATGATCACCGAGATATGTTACGGACACGGACTTAACACTACGTTTCCCAACAAATATTATAGTAAGAAGAATAGTTCATTAGAAAGAAATAGTTATATATTCTTTTCTCTGTCTAAAAAAAATCAATAAATCAGTATTTGCGATTGAGTGTTCAATCCCGTATTTATTATTCTATGTCGTGATCTCTCTGTCTTACAGTATACCTTTCTCTGTCATACAAAAATCAGTATGTACCCGTCGTTTAATAATTGACATGAGGAACACTGAGGTAAAAATTGAGATTTAAATATTTTGATGCTTTATGACGAAACAATGGCTCCCGTAAATTATACATGTTGGAAGGGAATACTTTTAGATAAAATAAAACAACCAAAGTCTGTGTGTGTCTGTTTGCGTGTGACAATTTTTCCTCCTCGATAACTCTTACAACAAACTTCCAAAAATTTCTATTTTTCGAATTTAAGATTGCTGCATTAATGTAAAGAGTTAATTAATTTTTGGGTAAAATTGGACAACCGGAAGTGGTACTTTACTTGAAGCCCATAACATTTTTTATTGAAAAACTATATTAAAATATAATCCAAAACGTTTTAATTTTATTATTTAAGACTTTGATATAAAAAGGAACAACATATTAGATTGTGGATAACGTTGATAAACCGGAAGTGATACTTTACTTGAAGCGCAGAACAGATTTTAATGAAAAATTGTATTAAAATATAATCCAAAACTTTTCAAGTTTGATATTTAAGACTTTTATATAAAAAGGCATAACATATTAGATTTTGAATAACATTGATAAACCGGAAGTGATACTTTACTTGAAGCCCATAACAATTTTTAATGAAAACCTATATTAAAATATAATCCAAAACTTTTCAATTTTAATATTTAAGACTTTTATATTAAGGGGAATGACATATTAGATTTTGGATAACATTGATAAACCGGAAGTCATACTTTACTTGAAGCTCAGAACAAATTTTAAAGAAAAACTATTAAAATATAACTTAAAACTTTTCAAATTTGGTATTTAAGACTTTTATATGAAAAGGAACAACATATTAAATTTTGAAGAACATTGATGAACCGGAAGTGATACTTTACTTGAAGCCCATAATTTTTTTTAATGAAAACCTATATTAAAATATAATCCAAGACTTTTCAATTTTAATATTTAAGACTTTTATATCAAGGGAAATGACATATTAGATTTTGGGTAACATTGATAAACCGGAAGTGATACTTTACTTGAAGCTCAGAACAGATTTTAATGAAAAACTGTATTAAAATAAAATCCAAAACTTCAAATTTGGTATTTAAGACTTTTATATAAAAAGGAACAACATATTCGATTTTGAATAACATTGATAAACCGGAAGTGATACTTTACTTGAATCCCATAACAATTTTTAATGAAAACCTATATTAAAATATAATCCAAAACTTTTCAATTTTAATATTTAAGACTTTTATATCAAGGAGAATGATATATTAGATTTTGGATAACATTGATAAACCGGAAGTGATACTTTACTTGAAGCTCAGAACAGATTTTAATGAAAAACTATACTAAAATATAATCCAAAACTTTTCAAATTTGGTATTTAAGACTTTTATATAAAAAGAAATAACATATTAGATTTTGAATAACATTGATAAACCGGAAGTGATACTTTACTTGAAGCCCATAACAATTTTTAATGAAAACCTATATTAAAATATAATCCGAAACTTTTCAAATTTGGTATTTAAGACTTTTATATTAAGGGGAATGACATATTAGATTTTGAATAACATTGATAAACCGGAAGTGATACTTTACTTGAAGCCCATAATTTTTTTAAATGAAAACCTATATTAAAATGTAATCCAAAACTTTTCAATTTTAATATTTAAGACTTTTATATCAAGGGAAATGACATATTAGATTTTGGGTAACATTGATAAACCGGAAGTGATACTTTACTTGAAGCTCAGAACAGATTTTAATGAAAAACTGTATTAAAATAAAATCCAAAACTTTTCAAATTTGGTATTTAAGACTTTTATATAAAAAGGAACAACATATTCGATTTTGAATAACATTGATAAACCGGGAGTGATTCTTTACTTGAACCTCAGAACAGATTTTAATGGAAAACTATATTAAAATATAATCCAAAACTTTTCAAATTTGGTATTTAAGACTTTTATATAAAAAGGAACAACATATTAGATTTTGGATAACATTGATGGACCGGAAGTGATATTTTACTTGAAGCCCATAACAGTTTTTAATGAAAACCTATATTAATTTAGACTTTTATATAAAGGGGAATGACATATTAGATTTTGGCTAAAATTGATAAACCGGAAGTGATACTTTACTTGAAGCTCAGAACAGATTTTAATGAAAAACTATATTAAAATATAATCCAAAACTTTTCAAATTTGGTATTTAAGACTTTTATATAAAAAGGAACAACATATTAGATTTTGGATAACATTGATAAACCGGAAGTGGTACTTTATTGGAAGCTCTAAACAGATATTCTTAAAAAAAATATTAAAATATGATCCAAAACTTCTCAAATTTAGTATTTAAAACTCGTATATAATTTGGAACTCCATATTAGATTTTGACTATATATGATAAACCGGAAGTGATACTTTACTTAAAGCTCATTACTATTTTAAATAAGGAATTGGCGGAAAGTCAACAAAATCTCCCTCTAAGTATAAATAGAAATTTTTATTTTTAATGGAAACACAATTTTCACTTTGGCAGACTATAGCTAATGTACGGTAAATGATAGAGGCGCGCCATTCGATCTTATGGACTTTTCTACATATGCATACTTTTTTCAATTTTCGTGTGATACAATATTACAAAGCAAAATATAATTATTTTATACAGTTTTGAAATGGCCTTCGATATCTTCTTTCTCGTTAGAAATACATCATAAATTTATTCACATATTTTATTCATTTACTGAAGGAGTATAACGTAAAATTATTTTCACATATACAGGGTGTAAATAAACCAGCAAATATCTCGCTTATTATTACTATTAGCGATTTCAACTATATAACATAAATTATGGTATGTTAACTTCTCTATAAAATTTCTGAAGTATTTTCAAATGGAACACTATATATTTTTTCAAATTTGAAAAGTACGTAAAATTTGCTATCCAACTGTATCAACGATAATAATTATGTAATGCACGAGCAAAATGAAAGCTGAAAACACATGACTGAAGTAAATCATTTCTTTTTCTATTTCAGATTGCATGCATGACCATGAAGGCTTCGTACACAAGGAAATGGCAGCAGAAAAGGGCAGAGCACCTTTAGGAGAAACAGAAAACAACGGAGTTGCTGTATTGGCGCGCCAAAACTCCAAAATTCAAGCGTGCTGTTTGTATGTATAAGGTAAGAATCTTACTAGATTTCATACTATTTGCTTAACAAGTCTGCGGCTTTACGGCAAAAGCAGATATGTTAAGTGATTATAATTATTTTACTTTATAAGGCCCTTAAATTTACATATTTTCTTTGGGTGGCCTTCTGCAATATTTAAAACCATTTAAAAATTGTTTGATAAAATATCGCGTGGTATAAGTGTCTTCATTATATAAATCAAGTGTCTTGTGTCACGTTGCCATACGAAATTTTCCAAAAGTTTTTGAATTGGTTTACAGAATACCACAAACTAATAATTATTATTTAATAGGCGGACATTTAGTTGGTCTGAGACGTCAAGAAATTTGGAGAATTTGGATGCAATTTCCAAGCTTTGGATTTCAACACTGCAGATCTTCTAAGACTACTTATCTAAAGGACTGCTGAGCTCCAGATAAATCTTCTACGGCTCAGACGACCTCCGATGCATGAACTGGTAAGAAACTATACTTTTTTGGAAAACATTGTTCTCATGTTCAATCATGAGAATTTATAGTCAAAGGAATATGACTATAATATATGTCTAAATATTATCTTGTATTCAAATTCGATTTTGAGTACTACATTGAAAGAAGTATAACTTTCATGGATGTCTGTAAAATATTCAAACAATTTAAAATTGATATATCGACTGTTTATCAATAAAATCAATATCTGGGAACATATACTAATGTATATATCTTTCAGGAATCGGACACCAAGAAGACTAGATTAATATAGTAGATTTTAAGTTAGTTTTAAGTTCTTTTAAATGTATTTTCAGGTCTTAATTAAACTTTGGCTCATCGCGCCGTTGAGCAAACACGCGTTTTTTTAAAAATGAAAATAAATTGATTAATTTGAAGTGCATTCCTTGGCGATTCATCATAAAATCGTGCGTCTACGTTTGCCACCGTGGTACGCGTACTGCGCGGGTTGCCCAGACGGCCCCTAGGGAGAGTGTTTGTGAAAAGAAAAACATATGTATCGGGGCATGAATGATGCGAATGAGTGAGAGAATCAGTGAGAGGGTCAGGAAGGTGGGAGAGATTCGAAACTTGATGTGGGTTCGGGTTTCCTTGTTTAATATCACGGTCAGTGGGATGGGTAGGTAGGGTTCGTGCGTGATTTTCCATAATTGAGCGGACTGATATGGTTAGCCATGCCATGTGAAACCAGTTGTTTATTCTGGGGGATCGCTTCGCACTTGTGCGAATGTTTCTAGGGACAGTTTAATTCTTTTTAAAAGTTGCTTGCTGACCATCGTATTGGTCTACGCTCTAGATTGCTAGACTCGAATGAGAAGGGATTAAACAAACCTGAATGCTATCACAGGAAGCTTTCTTATGGCGTCTATGTGCTCTCCTCATCCGGAGGCAACGTATGTAATCATCATTTAATGTTAATGGCAACGAATAATTAGAGACAATAAAGTTCTTGTTTGATTTAACTTTGTTTGAGCACACGGGTTGACCGCGTTCGGGGTAGGTATCGCGTATAAGACCGGGCGATGTCTTCGGGAGTAGCTCGCTCAGGCATCCAAGCCGAGTAGATTATATGTAACTGTCTATCTTGTCCTTAGGGAGTTCGCGTTGTAGGCCGTACATGCAGTGCATCGTGTGGGGTCGGCTTAACCCCCTCGTAAACTACATGTGAGAACCACCCCGGCGTTCTCACTTTTTTGTCTTAGCTCGTATATCTCTCTCTCATACATCGCCTTTAGCTTAGCATAGTCTAGATTATAAGGTAGATTGCGTAGACATAAGTTAGCTTAGATATAAGATAGGCAAGGGTTGTTTTTGCTTTTTGAGAGAGAGAAAAAAATTAACGTAACTTCACATTTTTAGATTTGCTTTTCTTTGAACAATATATTAACGTAAGATAGGCTTAGATTTGCTATTCTTTTAACGAGATATTAACGTAAGATAGGCTATTTTGCGCACTTCACCAACTTGATTTGGGGGGTTCTACAATAGTTTTAGTTAAATAATAAAATATTATTGTATACGAAATTGTATTTATTTAATAAATGGTATATATGAGGAGCGTGGGTTTGGTATTTGAGGGCGGTTGCTCCCTATATATATAATTTATTAAATAAAGAGTTTAGTTTTAAGATAGTTTTAAGTTGGAAGAAATCCCTACTGCCCTGTTACTGTCGTCGAGATTGCAGTGCCGATTGGTGACGCAGACCATGGCTTCCTCTTCATAAAGACATGTTTAAAATGTATGTACCCAATAAAACAATCTTTTATGTTCTGTTTATTTTAATATAAACCCGTCACATTAGTCATACAGTAGGTAGTTTTAGTAAAAATTGTAATTATTATTAAGTATTTAGACGCGGTCAGGGTAAAGTTAAATTTTAAGTATTGTAAACGAAGCTTTATATTAATAAATATGTATTTTGGTAAGTGGGCGGTTGGGTGGTAACACAAAAAAATATAATTAATGTAAAGGTTCGCAAACGGTCTTAAACTGAATAAGAAACCTTGTACCTTTAACAGTGGGAACAAGAAATTTTATTTAGGGACCCCAAGATTTAATTTGTTAAATAGTCTGGAAGGATTGTATACGGAATTCTATTTAATATATCATATATTGGATAGTGAAATATTTAATACAAGTAGAGTTTCGGATTGGTTATAAAACTAAAATGTTAGTTCACAAGAAAAGTTATTATTTTGGTTGTATTTTTCTATTAATCATTTTTTTGATAAATTAACTTTTATTCCAAAATAATGCAAATTTTTTAATAAAATTTATGTCTAAAATAATGATTATCTTACTTAATAATAACAAACATTTTAGTTTAAAAAAATTGTTTTCAAATTTGTTAACAAATTTAGTGATAAATAATTATGAACACAAATGTCTTTTACGTTTAATTTATGTTATAATTCTGTTCATGTGTGTTACCAAAATTGTTAATAAATCTAATGTATATTGATGTCAAACATTGTGTTGTAATTCAAATAAAATTTGTATAATTTTATAAAAAAAGTCTTGTATTTTTATATTAACAATATATATATTTTTATATTAAAAAATATTTTTATTTGTTTTCCCTACACGTATGAAGTTTTTAAAACGGCCACAAGGGGGCAGCACCTGTCGATAAACGTTGCAATTTAAATAAAAACAAAAAGTAATGGGTATCCCATTTGAAAAATCCTAAAGGGTGCATAGATGCTACCTGAAAGTAGCATCTATACAGCAAAAAAATTCTTTACGCGTGCATAGATGCTACCTTAAAGTAATATCTATGCACCGAAAAAAATCTTGTCGCGTGGATAGATGCTACCTTAAAGTAGCATCTATGTACCAAAAAAAAATCTTGTCGCGTCCATAGATGCTACCTTAAAGTAGCATCTATGGACCAGAAAAATACTTTTTTCTTCAAGCGTATTATAATATGCATATTATGCTACTGTACACACGCTGTAGAAGATATTCATTGTCTTACTAGTACAAAAATGTTGTTATTGTTGTACTAGTAAAAAAATGTTAGTTTCTTAGTTCACCGCTGGCGGCGGCAGTAGCCACAGCAACACAGATCATATTAAAAATTGTTATTTGACAGTTGAGTCGCTTGTGTTTTGTAGTGTACACGGCCAGCTTTGACTAAAATTGCAAATTTTACAAACAAAAAAATTCCAAAAAAATGTCAAAAAATTATTTGAAACACTTGAAGAAAAAATAGTATATGTCATTTGGAGTAGAACGCCCTTTTTGTGTTTTACCCAGCTTGCCAGGCCTCGGCCGCAATAGCTAGGTTCAACACAAAAAGACCGCTTTCTATTCCTAATAACATAATATACTATTTTTGGCGCATGGATGCTTCAAAGAAGCATTCATGCACGCTTCAAACACTTTTTTTGGTGCATGGATGCTTCAAAAGAGGCCATCATTTGTTGGATTGACAGGTGCTGCACCCTTGTGGCCGTTTTAAAAACTACATACGTGTAAGGAGTAAGAAATAGAGAAATTATATTTTAATTTATATTTTATTGTATAAAATATTCAACATGAAATACAACAATGTAAAATTCAAATAAACAATAAATACAAGTAAAATTTATACAGACAATTATTTAAATATCCCTATTTCTATTTTTTCAGGATAAGGGTAAGTATATTTATTTATAAAATACAAAGAATTTAGTGATTGAAGTTCTAGGGAAGTCCATTAACCTGCAAATAAACAATAATATATTAATTTTACATTCAAAAATGATAAAACGATAATATAAATATTAAATATATAAAAAGAGAGAAGATTCAAACGATATAAGTTGCATATAATATTTTTGTATATTTTCTTTACTATTTTATATAATAATATGTATACTCATATTAACCATTCCATTCATCTTTACAGTAAACAAAGTATAAGATCATATAAACAGTAATGTTATTGGACGCGGTTTTACAAATCACGAATGTTAAACTGTTATCTGCACAGTTATATAAAGTACATAACAGGTGATACATATACTTACAATAAAAATGACAATTATTTCGACAGTTAACATTTCAAAACAATAATTACACGAAATTATACAGCTCTATATTATATTTTGATTCTTTTTAAAATAAATTTAAAATTAAATAGACTCTAAATTAATGAACACAGTTCATATAAGAATTCTCAATCTGTATTGTATTGGAAATGTAACAATACAGGCTAAGAAAATTTACTAACTAAACAGTTATTATTTTTCATGTATGACTCTGCAAACAGAAATTATTTAAAATGTTTCAAAGGTAGATTCAAATACAGGGTGTTGCATTTAAGTGCTACACTATTGCTATCTCGAGAAAGAGATACGAAGTCGGTTAAATTAGCAAACAATTTCTATTTTATAAGACTACTTTAATGAGCGAAACAAGATTTTTTTTAGACCAGTATTCTCAAAATACGGGGTGCTATTTTCTTATTTTAAATGACAACCTATTTTTTTTATTTGCTTATTCAATTCAGTATTTTTTTCTGAATTCAACGATATCCATATGTAATACTCTATTATTACAAAATATTTGAGAAAAATGCAAAATTAATAATGTATCATTTTTATTTAAATATACAAAGAGCGCTATGGAAAAAACAAATAAATCAATAAAACAATTGTTAATATTATTTATGTATTTTATCTTGTTTAAATAATAATTATTCACAACTTAAAGAAAATTATAAAAGTTTTTGTAATTATTTCTTCATTTGATTTATTTGTTTTTTCCATAGCACTCTTTGTATATTTAAATAAAAATGATACATTATTAATTTTACATTTTTCTCAAATATTTTGTAATAATAGAGTATTACATATGAATATCGTTGAATCCAGAAAAAAATACTGAATCGAATAAGCTAATGAAAAAGCTAGGTTCTAATTTAAAATAAAAAAAGTTGGGTCCCATATTTTGAGAATCACTGGTTAAGAAATTTTTTTGTTTTGTTCATTTTAATAGTCATATAATTTAGAAATTGTTTGCTAATTTAACGAACTTCGTATCTCTTATACTTCTCGAGATAGCAATAGTGTAGCACTTAAATGGAACACCCTGTATGTTTTACATTTTGAATTACCTATACATATGTGTCCTAAAGTTTTAATTTCTTTCCAAATAAAAATATTTAAATTTAAAATATTTAATCATGAACTTCAATTAAATTACAAAAATACTTAACGGTAAGGAAGGTAGAAAGTTTTATTTTTTATTATACACGGTGAGTCTGGAAGTAATAGAAAAAATGGCCCATATAAAAGTTTTATTATTTTACATATACTATTTGATGGCAGATGTAGATATTTTTTATAAAGTCAGGTTTACAAGATACGACTATCAACTTTTATTTTTCAAATGGCAACCTATAATTATTTTAATAAAATAGAAACCGCCATTTTTTTCTCTTTTCAACGATGTATTATTTTTTATTAATGTAGTTGAAAAATTTCGAGAAAAATTAGATAATTTAGAAATATTAGAAATAATTTTTAAACAAATATTATAAACAACAAATTTAGTAACAAAACCCACTTAAAACAAATGTTCAAAATAATGATTCCAGTCGATTCACCAATTATTAGAATCATATCAATTAATTCGTTCTTCGTAAACATTTCAAAATGTTTTTTTTTTTTGTTTACAAAATAAGTTAAATTAAGTATCAAACAAATGTATACTTTTTTGACATCAATTTAATTGTTTTACATTGTTACGTTTTGTTTATTTTCACATAGCCACCTATAATATTTGTTTAAAAATTATTTCTAATATTTCTAAATTATTTCAGTTTTCTCGAAATTTTTCAAATACATTAATAAGAAATAATACATCGTTGAAAAGAGAAAAAAATGGCGGTTTCTATTTTATTAAAATAATTATAGGTTGCCATTTGAAAAATAAAAGTTGATAGTCGTATATTGTAAACCTGACTTTTTAAAAAATATCTACATCTGCCATCAAATAGTATATGTAAAATAATAAAAATTTTATATGAGCCATTTTTTTCTATTACTTATAATAAAAAAGTTAAAGGGGAGGGGTATCTTCCCAGCTCACTCTGTATTAGATTCAAAATACGGACTATGGTAAGTACAATGCTCGTCACGAATGACGGCGAGAGGAAGATATGCGCAGAAATAAGATTATTTTATTTGGAAAGAAATTGTTGGACATTAAAAAGCAAAAATAAAATATATGGCACTTGAAAAAAGAAAATACTCGAGCCATACATGAAAAACAGAATGTATCTACAATAATTTTAAGTATATTTCATTGTTTCTACCAGTCTTGGAATTTGTAACCCTTTCTATCTTGCGTACAAATCAGACTATCAAATATACAAACAGCTAACAGTCATTTCGACACACAGTAATCATAACGCATCTTTTCCGTATACTAATTGGCTTTGTACAAAATTATTACTTACATTCTTTTCTAAGTCACTGCATGTCGTAGTTGCGATTAATTATTTAAGCATACGGCGAATTGCTCCACAGTCTTTAATTAAACTAAGTTAAATTCTCAAGCTGGACAAGACTGTGGAGCTTCCTTGGACCTAGATAGAAACAGTAGCTACGTTTCACAAGCTAGATCTAAGCTATTCTATTTTACAGTACTGTTTTCAGAGTTTCACGCGAAACTTACAACATTTTAAGATGTTTCGGCCACACAAGAATTTACAGAAAACGGCACTTCGCGAAATATTTGTAGAAAACTTTTTGCTATTTTTGATTACCGGAGAATTTAAAATTCAATATCTGAACTTGTAGATTTTGTCTGGTTTTGTGTAAAAAGTTGTGCCTGTGCCGAACTGTGGTGTTGTAGTTCAAACAATATCGAATTATAAAAAGTTACATAACTGATGTTTCAGGACTAGTGTAACAAACTTTAACAGCTTATTCCCGAGGTCATTTTGAGCCAAAAATGGCATATGAACATAGGTCCTATTCCTTCTACAGGGTGGGGCAGAAAAACCTATCCGATTTCAAATCCCTTTTTCCCAGAAGAGGGAGCAGGTAGAGTAGTGGGGTAAAAACCGTTAGAAAGCCGGTTTTATGCCATTTGTCAGTAGTCAACATGCCTTGGTCTGGTGAACATCGTGCTTTTGTTATTGAGCGGTTTATCGAATGCGGCGGTTCGATAATTGCTACACAACGTGCTTTTCGAATTCATTTCGGACTCGGGCGTCATGATCCTGTTCCACATGACGCTACGATTAAAGTGTGGGTGTCAAATTTTAGACAGACGAGTTCAGCATTGAAAAAGAAGTCGCCTGGACGTCCCAGGACAGCAACAGGACCTGAAAACGTGGCCAATGTGAGAGCCGCGATTGAACGTTCCCCGCGTCGTTCGGCGCGAAAACATTCGCTCGCTTTGGCGATTTCCAACCGCAGTATTCGGCGCATTTTGCACCGGGACCTCAAAATGCATCCCTACAAAATGGTTGTTGCACAGGAATTAAGTGAAGGGGATTTTGAAACCCGTACGAACCTGTGTCGCGATCTCCGAGAACTCCCAAACGACGATGTTGTGCTCTTCACGGACGAAGCCCATTTTCACCTTTGTGGTGCCGTTAACAGGCAGAATTTTCGATATTGGAGTGACGAAAATCCTCGAGAAATCCATCAGGAACCCCTCCATAGCCCAAAAGTGACTGTGTGGTGTGCTCTTTCCCGCCTAGGCGTCTGGGGGCCTTACTTTTTTGAAGAAAATGGGCAAACCGTAACGGTCAACAGCGAGCGCTATTGTTTCATGCTGGAAAATTTCCTTAGACCCAAAATGGAAGAAAATGGCGTGGAAAATGTGTGGTTTCAACAGGATGGTGCAACCGCCCACACATCGCGACGATCAATGGACATTCTCAGGGAACTGTTTCCCGGTCGCCTCATTTCCCTGAGAGGTGATCTTGGCTGGCCGCCGCGCTCACCGGATCTCACTCCATGTGACTTCTTCCTTTGGGGTTACCTCAAATCGAAGGTTTACCAGCATCGACCAAGGACCCTTCTTGCTTTACGAAGGGAAATTGCTCGGGCAATTGAAGAAATTCCTGTGGAAATGACGGTGAAAGTCATGGAAAGCTACCGCGAGCGCCTAAATCAGTGTATCCGCTCCCAAGGACGACATTTGAGTGATGTGCTTTTCAAAACTTAAATTTAAAAATGGCATAAAATTTGCGATATGTTAATAAAAATTTTTTTTGACAAGTTGAGTGGTTTTAATTTTATAACGTTTTGAAATCGGATAGGTTTTTCTGCCCCACCCTGTAGTTACCAAAATACAAGAGGTTGAAGTTCTATAAATAACACGAAGTTTTTTAACTTTTGTAATCAAGGTACTTCCGGAAAACAAGAGTTATATTGAAAAGTCATACCTTATTTGTATTAATTAATTTATGTATTAATTAATTGTCTTAATTAAAAATTGTTGTACTTTTCATTGTGGATGGTTATAATACTGCTGAATATGAAGATATGATTTTTATTTATGGATTATATAATGGTAATGCCCGTTATGCGTCCAGAGAATACCAAGAAAGATATCCAAATAGACGCCAACCTTCCCATCGCCTATTTGCGCGCATTTTTCAGCGTCTACGTGAAACTGGATCAACAACTGTACGGGGAGGTGTACAAAATGATGGCATTGGTGTTAATAATAACGTTGAAAATGAAGAGAATGTAATTGATGCTGTTCTCGATAATTCTGAAATCAGCACAAGACGCATCGCTGCTCAATTACACATGTCTCACAGCACTGTTTGGCGGATATTAAACCGTGAGGAATTACATCCCTTCACTTTCAGCGAGTTCAAGCACTGCAACCCGGAGACTATGGTCCTCGTTTAGAATTTTGTCGCTGGTTTCTCCGTCAAAATTTAAATGATCCTGACTTTATTTCCAAAGTGTTATGGTCTGATGAAGTCCAATTCACGAGAGACGGAGTAAACAATTTCCATAATTACCATTTATGGAGCAATGAAAATCCACATGCGATTGTTCAGTCCCGTTTTCAGCAAAGATTTAGCATAAATGTCTGGGCAGGAATTTTCAATACTAGATTACTAGAAATTGAATTTTTAATTGACCGATTAACAGCTGATGGCTACAGAAACTTTCTGGAAAACAGACTACATGAACTAATAGAAGACGACAACAGATATGGTACCAGCATGATGGTGCTCCTCCTCACTATGGTAGACAAGTAACTGAGTGGTTAAACCAAAACTTTCCCAATAGGTGGATTGGACGTCCAAACTTTTGGCCTGCAAGATCTCCAGACTTAAATCCTCTTGATTTCTACCTATGGGGACACTTGAAACAAGAAGTTTATAGGGTACGAATAAATACGCGTGAAACAGTTACTTGAACGAATTATGAATGCATCTGCTGCCATTCGTAACGATCAAAATGTAATTTATCGTGTATATGATTCTATGATTCGCCGATGCCAAGCATGCATACGAGTTCAAGGCGCGCATTTTGAGCACTTGCTGTAATTTTTTAAAAATTTGTTATCTTATTTCATATTGTGTTAACCTATTCCATGTTTGGTTATGTTGTTCTGTGTTTAGAATTTATTTATTTGTCTATTTAATAATTGTGTCATCGTATGTTTTGTTGTCCAAATCGTATTCGTTAATATTAATAAATAAAATTAATTAATACAAATAAGGTATGACTTTTCAATATAACTCTTGTTTTCCGAAAGTATACCTTGATTACAAAAATTAAAAAAATTCGTGTTATTTATAGAACTTCAACCTCTTGTATTTTGGTAATTAGAAAGAATAGGACCTATGTTCATATGACATTTTTGGCTCAAAATGACCTCAGGAATAAGCTGTTAAAGTTTGTTACACTAGTCCTAAAACACTCTGTATAAAATATTGCTACAAAAATTCGATATTTTTTGGACTGCGGTAAATTCGTCATTATTTTATCTACAATTCACAATAAATAAAATTTACGAATTTACCATTTTGTTGAATTCAATGAGGAGGATCTAACTCTAAACCTTGTCTCTTCTCTTCTTCCAACATGGCGTCGAGTTCATCTGTGAGATTGGCTAGCATGTTGCCGATGTCGTTGAGGACGTCGGCTGGTTCCGCCCGGGATTGATTCTGGCCCGAAGATGACGGGAGTGGTCGTGTTTTCAATGGGGGGTATTCGGCGGGACGACCGCCTGTTCTGGTTTTGATGGTTCCCGCGTTTTCGTTGGCGAAGGGGAGGGAATCGGATTCCGTACTCGAACTCGACTGAAAAGACAGAATAAGTCAAGGTTTTTGCGTATTTCAAAACTGTTTTCCGGCTACCCTTGGTAAGGGAGGTATAGGGATCGTGATAAAAATCGCATATCGAGATTTTGGTAAATGAGCACGTTTTAACGTCCCTAGAATCCAATTTTAACATTTTCACGATGGTGTATGTGTGGATCCTCCACTCTAACTCAAATACTATCATTCAGAAAATTTTGAAACCTTGTATTTAGAACTTTTTCTGTAATGGAAAGAACCCATTAAATTTTGGTGAAAATCGGATAACCGGAAATGGCACTTTACTAGAAGCTCAAAATAGTTTTTCTTCGAAAAATAGCTTTAAATGTTATTTTTTCGACATTAAAGTTATTATAAAAATTAAAGATTATTAAATTTTCTATAGATCTGCATTAATACTTTTTCCATACAGGTGTCTCACAACTCGCGCCCCAGACGAAACTGACACTTGCCGACGACAATAGGTTCCCCACAAATAGAAGAAAATAATTTGCGGCTGCTTGCATAACGGAGTTACAAGACTTTTTAATCCACCAATCCCGGAAGGATA
This sequence comes from Harpalus rubripes, assembly GCA_963082715.1. Taxonomy (NCBI): domain Eukaryota; kingdom Metazoa; phylum Arthropoda; class Insecta; order Coleoptera; family Carabidae; genus Harpalus; species Harpalus rubripes. The sequence goes on from OY720462.1 coordinate 5,543,044, forward strand.
TCTTGAGGTGTGATGATATTATTACAAAATAAAACTGGTTGTTACGTTTTAAAAATACTACTAGTGAGTTACAAAATTTGTTTGACTTACTGTAATTTTGACACTTTAGACTTGACTTTTCACTGTCAACAAATTTAGGTTAGCGAAGGTGTCATCCGAGATCATCATTTATATCGTACAGTGCAACGTGTTGCATAACTTGACCGGTTTCATGCGTCCTTGCGATGGCTCTCAATATCTCTTTATGATCCACAAGATTTCTATCCGGAAAACGTTCCGAATAGACTCGTGCTGCCTCTCTGGCGTTACGTCCACATTCTCCGAAAATTATAATCATTTCTAAGTAATCAGCGGTTGAATACATGGTAAGAATTTGCCTTTTTTTATTCACTTTGTCAAATTTAATTTAACACTGACATTTTTCGAAAACTACAGTCGCCCACACATTTTAAAGAAGATTTGATTTATATAAAACCCTAGTAACGTAAAATTACGGCAAACACACGTTAAAGGTGTAGGTCTCTGATTGGTCAATTTTAAGACGTCTTTTCTCGAATATCTTGTAAGCTAGATTTTTTTTCTTCGAAATTACACATTCGAGTGCAGTCTCGTGTTTCCTCATTCGCTCTGGGGCGCAAGTTGTGAGACAGCCTGTATATTTTATGGATAAATTTATAAAATTATCAATAATTTAAATCCCAAGGCCTACGCTTTAAACAAACAAAACGCAGTTATTCAAATGTATGTAACTGGCAGATAAATGTCACTATCAAAGAACTAATCATTTCAAAATAATATCAGTAACCTTTTAAAAAGAAGTAAATAGAACAATAGAAACAGAATTCAATACAGTTTCTAGCATAAGTAAATATGTAGGTAAGTATTTAGATGAATAAAAATTAACGATTCAGAAAAATGTTAAAGTTAATCCTCATTTTTGGATTAGTGAATTCTATTCTATCCCGATATTTATAATTTAATCTTCATTTTATTATAGCTCCGGTGGCTCATTGGTTAGAGCAACGCCTCATGTCATGAGTGCCCTCGGGGCTCTGGGTTTGAATCCCACTAAGGCATGGATGTATGTGAATGTAAACCCACTCTGTAATTGGGATTTAATCCTGTTGAGGGGTTTAAAAAAGGTAGTTACTTGGATTAGATTAGACTATATTTTAAGAAATAAACTATCAAAATTAGAGTAAAATTCGCTAATCCAAAAATAAGGATTAACTTAATCTTTTTGTGACTCGGGCTGTAAATGGCGGGAGGTACCAGATTTTTGATTCTTACCTTGAAACTTGCGTCCGACCCGTTTCTATGCTGCAAAGCCAGCGCATTGATCAACTCCTGCTCTTCTGAAGACCCCCACGACCTCGACGGGTTAATCCTAGCTTGGGGCGGCGTCGCGGGTGCTGGTGGTGGGGGTAGTGGCAAATCCCCGCCTCCATCCAGCGATATACTCAAACTATCCGAACTCGGATACGCGGGTAACGGCAGCGGACTCGACGTCTGATGCACCTCAACTGTAGTCTCCCCCTGATGCTCACACGTATCTTGTCTTTTCGGGGGGCTTGGGGGCATCTTTTTCCCCATATGGGGGGAATATTGCACGTGATACTCCCTAGGAAGTGTTTTGTATTGGTTGTATTGAGGCTTTTCGAAATCCGGGAATGTATCGCGGGTTTTTGCGCTGATTTTCGCGACCGGGCGAGGGCGTACCAAACCTCTAGGTCGCGGGAGAGTGCCGCCGCCTTCGTACGCCAAGCTGGTTTCGTTTGTAGGCGTGATGTCTCCGTCATCGTATGAACGGGGGCGCCAACCTATTGATTGGTAGTAGAATGTTTGGGTGTTTTCAGCGCTAAATGTGTGGTGGGTTCGCTCGTTTGGGTCTTCCAGGGATTCGAGGGATTTGCCTCGGCCCCCTCGAATCTAGAAAAACGAAATTGTTGGTTACTTAAAGGCAAGATATAAAGAGGAACATCAAAAGACGAACACATTGTCTAGTGGTTTCAGCCAAAGCAGAGTGACATGCTTAAATTGCTGAACCATAATAAGCAGAATGTTCAGTAAGATTCGTATAAGTTTAAAATGGATACTACAACTCTTAACAAAGAACAAATAACAAATACTTTGCTTACTTCTTGCTAGTCTTTTTAAAAATGTGTTCTAAGAAGCATATGCCCCTATTCTGAACAAATCTGTAACTCTTACAGATCTGTAAATCTGTAAATAATGAACAAAATCGCAATGAAGCAGCTAGTCTTATGCATAATTTTATATTAGTAAACAAAAATAGATGGGTTTTTGTCTGTTTTTTACAGTTTTGCAGATCTGTAAGACTTACAATAACTTGTAATTCAAAATAGTCCAAAAAGCTGTGTTGATTTTTTTGTAATTCTTAAATAAATGTATGTACAGAGTGTCTCATTTTCGATGTTTTTTTTAAGGTATCTCGGATAATATTAGAGATAAAGCAAAACAATTTGCACATTCCATGGTCAACTTTTCGAGAAAAGTTTAGTAGTTGCCACAGGAATTTTCGATCTTCTTTTGTTTCTGAGCTACTGGTATAAACTCGTTTTTCGCTCATGTTGAAAATATCTCATATCTTATTTATTATGATAGTAAGAGAAAACATGTTTTAAAAAACTATTCTTAGGTAGAATAAAATGGCGTAATTAGATTTTTTGAAAACTTAATAATTCTCGAGATATAACACAAACTTATGATTTTTTAAATGAGAACCTAAATTGAAAATAGTCTCATCGTTTTGATTATTTTGTAAGCTTTTCAATGATATATAACAAGACTACATTCTTTTATTATAAACATAAATTATTATTTTTTAAGGTGAAAAAATTGAAAATTATTAAAAAACAAATGAAATAAATAAATTAAAAATCATCAATTCTTTATTTCTAATATTTGTTTCAGTTTTACTCATTTTTCAATTTATATACTTCAAAGGCATATTAAACCATTTTTTTCAAAGCCTACTATAACGTCGATAATAATAATAATTTAACTAACCAGAAAATAATTTTGAGAACATAATTAATAATTATAGAATCAAAATAAACAAATGATGATTTTTAATTGATTTTTTCATTTGTTTCTCAATACTTTAAAATTTTTTTTTTCACCCTAATAAATTAATAATTTATCTTTTACTCATGTTGAAAACAAAAGAATGTAGACTTGTTATATATCATTGAAAAGCTTATGAAATAAGCAAAACGACGAGACTATTTTCAACATAGAGTCCCATTTAAAAAATCATAAGTTTGTGTTATATCTCGAGAGTTATTAAGTTTTCAAAAAAACTAATTACGCCATTTTATTTTACCTAAAAAACAGTTAAAAGTTTGTTAAAACAATTTTTCTCTAGCTATCATAATTAATAAGATATGAGATATTTTCGAAATTAACGAAAAACGAGTTTTTGCCTGTAATTCAGAAACAAAAGAAGATCGAAAATTCCTGTGGTGACAGTTAAACGTTTTTCGAAAAGTAGACCCTGGAATGTGCAAATAGAGGGTTATAATTTTGACGTCACACGCAAGAAAGAATGCGACGATGTAGAAGTTGAGATGGAAGATCGGATTACAAACAAACCACGCCATTTTTAAAGTTCTGTCTTCTGTCACTTATATTTTGACATTTGAGTTTTACATGTGATTCAATGTTTTCGGACAGCTGTGGAAACTTAAAGAATTTCACATTTGTCATGTATTCTTTATAATTATAAGGGGAGTCACTGATGCAAAGACCATACACTCGCTTGATACTTGGCATCATCTTGCAACTGTCACCATGACAGCGATTTGTTTGTAATCTAGCAACGGAGTGAAACGAGTCACAAGTGTAGTACAAGGAAAATACCAATAGGTGGTAGCCCGAAAATATACCTCTGTATAACCCTCCATTGTTTTGCTCTATCGTTAATATTACCCGAGATACCTTAAAAGAACATCGAAAATGAGACACCTGTACATATTTTCTAAATTTGATGCTTTCTCAATTAAAATTGAAACAGACGTCGACTTTTGAGACAACCGTATTACAAGGACGAATCTTTGTATATTTTTCCGCTCATAATTTAAAGGAAATAATTATTGAAATCTTAGTGAACATTCTGTATCATGCAGTAGTAGTTTGTGTTAGTTTGTTTACAATACCTTGATAGGAACAATGTCAGTGCAATATAGGGGCTGGTAGTATCCTTGGTTGAGCTGGCGCGTCTGGTCGAGCTCCCAGGGCTGGTGGAAGGAGCGGAACGTGCTGTGCACGGCAGGAAGTCCAGGGGAGGGCGGCCCCAGCGGCGCGTGCACCACAACGTCCTTGAGGGGAACACACAGAATCATGCACAAGCCTCTAGAGATATGTCACATGACAGGGAAGAGAACGGCATATGCTCAGAGCACGGGACAACAAGCATCTGGTCTCCAATCAAACTTATAATAGGGGATTCCACCATTTTTTAAATATAATTTTATCAGTAAGTATAATTAAAACTCAGACTATTGGTGAAAATCCGGTGAAAAAATTCCTATTAATAAGCGAGTTATGGTCTCACGAAGTTTGAAAATATAGATGTGACGTCACAAGTATAAGTTTTTATATAAAACTGTTTTCTTCGTGGATCTAAAATGTTCTTGAAATGTATGCTATTTTTAAAATTATATTTATAAAAAACAAATTAATATTGTAACACTGTACAAGTTTACATGCTTTAAAATTGCAAGTATATCAAAATTATTAAGTTTAATGCAAGAAATTTATATTCAAATAAAAACTGTTTGAGAATTCCAGTACTGGACTGGTAGCCACGTGTCCGTTGTTTGAATTTGTTTATTTCCATTGGTAGTAGACCTCACCCCCTAACTCGGTATTAGTTATATATTTGTAGGTGGTCTTTGAGTCGCCAATCAAAATAATATATATGGAACTCATATGAGTGACGAGCTGCTAAAATAAAAACCCCCCTATTTCCGAAGTATTTCAATTATATAATTTTATTTCTTTATTAATATTCATTATTAAGCATATACTTTCACTATTTTTTACTAATTTCTCTTAATTTGATTGAGCTGTAATCCCCTACTGCGATTAATTTAAGGTGTATCCGGAAAGGAAGTTTAAAAGGCGTGAAGCTCTCACGGGTAAATGTTTTTTTTAAGTTGGTATCACTGCTGGGTATCGTCACAGTCTCATACAAAAATTTCCCTAAGTAAAAGAATTTATAAAAATAAATATTTTAAGTTTTTAATAGATTAGGGTTTAAATCAACGACCACAACTATACTAGACAAAACATGCCCTATACGTCACTATTGTTTCTTATGTTGTTGGCTGGACGGAAAGAGACAACTAGAGATAGAGATATATAAAGTCTACTCTAAAGTTTGTCGAGAGATGTCTCTACGGTCCATATAATGTATTTGTGACATTTTGCTCCTTTGTTAGGAAGTTGTGAAGTCGTTCGAGCCTCGATTTTGTAACTTTAAATTCTGTCTGATTTCAAATTCTATCAGAATGGACCTTTTCAATTTAAAGAAATAGAAGATATGCGCAATGGGGGCGTTTGTTTCTAAAAAATTTAGACGTAAAATGTGAGAATATCTCAGATAACTTTAAAAAATCTTATCGAAATAAGTTACAAAACTTTTATTGAAGTTAAAATGTCTAACGATGCAAATTTTCACTGAGAATACAGATATTTTAATGACTGAAATATTTTTGACGTTTCGTTTGACAGCCCAACTGGCAGTTGTTCGCGCCATTTTCTTTCTATTTGCAGCGATAGCCGTCAAATTGAAAAGGTCCATTGGGTTTACCCCACTACAAATTCTACTGCTCCAGACCAGTAGAATTTGAAATCTATCTGGAGAAAGAATTGGGGAAATCTCAATTCTGTCATTTCAAATTCTACTGGTCTGGAGCAGTAGAATTAGTTGTGGGAAAAACCCAATTCCAACAGAATTTGAAATCAGACAGAATTTAACTTCAAGTTAAAAACTCGAGGGTCGCTTGTTCACAGTTTTCTGGTTTCATTGTTCTCTATAAATCTGCCTTTTTCAAGTTTTGAAATAAAAAGTACATAATTCTAAAAACTCTTATTAATTAAAAAACAATTAATTAATACTACCATGAGAAATTTACCTACGGGAATTTCGGTCGGACTGTATTCATAACGATATCCTGGATCACGATCCATTAAATAATCATGGCATTCAATTGCTCAATTTAATTTTAGACATTATTTGAAAATCCGGATCCACCATGAAATAAAAATAAATTTAGAAAAAACTACAAATAGAATAAGAAGCAAGTATATAAAAACAACATTGTTTAAAAATCAATAGAATAAAATAAATAATTATATACAATTCTTTTTACCTTTTCTTAATACTAATAACAATTTGTTTCATGCATTTTATAATTAGATTTCGTTAATAATAATTCAAATGTTTCAAATATAGTACAGTTCATTTTAATAAAACAAGCAGTGACATCTAGCGAATACTCCGTGAGAGAACTTTACGTATCTTTATCCTTAGTTGTCTCTTTCTGTTCAGCCGAAAACAAAACAAATGCTATGAAGTTATATCTAGTGTATTTGTGATCGTTGGTTTAAATTGTAGTTGTAAATATGTTTTTAACTAATTTTAATAAAGTTCTACTATTATTTTGAGGGAAAAAGTCTCTGAGCATATTGGGGTTTGCAACAAATATTGTGGGACATACACAAATTTCACGTGACATGTGTAAAGTAATGTTAATTATTATTCATAATTTTTGCAATGGTGCTATCATGCTTTAGCGTGTACCATGTGTAGTGTCTTCCAATTATTAATTTTATTTTGTAAACCCTGTGTTCACGAATGTGAAATATCTCTACTAAAAAACCATGAACTCTAAAAGATTCTAACAAGAAGATTTACAGGGTTTTACATTAAACACCCATGCAATGTTAAAGGGTGGTCGGCTTTGATTAGGCTTACAAATTCTATCACAACAAATTTGGAGGGTAAAGTGAAAGAAATTAAAGAAAACTCACCTGTTGGGTATGAATTCGAGACATGTCGACTGTTGGAAACCGTTTCCCTGCGCGAATATCCTTAACTCGCTTAATAGCTAAAGTTATTTTCTTTTGATGTCCCAATTTGACAATACCAATATCTTCTAAATCTTCCCAAGTCAGTTGAGTTACATCATCTACAGTTTGATAACCCTGAGCTAAAAGTTGAGGCAAATATTCTTCCAGACGTAAAAGACGCAGCCATTCTTCTAGCGAACCCTAGCGACAAAAAACAGAAACAGTAATAAAAATGGCGCAGTTTTAATCGGGTTGAATAGTGTTAGTATAGCGCGAAATATGAAGCAATGTCACGCGTCACAATATTTTGGGCACGTCACTGATCACAATAGTTATTTACATTATACGTGCGGTAGGTGTTATTTTACAACGCGAGGTTTTATATTGAAGCACGACGCGCAGCGGAGTGCTGCAATAAAACCGAGCGTTGTACAAATACCTAACGCACACATTAGGTATTAAATTTTTTGGCCGAGATATCTACTAAAATATGTATTTTCTATAAATTTTGCTTGTTAACCTTAAACCATTGTTGTCATCAAGCGAGCTGCTATCAAAACAATTTATTGTAGGCTCAGCATCAAGGCGCTTTGAAAACCAACGAAACGTCAAAATAATCAAAAAATTGTATTTCTTGTTATATTTGTAATCATATCTATCAAAGAGAAAAATGTCAGACAGTGACGAATCTATAACATCTACTCCGCCAGAGTTACGTGAACAAGCAAAAAATGTTTCATCGGAATTACTCAAATGCCCGTTACAAGAGATATTATCAAGTTTTCATACGGTGGTGTGACGAAAAAAAGTCAACAATTGAGACCAAGAATTTGCACTTTGATTATTTTATTTATTAGGGATGTCTATTGTCTATGCTGCTATGCTGGAAGGAAATTAAGGTTAGGTAGATTAGTTCCTACATACGTAGCTCCTACAGACTACATGAATGATTCTAATGTTACCTACCCTTTTCGACATTCTTCATTAAAATTAATTTCAAACATTTGAAATAATAGTAATTTACGTTATAAGTCCGGTAAATGAGTTTTTACGGTACGAATAAGATGTTTCCGGACGAGGCGACGAAGGAGCCGAGTCTGGAATTTTGAAATGAGTACCGTGAAAATCATTTAACGGACGTATGACGTACAACATTTTATTTCATATCTGTGTCGCATTTTTGGATGAAAGTTTGCTTTATTTCAACCTTTCTTTTTCTCTTTAAAAACAATCATGTCGTCTTAGTTCATTATAAATTATCATAATAAGAAATTGGTTGCTTAGCAACGATACAGTACGGTAAAGAATAATAATACCGTAAAGTCTCATTTACCGGACTGAAATCACAATTGTAAACATGGAAATGCGACACAGTATGAAATAAAATAAATAATTCTCATCAATCATTCCACTTATTTTATCATTTGACAATTTTGACATATTGACATTGCCGACTGAGACTTATGCCAAAAGATGGCGCTGGCGGATTAAATTAAAAGAAATTCAGTTTTATTTATTTATTTATTTATTTACTATTATTGTACGAAAATTGCGGTAGCTAGCGTTTTTGTAGGCACCTTTATTATTACAAAGTAGATTTATTTATTGGTGGCCTATTAAAACTTAAAAATATGGGTGTGTATTACTTTATTCGGTGCGGTAAAGTCATGGCATGTGTAAAATCGCAACTACCATGGACGCCAACGATGTGTGATTGTTATGTTTACACTTTAGGAGGCCAAAAAATTCATTATGATGCACTACGAAAAAAAGTGTGAAGTAGGTATTATATGACGAGCGAACGCGAGTGATCCCTACGCTACGGAATGTTCGGGTGCGGTGCGCGGGTCATTTGATAAACTGAATTTGTCCCAATTAGATTGGTTGAATATTGAAGAATTTGAAATGCAGCTGATTGATTTCCAGTCTAGTTCAATATGGATTCAAAAATTTATTTAAACAAGGAAAGAGTTAGAATTAATTGAAACAGAAAGATTGACATGTAATATAAGTGTAAATGCTAATAACAAAATTTTGGAAACATGGAATGCGTTACCAGACACATTTAATTGTTTGAAGAAGCTGGCTCATGATATCTTAACAATATTTTCATCAAGCTATGCCTGCGAGTCATTATTTTCAGAGATGAATAACATTAAAGACTCGGTTTGACACATGACTCCAGTTCAGCATGCATTCTGGTAAAAGTAACATCTTACAACCCTAACATATGTTATTTGTCATCAAATCTGCAACAACAGAAGTCACACTAATTTTACTTTAATTTAAATTACGCGTATAATTGAACCATTGCAAAATGTTCCAATTTTTTTGTAGTAAATAAAGAGTTTTGAGTTGATAGTATTTATTATTATTATTTTCCCAGTAATCACAAAGTCAAAATTATTTGATGGCACGTCTATGACCTCATTAAACATTTCTTTAGAAAAATGGCACGTTGATACGTAAAGATTCGCCATCCCTGTCTAAGCAAAAACGATACTTTCAAAGTAGACTCTTATTGACACAACACATAAGGGTCATAATTTAAAGGCTTGTATTTTGATGCTGATATTATTGTTATTGTGAAGAAGTTAACTTTGAGATATTAATAACATCAAATTGTAAACATTTTTCTATTAATTTGTAATACAATATATACACATTAATAAATAACAAAGGTTTTATTTCAAATTGAAATCAACTCTGCACATTCTGAACTACAGAGTATCAAGTTTGCGCAGCTTCAAACATATCCCAGAGTTTACCGACATACCGACTGAGATTTTGTTTGTTGGCGTTTTTGAGCATTTTCAAATCAGTTCTTTTCAGAACTTTATATTTTTTTTTAAGTTTAAGGTACGTAAATAACTCTGTCTATCCACATTAATATATTAATAATATGTCGTGTTCTTAGGGTTCTGTAACCTAAAAATGGTACGCTGTCTTTCAAACGGGCTCTTCCGGTCGCTTCACGCGATGTTTCACGAACATCTTCGAGATTGAACTTAAATAGAATAATTGTTATAATAAATTAGGGTAATATGTTTTGTTTAATTGAAAGGGTAATATTCAAACTTAACTGAATGATAGCTTAAATAGCTAACTTTTCTTAATTAAGTAAGATATTGGCGACGAAATGAACTGCTTAAAATTATAGTTCTTATTTGCTGTGGCAATAAGGTTCACTTTAAAAGATGTGTTTACCGGTAGGACAGTAGTTTAAATGAAGCGCGCCACATATGACGTAATTACTAAACACTATTAAAAACTTACGGGAATGTAATCTGGTAGGTTGTCAGGCAATGTCAACTGCGCGATTTCTGCTTTGAGTCTCTTCCTATGGTTTGGTTTTTTGATCCCCACTGCAGTTAGGTCTTCGGGAGTCATTCGTCCTATAGTCGGCATATCGTAACCAGCAGAAACGAAAAGAGGGAAATATTCGTCGAAGTGGAGGTCCATTAACCAAGTATGCATCACTTCTTGGTCGGGGGTTCCTTGTTGGAGCATGCGTTCCACTCTGGTGGATGGTTCGGTGGTGCCGGAACCACTTCCCGAACCGATGGAGCAAGAAGAAAGCGAACACCTGAAAAGGAAGACATTTTATAAATTTGTAGTTCTTTCGTACAAGTACGAGCCCAAACTTGGTACACAAATAACCATAGGCGTGCGCAGAACTTTACTTTTGGGGGTGTCAAAATGAATATATTTATTTTACCATTATTACTTCAAAATATTTTAATAAGACGAGGGTAAGAGTAATAACAGATAAATAACTTTTTATAAACTTTTCTAAATTTTAGTTTTAATAATCATACAGGGTGCGGCAGAACCAATTGAGCAGTTTTGAAGAGTTATAAAAAAGAAACCATGGTATATATGAAAAAAATGTTTTTATTTTTGAAATCAGTAGGACTTGCCGTTTTATACTCATTAGTTTTTAAAAATAATGTCTTTAAGATGGCGGCCGTTAGCTGCAATACATTGCTGGAGCCGATTTCTGAAGTTTTGAACAGCCCGTTGACACATTTCGCGGGGTATCGCGTTTACTTCTTCAACAATCTGCTCCCTTAGCTCTAGCAGGTTTTGGGGGCGACGTTTAAACACTTTTTCCTTTATATATCCCCAAAGAAAGAAGTCGCATATACTTAAATCGGGCGATCGCGCAGGCCACCCCACGTCACCTCTCAAAGACACTAGATGTCCAGGAAACATTTCTCTTAAAGCGTTTAGAGAATTTCGGGCTGTGTGGGCTGTAGCCCCATCCTGTTGGAACCAAAAGTCCCCTAATCCCTCTTCTTCAACAACCACTTCCAATCGGGGCTGCAGAAAATTTTGCAACATTGAAACATAACGCCCGGAATTCACGGTCACGCCTCTCTCTTCAAAAAAGTAAAGCCAAATTGTGATACGGCACACCACACCGTTAGTTTCGGAGAATGTAGCGGTTTTCGTGAACAATTTGGGGGTTGTTTTCAGCCCAGTAGCGAAAATTTTGTTTATTCACAATCCCGCTTAGGTGAAAATGTGCCTCGTCGCTGCTGAAGAATGCTGCCTGAGGAGGGATCGCTGCAAGAATTTCCTCACACAGATTTTGGCGGTTGGCGTAGTCTGCTGGGTTCAATTCCTGAACCATCATTATTTTGAAGGGAAATCTAAATGCAGAATCCTCCTCAAACTGCGGTCTGAAACCCCCAATGCAATAGCGTGCCTTCGAGCAGAACGTCTTGGCGATTGTTCGACTGCTGCTCTCACTAGCTCCACATTTTCTGGTGTTCTGATGGATCTTCGTCGACCATGTGTTCCTATTCTTAGTTTCCTCTAACTGCCGAATCCAGGACCGAATTTTGTTCGCAGTAGGAACAACATTATTTCGCGGAATTTTGAACCGTCGCCGAAAAGCTCTTTGCGTCGCAATCACACGCCACGATGCCGACAAACAAAAGGAGACCTAGTGCAGGTGCCTACCCCCGCCACCGCCCGAACACCTGCCCACCAAACTGCTCAATTGGTTCTGCTGCACCCTGTATTTTAACTCTGTTTATCTATTTAAGTTATAAATGTCAAATTCAGCTAAGAAATTCTTATCGTATTATGATAGTCACGACATTTATCTGTTGATCATTAAGTTTAGAAATTATTATGTATATGTGCGTGACTTTGAATGCCCTAGCCGATACACCCTGTACCCCTAAGATAATCCTGTCCTGAAAATAGCGCTTTGTTTTATATAGTCGACATTAGTTACTCATGGAGTAAACATGTAAGGGTCTAGATTAGTTCGTGGCGTCGTGCAGACATGTAAGAGTCTGGATTAGTTCGTCGCTAAAATCTCCCTTACCTTGGGCTATTGGCACTACCAATTCTGGGCCCCCCAAGTGGATGGTAGCTAGCTCGTCCAGAATCCAAGCTCGCTGTGGAATGTCTACTTCCGCTTCCAGATCCGGATCCAGCGCTTCCTGAAGAAGATCCAGGACTATCTCTTCCTGGTGATTGCGTCATGTCGATTCCTTGGTCTTCTTGTAAGGATAATTGATGGTGGTAATAGACGGCTGTCTTGTGTGTAAGTACGCCTCCTTGAGGAAAGGTAAACGTCCCCGGATATAAAGGACCTGGACTCTTTCCGGCTCCGCTAATAGTGCTGCCATAGTCGCTATGATCATCTAGAAAGAAGAAGAAAGAAACATAAATTCACTGAATACTGTTTAATTATTATTTTAAAAATAATAAAATATTATTATTAAAATAAAATAATTATTTATAAGTGTTAAAATTGACATTTTATTTTGTGAGAAGGAAATTTGGAACACGGCGCAAAGCGGAGTGATCCAAACCTTCGAACAAAATATCATAAACTATTTTGTCTACAACCACTATTTTTTATTTTAAATTTGCATTTCTAATAATTTTTTGACATTCACATCTTGGTTACACAGTTCATACAATTTAATGGATGTAACTGACAGATAAATGTCACTGTCAAAGAACTAATCATAATAGTAACGTTTTAAAAAGAAAATAGTAAATAGAACCCTAGTTATATAGAATGGATCTAATAGTTTTCGCAATAACTAAATATGTAAGTATGTATATTTAAATTAATAAAAATTAAATAGCGGGAGGTTTGGTGTTGGCCACATCAGATTTTTGGGTATGACGATGTGTGATTCAAAAAAAAGAGTCGAAATTTTTAAAAAATTAAAAATTCTGAAAATTTGTATTTAAGTAGTTTGAAGGGTGTAGATTTAAGATTTTAAAACCACAGGTCGATATCTCTTTTCGTGTCCGAGATATTCGTCTTCAAAACTTTGCTCAAAAATGCCCATTTTTGGGTCATATCCCAAAAATGGTCAATTATACACCGCTGGCGACATCACCATTAGATTCTACGAGGAAAATTACATAAGCATACCAATTTTCATAATTTTTTAACAACTATTACAATCTCCAGAAGGAAAAGCCTGAAAATGGCCAAAAATCGCAAAAAATCTAAGGTGTACCCCTTGGGTTTTTTCAGGTTTTGACGATTTTAAGGAATGTTTAATAATAAATGTATCCGTTGGAATATTTTGATGAAAATTGGTATACTTATGTTTTTTGGTACGAGGAATTTACTGGTGAGGTCGTTGAAGGTTTGTACCACACACCAATTTTTGGGTATGAGGATGGTGTGGTTTAAAAAATGGTGGAAATTTTTAAAAAATTAAAAAATCTGAAAATTTGTATTTAAGTAGTTTGAAGGGTGTAGATTTAAGATTTTAAAACCACAGGTCGATATCTCTTTTCGTGTCCGAGATATTCGTCCTTAAAACTTTGCTCAAAAATGCCCATTTTTGGGTCATATCCCAAAAATGGTCAATTATACACCGCTGGCCATATCACCATTAGATTCTACGAGCAAATTTACATAAGCATACCAATTTTCATAATTTTTGAACAACTATTACAATCTCCAGAAGAAAAAGTCTGAAAATGACCAAAAATCGCAAAAAATCTAAGGTGTACCCCTTGCGATTTTTTCAGTTTTTGACAATTTTAAGGAATGTTTAATAATTAATGTATCCGTTGGAATATTTTTATGAAAATTGGTATACTTATGTTTTTTGGTACGAGGAATTTACTGATGTGGTCGTTGAAGGTGTACCGCACACCCATTTTTGGGTATGAGGATGGTGTGGTTTAAAAAAGGATCGAAAATTTTAAAAAATTACAAATTCTGAAAATTTATATTTAATTAGTTTGAAGGGTGTAGATTTATGATTTTCAAGATATTCTCTATTTTTTACAAAAAAGTGAATACACCCTTTCTCTCGGTTATTATTGCAGATACACATATTGATTATTGAATTGTGTGAAAATTAAATTATGGAACTTCCGGTATAACTGGAAGTGACATCAACTTTGTAAATTTAAATACAACCTATACTATTTTTTAGTTTCATATTTATTAAAACAGGTGAAATTTTTAACCAACGTTCCGCGTGAATCATATCAAAAATCTTCTTCTTCAAAATCGCTCATTTGAGTATTTTAGACAAGAAATAATAGTCAAAATCTATCATATTATGAAACTACAAGCAGGAAATACAATTTTCTTACCAATTCCAAAACTTGGCTATGTTAAATTACGATATTCTGTCGATTTTTGACAAATCAATTTATTAGATTTTGGATCGGATAATCGAAAATGGCACTTTACTTGAAGCTCAAAATAGTTTTTCTCTTATGTTATGTATTATAATTAAGGATTACGAAATTTTCTACAGATTTGCATTAATACTTTTTCTACATATTTTATGGATAAATATATAGATTTATCTGTAATTTAAATCCCAGAGCCTAGACTTTAAACAAACACAAGTCATAGTCCCCTATCAGTGTTGTAAAATTAGATTTCTTATCCCCTAGTTGATAAAGAGGTCTAACTTTTACATTATATTTTGTTTATATTTTAGGTCTCTATTCTTTGTTTTTCTGTTTTTGTAATATCAAAACTCTGCGTCATTCCCACAGTCATTCCAAGTGTAAATAAGTTGAAAAACAATTCATCCCCTTGGCAACCAGCCCTAAATATTACGTCACTGACCTTCCACGCATAAAAACTTATACTTCTTTGTATGGATTTAGCGAATAACACATAATTCAATATAAAAATAAAGGAGGCCAGCTTGGCTTCCCGCCAGACGAAATGGTCCAAGATTCGGCTCGGGTGAATTCATCCTTGCTTGCTGTGTATATCTCCCAAAACTAGGAGGAAATATACATATGACTCATATATGAGACGTAATCTGATACATATTTCACAGTAAATAAATATATAAATCATAGGAAGCACACATTTTCACTTGAAAATAAGAAACACTCAAAAACATTTACACTATATTTTGCGCGATTTGAAAATTTACTTACAGCCGAATACACAATTAGTCCGTTAATTAATGATCAAATGATTAAGGAATCAAGCTGATCCGTAGATCAACATTTATTGATTTGTACTAATGGAGTCCTATACCATTATTTTTCTGGATGTACAGCATGAACTATGAACTTTAGTGCAAACGATACTTAAAAATTTTACGTAATAAGCGAGATATGAATTTTTAAATTTAAAAATTTGGCGTATGACGTAGCTGGTCCTCACCATTGGTCGACAAACTGTTAGTTCTAGAAGATATGGTATGACTAGCGAATGAAGTTTAAATTATTTTATAGATGATTTTTTTTTGAAACCCTAGAGAAGAATAGAATAAGTGCAACAGCGCAATTGAATTAAGAGAAATTTAGAAAAAAATATTGGAAGTATATATATACCGTGTGTCTGTCTTAAAGGTGTACATAGGAGATTAACATGGGAAATCAATTTTTTTGCAATTTCCTGCTCGCCTAATTATTTTAAGCAAAAACGCGTCAAATAAAAGTTTTAGAGCATAAAATTATGCATCTAAATCAATAAACAGTATTACCTTTACATGCTTTGTAACGACAGAAATTAAATATGTAAATTTAGAAAAATACGTTGTAAATATCGACAGCCATGGAATTGAACAAAAAATAAATAAATGCGTGATGTTTTATCAAATTGTCAGAAACGTCAAATAAGTTAACTCACTTTGTGACAGATAAAACGTCAAGCATTTATTTATTTTTTGTTCAATTCCATGGCTGTCGATATTTTCAACGTAATTTTCGACATTTTCATAATTAATTTCTGTCGTTATAAAACATGTAAAGGTAATTCTGTTTATTAATTTAGATGCAGAATTTTATGTCCTAAAACTTTTATTTGACGCGTTTTTGCTTAAAATAATTAGGCGAGCAGGAAATTGAAAAAAACTGATTTCCCATGTTAATCTCCTATGTACATCTTTAAGATCACACGGTATATATATATATATATATATATATATATATATATATATATATATATATATATATATATATATATATATATATATATATATATATATATATATATATATATTATTTTATTTGGCGGCTCAAAGACGGCCTATAAATATATAACGAATACCAAGTTAGGGGAGGAGCCTACTAGCAATGGAAGTAGAAAAATTCAAATAGCGGAGGCGTGGCTATCAGTCCAATACTGCAATTTTCAAACAATTTTTATTAGAATATAAATGTTTTGCATTAAACTTAATAATTTAAATACACTTTCAATTATAAATCATGTAGACTGGTACAGTATAATAATACATTTAGGTCCATGAGGAGAACAGTTTGATACAAAAACTTATATTCGTGACGTCACATCTATATTTTCAAATTTCGGAGGACTATAACTCGCTTATTAATAGGAATTTTTTCACCGGATTTTCACTGACAGTCTTAGTTTTACTTATATGTTCTAATGAAATTATATAAATAAAATTGTGGAATCACCTATTGTACGAAATATTCAGGTATGAAATTTTTGCATGAACCCATTTAAATACTGGACTAGGAAAGCACTGAAATACATTACATTACTATATCTGGCTGAAAATAGATGGTCGACTAGGGTAAATGAATATCAAAACAGGGGTGCTTTTAAAATATTTTAAACATTTTTCGATTATGTTGATTATAACAAAATACTTTGATCTTTAAACTATTTAGTTTGGAAATTCTATGAAACAGGATTATTTTTAATTTCCTCTATGGAAATTCTATGAAACAGGATTATTTTTAATTTCCTCTAACAGTAATTCCGACTCGAGGGTTGCTTACACCTGAGACGAACGAACTAGAATTTGCGGTATTAAACTTTTTAAATACATCCCTGAATCCTGTTGCTAAGGTCATTTTAAATGCCTCCTGGTATTGAGTATAATTCTAATCTTCTGTAACGGAATACATACGGAGTTCTCAAAAGAAACCACATCTATTAAATAATCTAAACGTCAACATTCATTCGCTAGTCATATTATACCAGAAAATTCCGTATTAATCTTTGGATCAAATATTGATTAAGAAATGATGAATTCGGCTGTCTAGTGAAAATAAAACCAGATATTTAAAAAGCATCAGAAAATGATTCCTTTTTGAAGAGTAAGTATAAAAGAAATAATCCCTTAATCTGCCCTGAAAATGAGCATCCATTCCTTCCTTTCTGTTGTTGGCCGACGCTAACAAAACGACATCGTCGCGTCGCGACGAACGACGCCATGGTAACCCGATCCGGCATTGAACCCGCCCCTTTCAGATAGAATTGAAAAATTATTGGAATTCGAGAAAAAGACCATGTTAAGCTCGACCTACCGTCAAATAAAATCACTATTATTATCCAGTTTCTTTTATTTCGTTACTGGGTTGGAGACACAATGAAATTTTATATTTTCTACTTGAAGACGCGCGTTTATAAAATATGTATCAGACATTCCATATTGAAAGATTATTGAAGAATGCAGTTAATATTTCATAAAGACGCATTTTTAGTTTGGACGAAATATAATAAAATACATTTCACATAAATGTATCAGTTTTTACATTATCGTTTTCAAAGCAGGGTACAAACATCAAATTCTACGTTCTGATGGAGAAGTCACCATCTAAGACACTTTAGATGTTAAAGAACGCATTCAAAAATGAGATGATGAAAAAATCGACTGTGTACGAGTGGTACAAGCAAATATGTCGCTTGATAAACAAAGCAAAGTAATTAGGATGTTTTTTTACCTCCCGCTACCCTTGGTAAGGGAGGTATAGGGATCGTGCTAAAAATCGCATATCGAGATTTTGGTAAATGACCATGTTTTAAGGTCCCTAGAATCCAATTTTAACATTTTCACGATGATGTTTGTGTGTATGTGTGGATCCTCCACTCTAACTCAAATACTATCATTCAGAAAATTTTGAAACCTTGTATTTCAAACTTTTTCTGTAATGGAAAGAGCCCATTAGATTTTGGTGAAAATCGGGTAACTGGAAATGGCACTTTACTAGAAGCTCAAAATAGTTTCTTTTTTTCGAAAAATACCTTTAAGTGTTATTATTTCGAGATTAATGTTATTATAAAGATTATTAAATTTTCTATAGATTTGCATTAATACTTTTTCTATATATTTTATGGATAAATTTATAAAATTATCTATAATTTAAATCCCAGAGTCTACGCTTTAAACAAACAAAACGCAGTTATTCAATATTCAAATGTATGTCACTGACAGATAAATGTCACTATCAAAGAACTAATCACTTCAAAATAATATTAGTAACGTTTTAAAAAGAAAAAAGTAAATAGGACAATAGAAAAGGAATTCAATACAGTTTCCAGCAAAAGTAAATATGTAAACTATTATTAACGAAAGATGACTATTCAAGGTCATTTGTGAGCCGTCTGATATAATATTACTTGCAGATAACTCCATTGCATTTTGTATGCATAAGCGTACAACCTGAAATATTTATGGACACATTTTAACTGAAAAAATAAGAATAATTCATTTGAAAATTATGTTTCTTTCTAAATAATGCCTTTCTGAAAGATTTATGTTCTTCATTTATGTTTTTGCAAAATACGAAAACATAGACTTAACTTATAAACCAGGAATAATAATTTGATTTAAACGTCAACGCCACTGGGTAAATATTAGCACAGAGGGCAGTGTAGTAGATAATTAGGTATCTGTAATTCTACGACATATGTCATTATTATTTAGTGTGTTAGAAAGTAATGCCACTATTTACGTATATCTGTCACACCACATAAATTAAACAGACGTAGGTCAAATAATCTTTCTCTTTCTAATACAAAATGTTGCTAAGCTATACTGCTATAAAGTGATGTGTATTCTTTCTTCGAATAAATGACCTTGAATAGTCATCTTTCGTGAATAATAGCGTAAGTATGTATTTAGATTAATAAAAATTAACGATTCACAAAAATGTTTAAGCTAATCCTCATTTATGGATTAGTGAATTCTATTCTATCCCGGTATTTAATATGTAATCTTCATTTTATTATAGCTCCGGTGGCCCATGGTTAGAGCAATGCCTCATGTCATCGGGCTCTAGGTTCGAATCTCACTAAGGCATGGATGTGTGTGAATGTGAACCCACTAATTGGAATTTAATCCTGTTGAGGGGTTAAAAAAAACGTAGTTACTTGGATTAGATTAGACTATATTATAAGAAATAAACTGTCGAAATTAGAGTAAAATTCTCTAATCCAAAAATAAGGATTAACTTAATCTTTTTTGTGATTCGGTCTGTAAATGGCGGGAGGTATTGTGTTGGCCACATCAGATATTTTAATTTGCTTTCATAATAACGGAGACTGTTCTGCCGTATCCTGTATATGTACGAACACCTTATTTAATCCAGCCCAAAATGTCAACGTCTTTTTCAAGGATTTCCCTTCCCTTCAAGCCTTCAAGGGAACCACCTTTGTATAGATGTTAATTATATACCTTCATTTCTTTTCAATATCAATGCACAATACTTTCCTTCTTGAACTTGACTTTGAATATCCTCTTACGAAAGTCTAACAAAGAACTCTTTATAAAATACTACACCACATTTTAAGGCCGTTGTCCTATTCCTATAGTCGAAGACAGCATTTAATAAATCTATATGTATGTTGTAATAGATCCCGTGGCGCCATGCTAACAGTAGTCACTTGTTTATAAACAAAAAAGAGAATGTATGCATATAAACTATTAATTATTTTCAATTGTTGCTTAATTGAACTATAATTTGAATTAATTATTGTAATTATAAGTTGATAAGGGCTGTCTAGATCTAATAATAGTGAATTATCACGTTTTAAGATAATTTATTGACTTATTTGCGAGAAATTATTTGCTTTTTAAATTCTAGATCAAGGATATTTTGTTAATAGATACATTTTCTTTGAACTTTATATATTTTTTGCATGATCGAGTTATTTTTTATATTTACCGATAGTGTTTCCAAATTACTGAACGGTAAGTGATGTGACTCTGTAATACGAAATTTTAGATTAAATTTTGTTTTCCTCGAAAATCTATTAAGAGCTCCACATCAAATGTAGTATGACTAGCGAATGAAAGTGACGTTTAGATTATTTAATAGATGTGGTTTCTTTTGAAAACATTTCCCTACATTTGTTTTGAAAGGAAACTGACTGATGTATTCCGTTACAGAAGATTAAAATTGTACTCAATACCAGGAGGCATTTAAAATAATCTTAGCAACAGGATTCAGGGATGTATTAAAAAAAATTAATACCGCAAATTGTAGTGCGTTCGTCTCAAGTGTAAGTAACCCTCGAGTCGGAATTACTGTTAGAGGAAATTAAAAATAATCCTATTTCTTAGAATTGCCAAACTAAATATTTTAAAGATCAAAATATTTTGTAATAAACAACATTAATGTTTAAAATATTTTTTGCACCATCTGGTTATTTTTTATGTTTACCGATAGTGTTTCCAAGACAGTAGGTCTTATTTACAAATTACTGAACGGTAAGTGATGTGACTCACGTCGGTAAGTGATGTGCTTCACTTACAGTTCAGGAGGCGAGACGGTAAATAAATAAAAACTAAAATCAAAGCTTACTTCAAAAATAACAAATAATTTTTTTTAATATGTCAAAATAATTCTCAAATCTTATTTTTCTTTTAAATTTTGTGCGTCGATCGTGAAAAAATAGTATAAACATCACGAACGTTTAAGGAATTACCGATCTCAGACAAAATTATTGTCTTCGATCGGTAAACTGTCCTTAATACTTAATATACCTAATATTTCAGTCGATCGGGATTTTTTAATGTTTACCGATAGTGTTTCCAAGACAGTAGGTTTTATTTACAAATTATTGATCGGTAACCGATGTGAATCACTTATCGTTCAGACGACTAGACAGTAATAAAAACAACCCCAAAGCTTAGTTTAAAAAAGAAAACTACATTTTTACCTTCCGTCACCCTTAGGTAAGGAGGTATTGTCTTTGGTCAAAAAATTAGGTGGTGAGTTTTTGATGAATAAGCACGTTTTAGGGTCCCTAGAATACGATTTTACTATTTTTACGATGATGTCTGGTATGTATGTATGGATGGATAGATGGATGTATGGATGGATGTATGGATGGATGTATGAATGGATGTATGAATGGATGTATGGATGGATGTATGAATGGATGGATGGATGTATGGATAGATATATGAATGGATGTATGGATGGATGTATGGATGGATGGATGTATGGATAGATGTATGGATGGATGGATGTATGTGTGTGTGTGTGTGACGATTTTTTCGGATCCGATAACTCTAATATTACTATTCAAAAAATTATAATTCTTTCGTATTCCTTTTCTTTACATCCATATGAAGAGCTGATTAGATTTTGGTTATAATTGGTCGACCGAAAGTACCCTCATTTGAAGATTTTAACAGTTTTTCTTGAAAAAACGCTGTTAAATATCATTTTTTTAAAGGAAGTATTGTAATCGCGAAAATTTCGGATTTCAGATTTCAACGGAAATATCCATTTTGACCATCCCTGAATCCATTTTGACTAATTTCGTCGTGACGTCTGTACGTACGTATCTCGCATAACTCAAAAACGGTAAGCCGTAGAAAGTTGACATTCTGTATTTAGGATTGCTATAACATCTAGTTGTACACCTCCCTTTTTGGTCATTATATAATTTCCAGAAATTGTACTTTATTTGAAGCCTATAATAGATTTTAATGAAAAACTATTTTAAAATATAATCCAAAACTTTTCAAATTTGGTATATAGGACTTTTATGTCAATTGGAATAACAGTAGATTTTGGTTAAAACAGGCTACCGGAAGTGATATATTACCTGAAGTTGTTAACAGTTTTTCTTGAATAAAATGGTTTCATTTTGATTTTAGAAATAAATGCTTCAAATAAGAGTTTTAGAGAATAAAATTCTGCGTCTAGCACATCAAGTATTATTAAATTAGCCCTTTGTATAAGCGAGATATGTAAATTTAAAACTTACATATTTATTGGGTTTATATAATGAAGCTTGCTATGGATTAGGACAAAAATTTACAAAAAAATAAAAAAATAGATGTTAATGTAAATATTTAAAGAGATAGAATATATGCGCAATGGGGATCTGCGCATAGTAAGAATAACTGAGATCTATGGCGTTTGTTTCTAAAAAATTTAGACGTAAAATGTGAGAATATCTCAGATAACTTTAAAAAATCTTATCGAAATAAGTTACAAAAGCTTTTATTGAAGGTAAAATGTCTAACGATGCAAATTTTCACTGAGAATACAGGTATTTTAATAACTGTAATATTTTTGACGTTTCGTTTGACAGCCTAACTGGCAGTTGTTCGCGCCATTTTCTTACTATTTGCAGCGATAGAAAGAGATAGCCGTTAAATTGAAAAGGTATATTATTTCAAATACGTGCAATTTTATAATTGGGTCTATACTTCATATTGGTCTTGCGTACAAGGAAGTCGTGTGGTGTCCACATCAGATTTTTTCACATTTAATATTATTATAAATATTAAAGAATATTTTATATTCTATACGATTTGATTACATTTTATACTTCATATTCAGTGGATATAGAGTCAAAAATTGTAAAGAAATAATGTGTTAAAGTCTTTAAGTTAACAATAAGGCAAAAACATCTTTGAAGAATGCAACATTTCTTCGTAGACAGCTAAAGAAATCTGCCATTGTTATTCTGCTCACGTACATGTGTTAATTGTTATCCAGTTGAACTGGTTACGTCTTTTCCATTTTCAACATGGCGACAATCTTTAAGTAATGTCGATAAATGCGGCGACGTGCAAGACAGAAAAACTTGTTCTATTTCAAATGCAATTCTAACATGGGATTAAAAATACGTTACGTTGCCCAGAACAAGAAGGATGCCGCGATAGCATCACGTAAAGAAATAAATAAAAAATCTGGTGTGGCCAACACAATACCTCCCGCCATTTGCAACCCCAGTCACAAAAAATATTAAGTTAATCCTTATTTTTGGATTAGCGAATTTTGTCAGTTTATTTCTTAAAATATAGTCTAATCTAATCCAAGTAACTATCTTTTTTTTAAACCCCTCAACAGGATTAAATCCTAATTACAGAGTGGATTCACATTCACACACATCCATGCCTTAGTGGGATTCGAACTCAGTGCCCCGATGGTACTCATGACATGAGCCACTGGAGCTATAATAAAACGAAGATTACCTTTTAAATACCGGGATAGAACAGAATTCACTAATCCAAAAATGAGGATTAGCTTAAACATTTTTGTGAATCGTTAATTTTTATTAATCTAAATACATACCTACATATTTAGTTATGCTAGAAACTGTATTGAATTCCTTTTCTATTGTTCTATTTACTTTTTTCATATATAATATCATAAGTGGTAAATTTTTGCCGGTAAAATTTTCATATTGTTACGAGAGCTGGTTGCGTAGCAATTTATTGAGTGACAATTGACAAAAAAATCACGAGCTGTCAAACGAGTGATTTTTGGTTAATGTCACGAGATATATTGGCAACAAGCTCGAGTAAAGTAATCGGAAAATTTTTCCAGGATAAAATTTAACCACGAATGGTATTCGGATGACTATTTCCAAAATAAAAATCAGGTAATCATTTATGAATTTTTTTTCTTGACAAAAATCTAATTTTTATTGTGTTTTGAGCAGTTATATTTGTTAACTCTTTCAACGTTTTAAATAGATTCCTGTCCGAATCGACTCGTTTTTAATAAAAACTGAGAACACTGAAAATATACACACTTTGTCAGGTATGTAAACAATATGTTTCTAAAACGTCAAAAAAATTTCGCTTACTTGTAAAAATACGACATCTTATTGGCTTAAAGGGTGCGATAAAATTTTTGTGACGATGTTTTGTCGAAATGATACTTGGTAACTAGGTAGAATCCTGAATTTGGATTGGCTTATAAATTTATGAGTGAAATAGTATTTATAAAACGTTACTAATAATATTTCTATCTATAGAAAATTTAATAATCTTTAATTTTTATAATAACATTAATCTCGAAAAAATAACATTTAAAGGTATTTTTCAAAGAAAAACTATTTTGAGCTTCTAGTAGAGTGCCATTTCCGGTTATCCGATTTTCACCAAAATCTAATGGGCTCTTTCCATTACAGAAAAACTTAGAATACAAGGTTTCAAAATTTTCTGAATGATAGTATTTGAGTTAGAGTGAAGAATCCACACATACACACAGACATCATCGTGAAAATGTTAAAATTGGATTCTAGGGACCTCAAAACGTGGTGATTTAGCAAAATCTCGATATGCGATTTTTAGCACGATCCCTATACCTCCCTTACCAAGGGTAGCGGGAGGTAAAAATGAAAATGAAGGGACAACGTTTTCCTAATCCATTATAGGTGATGGAAAATTCAACGAGACAGTTGAAGGCACTCTAATGTAAAAATGTTGTACCTGTTTTCATATATACTTAATATCATAAGTGGTAAATTTTTACCGGAAAAATTTTCAGATTGTTACGAGTGCTGGTTGCCTAGCAATTTATTGAGTGACATTGACAAAAAAATCACGAGTTGTCAAACGAGTGATTTTTGATCAATGTCACGAGATAAATTGGCAACAGGCTCGAGTAAAGCAATCGGAAAATTTTTCCAGGATAAAATTTAACCACGAATAGTATTCGGATGACTATTTCCAAAATAAAAATCAGGTAATCATTTATATATTTTTTTCTTGACAAAAATCTTCTAATTTTTATTGTGTTTTAAGAAATTATATTAAAGTTAGCTTTTTCAACGTTTGAAATAGATTCTGTCCGAATCGACTAGTTTTTAATAAAAACTGATAACACTGAAAATATACGCAATTTGACAGGTATGTAAACAATGTTTCTAAAACTTCAAAAAAATTTCGCTTATCAAAACTCACTTACTTGTAAAAATACGACATTTTGTTGGCTTAAAGGGTGCGATAAAATTGTTGTAACGGTGTTTTGTCGAAATGAAACTTGGTAACTAGGTAGAATCCTGAATTTGGTTTGGCTTATAAATTTATGAGTGAAATAGTCAATAAAATATTATTGGTCCATTCAATAATTTTAAATTCTGCTAGTGATAAATATTAAATTAATATATAACTAACTGGCGATATTATAAATAACTATCAGAAAAGTAGTGTTTCTATTTTGCATTTAACAGAACTACGCCTTCAGAAATATTTATTTATTGGTTATCTTTTCATAAAACATGTTTCAATTCGAATCGATCAGACCCACGTTTCTTTCTATTCCGATGAAGCCATTAGCTGCCATATTCAATCGTTAAAAACAAGAATCTCGCCTCGACGGGATAACGGTAGAAAGATGTACTAGTCTTGCAGCCATTCCCGGTATGGTCTGCCGAGGTGTATACTCGCCTTAATACATTCAGGACACTGTACGGTAAGTTTTACACTAGCAGGAAAATCAGTGATATTAATTAAAACATTAATGATGTATGAGTATTTTAGATAAAGCACGCCCAGTCTTCAAAATTTATTAAAGACTGTTTTTGGTATGACTAGCGAATGAAAGTTGACGTTTAAATTATTTTATAGATGTGGTTTCTTTTGAAACCCTAGAGAAGAATAGAATTTACGAAATATTCAGGTAAGAAATTTTTGTATGAATCCATTTAAATATTGGACTAGGAAAGCACAGAAATACATTACTATGTCTGGCTGAAAATAGATGGCAGACTAGGATAACTGAATCTTAATATATGGGTGCGTTAAAAATATTTTAAACATTTTTTGTTTATGTTTATTATAACAAAATATTTTGATCTTTAAACTATTTAGTTTGACAATTCTATGAAGTAGGATTATTTTTAATTTCCTCTAACAGTAATTCCGACTCGAGGGTTGCTTACACCTGAGACGAACGAACTAGAATTTGCGGTATTAAATTTTTACATACATCCATGAATCCTGTTGCTAAGGTCATTTTAAATGCCTCCTGGTATTGAGTATAATTCTAATCTTCTGCAACGGAATACATAAGGGCAGTGGCGTAACTAAGAGTTCGGGGGCCATACTAGGCTCTCTTTCATCTGAGCTGACATGTTAAGAAGCAAAATAACCAATATGGGAGGCCTGAAAATTCAAGATTAGGCACCTTTACATCCCACCAAAGTCATATGTTGTGGCATTTCTACGAAAATGTGATTGGCTCATTTTTTTTTTTAATGAAACTGTTAGCACAGTCCACTGGTGAAAGTTACAGGGAATTGATTCTTACATTTTTGGTATCCCAAATGAAAGAACTTGGACAAAATATGCTACCAGCAAGATGGGATCAGTATCATACAGTTTAAATAGTAGCAATTTTGCGAAAATCATTCTCGTATCGTAATTTAATCCCACGTTTTGGTAATATACATTGGCCGCTAGGTATCCTGATTTAACAGCCCCAGACTTCTTTTTATGGGGTTATTTTAAAGGAAAACTCTGGATCACTTGCAGGAAAATAATTGCTAAGAAATCGAAATTCTACCGGCCGAAATGTGATATAAAATAAAGAGCTTGATTTTGCATAGCGGATAAGGGGCCCCTTAGCCAATATTATTTTTGGAAATTGATATTTAAAAAAACAAAGGACTAAATAAATTTGTATGTTGCTACAAAAAAAAAAGATTAAATTCAAAATTTCGCAGTAGTAACAAAATTATAAATCATGTAAATTGGGGCCTCTCTAGAGTCGGGGGCCGGCCCGCAATGCGGGCCCTGCGGGCCCGTTAGTTACGCCACTGCATAAGGGTTAGTTTCCTTTCAAATCAAATATAGGGAAATATTTTCAAAAGAAACCACATCTATTAAATAATCTAAACATCAACTCTCATTCGCTAGTCATACCATACCATACTAGCGATGATTTTGTACAAAAGCCTAGCCATCACGGCGGCAGAGCCCCCGAAGTTACACGATGTCTTCCGAGTGGAAAATTAGACTCATTTTTTTAAGAAACTAAAAAAGAATCGTGACAAAACAATAACACGAAACAAATAACAATTAAAGATTTTCTAGAACAACAAAACGCTTTGAATTTATATAAAGTGTCTTAAAAAGTAATGAGAAGGACCCCATTAAAAGTTGAATTAGTTTTTAGAAAACTTTCCAAATTGAAAGTAAATATTATCCTCAATTATCTTGCAATATTTCTGTGATGTGTTTCTGGTTGAAGTTTCTTAATCATGTTTCTGAGGCTAACGAAATAGATTCTGCGTTTTACGTCCGTTTCCGGTTAGTTTCAGTCCCTTCCGGTCCGCGGACGGCTCGTAAAAACCAACAACAATTTGTTACAAACTACCAGCCCTGTTTTTGGGTTGCAACCCTTACTGAAGGTTTATTGTCCATTTTATACGACCTTCAACATTCGTCAAGGGGAGAAATAAATTTCCTGTGGTTGATTCTTACGGACCAGCAGTTCCTGACATTTTCAAGAAGAAGAATTTAATATTATATGTTCCCTATAGGATTTAAAATTAAAACACTAATAATGTTGACATTGGCTGTTCTTGCATTAAGCTAAGATTTAATTGGACTAATGACACATTTCAAAACAAAAAAATTAATTTTTAAACATTCTATGAGCCTAGTATGTAAACTATTATTCACGAAAGATGACTATAAAAGGTCATTTGTGAGCCGTCTGATATAATATTACTTGCAGATAACTTCATTGCATATCGTATGTATAGACGTACTATGGACATATTTTATCTGAAAAAATAAGAGTAATTTATTTTAAAATTATGTTTCTTTCTAAATAATGTCTTTCTGAAAGATTTATGTTCTTCACTTATGTTTTTGCAAAATTCAAAAACAAAGACTTAACTTATAAACCAAGGAATAATAATTTGATTTAAACGTCAACGCCACTGGGTAAATATTAGCACAGAGGGCAGTGTAATAGATAATTAGTTATCTGTAATTCTACGACATACGTTATTATTATTTATAGTGTGTTAGAAAGTAATGCCACTATTTACGTATATCTGTCACGCCAAATAAATTAAACAGACATACGTCAAAAAATCTTTCTCTGTCTAATACAAAATGTTGCTAAGCTACTGCTGTAAATTGATGTGTATTCTTTCTTCGAAAGAATGACCTTGAATAGTCATCTTTCGTGAATAATAGTGTACATACCTACACTCTATATCTCCCAGTTGATCCCCACGTCATCAATTTCTGATGCAAGAATTACAAAACTTTTTTCTAGCATTTTTGTCGGACACACATGGCACATATGGGACTTTTATTCGCTATCTCTTTGCCGTCGGGTTTTCAGAGGGGTATACGCTATCTCCGTCTAACCAACGCCAAAAAATGAAATAGAAACCGTATTGTAACCGCGGTAACGAGTGTCATTTTCAAATATTTGAATTATTTGAATATTCACGTCATCTGTCATTCATGTAATTAAGGAGATTTTGGCGTCGATAATAATTTGTGCTTCGTTGTGTATTGGTAATTTTGTTAATTCTTGGGGTTAAACATATTGTGCCTTTTGCTATTGCAAAGACGGTGTTTCTAAGATTTCCGACAAGTATTGCAACATATTGCTTTTGGACAATACAAAGAGGTATATTTCATCCATAATACTTATATCATATTTATGCAATTGGTTTATTATTTCTAAATAATAAATAACGAAATTGACACAAAATAGGTCATACTGTTAGTTTTTATCAGTTTTGACATTACATCATAGTTATTCAAAAGCAAAATACGTGTCACTTCAAATTTTGATGAATAATAATATTCATACAATAAGTATATGTTATATTAGTGAACAACAAAATTATTGCAAATAAAATATTGAAAATGTCAAACATGCCAAAGTCCTGTCATACTCCACCTAATATTAAACTAGAAAATTAAATCCCTATAATAAAACCATGGTAACAATATGACGTCATCAATTCCCTCCCACCCCTGGCGATTTGAACCATATGTTTACTATTGATGACGTGGGGTCAAGTCGTGAAAACGGACTTTACAGACAACACGAATTAGACACAAACAAAACACTTCAATACACATACCCTGACGATAACCCTATCACTACATTTTTCAATAAACACTGAACGGTATTGTGGTAACACGTCTGGTTTTTGAATAATCCTTACGTCACAATTAAAGTCTAATTAGTTAAGAAACTACTAATTACTTATTGATTATAACAATATTAATCATCATATAATGTTGTATAATCATTTCGGGCATTCTTAACTTCACTCTCTGATATACACTTACGTGCATAGAAATCAACCACTTTGCTGTTTTGACTTTAAATATTTTATTTTTTTTAGAAACTAGCCGACAGATTAAAATAAAACTTTGCCTTTGAAACATCATTTAATACGATTTAAACATGAGCCTAAATTACGAGCCCAAATTCATACTAGTTGGACCGGGTAACATTTTCAACAAATCAAATTATAAAACTTACGCAAATGGTCAAAATTAGAGTAAAATTCGCTAATGCAAAATAAGGATTAACTTAATCTTTTTTGTGACTCGAGTTTTTTAATATTATGAATGGCTTCAAAATTAAACGAACTTTGATTTAAAATTATAAAAGAAAAATAGAGCGGAGGACCCTATTCTTTCACATTTTTTTCTTTTATACACTACGAATAATACATGTACGGCATTTTGGCCATGACTTACCTCTAGGTTGAACATCCTGGTTATGCGTGGAGCCGGGGGCAAGAAACACAGCATCCTCTGAAGAAGCGTACCCGGCACTCCCGAAGGAAGATCCAGAGTGCCGGAATTCGTGAGGTACCGCCGGCGGCGCCACTTTTTTCGCCGTGGCGGCCGGCTTCGGCGTGCGGGACATTCCGCCTACTGCAAATAAGAAAATACCATATTAATAATAATATAGATGGTTTGGGATAATGTCTCTATTTATAGGACTTGTGAATTTATCAAGAATATTGTTGTTGGTGGTTATAATTAATGTCCTACTGGTATATTATTATATAACGCATAACTCCCAAGGGCATTATGAGTTGTTGCTATAGTAATGTTGTCATTAGTGATGCACGCGAGGCGAGACGAGACGAGAAATATAAAATATTGATTTCTTCTCGTTTTCGAATCTGTAATCTCGATCTAGCTATCGTTCTCGCACATTTTTTGCGTTACGTCTCGTTCTCGCAAGAGTCTCGCTATAAAAATAAGCGCTTGCCCACTACGTATTTACGTAACAGTTTAACTACAAGCACCAATCGCACCGTCTTCCGTGTATTTGCAGTCGTATAAGTATCAATATAATAGACGAAACACTAAATTCTGGTCAACAAATAATTTCAATACGAACATAATGTTTATTCATTGACGGTCACTAGAAAATGTGATAAGTTGGTAAATAATTTAATTTACCTGTAAAATATCCAGTTTTTCACCAAATTGTGATCTCTAAACTATTTCAATACATTCTGTCATCGGTAAAACGAATTAAAACATTAAACAATTCTGTTTTGTAACTTTGTAAATCGCCGGCAACCAATCACTCCACTTCTCTCCGTTTTGGCTCCCATCGACGCTGAATATAGCATCCTTTACTTTTTAGGGGCGGGAAGAAAATGATCACCGTGGTTTTAATTGGGGTGAATTAGGGACTGAAATATTGGAGAAAACTAGTTCTACTGAATTCAAAATAGATTTTGTTTTTATTTTGCATTTCCTCGCTCTGGAACCGATACCAATCGACTCTAAATAGACTCAATATTATAGTGAATTCATATAATTTTTTGTACGGTGCATTTTTTATTGAATTTATGAATCAAAGCTATAAATTTACAAATACTTTTTATTGCGAGACTCTCGCGAGAATGTCGCGAGATTTCTCGCTTCTCGTAGTTGTTATATCGATCTCGCCTCGAATTTTAAACTGTAATATCGCTCTCGTTCTCGTTTCGCATAAAGCTACGAGACGAGACGATATGCGAGAGTACTCTCGCCTCGTCGTGCATCACTACACCTACTTCGTAAATTTTACTATTATTTATTATTAATGAATATACATTTATAGTATATTCCGTAATTTAACCACGGCCGTGGTTATGGTTCAAGTGGTCAGGTTATGGCCACTGAAAACTGGTTGTGATTCGGAACATCTTGCTTAATTTGTGTCGGTAAAGCAGGAAACCACCGCGTCATTAGAAATAAGTAACAACATAACTTTTTTCTATCCTTTTACTAACGTAAATATTATACATATCAATATATAGTATTTAGTAATTATATGTTTATACAATATTATTTATTATATTATAAGAAATAAGAATATGACCACAACAACCACAAAAAATTTGTGGTCGTCGTGGTCACGAAAAAGTAACCAAAACTTTCAGGAACCACATTCCGAAATTGAACCGCATTACGGAACGCATAACCAGAACCTTGGTTACCGCGGTTAAGTTACGGAATATACTATTAATTGATCATATTGTTTACTAACAAGATGAAATAACAGATAACATATATTCTTTACGCGTTCTATTAGTTAACAAGATTACCGATCATTAGATATCTCTAAATTAATTAAACAAATTCCCGCTTTATCTTCGACTTAATCCTAATTCTAGTAGCGCCTTTTCTCAATTACCATTAGATTAGCTAATGCTTAATCAATTTGACATACAGCGTGGGCTTCATAAATTAAACAAAATACCATTCATGCATTTAAATGTTTGTGATTTCTGCATTCACAGCTAAATTATGATTTATTCGATATTAATTATCTTACAGTACGCCTACTGTCTACAAACATTTTGCAATAAATTTTCGAGATATGTACTAAGATTTGATTTATGAGTGGTGTCAACAAGATTTCAGTTTAAATTTAACTGATTCTAATATCAAAATATTCATTAACTATACGGTGAATGCGTGTTAGAGATATTTAATAAATGAGGTAGATGTTGTACATAATTTCAAGAAGGAATTTATCATTAATTTTCTTCAGATGTTTGGACATTTTTTAATAATACGAAGATTAACTTTTTCTTTAATAATTTTACAATCTGGCTACAATTTACACACGCTTTCCTTTTGCTCACTACAGGTGCATTGAAGTGTGAATGGAGTCATTATATAATATGCGGTCAAAGTCTTTAAATTTAAAGTATAAACCATAAATCTAAACCTAATTTTTTAAAATATCGGCAGAGCAGTACTCAACAAGACACCAGTGCGCCGTGAAACTGTCATTCGCTTGGCATTATTGGTTATATTTCAGCAATTAAGTTATGACAGTCTCCATGTTCTTCTCGCATTTGTTTAAAAAGCCGAATCCACCAAGTGAATTCTAAATAAAGATGGGTGTATATATCTATATCATTTCAAACCCGTTCTCATTGGTGAACTTTATGAAGTCAAACTAAATCATAAACTTAAAGTTTGTACCTTGCAATGTTTAGCTTTATGATTTGGATTTAGTGACCCCAAATTCTGAAGTATGAATGGAGTCATTACATAATAAGCGGCCAAAGTCTTTAAATCTAAAGTACAAACCATAAATTTAAACCTAATTTTCATTTGTGAATGCACCTTTAATGGTAATAAAGTAAGCCAGATAGTTATTATATCATTTCAAATTATATATTTGTTTGATTTACTTACAGAAATACGTATGAGTAGTGTTAAATATTAATTTATGTAAACCTTCGATAATACATATTATACGTAAATAGAAATCAGGTAACTATAGTGACATTTCCACAGGGTAACTGTACGACTGTAGTGACGCGGACGTCACAACACGGCTACCATTTTACGCCAAACACTTTAATTGCATTATTATTGATATAAAAATACACAATATATAGCAATATTTATTTCGTTTTCATTTATTTATATTCAAAATTCATATGCGACATAATTTCTAAAAAGCCGAAGACTTGAACGGGCCCATTATTTAAAAATTGTAAATATGTCCCCCCAAATATAGATTGGATTTTTTTTGTGGAAACAAATTGATAAAACGCTACATTGGCGATCCGCCAGAAGCCAATCAGTTCGCTTCGCTTCGTGTTTGCTCCCATCGATGCTTAATATAACATCCCTAACTTTTTAGGGACGGCAAGAACTACATTAACCGTGGTTTTAACTGGGATGAAGGAGGGGCTGGAATTAATATTGGACAAATTTAGTTCTGTTGGACCCGTTGTTTCTAGCTGATTCTCTCGTGTTTTATGAAGACCATTCTCTCACTAACTCTAAAGCGACTGTCAAGAAACGTAACACTGGCAAACGTTCACGGAGTGTGTATTACTCTTTTATTTGGTGACAGATCTACTATTCTGAGAACGAAGTTATTATTTAGGGACAGAGAAAGAAATAAATTATGGTGATCAAGCTTTTACATTGTATACAATTTGGCATTAATTTAGGCATTCATGACTGAAGACACTTTTAATTAATTTGAGAATAAATATATTTCGTAATGATAATATAAACTTTGATGACAAAATATTGTTCCCTTTTGTATCACAACCAAGCAAATTGGCAACCCTATAAATCAGTAAAAGGCGAGACGATATATTTATTTATAATGTCTTTCCCAATAATCTTCTAATGTTTGCAACCCTTAACGATTCGTAGTTATCCACATCTGCTCGGGTGGTATCAACCCTAACGTTCCTATCATTTCTAAATTAGCGACGAAACAGTAATTAAAGAAACTTGTAGCGTCCGTATCCAACTCATTACAAACTGCTAACTGCTCTACACTTAGATAAATTATTATCTGTTTATATTAAAATCTAAAGACAAACTTTTGGAACTTGCGGTAGGATGAGACAGTAGATGAATTGGGGCTTTAATTGCAGAGAAATCAAATTAGAGAGATTTACATGTCTATATAGGAAGTAAATAATCTTCAATTTAGTAAAGCAGATAAAGAAAATCTGATGTGGCCTGTACATGACCTCCCGCCAATTCCAAGTTTGTAAATAAAATCTAATTTGTTGTTCCAATAAATAGAAAAGTCTGTAATACGAAATTTTAGATTATATTTTTTTTCCTCGAAAATCTATTAGGAGCTCCACATCAAATATAGTATGACTAGCGAATGAAAGTTGACGTTTAGATTATTTAATAGATGTAGTTTCTTTTGAAAACATTTTTCTATACAGGTGTCTCACAACTCGCGCCCCAGACGAAACTGACACGACAATAGGTTGCCAACAAATAGAAGAAAATGATTTGCGGCTGGTTGCATAACGGAGTTACAAGACTTTTTAATCCACCAATCCCGGAAGGATATCTTGAGGTGTGATGATATTATTACAATATAAAACTGGTTGCTAGGTTTTAAAAATACTACTAGTGAGTTACAAAATTTGTTTGACTTACTGTAATTTTGACACTTTAGAGTTGACTTTTCACTGTCAACAAATTTAGGTTAGCGAAGGTGTCATCCGAGATCATCATTTATATAGTGCAACGTGTTGTAGCAGCTGTGTAAAATGTGTTAAACAAAAATATTATTGTCATTTGATCTGGCATAATTTGTTCGGTCTCATGCGTCATTGCGATGGCTCTCAATATCACTTTATGATCCATAAGATTTCTATCCGCAAAACGTTCCGAATAGACTCGCGCTGCCTCTCTGGCGTTACGTCCATATTCTCCGAAAATTATAATCATTTCTAAGTAATCAGCGGTTGAATACATGGTAAGAATTTGCCTTTTTTTATTCACCCTGTCAAATTTAATTTGGCATTGACATTTTTCGAAAACTACAGTCGCCCACACATTTTAAAGAAGATTTGATTTGTATCTATAGTAACGTAAAATTACGGCAAACACACGTTAAAGGTGTAGGTCTCTGATTGGTCAATTTTAAGACGTATTTTATCGAATATCTATTAAGCTAGATTTTTTTTTTCTTCGAAATTACACATCCGAGTGCAGTCTCGTGTTTCCTTATTCGCTCTAGGGCGCGAGTTGTGAGACAGCCTGTATTTGATTTGAAAGGAAACTGACCCTTATGTATTCTGTTACAGAAGATTAGAGTTGTACTCAATACCAGGAGGCATTTAAAATGACCTTAGCAACAGGATTCAGAGATATATTTAAAAAAA
Organism: Harpalus rubripes; assembly: GCA_963082715.1. Classification (NCBI taxonomy): domain Eukaryota; kingdom Metazoa; phylum Arthropoda; class Insecta; order Coleoptera; family Carabidae; genus Harpalus; species Harpalus rubripes. The sequence goes on from OY720462.1 coordinate 5,578,745, forward strand.
ATTAATACCGCAAATTGTAGTTCGTTCGTCTCAGGTGTAAGTAACCCTCGAGTCGGAATTACTGTTAGAGGAAATTAAAAATAATCCTATTTTATAGAATTGCCAAACTAAATAGTTTAAAGATCAAAATATTTTGTTATAAACAACATAAACGAAAAATATTTAAAATCTTTTAAACGCACCCTTATTTTGATATTCAGTTACCCTAGTCGGCCATCTATTTTCAGCCAAACATAGTAATGTATTTCTGTGCTTTCCTAGTCCAGTATTTAAATGGGTTCATGCAAAAATTTCATACCTGAATATTTCGTACAATTCTATTCTATTCTAGGATTTCAAGAGAAACGACATCTATAAAATAATTTAAACGTCAACTTTCATTCGCTAGTCATACCATACTACTTCCGGTTTACCATATATAGTCAAATCTAATAAGTTGTTTCACACAGACATCATTGTAAAAATAGTAAAAACGTGTTGTGGGAACCCTAAGGCTTGATTTACATTAGCGGTACAATGTCGGTACACTAACGGTACGATACTTCTTGGTCCAATGTATTTTAGTAGACCCATTTACATCTACGTTCTCAGTACGATGACGGTACGATGACGGCCCAGTGATATTTACTGATTTACATTAGCGATACGACCAGGGTACAGTATAGTTTTGTTTCTATTGAAAAAATATTGTATATCATAGTAACAGCATAGTATTTCCATGCGAGAGAGTGGAAGGTTGCGTTTGAAAAGTACGTGCACTTCAAGTTGACGTTCATGCCAAGATCAACCGAATGAAAGTAAACATATGCTAGTAAGTGATTGACATTTGACATGTTTTTGACTTTTTCATATTTGTCTTTTAGTTAAACCAAAATGTAGTCAAAATGAGCTAGAAATGAGAAATGATTATACATATACATTTATTGAACAAAAGTTCTCTGCTTATAACAAAAACGTGAAATATATACTACAGATTATTACAGAAAGTACATAAAAAATAGTATCGTTTTGTAAAATTTTCTAGATTTTCTTCATTTTCCTCCAAGTCGGTATTTGATAAATTTTTAAACATTGCACGATATTTTCTACTATTGATAGAAACATGACATATGCACCACAAACTGTCATAATACATAAAAGACAAAACTATATTGTCATGGTATTTTATTATGTTCGTACCGTCGTGGTACCGTCCAATGTAATTGACATACCGTCATTGTACCGCTAATGTAAATCACTGACAACTCACCATCGAACTTTTGGACCAAAAACAGTACCTCCCTTACCTACGTTATGACGGGAGGTAAAAATGGCCTTCCCAACAACTTTATTAATTCAAATTGATTATTTCTCCTCAAAACAATTCTTTTCTAATTCCTTGTGTAAAAAACCCGAGAAAAACTTTTAAGTGTTAGTTGATACTGTTTGCCATCATGTCTTTGGAAGGAACGTAGAGAAGAGACAACTGTAAATGAAGGAGAAAAAGAAAGGAAAAAGACCAGCCAGTTCTGATTGATGCGGTAAGGAGAAATTTTTTGTTGTATATCAGAGGAGTTCGACGACAGTATCTTAACTCCGTAATGACGCTTCTCATTAGAACTTTGAGATGGATTTTCCACGCGTACTGTGATTAGAACACGTGGTATTCGAACGTGGTAAACGAAAAGAGGGAGATAGTTAACAAAATTATTCTTTTAGTTAAGTTAGGTTTTTTACCTTCCGTCACCTTTAGGTAAGGAAGGTATTGTCTTTGGTCAAAAAATTCGATGATGAGGTTTTAATCAATAAGCTCGTTTTAGGGACCTTAGAATACGATTTTACTATTTTTATGATGATGTCTGTATGTGTGTAACAAAAATTTCATCTGCGATAACTCTAATACTACAATTTCAAAAATTATAATTCTTTCGTATTCTTCGTTACATCCATATGAAGAGCTGATTAGATTTTGGTTACAATTGATCAATCGGAAGTATCCTCATTTGAAGATTTTAACAGTTTTTCTTGAAAAAACTATGTTAAATATCATTTTTTCACATTTGATGTTATTATAAATATTAAAGAATATTTTAATGTCTATACGATTTGACTGCATTTTATACTTAATATTAAACGGATATAGAGTTAAAAAATTATAAAGGAATTAAATTTCATAAAGTAGCCATAGCTATGGAAACAGCTACTATATTAAGAAAATTCTGATTGAAAGATGTCATTGTCAAGTGAAATTGACATAGTGTGTTTGTCTTATAATTTTACTGGAAATATAGGATCTTTTGCTAGAAATTTTCTGTATGGAATTTGTATAAAATACATACATCTGCCGGAAGGTAATGTACAAGAAATAGAATCTTTTGCAAGGAACTATCTGTATGAAATTTGTACAAAATACATAGAACTGACGGAAGGTAATGTGCTGGCCACATCAGAGTTTTGATATACGACTGATTTTTTACTTCCTTGTATAAAGTAAAGGAAGTATTGTAATCGCGAAAAATTTCGGTTTTCAGATTTCAACGGAAATATCCATTTTGGCCATCCCTGAATCCATTTTGACTAATTTCGTCGTGACGTCTGTACGTATAACATCTAGTTGTGCACCTCCCTTTTTGGTTATTACATAATTTCCAGAAATGGTACTTTATTTGAAGCCTATAATAGATTTTAATGAAAAACTATTTTAAAATATAATCCAAAACTTTTCAAATTTGGTATATAAGACTTTTACATCAATTGGAATAACATAGCAGATTTTGGTTAAAACAGGCTAACCGGAAGTGATATATTACCTGAAGTTGTTAACAGTTTTTCTTGAATAAAATGGCTTCATTTTGATTTTAGAAATAAATGCTTCAAATAAAAATTTTAGAGAATTAAATTCTGTGTCTAGCACATCAAGTATTATTAAATTAGCCATTTGTATAAGCGAGGTATGTAAATTTAAATCTTATATACTTTTTGGTTTTTGTAATGAAGCTTGCTATGGATTAGAACAAAAAATAACGAAAACATAAAAAAATAGATGTTAATGTCAAATTACGTCAAATACGTGCAATTTTATAATTGGGTCTATACTTCATATTGGTCTTGCGTTCAAGGAAGTCGTGTGGTGTCCACATCAGATTTTTTCTTTAAGCAAAGAGGTCACAGAATACATTGCTTTAAAGTATTGATTGATATATTTAAAAATAAACATGCACTATTGGTTCTTGTCAATCTGTAATTACTGAAATTATACATTGATCACAGAAATATCATATTGTGCATTAGTAGGTACATTAATTCTGTTGTGCACGATATTCATCACTTAACATGATTATCAAATATTAGTTTATAATTCTGATTGTTTATCTCATTGATCTTTAGTTTGTCGTTTATTAAAATGGGGTATTTTTCACTGGAAACTAGCAGCACTTATTTCCTAGACAAATGAGCAAAAACTACAGGAATTATCGATGAACGATTTTTCATAGCAGGAACTCATCCGAGGATAGGCAAGTGGCCAAGTTGTAGCATTAAACCGTTTGCTTCGGCCAGTGAACTCCGATAATGTTGATAAATTATATTTTGATTCACCCTAGATAAGGCAGAAAAGAATAGATACTTTGTATTCCATTCTTGTGCATTATAGTTTGTCTATTGAAAGTTGAAGTTTGAATTAGTTTTCCACTACTAACTTAAACCCATCATTATTATGTCATTATTGTTCCGAGGAATTGTTTTTCTATAGTATCAATAACGTATGTAACAAAGTTTTGAGAAAAAGTAGTTGGATCTCTTCATCAAATAGAACGAATTTTTACCTTCCGTCACCTTTAGGTAAGGAAGGTATTGTCTTTGGCCAAAAAATTCGGTGGGGAGTTTTTGATGAATAAGCACGTTTTAGGGTCCCTACAATACGATTTTACTATTTTTACGATGATGTCTGCATGTGTGTGTGTCTGTATGTGACAAAATTTTCTAATGCGATAACTCTAATACTCCAAAAATTATAATTCTTTCGTATTCCTCTTCGTTACATCCATATGAATAGCTGATTAGATTTTGGTTAGAATTGATCAACCGGAAGTACTCTCATTTGAAGATTTTAACAGTTTTTCTTGAAAAAAAAAAACGATGTTAAATATCATTTTTTCACATTTAATGTTATTATATATATTAAAGAATATTTTATTGTCTATACGATTTGAATGCATTTTATACTTCATATTAAATGGATATAGAGTTAAAAAATTATAAAGAAATTAAATGTCATATATTAGCCAGCTATGCTATAACTCTGGAAACAGTTGCTATATTAAGAAAATTATGATTGAAAGGTGTCAGTCTCAAGTACAGTTGACAGTATGTATGTGGTATAATTTTACTGAAAATATAGGATCTTTTGCTTTCTCTGTACAAGAAATATAATCTTTTGCAAGGAACTTTCTGTATGACATTTATACAAAATACATAGAACTGACGGAAGGTAATGTGCTAGCCACATCAAAATTTTTTTTATTGAAGGTCGATGAATAAAAGGTAACAATATTATGAGAATTGTGTGTCTGTCGTGTTTCTTTTTCAGTGGTGTGGTGTTATTCCTGTAGTACTTAATTATGTGAATTTCATTAATAAATATATTTTCAGCGATAATATGAAACTAAAGTTATGTTATAATTGCATTTTTTTTGGCATAAATAAATTCATTCTAATCTGCATGCTGCATATACGTATAATGTTTGTATTACCTAACTATGGGACTGTTAACTCCTCGGTACAGCTTCTCGTATCGCTTGGCGATCATATGACGTCAATTTTACGTCATTCGATCGCTAGGTGATACGGCAGTCCCAGCGAGGTACTCTTGTTTTAAATAACCGAATGAATATCGCATATTGACAAAAATAATTAGAAAATTATCAGTTATCTGAAAAAGTACTTGCACCCAAATTTACAAGTAATTTTTCAAGTACTTGGTACTTTCAAGTATTTTAGAAACTAAAAAAGTACTTGTACTTCAAGTACATTTAGAAACATCAAGATACTTGGTACTTGTACTTCGAGTACTACTTTCCGGTACTTTGCCCAGCTTTATTTACCGACACAAATTAATCAAGATGTTCCGAATCACAACCACTTTTCAGTGACCATAAACAGACCACTTGAACCATAACCACGGTCGTGGTTAAGTTACGGAATATACTATTATTAATAAAATTTAGAACGTAAAATGTTTCTCAAAACTTTTGTTACATACATTAGCAATTTATGTTGTAAGTCAGGAAAATAATCTTTTGCAGAATAGGCAAACCTGTGAGTCTTGTAAAGACACTTTACACGCTATATTTATAATATTAACAGATACATATCTACAAAGAATGTAGATTAAATCTCAAACTATAACCATGTCTTTACATCAAGATTTCTTCCTGTTTCATATTCTTTGCTAATTATATCTCTGTAAGTGTTTTTCATAATGAGGAAACGTTGTTATTTGGCTAATTGGTTAGTGAAAGGACAATGTGTGTGTAATATTTGTCATTCTGTAAAGTGTATCATTGCATTGCGTCAGGTGCCTTCAGACTTCATATGAGGAAACCAACTTTGTCGAGTCGCGGTATTCGAGTGGGTAGCGACAAGTGCCGATACTGGCGCCATTCGAACAGACGTGGTGGGCGAATGAACTAACCGCAAGATTGCAGGTGATATAACAAACACCAGGATAATTAACGAAAGATAAACGCGGAGATGTATTGCAAGAAAAAGACATAGGTACATACATACATAAAATCACGCATTTCCCACTTAGTGGGTTAGCACAAACCCGAACAATAATAATAATAATAACATCAACCACCAAAATATTCACTCTCTCTTTCAACAACATTCTTACTAACATGACACCATACAACAAATATTCCTCTCTTAACATATTAAAATGACCGATTTTCGATGGCGAAATGCCGCAACCGGACCACAGTAATACTTACGAAACTATCATCCTGCGCCACACATTCCTGTCTATGCACACTTCTTTCGCCTCAGCCACATTCATAATCGCATTCATACACGCTCTTCTTCTCTTTTCACTCGGAAACTTTCTCTCTTTTAGCACATTATCAATCACATCCATTCACTTACACACGGACGGCCACGCAATCGCACACCCTCAATTTCACCAAGATATATACGCTTTACAAGCCGTTCACTCTTCATTCTCTCCATATGACCCAACCATCTCAACTGGCTCATTCCTACTCTCTTAACAACATTCTTCCTAACCATACATTCTTCATACACCAAATTATTCCTTACGTGAAACAAAAATTTAAAATATATATCTATACTTCGTTTCAAAATGGGCGGGATGAAGCAAATAAACCCACTAGATATTAGATATAACTTTAAGAGGAAAGTACTCCTGTGTCAAAATATGAAGCGAAAATTCAAACAAATTGTGCAGGTAACTAGAACGATTATCACTTTTTAAAATTCAACACTAGACATACGAGGTTTGTAAATAAAGTGATGAGACTGATTCCACATTGTCTCCTTTAAAGTAATTACCTTGGGAAGCCACACAGTGATGGAGAAGATTTTTGCACTCTTCATAGCTGTGCTGGAACTGGGATACTGATAGCGTTTTCAGCTTACACAGTGTAAGTGCGCACTGAGTGCAACATATCACGTGACCACACTGAACGAGTTCTGCTCTCATCTGGTGGCAGTACACTTTAAGCTGAAAACGATTTTGTTTAGACGCCATATTTGAACTGACACTATTGCAATTACCTAGGGAGTCAGTGCACAAAAGTCGTACTGAGCCAGTGCACGGTGCAACTTTTTCTTAAGCTGAAAACGCGACCGCTGACTAAATTTTGCACTCAATGACAAGCTGAAAACGCTCAGTGCTAAAAAAGTGCGCACCAGTGTGCACTCGACTTGTAAGCTGAAAACGCTATTAAATTGCGTTCAGCTGGTTGGTTACAGCAATGGTTTTACAGAATACTCTTTTTGAAAATTATCGTTATTTAACAACTTTTCATCATAACGACATTCTTAAAGAATAAGTCAGTTGGGCTCTTGACAAATCAGAATTATCGTAGGCCTGTTGGAGTTTTGTCAGAATCTCAGTCGCGTTGTACCCAGGTTTCGAAGAGAAATTACTTGCACATCGTCGCTCACATTTTTTTAAAAATTTTCTAGTCGAAGAAAATTAGTAGTTCTTCCTTATTATAGAGTTAAAATATTTTTGTGTTCCTAACAATTTAACTTGTATTTTAATCTGGCCTAAAACTACTAACACGACATTTTAAGTAAACCTTCTACTTTTTATGTTCCTCTTATCGTTTACTGGTACTTAATGGTTAGCACTATCTTAACTCCAGTTAAATTGCAGATTTATTAGGACTCTGAACCTGTATAAAGTAATTACGACTAAAAATATCTCTGGACACTTTTTTACCTCATAATCTCTGAGTAATTTATTAGGATTTATTCTGATTGTTAATCCAGTTTATTTACATCTTTCACAAACTCTTAATTACGGTAGTAATCAAAGCAATAGGATTAGAAGTAGACATTCTAAATGAATTTATCATTTCTAATACTGTAAATGGGATAGTTTTAAGTTTAAATGTTTCCTACTCTTACATAAGTTAATGTCAAAATATATAATTGAAGTATTTACATTTTATTTAAGTTTTGAGAAAAATTTGATGCTTGAAATTTTATTACAATATTACACCTAATTACCTCCCGCTACCCTTGGTAAGGGAGGTGTAGGGATCGTGCTGAAAATCGCATATCGAGATATTGGTAAATGACCACGTTTTAAGGTCCCTAGAATCCAATTTTAACATTTCACGATGATGTCTGAGTGTTTGTGTGGATCCTCCACTCTAACTCAAATACTATCATTCGGAAAATTTTGAAACCTTGTATTTCAAACTTTTTCTGTAATGGAAAGACCTATATATTTTATGGATAAATTTATAAAATTATCTACAATTTAAATCCCAGAGCCTACACTTTAAACAAACAAAGCGCAGTTATTCAAATGTATGTAAATGACAGATAAATGTCACTATCAAAGAACTAATCATTTTAAAATAATATTAGTAACGTTTTAAAAAGAAAAAAAGTAAATAGAACAATAGAAAAGGAATGCAATACAGTTTCCAGCATAAGTAAATATGTAGGTATGTATTTAGATTAATAAAACTTAACTATTCACAAAAATGTTAAAACTAATCCTCATTTTTGGATTAGTGAATTCTATTCTATCCCGTTATTTAAAATTTAATCTTCATTTTATTATAGTCCGGTGGCTCAATGGTTAGAGCAATGCCTCATGTTATGAGTGCCCTCGGCGCTCTGGGTTCGAATCCCACTAAGGCATGGGTGTGTGTGAATGTGAACCCACTCTGTAATTGGGATTTAATCCTGTTGAAGGGTTTAAAAAAAAGGTAGTTACTTTTAAGAAATAAACTGTAAAAATTAGAGTAAAATTCGCTAATCCAAAAATAAGGATTAACTTAATATTTTTTGTGACTCGGACTGTAAATGGCGGGAGGTATTGTGTTGGCCATACCAGATTTTTTAGTGTCACTGGATATAATAAATACTTAATAGTTGTTTTATATTAAACCATGTCAAATTTGCCAGAAAAAGTATTGAAAGATGTTATTCAAACTTGAAATATGCAAATCTATCTATAGGTTAGTTGAACATATAGCCGAAACGTAAAATTGTCCACGATTTTGGAGATTAAAATATTGAACAAACGACTATTTACCGTAATAAACGGAAATGTGAAGAAGGTGTACTATGTATTAATTTATCAAAAAGTGGGCGACCCGAACTTTTGTCCCAATATCGAATTAGCAGACTCATTCAAAGTGCTCAAGATAAAGTCAGAACATCATTACACAACTCAACAATTTAAAATTATGAAAAAGAAATAATGAAGCCAAATGAAACATGTAAGAGTTTTAAGTGTTGACTCGTGTTCCGCGAACGCGAGTATTTGGCTTAAAGATGCATTGGTATCTTTAGTTTTTAGTTGTGTTAGTTAGGTATAAATAATCTAAGTATCGTTTTTAAGGTGTAAATTTACGGTGTAAAATTACGTAACAAAGTTTCCAGTATTCCTGAATATATCCAAAATGAGTATTCCCCTGTAAATTTTTTTTTTGCTTGTATAACACGTGGTCTATTGAATGCAAAACATCAGTCCCATATCTACATACAATAGCGGTAACTTGTATAAAATAACAGCGCTCATTATAAATATTATGATCGAAATTATTTAAATGGTCGTGTATACCGCCTCTAACAGTACTAGTTACGAAATACGCACGCACCAAAGATGGTTCATGTTTATGAATGAGTTGACAACAAAATAACACAGGTTTTTAATACTGGTGCATTGTTTTGAGTCTAGATCGAAAGTCGTCAAGGACGACATGATACATAACAAATCAAATGGTGACCTTTATTTTACTATAACATAAGGCATAGATTTAAATTTCCTTATGCGACTTCTAATAAGTTTATTGTCCCAAGAATAGCTGTGTTCTTTGTTTATAAATATAATGAAGTCTTTCTGTCTTTCACATAAATTATGTTGTTTTTTTACCTATTGATGAATATACAAATCTTCTTTACGCTCATTTCAGTAAAGGAAAAGTTAGCTGTACAGTTAAAAGCATTTACCGGATGTCATATCACGGGTACTCAAAACAATTATGCCAAATGTACCATACTAAATGTAGCCATTGCGTGACCCATATTAACTACATAGTTTTTTTGTTTTTCACAACACTTTTTAGAAAAAAGATTTATCCATATAGATGATTAAAATCTCAAATATTTCAAAAACCAACTTTTGATTTTTTACTCAATTTTCTGTTATGGTGGACGACCCTATTTCCTGCTCCCATGTCCATTTTACGGAAAAAAACTTTAGAGTGTGATGTTCAAAATTAAAAGTTGTATACAAAACTGTTTTTACATTTTTTATTGTTTCTAGTTTCATCACAATCTTAAAAACCTGGTATGGCCAACGCAATACCTCCCGCCATTTATAGCCCGAGTCACAAAAATTATTAAGTTAATCCTTATTTTTGGATTAGCGAATTTTACTCTAATATTAAATACTTAAAATATAGTCTAATCTAATCCAAGTAACTATCTTTTTTTAAACCCCTCAACAGTATTAAATCCCAATTGCAGAGTGGGTTCACATTCACACACATTCATGCCTTAGTGGTATTCGAACCCAGAGCCCCGAGGGCACTCATGACATGAGGCGTTGCTCTAACCATTGAGCCACCGGAACTATAATAAAATGAAGATTAAATTTTAAATACCAGGATAGAATAGAATTCACTAATCCAAAAATGAGGAATAGGTTAAACATTTTTGTGAATCGTTAATTTTTATTAATCTAAATACATACCTACATATTTAGTTATGCTGGAAACTGTATTGAATTCCTTTTCTATTGTTCTATTTACTTTTTTCTTTTTAAAACGTTACTAATATTATTTTGAAATGATTAGTTCATTGATAGTGACATTTATCTGTCAGTTACATACATTTGAATAACTGCGATTTGTTTGTTTAAAGCGTAGGCTCTGGGATTTACTCTAATTTTGCTAACCATTTCAGATTTGGAATGCAAAGCTCTTTAAAAGGCACCTAAAATTCCTTTCTAACAATCCATTGCATCGTTCTGTGAATGCACGAGCACACATTATTAATAATAATAATATTTATTACGCTTTTTCATTACATATTCAGTATATAAAGCGATGATAATTAATGACTATGATATATTTTACATATTACTATAACATTTGGTTATTTAATTGCATATTAATGGGAATGAGGGATGAAAAGACACATACGTGGAACATCCATACCTTACACGGGATTCGAACCCGCAACCTTCAGCGTATAAAGCGGAGACGCTGTCCACTACACTCCATCGGTCGGTACGAGCACACATTATTGTAGAATATTATAACGATACTCAAGTGTATGGAGATTCTAGGTTTATAATTGGCGTCATTATAAGATCATAAAACGTACCCGGAATTACATAAAAACATAATTTGATTTATATCATCTAAGTACTGGTACACCAAACACAAGTAACAGTGAAAGACACAGTTTCGTGTGCGAATGATACTTTCAGTTATTCATACCCATGCGATGTAATTGCGCATGGAATATTCGCCTACGACCACATGATTTCGTTTCAAGAATACCAATATGCAGTTCGCATGCGCATCTCTCCCACTTACGTATGCGAAAAATTTCAAGAATCGGGCCCCTGTAGTGTATAACTAACAAATGAAAATATGTCATTGGAAATATATGAAAAATATCTTGACAATCTCTTACACTTCCTAATTAAGAAATAATGATAATATCTCCGTTACTCCCATAATTAATTCAAAAAGTACTGTACAAGACTTCCATGATTACAACTTACAACTTCGTGCTGTCAATTTGCAATGACTGGAGTTATAAGTGTTGAGTGATTAATCGTAAATCGAGTATATATTGGAATTGGATTAAACTGTTAATCCTGTTTGATATTCCAACTTGTACAATTAAACGCTACCCACAACACTGGGTAGCCTTGCAGTCTATTGTGAAATCGGTTTTTAACATATACTGCTTTTTAAAGAGGCTTAATTTACGAAATCGGTGACATTCACTTCGAGAATCAAAACAAACAATAAATTAGATGGCGCCAAGAAGAAGGGTCATGCTAGAATTATTGACAATAAGTAGTCAAGCTGATATGTACACAGATTATATTTGGATGGGTACCCCCAACCATTTTTACCTCTCGCCACAGGTAAGGGAGACAATGTTTTCGATCCAAAAGTCGATAATGAGTTTTCAGTGAATCAGTACGAATTTGGGTCCCCACAACACGTTTTTACTATTTTACCGGTTTCAGGATATTATTCCATTGTTTACATGTACCAAAGTAGACTGGTAACTAAGTAATAACTGTGTCTGTATGGTAATATTATTACCATACTGACTTGTCAACAACGGTCTACAAAATGAAAATAAAATTAATTGAAAATATAATGATCTTCATTAATACATGCAGATAACATTAGTGTATTGTTCTAAATACGGTCTACTTTACTCTAAAGTAATAAACATGATGAATAAAGCACATAATTTGAATATTTGTCATATTGACATATGTCAAAATAGTTGTTCTGTTAACCATAGCATTCTGAAAGTAGCATTAATGAGAAAATTTCAAAAAATAATATTTATCAATAATGTCTTCATTTTCTGAAACCGATAAACTATTGAACAAACTACGGATGTTATGAATCATAACAAGCCTTAGATGTCTTAAAATCCTCGCTCTACGAGCTCGGATTTCAAACCGACATCTGCGGCAGTTAAGATATGCATAACATTCCTAGGTATGTTAATAGCTATTACCATGATGTCTGTGTGATGTTATGATTTTTCGTCCACTATAACTCATATCAAACTTCCAAAAATTTATATTTCTGCATTCATATAAAGAGTAGATTAGATTTTGGGTAATAATAAAACAAGTGAAAGAGATACTTTACTTAAAGCCCATAACAGTTTTTAATGAAAAAATATATTAAAATATAAACGAAAACTTCTCAATTTAAGTATTTAAGACTAGTATATAAAAGGGAACTACATATTACACTTTGAGATGAATAAGTAAATTACTAGCAAAGTAAAATTTACTCTTAAAGTAAAATAGTTTATTCCCGAGATTTTATAAAGCAATAATAAAAATACTAGCTAAGTAAATCTAAAGAATAAATTACTCCACCGATTTTCGAGGAAGTAAATTTTATTCTGTAGAATAAATTTGACACATCAACATTAATTAAATTAAATTCATTATAAATTTCATCTCTTGCATTATTTTTACATTTGTTTATTTATATCCAATATATTTGCTTTGTTTATTTCTGTGTAATTTTTTCCCCGTTCTCTCTTTTTTCCATGTTAGTTGACACCTGGCACTTTATGACACACTTTATTTTCTATTTTGACTTTTGGATTTATTTCGTGTCAGGAACATACAGAATACAATATTCTTAAAACATTCTGCAGCACATTGCTGGGAATAGATCCTCTTCAGTTGGAGATTAACATTATCGTCAGTAGTGGTTTTAAGGGATACCGTCTAGTAATGTTTTATCCTGATTTTATCAATCTCTATTATGCTCCAGTAGTGGAACGATTAGCCGGTATAACAAACCGTAGCCTGAGTATACTACGGTATTCACACACTCTTCATGGAGGCTCTTTTCCATGTCCCAGTTAAAATTATAGTTGCAAATTCATAAAAAAATAAAATTTTATTACCACTTTGGCCTACAGGTTCTTAATATAGTGAACACAATATTAAATGTATGTATATATAGAAAATATTAAAATATATGCAAAAATCACAAAATAATGACAGATGTCTCTGTCGGTAAATCACTAGGATAGAATATTTACTTTGCAAGTAATTATTTTACTCTGTAATTTGTTTTATAAAACAGACATTTTTATTTACTCGTCGATTAAATTTACTTTCAAAGCAATAATATATATATATATATATATATATATATATATATATATATATATATATATATATATATATATATATATGGTACACCGGATGTGGCACTTTACTTGGATAATAAAATAAAATCCAAAATTTCGTATATTTCGTAATTCTTCTTTTCTATGTATTGGAACAACAAATTAGATTTAGTTTACAAACGATCAACCGGAAGTGATATTTTACTTAAAGCTCATTGCTATTTTAAACAAGGAATTGGCGGGAAGTTTTATTTGTATCTCCTATACTTCTGCTTTCTTTCCATACCAATTATCTCTTTCCATCGCACTCTGCGTACTGCGTCCACTTCTTGCTATAGCTTCTGTTCTGGTCTGAATTCCAGTGCACGCACTTTACGACGTCTGGGGCAGGCGCCAGTGGCGGCCGTCACGTGGGCGCCGTACCTGTCTCCGTCAGACAGGTTGGCCAACACAACACAACTGTAGGCAGCAAGGAAACCTAAACCAGATAGCAAGGTTTTTATTCGAAGTGTTAATCATTAAGTTCCGCTTCACTTCAGATGAATATTGTGGAATAAGAGTGATTATTGTTGTTTATATTATACTGTAATTGATGTAAGAATTATGGTTGCTATATGACTCTATGGTCATAGTCTGGTTGGTACAATTTTCAAATTTAATATATGGTCGGAAGATTATATTTGCTACGGCTTTGTCAATATATAAAATGACTTTAAAAGCTCCACAGTACGAGGGCAACGCCAAAAATTTCCGGCCATATACAGCGTGGCTCACAACTCGCGCCCCAGACGAAACTGACACTTGCCGACGACAATAGGTTGCCAACAAATAGAAGAAAATAATTTGCGGCTGCTTGCATAACGCAGTTACAAGAGTTTTTAATCCACCAATCCCGGAAGGATATCTTGAGGTGTGATGATATTATTACAAAATAAAACTGGTTGCTAGGTTTTAAAAATACTACTAGTGAGTTACAAAATTTCTTTGACTTACTGTAATTTTGACACTTTAGAGTTGACTTTTCACTGTCAACAAATTTAGAATAGCGAAAGTGTCATCCGAGATCATCACTTATATCCACAAGATTTCTATCCGGAATACGTTCCGAATAGACTCGTGCTGCCTCTCTGGCGTTACGCCCACATTCTCCGAAAATTATAATCATTTCTAAGTAATCAGCGGCTGAATACATGGTAAGAATTTGCCTTTTTTTATTCATCTTGTCAAATTTAATTTGACACTGACATTTTTCGAAAACTACAGTCGCCCACACATTTTAAAGAAGATTTGATTTGCATAAAACCCTAGTAACGTAAAATTACGGCAAACACACGTTAAAGGTGTAGGTCTCTGATTGGTCAATTTTAAGACGTCTTTTCTAGAATAGCCAGTTTTTTTTCTTCGAAATTACACACCCGAGTGCAGTTTCGTGTTTCCTCATTCGCTCTGGGGCGCGAGTTGTGAGACAGCCTGTAGATCCAAATATTACAGCAAGTCAATAGGGCACGAGCAGACACGTGACTCGAGCGACCTTGACTTGCTTGGGATCAGTTGATTTGTGTGCGCATGTCATTGTCAATTTGACAAGACTAATGTTTTGACTTATTTTGATTTTGAATTGCTAAAATGTTAATATTTTATAATTTTTAGGCAGTAAAACACATTAAATTAAAAATAATAATATTTATCAATTAAAAATCAAAATAAGTCAAAACATTGGTCTTGTCAACATGACATTGTTCTTGTCAAAATGACATGCGCACACAAATCAGTTGATTCTAAGCACGTCAAGGTCCCTCAAGTCACGTGTCTGCTCGCGCCCTATATGTTGATAATACAGTTCAAGTTCAACAAAAATGAATTTTAAGTCAATTATTTTTCTAATAACTGTCACTCGTTTATCACAATGTCTGAAGTCACGAAAATTGAGTATCGAGCTGTTATCAAATTCTTTACCTGAGAAGGCCTTTCTTCTCAATGTATCAAAGATCGGCTGGATGGAGTTTATGGGAAAAATTCACAGTCTTATTCTGTGGTAAAAGATTGGTCGAAACGGTTTCGATTTGGGCAGGAATCCTTGGAAGATGACGTCAGAATTGGAAGGACGGCGGACGTGGTGATGGACGACAATATTGCCCTTATTGAAAATCTAGTATTAGGCGACCGACGCTTGAAGGTGAAAAAAATATCTCAAATGACGGGGCTTTCGTCAAATCATCAACGATCATTTAGGCATGAATAAAGTTAGTGCAAGGTCCCCAAACATCTCTCAGCAGTTCAGCGCCAACGTTTTGAAGCTATGTGATGTAAACCCAAGGGAGGTGTTGAAGACAACTGTCACAGGAGATGAAACTATAGTTCTTTACTAAGATTCTTTATCTAAAAGGGAGTCGATGGAATGGAGGCGAAAAGGAGAAACACCGCCAAGAAAGTTCAGGGTCTGCCAGTCGACAAAAAAGGTGATGTCTACGATCTTTTGGGATTGTGAGGGCATTCTTCTTATAGACTTTAAAGAGCGTAACATGACAGTCAATAAATTGCGACAAAATATTCAGGAAATAAGACGCAGTAAACTAACCAGGCGTGCACACTGCTGCAATTGCGCAAGCTGCGATTCGTGACTGCGCTTTTGAACAAATTGATCATCCTCCTTATAGTCCAGATATGGCCCCCAGTGGCTACTATCTGTTTGGAAATTTGAAAATGGACCGTCGAGGGCACCATTTCTGTGACGACAAAGCAGTGAAGGCTGCAGTTTGGGCACATTTTGAAGACAAACCAAAGGAATATTTTTTTAGGGGTATTGAATTGTTACTGAAACGTTGTAATAAGTGCATTGATGTCAAGGGGGATTATATTGAAAAATAAAATTTAATTATATGTCTTCAGCGTTTCTTTCATATTCAGACCGGAAATTCTTGACGCTGCCCTCGTATAAATAGAAATGTACTTAAATTTAATGGAGGGTTATACAGAGATATATTTTCAGGCGGCCATCTATTGATATTTTCCTTGTAACTCGGTTCACTCCGTTGCTATTTTACAAACAAATCGCTGTCGCTGTCATGGTGACAGTTGCACGATGGTGCCAAATATGAAGTGAGTCTTTGTAACAGTTACTTCTGCTATAATTATGAAGAATACATGACAAATGTACAGCTATACGAAGACAATGAAATATGTAAAACTCAAACATCAAAATAATAGAAAACAGAATAAAATGAAGTCAGCAAAAATAAAACTACGTCATTTGTATCAGTTCCGCCACATTCTTTCAACAGAAGTAAAACTGAAGCTTGTCAACACACTTGTACTCTCAATATTAGATTATTGCTGTTGTGTATATGTGCCGAATTTGATACAAATCGACAAGAATAGAATAAGGGTATTACAAAACTCTTGTCTCACGTATGTTTACGGTGTGTGTAGATATGACCACATTAGTGAATACAGAACACTTGCAAAAATGCGTGACATCAACGACCGTGTACAATCTGCTTACGTTATTTTAACTCATAAAGTTAAAATGACAGGTAGACCGTCATACTTATATGAGAAATTAAAGTTTAAGGCCTATAATTATGGTCTTAGAGGTAGGGATTTATATGAAATACCAACCTACAACAAATCAAAATTTAAATGTTCTTTCTCGTATTTGGCACCGTTTTATTACAATTTTATCCCACATGAATTAAAATCATTGTCTGTAAATTCATTTAAAAATAAAATTAAGATGCTCTTCTAAAGACAATAGTTATTTGTATCACTAGTCCAGAAACTGAATATTTGCGAGAACGAGTTTATTTTGACAGGCCGAGCTGAAAGCGAGGCCTGCAAATACGAGATCTCGCAAAACAGTTTCTGGGCGTGTGATACACAAGATTTTTTGTGCCGACATCTCCATAAATTCTTCGTATATATCTCAACACTTTAATTCTATTTTACATAACCTAAAAAAATGAACATATATTTTTATCGGTTTTGCATTACAAGTTTAAATATAATTACTTATATTTGAGTTAAAAATGCGTGATTATTTTATATGTATTGAAAATATATCATACAAACATTAGTTACGTATATATTTTATGTAATTTCGCATATTTTCAATGACAGATAGCGGAAACTCAATTGTGTCACGTGAAGTTAGTCGTAGTTACAAAACAAACGAAAGAAATTAGTCCTAAAGTTGGAATTTATAATTAATCTATACGAGATGTCAGTAATGACAGCATATTATTATTTTTATGACAAAATTTAGTTATTTAAGTTACGACAATTAAAGATTTAGCCCTAAAATTTATAAACATTCTGCTAATTCTTGTGTTGAAAATAATCTTAAATTGACATATCACCAGAATAGTAATGCCAACTCTTTTTGCCGGCCTAGGTCAGCAACAGCGCATTTCTGGACGATTTTGAGTTCTGTAATACTAGTCAAAATGGACGGAGGTACGAAAATATTATTAACGTTTGATATTCCTGTCTGTGTAGCTGTTTATTTTTTTTTATTGGGTCTCACTATATTCCACATGAATATGGGTAATATTTTGTTATAATTTTTTGTATGAACATATATTATTCTGAATTTCGTTTGTTTGGGTTTGTATTGGCATTGTTAGCTGGTGGTTCTTGTTATCATAAATGTATTGGTTGGGTGGAAGAACAGCCTATGGCTGAACTCCGCCATTTACATAGCAGTCAGTAAAGTATATTATTATTATTATTATTATTAAAACACAAGTGACAGAAGACAGAACTTTAAAAATGACGATGGTTTGTTTGTAACCTGATCTTCCATTTCAACTTCTACATCGTCGCATTCTTTCTTGCATGTGACGTCAAAATCATAACCCTCTATTGTGTATAAACATATCTTAAAATAATGATAAATAAATAGTGTACAAGATAAAATTATGAAAAATTTGGAGATGCAAGTGTGCATTGAAATGTCGGTTGTTAGGGCGCTTATCAGGCGTCACCTTATCCAACATAATAATTCATTTTACACTAAATAAATATGAACTTCCTAGCGCAAGATAGGTACATATCTCCTCTTTAAACTAAATTAAAACGAATGGCTCCAAACGCAGTCTCCTTCAGTGTTCATATTTCGCAAAATATTTCTCTCCCCGAAATTTAATTTGGACCTCAGGTAGGCGTCTCCATTTTCAGCATCTGTGAGGGGTATAAAACAGCAATACACTTCTTCACCCCTGACTTAAGGGTAGGGCTGACGCCATCTCATTCCTAGGGGTGGAATTAAAATGTTCATTTCGCAATTACGACTTGTCTTTTGTTTTAATTTCTCCTGTGACGTCAGTTGACTAAGAGTTACTCGTACAGGTATCTCTCAAGGGTTGGATCAATTTAGGTCTTTGCATAAATAAATTTGGTAATAGGAGTAACGTAATTCTATTTTACTAATAAAATAAAAGACTGTATACATACTACATGCATAAGCTATAGTGTGTCTCAAGATGTAAGAATAGCATCATCTACTTTGTTATTGCCAAAGTATTTGCCATTTCTTCATGCATTTTCTTAGATGTTAAGGGTATCGTCTACGCTTTTCCAAATGAACGAAAAGAGGCTCTACATTTTTACACAAAAGCTGAAAGGAATTTGTTACTTATTTTTAACATATTTATTAAGAAAACTTGATATTATGCCCTGTAACTATTTATTTTTTTAATATCATTGTTCTTATATCTGTGGTAAAGCCAAAACTCTAAAGTTTGTGATTTTACACTAATTTTGGCAGATTATTTCTTAAAATATAGTCTAATCTAATCGAAATAACTACCTTTTTTTACAATAAAATGAAGATTAAATTTTAAATACCGAGATAGAAAAGAATTCACTAATCCAAAAATAAGAATTTTTTGTGTATCGTTAATTTTTATTAATCTAAATACATACCTACCTATTTATTTATGCTGGAAACTGTATTGGTTTCCTTTCCTATTGTTCTATTTACTATTTTTTTTAAACGTTACTATTATTATTTTGTAATGATTAGTTCTTTGACAGTGACATTTATGTGTCAGTTACATGCATTTGAATAACTGCGTAATCAAGGACTCTTGTTTGTATAAAGCGTAAGCTCCGGGATTTGAATTATAATTTTATAAATCTATCCATAAAATATGTAGAAAAAGTATTAATGCAAATAATAATTTAATAATCTTTAATTTTTATAATAACATTAATCTCGAAAAAATAACATTTAAAGATATTTTCGAAGAAAAACTATTTTGAGCTTCAAGCAAAGTGCCTTTCCGGTTATCCGATTTACACCAAAATCTAATGAGCTCTTTGCATATTAGAAAAAGGTCAAAGTACAAGGTTTCAAAATTTTCTTAATTAGAGTGGAGGATAAACACATATATACATACACACACGTACACAGCATCATCGTGAAAATGTTAAAATTGGATTCTAGGGACCTTAAAACGTGGTCATTTACCAAGATATCGATATGTGAATTTTAGCACGATCCCTATACCACTCTTACCAAGGGTAGCGGGAGGTAAAAAGTGACAGACATAATATCAAGTGTTTTTAATAACAGTGTCTGGTCGCGAATCTGGGGAACCGGGTTCGATCCCGACCGACGCCAAATATTTCAAATTTTAAATGGCATTAAATTAACCCCTGTGGTGCTTTCTCCACGCCAGCAATAAGTGCCCGTGAGGTGACGCCTGGTAAATGCCCGCACGGTACAAATATGTCATCATCATTATCGATATCTGCGCACAAAGTAGATTGTCAACCCCAGCAATGGGTAATATGCCGTGATGATATATTTATATTTATTTATTTTATTTAAAAAATAAGTTACAAATTCGTAACAGATTTTGTGTAATTAGCAAAAATTTAGAGCCTCTTTTCATACTTTTGGAAAAGCCCTTTTTGTGCCGGTATTTCAATATTGCACGGTGTTCCATTTTTTCCATTATTTTTTTTTTATTAATGCACGCGTAAATTTAAATCCAATTAAGCCACAAATTATTCTAAGGAATTACTGTACTATACCTTGAAACAAACCAAACCAATTTGTTCACTAATCGTGGTTATTTCTTCTTGACTGTACGAATCACATACTCGCGTATTTAATTACAATGACAAAGTCAATGATAAGTAAATCTTGTTTCTTTGTGATTTATATGTAAAGAAGAGCATTTAAATGATAATCTCGTTGGATAAACATAAAAGAATGATTAATAAAAATATTCTACGGGCACGGGGCGAAAGTTTCGCTGGAGAGACAAAAGTTGGTGACTAATAGAAAACAAGCATCATACTTCACTAAATTTAAAAAGTAATTTCAAACTTTAAACAGACTTAAAACATCCCTCTTTATAAATTCTCCCTTCGCAAACGCAATTAGAAACTTTTCACATTTTCAAAATTTCTTTATCTCAATACACTAAACAAACTCTTTGTAGGATATGCATTAGCATTAGGATGAATTACTTTACAACAAAGCCTTTGTACCAAGTTTATAATTTAGATCCAGAACTTGTTAACTTCTATTCTTTACTTCAATGAGGCCTACACTTCCTAAATTTTATTATAAACTTATAATATTAACCGCCTTTTATTCTATACATAATATTTAAAAGAAAAAATCCAATGTGGCCAACACAATACCGTCCGCCATTTAATTTTTATTAATTTTAATACATACTTACATTTATGCTGGAAACTGAATTAAATTCTTTTCCGTGTAACTATTGTTCTATTTATTATTTTAATTTTAAAATGTTAGTATTATTGTGGAGTACGATGATCGACTGGTAGCAGAATGGAAAATTGGAAAATGATCGGACACGCAGTCTAATGTAAATAATTTATTTCCTGGCCTACGTTTCGACTGTTATTACAGTCTTCCTCAGGGCTAGAAATGGTCAATAATCATTGACCATTTCTAGCCCTGAGGAAGACTGTATATAAATATATTTTTGTCAATTGAGAGCTAACAGTCTGTAAATGTCATTTTTACTGCCTAGGCATTATAATATTTTTACTGCCTATTATTACTATACGTAGCAACCGCTCGCAAGACATTGAAAATGAACGGAAACGCGCGCACTAAAAATGCAAAACTGACAGTACTTTATTGGTTTTCGTTAATTTACTAAACTTTTTCTGTCACCTTAGAAACGAGAACAGCGCACTACTAAATACTTATAGAAAACTAGATTTAATTATTAAATTTAAAATTAATATTTATTATAATCAAAGTTTGAGAAAAATTTAATACATAACTCGTTAGTATGTAAGACTAGCGAATGAAAGTTGACGTTTAGATTATTTAATAGATGTGGCTTCTTTTGAAAACATTTCCCTATACTTGATTTGAACGGAAACTGACCCTTACGTATTCCGTTACAGAAGATTAGAATTGTACTCAATACCAGGAGGCATTTAACATGACCTTAGCAACAGGATTCAGGGATGCATTTAAAAAATTTAATACCGCAAATTCTAGTTCGTTCGTCTCAGGTGTAAGCAACCCTCGAGTTAGAATTACTGTTAGAGGAAATTAAAAATAATAAGATTTGCCAAACTAAATAGTTTAAAGATCAAAATATTTTATTATAATCAACATAAACGAAAAATGTTTAAAACATTTTGACTGCACCCCTGTTATGAAAAAAATAAATCTCACATTTACTTTCCGATCTTTACCAACAAATTGAAATGATTGTGCCATAGATTAAATTTCAGTTTCAATTTTCCTCACAAGTCCCAAATCAATCAAAATGCAAATTACAATAAAATATTCAAAATTCCACCGACTTCGAATGCGAAAAGAAATAATAACGAAACGATAGCTGCCTTCAGAGAATAAAGAAACTTTTTCAAGAAATCAAAACAAACATCATTAATGTATGTCTTCTCCCCATATTTTGTATGGCCACTCTATAGAAGTGTTCAATTAAATATTCTAGATAAATGAACACAGACAATGTAAGATATATTGCATCAAAGAATGTAGAGTAAGATATGTTACTTGAAAAGAAAGAACACAGTGCATGTCGATATATCAAGTACATTAAAAAGCTAGTGGGTAGACCTTACGAGTGGGTAGTATACGAGATATTTTGATGAACATGTGCACAGAGAAATGGCTACCCTCTAAACATAGAACGATATACGATAAAGATGCTAGTTTCATATCACTAATGGAAAAGAAATATGTTTAAATATATAAAAATCAACTGTATATTATATATTTGATATTTTTATAGTTTATTGATAAAGTTAATAAGTGTAATTGATACTTGATAATATATGCATTTATTTTAATTATATTTCATAGAAATATAATAACTATATAGCGTGAGACTCAAAAACTTAACTGAAAATAACTATTTTTTAATTTTCCTGATAATGCACAATACACTTATCTGGATACAAAAATTATCATGCTGAAAAAAGAAACACAATTTTCAACAAAAAAAATTCATTAATAATAAATTGACGAGTCATTGATATATACCACCTCGTTTTAAACTAACTGCAGCCAGTTTTGATATCTATTACGATTTGCCATCTTCACAAACGATAACTCATAACCTCGTAAACTATAGGTACACTGTACTCTGCATCTGTTCATATAATATGTTGGGAAGCCTGTTGTAATACACAACTTTATAAATTTGTTATCCAAAATTTAGATTTATTTTAAAAATTATACTATTGCGAATTTATTAATAAAAAAATATTTTTTCCGTTGATCATTTATTAATTAGTTAATTACTGTGACTGCAAAATTACA
This sequence comes from Harpalus rubripes, assembly GCA_963082715.1. Classification (NCBI taxonomy): domain Eukaryota; kingdom Metazoa; phylum Arthropoda; class Insecta; order Coleoptera; family Carabidae; genus Harpalus; species Harpalus rubripes. The sequence continues at coordinate 5,602,149 of OY720462.1, forward strand.
ACCGACAGCCGTATTGCCATAGGCGGGTAACTAAATTTGTTTAAAATCTTTAAATTTTTTTAACTCAACAGCTAGATTTAAAAAAAATCTGATGTGGCCAACACAATACCTCCCGCCAGTACCGCCCGAGCCACAAAAAATATTAAGCTAATCCTTATTTTTGGATTAGCGAATTTTACTCTAATTTTGCCAGTTTATTTCTTAAAATATAGTCTAATCTAATCCAAGTAACTACCTTTTTTGATAATAAAATGAAGATTAAATTTTAAATACCGGAATAAAATAGAATTCACTCATCCAAAAATGAGAATTAGCTTAAACTTTTTTGCGAATCGTTAATTTTTATTAATCTAAATACATACCTACATATTTACATATGCTGGAAACTATTGATTTCCTTTCCTATTGTTCTATTTACTTTTTTCTTTTAAATACGTTACTGTTATTAATTTGAAATGACTAATTCTTTGACAGTGACATTTATCTGTCAGTTACATACATTTGAATAACTGAGCAACCAAGGAGTTTTGTTTGTTTAAAGCTTAGGCTCCGGGATTTAAATTGTAGATAATTTTATAAATTTATCCATAAAATATATAGAAAAAATGTAAATAGACTATAAAAAAAAAACAATAAAATTTTATATGAAACGGTTTTCTCAATTTCTAATAGTTACGAAGTCGCCACAACATTTAATATAGTACAATTATTTGATTGTTTTTTTTTTTAAAAAAACAAAAGCACATCTAAGATGACCTCTTAAAGATAAACAAAAAATCCCATTTAATCAAAGTCGTAACTCTTATAGTTTTCGAGACAGCAGACGTAAACTCCGTAAAAACTCATTTTTCACTGCCTCAAATATCGGAAACTATGGAAGATCGGACCCATGTTGATTAAGCTTTTTTACTCATTTCGGTCAGTACTATATGCCCTTAAATTTTTTACAGTATTTTTTAAACACTTGTATAAAATTATAACAGAATGTCTGATCATGCCAAATACCATGATTTCTGAGTCCTTCAGCCTAGTGCCTAGTTTACAAATATATCAATAAAATCAAAAAATAATTATAAATCATAAAGATATTTTGAATGGTCCGATTTTCAGTGTCACCTGTATACAGCTCTTTTATTGGATATCTCTTTCAGTTTTTTTTTCTTAACCAACACCGTACTGCACCAACGCCAAATTTTAAAATTATAACCAAATTGCAAATAATATAAAAATGACGTATTAATTACTACTTCCTCCTCAACAGTTTTGAGAGCCCGCAAGGTGGCGCCTGGTAAAATGGTAAACATCTTCAACGGTACAGATATATTGTCATTACCGAAATCTACGAATACAAGCTGATTAACACATCTATTAAATAGGTATATAAATTGCTAAATGCTAAATGATATATTAACACTAACAAATTTATTTTGTCTTACAAATCAAGCTGTAATACCAAACAACAAAAATGTTATGATTTGTATTCAACAAGGTGTAAAAAATGCGTCACTTAGTACATTGTCTCAATTTACTATAGACTGTAGCACAAAAACATTTATCACCCACGTTTTGCGTGGGAGTCGCATAAAAATTAATATCGATGTCGGCCTTGGTTGTAATGTAACACTTGTAATATTAGTTATCGTCGGTTACAAATGAGACAAATCATTGTTTCATGTGTATAACATTCTGAAACTTTATATTTTGCATAGCCAACACATATCAAAATATAAAATATTAAAATCTTATACATAAAATTGAAAGAATAACCGCTACAACGTTTTATATATCGACGATGGGCGTACCTTTCGGATTTTGGCAGCAGTCATAACAACAATCTAAAGAACCGTGTTATTTATGATCACCCGAATGAAAATATGCATCAAGAGGAAATCTGTCACGCTCTTCATAACGAAGATTTTTCAGGAAGGTATCCGAAATAAATATCAAATGAATCAACGTACACTCTAAGAAATATCGTCCGTGTAAAGTAACCAAACCAATTGGTGAAGTAATTTAGTGTTAATTTTAACACTTAAATAATAACATTTTTCGTCCGTGTTAAAAATACGGTTTAGTTAAATTTTGTCCGTGTTATTTTAATAAATTTCAAATATGTTAACCACATATGCAGTAAATGAGATATATTACTCAAAAATATGGTTACTTTTAATTACCAACAATTTTTTGAGTTACTTATGCTCAACTTAGTGTACATTTGCACAATACGGTGCTGCAACTACACTATATTTCGTTAAAAGTAAAATAACACACAACGCTGTTAATATGACGTTTATTTACTAAAAGCAGCGATCAAATCAGTACCAAAGTGCGGATTGTGCAACTGTGATATGTGATATCGTATTCTTGGTTTGTACTGTGAGATGTGCGAACGTATTTATTGCTACAAAAGTGTTATTACATACTTCAAAATGAGTATACAATATACCATGTGATATAAAAATGAACAGTTCTAAATGAATTTCATGTGGTTTTTTTTTTTATACCAATTTACTTCCTCGTGCCAGAAATTATTGAGTCTATGGGTACAATATATTTTGTTTAGACTCTATAACCACTAAAATTGCAAAATTAGATGTGTCTGAAATGACTTTAATATTTTTAAATATTTGTTTGTACAAAGAACCATATATGAAACGCTTTCATGTTCCGAATTCCGATGGAAATTATATTATTAACATATTTTTGTACAACACAGATATTAGCCAAATATAAGATTTATTTACTTATGTATTTTTTGATATTAAATTATATGATTTATATTTCAATGATATCCTTATTTACCTTATTTAACACATATTCTGTAAGAAATTATTCAAATACGAGTAAATGAATACACCAAGAGGTGCTACTGAAACGCGTGCTTTACACTATTTAGTGTAGAAGGTAATTTTAAATTAGTTAAAATACGAATATCACAGTAAATTTTAACACGCACTAATATTTTTAACTAGAAATTTTGTGTTAAATATTAAACCAGTTTCCAGTGTACTTTTTAACCAGATACTTTGTTAAAATTACACGTAATCTGGTGGACGTCCTGGAACCAATTTTAGTGTTAAAATTGGTTAAAAATTTCTTAAAGTGTACGACAATGATGTTAATCAAATGTCATATGTGGAATATAGTTTTGATATGAAGTATTGGAATATAATTTTGACATTATTTTGGAACAAAAGTGATCACGTGACCTTCAACCATTTTTGATCACTCTATATAAAATTTATTTTACTGAAGTCCGCAAAATCTACCGTAATTTTCACTAAAATCTGATAATTTTATTATTAATTTTAGACAATACTGCATTTTAAATCTGGCAACACTGGTGGCAGTACTTTAGTTAATACAATATGACAAGTTGAAAATTTTATAAAATAAATAATAGAATAGGTATACATTGTTACTTTGTATAAGTAATTGATTAATTAAAAATATTTCAAAATGTGTGTACTTTTTGTTGGTACTAAAAATAATTTGTGTGTGGGGCAGAACCCCTTCAAATTATTCCGTGTGTGAGCAGAGCCCCCTCAGAATTTTCCGTGTGGGGGCTCAAGCCCCGAAGCCCCCACTTAGTCGGCGCCTATGCGGGTATCAGCTAAAGTAATTAATAAATATGTCATACCTTCATTGTCACAGTAGCAATACATAATTCACAAAATTTAAATTGTTCCTGAAACTATGTTTGCATGTAAGTAATTTTAACTTTACGTACTCGCATAATAGTTTAGTTTGACTTTATATCAGCATAGTAACTTTCAATGTACACATATTGAATCCACAACTTGTAATGTACAATAGTTCATAACTTAAATTACTTGACATCTCCTACAGACTACTAATACTACACGTTCATTTATTTAAACAATAATAACGAATAGATAAACCGCGGTTTTAACTACTTCAAGTTATAAAGCGAACTGGAGTATAAGCACTTTGTGCTGAACTTCTTAGACTCTTACAGATGATGTCACTCAAGTGTTTTTGCTACTGAAAAAGTTTGCCAAGCCAGAATGAAGGAGACATGATTTTGACTTTAGCCATTTATTAAGAAGATTTTTTTGTTCAAATGCTCTTCAAACTTCTATTATATTAACCGTGCTCGTGCAAACTATGGCTTGATTTTTGTTTTTCTCTAAAATAATCCATAAACGATTAACAGAAATAATGCTAGTCAATTGCTTGCTAATCATTTTCCGCAGCCTATAAAATGGCGACCAACCCCCCCCCTCCCCATTATGTATATATATATATGTGTATATATATATATATATATATATATATATATATATATATATATATATATATATATATACACACACACACAGGCTGTCTCACAACTCGCGCCCCAGAGCGAATGAGGAAACACGAGACTACACTCGGATGTGAAATTTCGAAGAAAAAAAAATCTAGCTTAAAAGATATTCGAGAAAAGACGTCTTAAAATTGACCAATCAAAGACCTTCACCTTTAACGTGTGTTTGCCGTAATTTTACGTTATTAGGGTTTTATACAAATCATATCTTCTTTAAAATGTGTGGGCGACTGTAGTTTTCGAAAAATGTCAGTGTCAAATTAAATTTGACAAGGTGAATAAAAAAGTCAAATTTTTACCATGTATTCAGTCGCTGATTACTTAGAAATGACAATAATATTTTCGTTTAACATATTTTACACAGTTGCTACAACACGTTGCACTGTACAATATACATGATGATCACGGATGACACCTTTGCTAACCTAAATTTGTTGACAGTGAAAAGTCAACTCTAAAGTGTCAAAATTACAGTTAGTCAAACAAATTTTGTAACTCACTAGTAATATTTTTAAAACCTAGCAACCAGTTTTATTTTGTAATAATATCATCACACCTCAAGATATTCTTCCGAGACTGGTGGATTAAAAAGTCTTGTAACTCTGTTATGCAAGTAGCCGCAAATTATTTTCTTCTATTTGTTGGCAACCTATTGTCGTTGGCAAGTGTCAGTTTCGCCTGGGGCGCGAGTTGTGAGACACCTTGTATATATATATATATATATATATATATATATATATATATATATATATATATATATATATATATTTAAGAAATCTCACGATTCGTATCTCGAATAATTTTATTATAAAGAAAATATTAATGAATTCTTCAAATATTAACCATCTATTTTACAGAAATGATACATATAAAGGAGGCCCGTTTTCGACCCTCGCTATTTGTATCTTCGTTATTATAAGAGATGAAGTCGGTAAAATTAGGTCAAAGTTGCCTCGTTAGTGTACCAGTTGTATTTAATCCGAAAAATGCAAGTTACCAGGTTAATATAAAAATTCAGATACATGCATAGAGTAATTCCGAGAGAGATGGCTTACCGGGTAAGATGACTCTTTTGCCAAAATACAAATAATAGTAGAACGAAACGATGTGTTCTATTCTTTGGATTTTTGCAAAGGAGTCATCTCACCCGGTAAGCCATCTCTCCCAGATTTTTTTATTTTTGCATGCAACTCCTAAATATTATATAATATGGAATTTTGGTTTGCTCTACATTTGGAAACTTTTTCATACATTTTCGAACGATGATGATCATGCTTATGATTTATTGCATATAGAAACAAAATCGATCCTTACGAATTTATGAGGGCTAACTATCGCCGAGATTTGTTTATAATATGTATATGTATCTATATTTATTGTCAGTTTAAAGTTAACATTTAGAATTCTAACTTAGTTTTACTTTTTAATGCAAATACTCCACATTGTTGCATGTAAGAAAAAAGATAAATACACGAAAACAAGACAATAATAAAAAATTGAAAGTAACGCTGTGTTGGGGCGTTTCAAAGTGTAAAACTGGGTTTGGGTATTTAAAATTTCGAATTGGAAAGACACACTTAACATTTCATTTGCTTTTAATAAAGGTATTTTAAAAGTATCTATTAGATATACAGGGTGTCTCACAACTCGCGCCCCAGATGAAACTGACACTTGCCGACGACGATAGGTTGCCAACAAATAGAAGAAAATAATTTGCGGCTGCTTGCATAACGCAGTTACAAGACTTTTTAATCCACCGATCCCGGAAGGATATCTTGAGGTGTGATGATATTATTACAAAATAAAACTGGTTGCTAGGTTTTCAATACTACTAGTGTGTTACAAAATTTGTATGACTTACTGTAATTTTGACACTTTAGAGTTGACTTTTCACTGTCAACAAATTTAGGTTAGCGAAGGTGTTATCCGAGATCATCATTTAACAGTGCAACGTGTTGTAGCAGCTGTGTAAAATGTGTTAAACGAAAATATTATTGTCATTTGATCTGGCATAACTTGACCGGTCTCATGCGTCCTTGCGATGGCTCTCAATATCACTTAATGATCCACAAGATTTCTATTCGGGAAACGTTCCGAATAGACTCGTGATGCCTCTCTGGCGTTACGTCCACATTCTCCAAAAATTATAATCATTTCTAAGTAATCAGCGGCTGAATACATGGTAAGAATTTGTTTTTTTTTATTCACCTTGTCAAATTTAATTTGACACTGACATTTTTCGAAAACTACAGTCGCACACACATTTTAAAGAAGATTTGACTTGTATAAAACCCTAATAACGTAAAATTACGGCAAACACACGTTAAAGATGTAGGTCTCTGATTGGTCAATTTTAAGACTTCTTTTTTCGAATATCTTTTAAGCTAGATTTTTTTTTCATCGAAATTACACATCCTTGTGCAGTCTCGTGTTTCCTCATTCGCTCTGGGGCGCGAGTTGTGAGACAGCCTGTATATTTGAAGAATTATACGTAATTTTATTGATAAATCTATAACTATTTTTTTTTATTTATTTGTGTTTAGTAATACCTTAAATACGTAACGTAATATTATCGCGAGTTATGGATAAAACGAACAAACTATACTTTTTGTGGGAAGTTAAAATTCTTGAGAAAAAAAAAGTAACATCTGCGTTAAAAACTAAAGACAGATGTGTCAGATTGTCTAAAAAGTTATCTAAAAAATAAGGTCTGTTTCTTTGCTACTGATTATTTTTTATAAACCACATTGCCACTTTTTTCTAGACAAATTATGTCAAAACATTTAGCAGTTGCTTAGAAATAAATCATTGAATTAAAAATTTTAATATCTGCAGGGGCGTCAGTAGGTATTTTTAACAGGGAGGGCGCAACAGGGCGCACCTTTAGAACGAAATAATTTTTGACGGTCTGATTCTGCATTTAAATTTTTTCGTGTTTAAAACATAAAAATATTTCTTTTGGAAGATTTTTAGATGTAATGAAGCGAACACAAATACTTATCTGTTCTTCTGCAGTGATGTCCCGAGGATCATCTACTATTATTGCAAAATAATCACAATTATTAATTTCCGGAGTTATTTTGCGTATTATACATTGTGCACTACTCTTTATAACCTGATTTTGTGACGTAGGTGAACAATAATGTGCATTTTGAGGTACATTGTAATTCTGGAGAAAAGGATCAAATTTTTTAATAACTTGAGTCTATAAAATTGGCCTTATTTGTTGAATTTTTTGTTTAGTTTAGTATCGGAAGGATGCTTGTCGTGTGTTGACTTCTTTAATGCGTTAATAGTTCTAATAAAGGAATAATTTATTTAAATTTTCGCTTTATATTTTAGAGCAGCGATAACCTTTCCTCTTCGGCTAAAGTCGTATGTACATAATCGTCTCGCTGCTTATTGCAGATAAATAAGTGAATAATAAAATAGTAAAAAAATCAGATTGATTTTTAATAATTTATTTAAATAAAAACACGGAAAGGGGGCGCAAGCCCCCTCAGAAATGGTCTATCGACGCCACTGAATATCTGCCATTATAAAACAGGCTTATTGATGCAGAATTTTATGCTGAACAAGTTTTATTTGAAGCGTTTCAGGTCCAATGTTCGGAAGTTCCGAACACCACCATGTATGTATTTATAAATGAAATTATGTATAAAATTTGTTGTAAATATACCAAAGTTAATATCTCATTGTATAATACGAAAGTACTTAGCTATTCCTTCATTATATAATGTCTTATTGTCTATCATTACTAGTTCGCGAAAGTTTAGCTGTTTAGCTAATTCGAATATAATTTCGCCAAGAAATAACAGTGTATGAGGTAAAATAACTCACGACTCCATGGAGAAAAAGACGAGGATAGAAAATGAGCCAGTACTCACCTGTAACAAAGAAAGACAACATTAGTAAAACAATACAAGACATTATAGTACATTACAGAACATTTTTCTTGGTAACCATTGACCGAGACAAAAAAGAAAATACATTGACAATTAATAGATAGTTAAGAACGGAAAAGAATGCATTGTATTTAGAAAATAAAACTAATTATGTTTGAGTAGTCTTTTAAACATTCATTTTTTAATTTCTATATTTTAATGTATCGCTGTATATACAATTCCATGTACATTGAATAAAATTTACCGTTATTTGTGTTAACAACAAAAAAAAATTCAACGCTTTTCTACAAATTCATAAACCACTCTGACCCGGTTAAAGATATGATAACGAGGTTTGAAAATTTGAATTCAGCATGAAATTCTTCATCATTTCATGTATTAGACGATATTTTCCGATGAGCGGTTTGCGAGTTACTAACAACTTTAACTTATAAGAAATCCCTCTAGAATATTAAACATCTGCAAATCGGCTTAGTTATCAATTTTTGGCGCCGAGACTCTCCAAGGTCAAAAACTTGAACGTTTCATCCCCACCCCAGCCTAAGCAACATACAGCGTGTGACAGAACCAATTGAGCAGGTATGAAGAGTTATAAAAAAGAAACCAGGGTATATATGATTTTTTTTTATTTTTGAAATCAGTACGACTTACCATTTTATACTCATTAATTTTTTAAAATAATGTCTTTAAGATGGCGGCCGTTAGCTGCAATACATTGCTGGAGCCGATTTCTAAAGTTTTGAACAGCCCGTTGACACATTTCGCGGGGTATCGCGTTTACTTCTTCAACAATCTGCTCCCTTAGCTCTAGCAGGTTTTGGGGGCTTAAACACTTTTCCTTTAGATATCCCCAAAGAAAGAAGTAGCATATGCTTAAATCGGACGATCGCGCAAGCCACCCCACGTCACCTCTCAAAGACACTAGACGTCCAGGAAACATTTCTCTTAAAGCGTTTAGAGAATTTCGGGGAGTGTGGGCTGTAGCCCCATCCTGTTGGAACCAAAAATCCCCTAATCCCTCTTCTTCAACAACCACTTCCAATCGGGGCTGCAGAAAATTTTGCAACATTGAAACATAACGCCCGGAATTCACGGTCACGCCTCTCTCTTCAAAACATTACGGGCCTATAACGCCAAATTGAGATACGGTACACCCTACCGTTAGTTTCGGAGAATGTAGCAATTCATTCGTGAAAAATTTGGGGGTTGTTTTCAGTCCAGTAGCGAAAAATTTTGTTTATTCACAACCCCGCTTAGGTGAAAATGTGCCTCGTCGCTGCTGAAGAATGCTGCCTCAGGAGGGATCGCTGCAAGAATTTCCTCACACAGACTTTGGCGGTTGGCGTAGTCTACTGGGTTCAATTCCTGAACCATCATTATTTTGAAGGGAAATCTAAATGCAGAATCTTTCTCAAATTGCGGTCTGAAACCCCTAATGCAATAGCGTGTCTTCGAGCAGAACGTCTTGGCGATTGTTCGACTGCTGCTCTCACTAGCTCCACATTTTCTGGTGTTATGATGGATTTTCGTCGACCTATTCTTAGTGTGCTACCAGTTTCCTCCAACTGCCGAATCCAGGACCGAATTGTGTTCGCAGTAGGAACAGCATTATTTCGCAGAATGTTGAACCGTCGCCGAAAAGCTCTTTGCGTCGCAATCACATATCGGTTGTTTTCATAAAACGCACCCACGGCAAAGCCATGATGTACTCCACATTTTCTGGTGTTCTGATGGATCTTCGTCGGTCATGTGTTTAGAGAATTTCGGGCTGTGTGGGGTGTAGCCCCAGATTGCCCGATTTAAGCATATGCGACTTCTTTCTTTGGGGATATCTAAAGGAAAAACTGTTTAAACGTCGCCCCCAAAACCTGCTAGAGCTAAGGGAACAGATTGTTGAAGAAGTAAACGCGATACCCCGCGAAATGTGTCAACGGGCTGTTCAGCAATGTATTGGAGCTAACAGCCGCCATCTTAAAGACATTATTTTTTAAAATTAATGAGTATAAAATGGTAAGTCCTACTGATTTCAAAAATAAAAACATTTTTTTCATATATACCCTGGTTTCTTTTTTATAACTCTTCAAAACTGCTCAATTGGTTCTGCCGCACCCTGTATATTAAAATCGTTTCTACACCACCTTTTGCAGGATAAAAACCTCTATTGACTGGACTAAATGTAGTATCCTAACAACATTTTGAAAATGTAGATTTTATAATTTGTTGAAAATGTAAACCGGTCGAATTATTATCAGTTTGGACTCATACATAATTATAATGTTTAAAAGTATTCAATGCTTGTCATATGATCTCCATCTCTGCTATTCGTGTCCCAACCTTTGTATGTCTATGAATATTCAAAGCAATGTCAATTCCCGTGAAGATGGATTACGTACTCGTGCAGGGCGCCGGAAAAATGTGTAGTGTAAACCATTCCCTAGAGACTGAACACTACACTGCAGAGCCTCATCTGAAATGTAAATCATACAGCAGCCAATTTGCATCTTCCAAGCCTTTGTCATCCGCTAAATTAATTAGTTTCTTTTCACACACCCTCTGCCGAATGTTTACGCAAATTTACCCAAGTTGGGGGATGGATTTCACCGAAAATACAATTAATTTGGGTATGGCTATTCAATGAGATATATCAGTATGATAATATGTTAAAATGTTTTTGTTTGTTTTTACCTCCCGCTACCCTTGGTAAGGGTGGTATAGGGATCGGGCTAAAAATCGCATAGGGGCTGTCCTTAAATTACGTAACGCAAAATTAGGAAATTTTTGATACCCCCTCCCCCCTTTGTAACGCACCCGTAACGCAAAAATGAACCCCCCCCATATATTACGTAACGCAGTACTTGACCCCCCCCCTATTTTTTTTACTGGATATAAAAGTATATGGCCTCCTTAATATTCAGTTAAAATTTGAACAGAAACTATTTAAATTAATGTACATAAAGATGAAAAATAACAAACTATTTAAATTAATGTACCTAAAGATAAAAAATAATGTACTACTCTTGCCCTACGGCTTGTCACCCCAATTTTTTTACTGTATATAAAAGTATATGGCCTCCTTAATATTCAGTTAAAATTTGAAACAGAAACTAATTAAATTAATGTACATAAAGATGAAAAAATAACAGCACAAAAATTAAAAGCATATGCATTTCCATATGCTTTTAACAAACTATTGAAAAGTTTTTCCTTATCAACACTACTTGAATTCATGTTTTAATATGAATTGCATTGCACGAATGAAAGACCACTGGCCCGAATTTGAACTGTGCCCGACATATCATGTTGACTGTTATTGAAAACAAACGACTGCCTGCATATACAAATTAGCACCGCGAAATTTGAATGTTTCAAAACTATTAAAGCAAGTTTAGCAATATTTTTTTTATATTTTGTCGTTACGTAACGCACACATTAACTCTCCCCCACCCTCTCGTAACGCTGCGTAACGCTACTCTTGACCCCCAGCCAACCCCCTTGAAGCTTTACGTAATTTAAGGACAGCCCCATATCGAGATTTTGGTAACAACGTTTAAATGTCCCTAGAATCCAATTTTAACGTTTTCACGATGATGTCTGTGTGTATGCGTGTGTACGTAAGTGTGGATCCTCCGCTCTAACAAATACTATCATTCGGAAAATTTTGAAATCTTGAATCTATTTCGAACTTTTTCTGTAATGGAAAGAGCCCATTAGATGTTGGTGAAAGTCGGATAACCGGAAATGGCACTTTACTAGAAGCTCAAAATAGTATTTCTTCGAGAAATACCTTTAAATGTTATTTTTTCGACAATAATGTTTAGTGATGCACGCGAGACGAGACGAGAAATATAAAATATCGATCTCGTCTCGTTTTTGGATCTGCAATCTCGATCTCGCTCTCGCACATCTCGTTCTCGCGCGAGAGTCTCGCTGTAAAAATAAGCGCTTGTGCATAACGTATTTACCTCGGTATTTACGTATCAGTTGAACTACAAAAGACAAGTTCTCTCCAATAGTTCCGTCTTCCGTGTATTTACAGTCGTATAACTATAATAAAGAGATAAAACACTAAATTCTAGTCACCAAATTATTTCAATACGAACTAATTAAACATTTAAAAAGTTCTTTTTTGTAACTAAAAGTTTCTACACTTTATCATTAACTATATGCCATTATTTAAGTTAGATTTACTCATAAAAAAGCGCTACAATGACAACTTGCTGACAACCAATCACTCCGCTTCATTTTGTGTTGGCTCCTATCGACGCTTAATATAAGATCCTTTAATTTTCAGGGACGACAGAATTTTATTAACCGTAGTTTTAACTGGGATGAATTGGGGGCTGAAATGTTGGAGAAAAACTAGTTCTATTAGATGCAAAATCGATTTAGCCGTTATTTTGCATTTCCTCGCTCTGCGACCGATACCAATCGACTCTAGATAGACTCAATAAAATATAGTTAATTCATATAATTTTCACATTCACGTGTTCTATGCACGAATTACCGTTGACTCCACTCTCTGCACGGTTCATTTTTCATTGAATTTATGAATCAAAGCTATAAAGTTACAAATACTTTTTATTGCGAGACTCTCGCGAGAATCTCGCGAGATTTCTCGCTTCTCGCAGTTGTTATATCGATCTCGCCTCGAATTTTAAATTGCAATCTCGCTCTCGTTCTCGTCTCGCATAATGCAACGAGACAAGATGCGAGAGTACTCTCGCCTCGTCGTGCATCACTATTAATGTTATTATAAAAATTAAAGATTATTAAATTTACTATAGATTTGCATAAATACTTTTTCTATATATTTTATGGATACATTTGTAAAATTATTTATAATTTAAATCCCAAAGCCTACGCGTTAAACAAACGGCCTTCATGGTTTTGTGTTTTAAATAATTGCTATATATTTTCCCCTATAAAAATAATGGAATTTTGCTTTATTAAAAGTAAATAAAATAAGCAAAAGCTATAGTAAAATAGCTAATATATAAATAACAAAATGGAATAAGAAAAGGAAATTTATATAAATTAAAAATGATATGCATATTATTATCATTTGTGTCAGACTGCAAAATTTATTGCTTTCAAGGAAAGCAATATTATAAACAAATTATATTTGCAATTATTTGTTAACCTTAATTATAACTAAACACTAAACCCATAAATAACAATTAGAAAAACAGCAGAAATAAATTATCCCTTATATTGACAATACGGAAATATATTTCTGCCTTTTGTAATTAACTAACGGATTTTTTTTTGTTATAAGTATTTCGTGGGTAGAAACCTGCATATTACTGGGGAGGTATATTAGAACTTTCACTTTAAGAAAATTGTACATTTGCAAAATAATTGACGAAGATTATGTGATATTGGAATGTGTGGATAATTTTTAATTGTAGGAAGTCATGTATGAATTACTTAAGAACACTTGTGCAAAACAAATATGTAATAATACGCGTTTCCATTTTTCACTTAATTCATTCAACGCTGTTTTTAATAAAATTGTCCTAAATTGTTTTCCTTTCTGACTACATACAGGGTGCGGAAGCTGAATTGAAATATAAATATTCGATAAAAAAAATATATATTTTCACATCCTGAACTTCAACATGGGAAGTTTTATCTCATATGGTTTTGAAAATAATATAGGCCAAGTAAACTATTATTCACAAAAGATGACTATTCAAGGTCATTTGTGAGCCGTCTGATACAATATTACTTGCAGATAACTTCATTGCCTTTCGTATGCAAAGACGTGCAACATCAAATATTTATGGACACATTTTAACTGAAAAAATAAGAGTAATTTATTTGAAAATTATGTTTCTTTCTACATAATGCCTTTCTGAAATATTTATGTTCTTCACATATGTTTTTGAAAAATTCAAAAACATAGACTTAACTTATAAACCAAGGAATAATAATTTGATTTAAATGTCAACGCCACTGGTTAAATATTAGCATAGAGGGCAGTGTAGTAGATAATTAGATACCGGTAATTCTACGATATACGTCATTATTATTTATAGTGTGCTAGAAAGTAATGCCACTATCTACGTATATCTTTCACACCACATAAATTAAATGGACATAGGTCAAATAATCTTTCTCTTTCTAATACAAAATGTTGCTAAGCTACTGCTGTAAAGTCATGTGTATTCTTTCTTCGAACAAATGACCTTGAACAGTCATCTTTCGTGAATAATAGTGCAGTGTCCGTCAACCAGTAGTGACAGCATGCACTTTTGAATTGAATTGTTACAAAATAATAACGTTAGTTTAATACTTTTGCCGCGAGTCGAAAGCTTGCAGGCGAATATTTTGAGACATGCATGGTCCCAAATTTTGTGCGTGCTAGCCAAGGATGTTCTAATAAAACATTGGATAGCTGACATACGTTTAACAAGTGAGGCAAGTGGTGGGGGTACGACGCCATTTGCAGAAAAGGCAAAACGTCAAACGTTCGTTGGTCTATTATTGCATTATATGGTAGTTTTCTTGAATAAAGTGGTGTTTGTCTTGTGTTTTTAGTGAATAAATACTTTAAGTGAGATATTTCCATAATAAAAGGCTATATGCCGTCTTCTAGTAGTGCTTTTGGGTGCACAAATAGACATAGCAAAGAAAACCCTCGACAATTTTTCAAGTATTATAGTTCATATATATGTATACATATTTATTCATACTATTGTTTTAAATATTTTGCATATTTCCTTTAAATAAAAAGATGCAATAAAAAGAAAAGATTTCACACCTACAATAGCATCAAAAATTTGTAGTGATCATTTTCTTGAAACTGATTATTCGAAAAGGCCTGGAACATATTTAAGAAGATTAAAACCAGACTCAGCACATTCTATATTTCCAAATTTTCCACCACATATCCAGAAGGCATCTTTTTAACAAGCAAATATTATTTTTAAATTCATAGTTCTATTTTACTCTGAATTTGCTATACAGGGTGTCACAACTCGCGCCCCAGACGAAACTGACACTTGCCGACGACAATAGGTTGCCAACAAATAGAAGAAAATAATTTGCGGCTGCTTGCGTAACGGAGTTACAAGACTTTTTAATCCACCAATCCCGGAAGGATATCTTAAGGTGTGATGATATTATTACAAAATAAAACTGGTTGCTAGATTTTAAAAATACTACTAGTGAGTTACAAAATTTGTTTGACTTACTGTAATTTTGACACTTTAGAGCTGACTTTTCACTGTCAACAAATTTAGATTTCTATCCGGAAAACGTTCCGAATAGACTCGTGCTGCCTCTCTGGCGTTACGTCCACATTCTCCGAAAATTATAATCATTTCTAAGTAATCAGCGGCTGAATACATGGTAAGAATTTGCCTTTTTTATTCACCTTGTCAAATTTAATTTGACACTGACATTTTTCGAATACTACAGTCGCCCACACATTTTATAAAAGATTTGATTTGTATAAAAGTAACGTAAAATTACGGCACACACACGTTAAAGGTGTAGGTCTCTGATTGGTCAATTTTAAGACGTCTTTTCTCGAATATCTTTTAAGCTAGATTTTTTTTCTTCGAAATTACACATTCGAGTGCAGTGTCGTGTTTCCTCATTCGTTCTGGGGCGCGAGTTGTGAGACAGCCTGTATATGTAATAAATGTATATTATATTATTAAAATAATAAATATAATTTTTAAAATATACGCAATAAATATAAAAATCTCTTAATTCATTCCATTTATAATTTGTTTCTATTATGTAATTTTAAATTTGGCGCGTATTTTGCCTTTTCTGCAAATGGCTGCCTTCCAGTTGCTTGCCTCACAGGTGACTACGTGCACAACATACAAAGTTAGCAATCCAGTGTATAATAATATAATACCTTTGGTGCTGGCTGTTACTACAAAACTGTTTGGCAAGAGGGTATGTGGAACCCGAGTACTAAACGCGTCCCTTATAAAATATATCAGAGAGTATAAAGAATTTTTAAATTTGTATATATTTTTAGAACACTGAAGGAGTGGCTGAAATTTAGTACCTATTCTAATCTCCGAAATTTATGTCCAAAATTAAGAACACCACAAATAAACAAGTGTCTTGTCTAGTGTCTAGTTTTTTATGTTATCTTTAAATCTCTTCTACTAATCGTGTATAATGACTAACATCTCTAAATTTATTGCAACTTCTTCCGGAAATTCCTATCATGTCCTCTGTAACCAGTTTCAATTCAACCAGTTTTTATCCTAACCTAACGGAGCTGAACTCTTGTCCACCCTCAAGGTCAAACAAATGCACAGCAGGAGGGTCCAAGCCGCCTTGTTATTATTCCTTCATAGTCCTTTGAAAAAAAGACGATCGTTGATTCATAGCACCCTTTGTTTTTGGAGAATCTATTATTTGCCCCGTGACAACGGAGTTTTTTTGTTTTAATAGGGTGAGAGAAATATATATGTGTTGTTCTTTGAAGATGTATTTTAAAGATGTAAATCAGATAGTATGGTTATTTTTGTGCGGGTATCACAACATTTTAATCTAGTAATTCAGTTCGTCTACTCAGAATAGAAGTTGACGTTCAAGGCCTCGATTTTGTAACTTTAAATTCTGTCAGAATTGGATTTTTCCTACTACGATTTCTACTGCTCCAAAACAGTAGAATTCGTAGTGGGGAAAACCCAATTCTGACAGAAATTGAAATCAGGCAGAATTTAAAGTTACAAAATCGAGGCCCTCTCAACAGGTTGCTTTCTATAAATTATGTTATGTACTATTATATTTGTCGTAGGAATATAATTTTAAGAATCACTAAAACATAAAACAAAAATTTGATGTGGCCAACACCAAACCTCCCGCTATTTAATTTTTATTAATTTAAATACACATACTTACATATTTAGTTTTTGCGGAAACTGTATTAAGATCCATTCCATATAACTATGGTTCTATTTACTATCTTCTTTTTAAAACATTACTATTATTAATTTGAAATTATTAGTTCTTTGACAGTGACATTTATCTGTCAGTTACATACATTTGAGATACTGTGTAACCAAGGAGTTTGCTTGTTTAAAGCGTAGGATCCGGGATTATAATTATAGATATTTTATAAATTTATCCATAAAATATATAGAAATAGTTATTTGTATATCAAGGCCGCGAAATCACTCTTTAGCGTACCGAGAGAAAAATTGTCGCCGAGGCTGCTTGCGGCCGAGGTAAGACAATCTCGAGGGCGCTAAAGGATTTCGCGGACAAGGTGTACACAATATTTTTTGTGCAACCGTAAAAAATATGTATTTACAAATTTTATTAATTTTAAACAATTTCATTTTAAGAAGAAGGTTAGCTTTCAAGGTGGCTATGAGATTAACATTTGATAAACAAAACCATGCAATTCTCAAGTGTCAAAGTGTTTGTTTACCTAATTTCCATAACAACGGTCGCAAAATTTAATTTCGCGGCCTGTATTGCGGCTGCGAAATACTTATTTCGCGTCCGGTTGCACAAAAAAGTATTTATACAAATCTGTAGAAAATTTAATAATCCTTAATTTTTATAATAACACAAATCTTCAAAAAGTAATATTTGAAGGTATTTTTCGAAGAAAATCTATTTTGAGCTTCAAATAAAGTGCCATTTCCGGTTATCTGATATACACCAAAATCTAATGGTCTCTTCCCATATTAGAATAAGGTAGAAATACAAGGTTTCAAAATTTTCTGAATGATAGTATTTGAGTTAGAGTAAAGAATCCACACACATATACACAGACATCATCGTGAAAATGTTAAAATCGGATTCTAGGGACCTTAAAACGTGGTCATTTATCAAAATCTCGAAATGTGATTTTTAGCACGATCCCTATACCTCCCTTACCAAGGGTAGCGGGAGGTAAAAATGGTCAGAGATTGACAATTTATAAACAAAATGGTGTATAGAAAAAAAGCACAACTACCAAGTTCTAAAATATTTTGACGCACTCTGTACAACAGGATTGTAATTACTTTTAAGTATTTAAAAAAAAAATTTCAATGGTCTATAATACCGTAAAATATTCTGGACTATAAGAGTATGCAAGTGGGCAATTCTTAATAAGAATCTAAGTTAGAATGTGCACCATTATGCAAACTTAAGCACTGGTGTTCCGAGAAACAAATGCGTGTCGTTTAAGCAGGAAAATAGTTCCTAAGATATTTAAATTGAACGATATAAAATCCTTTTTATTACGACAGAATATGTTTTTGCTATGAATTCAAAATAGCGACGTTCATTAGAGATAGTTTCTTTTATAGGACAATTAACAAGTATTATGTATGAAATAAATTGTGACAAATTGCCAGCCATCCGGATTCGAACCCGAGACACCTTGCCGGGATAGTGCTCTACCAACTAAGCTATTGGCTGCTCTCCTCTCGATGTTTGAACAATTTTGCATTTTTTACTTCTCGCTAAGAGAGGTATTGAATTCATGCTAAAAATCGCATATCCAGATTTTAGTGAATAAGCGCGTTTAAAGGTCCCTAGAATCCGATTATAACATTTTTACGATGATGTCCGTATGTGTGTGTGGATGTTGGATCCACGATTTCTCAAATACTATAAGACTTAAGACATTTTTAACTAAAGATTCCTCAATCTAACAATAATGGGAAGAGTTGATTAAGTTTTGGTAACAATTGGACAACCAGAAGTACTAGTTACAAGAAAAAAATCATCTAAATATTATTTATCGAAAATTTATGTAAATACTTATATTAAAGAACGTTAAATTCTTTATTCGATAAATATAAATTCATTATTATATCTTTTATAGATTTAGAGATAAAGAAATGCATATAAAATAATTTGATGTAAAAATTCTCAGATCAAACTATTTCAAGGCAAGACATTCAAATGTTTGTAATTGACACATAAATGTCACTGTCAAAAATATTTGTATGCCACTGTCAAAAATATTTGTACATCATTATGAAAAGAAAAACGAAAACACAAAAGACTATACGTAAAATAGAATATAAAAGGAATTTGAAAAAAATAACGAATATAAAGAAAAGGAAAGTAGGAAATAGTATATTAAAGAACGTGTTTTATAAGACATGTTTTTTCGCACGCGTCAAAATTTAGAAAACGAGCGTTAGCGAGTTTTCTAATAGACAAGTGCGAAAGAAAGTCTTATAAAATGAGTTCTTTATACTATTTTTTATATTTTGCGCCTTCTACAAACTGAAATATTTACTCAATTTGTGATTATATTTGTAACCATTTGCAATAATAATAATTTCGACATTATATTATTAAAATGAATTGTCAATTAACTAAAAATAAATTAGGTAAAAATGGGTTAAAGAAACGTCATCTAGTACCAACCGTCTAAAACAAAAAATTGCGTATCGTAATGACTTCATTATGAACGTAAAATATAAAAAGAAAATTTCAGGATATTGAATATAAAGAAAATGTATGTATTGTACATTATTTATATTAAAATATCCCATAGATTTTGCAAATATATGTGAGAATTATTTTGCAGTGAAACATGAATATATGTATTTGTATTTAGAAATATTTTTTTCGTTTTATGCGTACAACCAGGTAAAATATCTGGCGAGAGGTTATGTGCTGGTCACATCAGATTTTTAAAGTCGTATAACTGCTGAGGATATTATACAAACTATTAACTTATTGTTAAAATCTGACTAATGTATAGTACCCCATTTAGTTATATTATGAACTCTCGTAAAATATAATTCAAAAATATAATCTCCCGATGTTATGATAATCCTTTATATTCTTAAAATTAGTAAAAAGTCCTAATTAAAACCGTCTAACTGCACACAAGCTAGTCCTGGCGGTAGTAATAATATCCTTGCAGTACTGTGCAATTCGCAGGAAACAATTTAAGCAGGACTTGAATCCCATTAAAAACGAGGCTAACGACATACTCACAGGACCAGAGGAATAAAAACACAAATTCTAATTACACGATGACGACGCCACTGGAAATACAGGGAATTTCTATGCAATGCAATGGCGTTCGTTAACTGGGGCACTCTATAAAAACGTGATTGTGGCGGGAATATTAGTTTTGATTGTAGAAGAGATTAGACTTCTTTTAATACTTAGAGGAAATTTTGCATTGTATTTGGCTTTTTTACCTATTGCTTGATGTATAATGTATAATTTTATTTGTCTCTCTACAACGGTAAATTATTAATTATGTATATAGGTATGGTATGACTAGCGAATGAAAGTTGACGTTTAAATTATTTTATAGATGTGGTTTCATTTGAAACCCTAGAGAAGAATAGAATTGTACGAAATATTCAGGTATGAAATTTTTGCATGAACCCATTTAAATTTAAATACTGGACTAAGAAAGCACAGAAATACATTACTATGTCTGGCTGAAAAAAGATGGCTGACTATGATAACTGAATATCAAAACAGGGCTGCGTTTAAAATATTTTAAACATTTTTCGTTTATGTTGATATTGTTGGTTATAACAAAATATTTTGATCTTTAAACTATTTAGTTTGGGAATTCTATGAAATAGGATCATTTTTAATTTCCTTTAATAGTAATTCCGACTCGAGGGTTGCTTACATCTGAGACGAACGAACTAAAATTTGCGGTATTAATTTTTACCTCCCGCTACCCATGGTAAGGGAGGTATAGGGATCGTGCTAAAAATCGCAAATCGAGATTTTCGTAAATGACCACGTTTTAAGGTCCTTAGAATCCAATTTTAACATTTTCACGATGATGTCTGTGTGTATGTATGTGTATATGTATGTGTGGATCCTCCACTCTTAACTCAAATACCATCATTCAGAAAATTTTGAAACCTTGTATTTCGAACTTTTTCTGTAATGGAAAGAGCCCATTAGATTTTGGTGTAAATCGGATAACCGGAAATGGCACTTTACTAGAAGCTCAAAATAGTTATTCTTCGAAAAATACCTTAAAGTATTATTTTTTCGACTAATGTTATTATAAAAATTAAAGATTATTAAATTTTCTATATGCATTAATAAATATAAGGCCTTCAAGTTCCACTATTATTTGTTGAATTTTATTTAAGACGTTTTGAGCAAAATCCGCTCATCTTCAGCAACTATAAAATTCAAGTTGAGAATTAAAAGTAAATACATATAATGTTGAAGCAGAATTATAATGTTGTACATTAGTGAAAGTTGTAAAAATTACATGTAAATTATAATCTACGTAGTCAGATGGAGCATGGGCTCCAATTCAACAATGCAACATTAACAAAAGCAGTTAATGGGCCGTGTTAGCGACTTGAATTTTATAGTTGCTGAAGATGAGCGGATTTTGCTCGAAACGTCCTAAATAAAATTAAACAAATAATAGTGGAACTTGAAGGCCTTATATTTATTAATGCACATTATCAACATGGTTCCCTCACACAGCATTTAAATTTTCTATAGATTTGCATTAATACTTTTTGTATATATTTTATGGAAAAATTTATAAAAATATCTATAATTTAAATCCCAGAGACTTCCTACGCTTTAAACAAACAAAACGCAGTTATTCAAATGTATGTAACTGACATATAAATGTCACTATCAAAGAACTAATCATTTCAAAATAATATTAGTAACGTTTTAAATAGAAAAAAGGAAATAGAATAGAAAAGGAATTCAATACAGTTTCCAGCATAAGTAAATATGTAGGTATGTATTTAGATTAATAAAAATTAACGATTCAGAAAAATGTTTAAGCTAATCCTCATTTTTGGATTAGTGAATTCTATTCTATCCCGGTATTTAAAATTTAATCTTCATTTTATTATAGCTCCGGTGGATCAATGGTTAGAGCAACGCCTCATGTTATGAGTGCCCTCGGGGCTCTGGGTTCGAATCCCACTAAGGCATGGATGTGTGTGAATGTGAACCCACTCTGTAATAGGGATTTAATCCTGTTGAGGAGTTTAAAAAAAAGGTTGTTACTTGGATTAGATTAGACTATATTTTAAAAAATAAACTGTCAAAATTACAGTAAAATTCGCTAATCCAAAAATAAGGATTAACTTAATCTTTTTTGTGACTCGAGCTGTAAACGGCGGGAGGTATTGTGTTGGCCACACCAGATTTTTACCTATTGCTTGATGTAGAATGTATAAATTCATTTATCTCTCTACAACGGTAAATTAATAATTATGTACCTATATAGGTACAATAGAATATACAATGCTAATAATTATGTATGACTAAAACTAGCATTTAGCGGCCAACTACTATAGTTAATAGACCGATTTTCTAACCCAGTAACTGCGAAATTATTTAATACACTATTAAATACAATAATATAATTGATTCTAAGAACATTCTAACATCCTACATACATTCTTCACTCTTGAAAACATAATGTGACATATTTTTACATATTCAACATAATTCCCACTCTTTAAAACAAAAAAACAGTATATTTATAAACAAAAACAACTGCTTGTTATGTAAACAACAAAATCTTTGCACAGATGTTTCAAAGACACCATTATTCATAACTCAAAATCGAAAAAGAGTTGAGACTTTTAAATGGGAAAGACACAAGTCAAAATTATTACAAAAATAATTTACAGTCGAAATACAAAGCATAGCTAGTGCATTTCGTGTTGTATGATTGGTATTCTTTTTGGTTGAAGTTCGTCGTTCGCAAACCAGTTGTTCGGATGACAACTGGAATTTATCTCGGGCCTTAAAAGGGATTCCACAGGACTGTACTCAACGAGAAACAGTTAAAGAATTTTAAACCTGAATTTATTACATTTTTATTTTATTCCAATACATATGACAGTGTTAAAATGGGGTATTTAAAAAAAATGTTCGATTTTTTACCTCCCGCTACCCTTGGTAAGGGGAGGTATAGGGATCGTGCTAAAAATCGCATATCGAGATTTTAGTAAATGACCACGTTTTAAGGTACCTAGAATCCAATATTGACATTTTCACGATGATGTCTGTGTGTATGTGTGTGTGGATCCTTTACTCTAACTCAAATACTATCATTCAGAAAATTTTGAAACCTTGTATTATTTTTTTCAAGATTAATGTTATTATAAAAATTAAAGATTATTAAATTTTCTACAGATTTGCATTAATACTTTTTCTATATATTTTATGGATAAATTTAATCCCTACGCTTTAAACAACCAAAACTCCTTGGTTACACAGTTCATATCTTAAATGTATGTAACTGACAGACAAATGTCACTGTCAAAGAACTAATCATTCCAAATTAATAACAGTAACGTTTTAAAAAGAAAATAGTAAATGACCACGTTTTAAGTTCCCTAGAATCCAATTTTAACAAATACTATCATTCAGAAAATTTTGAAACCTTGTATTTCCAACTTTTTCTGTAATGGAAAGAGCCCATTAGATTTTGGTGAAAATCGGATAACCGGAAATGGCACTTTATTAGAAGCTCAAAATAGTTTTTCTTCTAAAAATACCGTTAAATGTTATTTATTCGAGATTAATATTATTATAAAAATTAAAGATTATTATTTTTCTGTATATTTTATACATGAATTTATAAAATTATCTATAATTTAAATCCCAGAGCCTAGGCTTTAAACAAAAACGCAATTATTCAAATGTATGTAACTGATAAATGTCACTATCAAAGAACAAATCATTTCAAAATAATATTATACCTTGTTCCATTTAAGCCATTCAGTATTGCGGAGCATAGGGAATAGTTTTCACATCTCTGATTGGCTGAAATTAGAGACAAGAGACAAGTTTACCCAATGTAATTTCGGCTACTTCAGATTTGCGCTGTTGCCAGTGTCATCTACTGAATGGCTTAAATGGAACAGAGCATAGTAACGTTTTAAAAAGAAAAAAGTAAATAGACCAATAGAAAAAGAATTCAATACAGTTTCCAGCATAAGTTAATATGTAGGTATGTAGTATTTAGAATAATAAAAATTAACGATTCACAAAAATGTTTAAGCTAATCCTCATTTTTTGATTAGTGAATTCTAATCTATCCCGGTATTTAAAATTTAATCTTCATTTTATTATAGCTTCGGTGGCTCAATGGTTAGAGCAACGCCTCATGTCATGAGTGCTCTCGGGGCTCTAGGTTCGAATCCTACTAAGGCATTACCGATATCTGTGTACAAAGCAGATTGGCACACCCAGCATTGGGTAATAAGCCGTGATGATATATTTATTTATTTTATTTACGTGAACTCACTCTGTAATTGGGATTTAATCCTGTTGAGGAGTTTAAAAAAGCTAGTTACTTGGATTAGATTAGACTATATTTTCAATTTTAAGATATAAACTGTCAAAACTAGAGTAAAATTCGCTAATCCAAAAATAAGCATTAACTTAATATTTTTTGTGACTCGGGCTGCAAATGGCGGGAGGTATTGTGTTGGCCACACCAGATTTTTTTGTTCATAATGCAAGTAATTTCTATTCATAATTTTGTTTAATAAAGCTTCACTGCATCCGTTTGTGACGTCACCGAACGATGAATCCTAAAGTTGCATGATATAGCTGAGAATATAATTCATGAGTCACGTGACATGTTTTCCGCCAATCAACATTGAGAATCTCCCTAGCTACATGTCTATCACAGCGATGATAAAAAACAAAGAAATTATTATTATTTATATTCGTTACTAAGGGTTTTGTTTTCTTTATTTGACATTGACAGTTAATTTTGAGTATAAAAATGTGCGATAATCGTTGGGTTGATATCAACAACGATGAAAATAATAAAGCAATTGTCAAATTAACCATGTTGTAATACAATATATTAAAAGTTAGGTTAGCAGCACACACAATGTGTCACAAAAATTCATTATATTCTCTCATTAAATATAAGCTCGTGATATGATTAATAATCGAAGATATTGCTCGTGAAACCGAAGCAGCACATTTCACTCGAAAATATCTTCGATGATAATCATATCAGTTGTTATATTACGTATGATAATACCATTTACTTTCAGTTCCCATTGTTGTTGATATAATTCATATTTCGTTACGTTCATAGGGATCTAAGTGCCAAAAAAAATTTAGACGAAAAAGTTCTATGAGCCAAACCCAGTATATTAAATTCATATTAAATTAACTGTATTTTCTTCACTTACATTGTAGCAGGTTCTTCCAGCTTCCACTGAGCGCCTTCATGCACTTATTAAACGTATTCTGCGCCATATTCTTCTTTTCCACCATTGCCAAATTTCCCTCCGAGTGACTCCGAACCATCAGACTCCTTTTCCCCATTTGGGGACTTTTGGTCGTCCTTCTCAGGGAGTTGGTACACCTGGGTGGTGGGGGAATAGGATCAAGATCCACTGTGACGTCATCCGCAGGATCACGAAAGGATAAATAAGTAGAAGAGAGGGGGGAAATAGTAGCCAATGGCGGGGAGAGAATTGTAGGAGTGGGGAGGGATTTCCTCGGGCGAGAGCGTTTGTTTGGCGGAAGGGGAGGGGGGCCGAAACAAATGGCGGCCATTTTCATTACGGGGGGACAGGGATACGTGATGAAATTTGGTGGAGTCACTTTGAATTGTTTTTATATCACTTGTTGCACTATCAATTGTTTATATGTTTAATGCACTATGTTTTACTATAGTTTATGTATATTAAAATTCATTATTACACTTCTTTTTTCTTGTATTATTTATGTATAGATTCTGTAAAGTACATACAGGGTGTTGATGGTTAAGTATGAACATAAAAATTTTAGTTTTACGCAATTTCCTGTTCATTTTACGGAAAAGATTGTACAGTGCATAATTGTTTAGAATTAAAAGTTGTATACAAAACTATATTTACATTACTTAATATGTTTTTGGTTTCTCCGCAATTTTAAAAATAAATTTCAAAAGTTCCGTTAATAGACCTTCTCAATTTACCGGCTATCTCTTTCTATTATTGCAAATAGTAAGTAAAATGGCGCCAGCAATTGCCAGTTGGGCTGTCAAACGAAACGTTAAAAACATTGCAGTCATTAAAATACCGTATTGTCGGTAAAAATTTATATCGTTAGACATTTTAGCTTCAACAAACGCCTTTGTAACTTTTTATGAGAAGCTTTTAAAAGTTCTCACAGACTTTACTCGCATTTTACGTCTATTTTTTTTAGAAACAAACGCCATGAATCTCAATTGTTCTTACTATGCGCAGATACCCATTGCGCATATCTTCTATCTCTTTAAATTGAAGAGGTCTATTAATTGACGTTTGACGTTTATAAATAATTTCTGATACACTAGAAAAAAGAAAGCAAATACATGGCTATTGCTACGAAGTAACAGAAATTTCGAAATTTCTTTTTAGAATTGCGAAGAAATTAAAAAACAATAAAAAATCTGATTTGGGAAACACATTACTTTCCGTCAGTTCGATGTATTTTGTACAAATTCCACACAGAAAGTTTTTTGCAAAATATTCCGTATTTTCAGTACATTACCTTCAGTCAGTTCTAAGATTTTCCATATATTTCCAGTAAAATTATAACAAAAACATACTATGTCAATTGCACTTGACAATGACATTTGTCAATCAGCTGGCTGCTTTATGAAATTTAATTTCTTTATAATTTTTTAACTCAATATCCATTGAATATGAAGTATAAAATGTAATCAAATCGTAGAGAGAATAAAATATTCTTTAATATTTATGAAAACTGATATTTAACAGCGTTTTTTCAAGAAAATTAAAATCTTCAAATTGGTACTTCCGGTCGACCAATTATAACCAAAATCTAGTCAGCTCTTCATATGAATGTAAAGAAAAGAAATCCGCAAAAATTATAATTTTCGAAAAGGTGGTATTGGAGTTATGCAATCCGAAAGAATCGTCACACACACACACACACATATATATATATATATATATATATATATATATATATATATATATATATATATACAGACAGACAGACATCATCGTAAAAATAGTAAAATCGTATTCTAGGAACCTTAAAACGTGCTTATTGATTAAAAACTCATCATCGAATTTTTTGACCAAAGACAATACCTTCCTTACCTAAAGGTGACGGAAGGTAAAAATACAAAAACAGTTTGAAGTATAACTTTTAATTCTGAACAACTTTGCACTAGGTTTTGACGTTACATGGATAGGAAAGCAGGAAATTGCGTAAAACTAAAACCCATATTACATCCCTATGTCCGTACCTGACCCTCAACAACCTGTATATTAAGGGTTGAATACGATGATCGACTGGTAGCAGAATGGAAAAACGGAAAATAATCGGACATGCAATCTAGTGAAAATTATTTATTTGCTGGCCTACGTTTCGACTGTAACTACAGCCTAGCCCTGAAGAATACTGTAGTTGCAGACGAAACATGGGCTAGGAAATAAATAATTTTCAATACACTTCGTGTCTGATTATTTTCCGTTTTTCCACCCTGTATATTGTTATATTATTTTTGAGAAAATATACTAACATTATATTCTTGCTAAAATAAATTACAATTCTGCTAGTGTTTAAATATATTAACTATTAACTTATATATACCAAGTCCAGTCTATATTCGTAAGTATGTCTCAAATAATTCAATTCTCTTATTGCATCTACTTCATATGTGTCCACAAAATAAATATCATAGCTAGCCTAATGGCAATTAAGGAAATGTTTTGCAAAATTTATGGCTCGTATATTACTAGCTGAGTCATATAAGTCAAATGGAAAGTATTTCCATTTTAAGATACACATGCTATGCTATACGCTATTATTAGGGATCGATTGATCGGAAATTCTGTTCGCGAACCGCAATTTAACCACTGAGTAAACAGCCACAAACAGTTTGTTAATAAGTTTCGGAAAATCGGAACAAAAACTGTCAAACGCAGCTACCGCGAAACAAGACGTGGGCTTGGGACGTCATTGAGTGGAAATGACACTTGGAAAATAATTTGCAACGACGAGAATATAAATTTGTAAATAACTATACTCGTATCATACAATGAGCCTGTTTCACATTTTTCAAAACGTATTTTAAATGAAAGTTTATGCAATATTTTTCTTATTAATAATTATTTTTTTAATAATTTGTTGTTATTTTCGTAAACAATTAAATACGAATATTAGCGCCAAAAATAGTCATGAAAACAACCCCCCACTCCTGTGTCGTAGACGCACATACATTACGTCATTCACAGCCAATAGAAAAACAGTTTTTCCATCACCTACATTTGTGTTTGTTATTTAGATAAATAAACGTAGGCGATAGTTTGTCACATGTTAATAACAAACTTCTAATTTGACATTTGGCGCTTATAGTTACAAATTAACGTGGTAGAAGTGAACAATATATTTTTTAATTTGTTTGCATTAGAGCTCTAGTTATAAGTAAAATAATTATCGTATCAATCGGTTCGTTATTATTCTACCATTGTTATATTGAAATAATAACTATGAAAATGTTGATTACAACAATGAATATATTGATCATAACTCAAGAATATTGATTACAAGAATGAATCCCACAATGAATCCAATATTTAAATACCTACTATCATTTTGCAAAGAATCAAATACATATACAATTCTGAAATCTGTTGTAAAATTGTTAATAACAACAAACGATTTTGATTATAACCTATTGATTACAATAATGAATCTAGTAAAATTTCATCAATATATTAAATCCAGCATTTTTGAAGAACAAAAAGTATAATTGAAACTTTTTGCAAATCATGAGGGGAAGGATCGCTAAAATATAACATACCACAAAGGCGCCTTATACCCACGGAGCGGCCCTGTGTGTTAAAGAGTTAAGGTAAAATTAAATGTAAAAACCCATCAGCTCTTCGACCTACTACTTCCAGCCACAATTTTCTTTTCTTCGCATCTTTTGGTATATTTATAAATTCAATAGTAAGTTTGTTCCTAGCGAATTTTTGCAAAAAGGCACAATACGATACTATGAATTATTCATTTTATATTGAATTTTGTATTATCTAATACGCATCAAACTCAAAAATTTGACACTTGTTTGACAACTTTGACAATATATTTATCATAACACTTGTAACAAAACACAAAGAATTGACACTATAAGGGACCAATTAGAGCCGATGAAGATGTATGTGTTGTGACGTCACGTTCTGTTTCAGATCACGTGACTTTTCAAAATATCCAAATTTCAAAAATTAATTGTAAAATATCTAATGAATATTTGGTGATATTTTCAAATTTGAGGCTTTTTAAATAATAATATCTTTTTAAATTTAATACTTAGAAGGCATATAAAAATTCTTGCAACGTCTCTATTCATTTCATTTCCTTCTAACCAAATAAAATGACAATAGGGGATTACAGCTCAATCGAATTAAGAGAAATTAGTAAAAAATAGTGAAAGTATATGCTTAATAATGAATACTAATAAAGAAATAATATGATATTTGAAATACTTCAGAAATAAGGGTTTTTTTGTTTTAGCAGCTCGTCACTCATATACACCTATAAATATATAACCATTGATTTTATACACTTCGTAAACGAAGTACATAAAATCAATGATATAACGAATACCGAGTTAGGGGCGGAGCCTATTAACAATAGAAGTAAACAAATTCAAATAGCGGAGGCGTGGCTATCAGTCCAGTAGTGCAATTCTCAAACGGTTTTTATTTCAATATAAATATTTTGCATTAAACTTAATAATTTAAATACATTTCAAATTATAAAACATGTCGACTTGTACAGTATAATAATATTCATTTATTTTTTATAAATATAATTTAGAAATAGCATATATTTCAAAAACATTTAGGTCCATGAAGAAAACAGTATGTTATAAAAACTTATATTCGTGATGTCACATCTATATTTTCAAATTTCGGAGGACTATAACTCACTTATTAATAGGAATTTTTTCACCGGATTTTCACCGACAGTCTTAGTTTCACTTATACGTTCAGATGAAATTATATAAAAAAATGGTGCAATCCCCTATTATGACTTTCGACCTTTAATATACTATTATACGCAAACAAAAACACATACATAGATACTTGTATTAATTTCACACAATCCTTCATCAAATTTCCATTTTTTCAATCACTATATTTTATCTGTCACTATATCACTAAGCACTAACTACTTTGCCGATCTCATCTGAGATCTCTCTGACTTTGTGACTATCTTAGCGCGTCTAAAACGTTACTAACCGATGCCAACATCTGTCTCTTACGCACACAGTTCTGAATCAGTGACACAATATCGGAAATGCGCGACTAAACGAATGAGGTCGTACTGTATGCAGTTATTAATAAACACAACTTATGTACAAAATAGATGCAGGAGGAAAATACACCGTACAGGTAAGTAAGGACGAAAATAGATATGTACAACTAGGTATCAGGAAGTAAATGGATCCTTGAACTTTCAATAATTTTAAACAATATTTGTTAGTAAATAATAATATTGAATATTTGTGCAATATATTTTGAAAATCAAAATCTGTTTGCACAATATGTGAAATATTATTAAACTATACTTTTATATTTAAATATAAGTTTTGACCTTGAAAGTACAGTAATAGGAAAAGGAATTAAGAGAGATAAAATAATAAACTGAGTTACGGCCTAAGTCAATTCAAATTATTGAAGTATGTTGTATGAGTGCCCTAGAGGTGACGCCTGCTAAACGCCCGCACGGTACAAATATGTCATCATCATTACCGATATCTATGAACAAAGCAGACTGACACACCCAACATTGGACAATATACCATGATGATATACGTAATACGCTACTTGCGTGGTAAAGAAAATCTGATATCTATCACTAAATACCTAAAGTAAAGTTGAAAACGTATGTAAAATATAAATTTTATTTTTAAAAAATTATATGTTTTTTAATAAATTAAGAAAGAATATTTTCTTTGACGTCATTATTTTGAACTGGAGAAAGGGGTGCATATTTAATGTAACCTGTAGATGGCGAGCAAGTGCGAGTTTAAATTTGATTCTAACATTAGTTCATTTTTCTGTCACTGTCTCTCTTCTTTATTATTTACAATTTGCGTGGTTTCTGTTATTTTTATTACGTATTTCGATTTGTTAAGCAGGATTTTAACTTAGCTTATACTCGTACAAGATTAAAATGACAAACAAAAATATTAACCTCCAAACTATTATTCAAACGTCAAACAGATGATCTGTCATGTTTAAATTACCCGCACATGCCGTTGCTATTGGACGTACCGATGTTATTGTTTTACAGCCATTTATTGGTTCGGCGTAATTCTACGTCATACATGGCGGCAATTTAAATATTAAAATTTCATTAATTTTTATCTGGGCAATTAATGAAAATTTTGCCAAAAGAAAAAATATCCTTATTCCGTTTAGGGAATATAAAATTATTTGAAATAATAGACATTTGAGAGATCTATGGCGTTTGTTTACAAAAAATTTAGAGAATGTCCATGTTTACATTGAATTTAAAATCGATCAAATATCGACCCTGTTCCTCGCACTTGATTGTCAGTGATTGTCAACTCATCTCATCCAGGCATGAGTGACTTGAATTAATATAAAGAATTGTAAATATCAGAGTAGTTATATATTATTGTTTTGTAAAAAATATAAAGAACTGTCAATTTGCTGTCAATAAAATATATCAATATCGTTCTAGTTTATCTACCTATTGTACTAATTACAACAGTTGCTTCTGAGTTAAGTGTATTTGTGAGTTGTGTCTTGTGCTACAGAATTACTGCAGTGCCCAATTACCGGATAGGCGGTCTAGGCTGCAACCTAGGGCTGACAATTTTCTCATTTTATTATAGTTTTTGGTGCGCTTTGATTTGGTTAGAGCTAAGACGGCCTAAACCAGGCCTTGAGTATTGTTAGTTTGTTTTAATAAGTATTACACGATAATTCATCTGTATGTATTGTATACAGTAAGTTATGCAACACGCATTGCATTTTCTACAATAAATTAGTACCCCATGTAAACGTAGTAATAAGTGACGTCATTATCTAGTAATATTTATTGATGACGTGCGTCTTCTGCTTGTTCATTTTCAGTATAATAAAAATAAACAATTAAAATAATAGAGAATGGAGTTATATATTTTAACTGAGTAAAAGTAATTGCACAACAATATTGGATGTTAGGGGTCGCTTTAACTTTAATGAATGAATAAATATATCTGTCTGTCTGTCTGCGTAAACTATCCATCACTAGAACTGTCATATCCAAAAATATAAGTAGACGACGTAACGAAATATATTTCCTAATGATCTTAAAATTTTTGGGACAATATTTTATATATTTTTTGTATTTATCCTTAAAATATTGGATAATAATTATTCCAAAATTGTAACATATTTTTCAAAAGACTCCGATGTGTACAGAAAATATTCCAAAACAGTGAAGAGGCATATTTACCCCTATCCTAAATTTGAAGCGAAAATTCAAATAAATTGTTCCTGTACTAGAACTATTAACATTTTAAAAAATTCAACACAATACAAACATACTTCCGATGTTAACCAGCATTTGAAAAAAAAAACAATTATTGAAATCTATTAGCATTTGACCTTAATTATATAGACAGAACAAGAAATGTCGTTTTTCCTATAAAATCAGAGTTAAATATTAATAGATTTCAATGATTATTTTTTTAAATGCAGGTTATTATCGGAAGTATGTTTGCATTGTGTTTAAATTTTTAAAATGTTAATTATTCCATTA
Organism: Harpalus rubripes; assembly: GCA_963082715.1. Lineage (NCBI taxonomy): Eukaryota > Metazoa > Arthropoda > Insecta > Coleoptera > Carabidae > Harpalus > Harpalus rubripes. Next base: position 5,635,107 of record OY720462.1, read on the forward strand.
CCGGAATAATTAATTTGAATTTTCGCTTCATATTTCAGCACAGGGTAATTATTCCTCTTAAGATAAACCAAATAATATAATATTGTTATAATTGTATGTATGTGTATAATTGTGTATCAGCAATTTTTTTTGGCAATTATTTCTCAATCTTCCCGAAACCATTCTATGTATATAGGCCAAAAGTATTTTAACAGATAATTTGATAATAAGCAGTTGATCCCCGGCAATTTTCCTACCTAGTTATTATAAATTTCGATTTAATTCTCCAATTTTTTGCTTCTTGCACACAGTTAACGGCTCGGTAAATCTTAACAGGTTTGTTATTCTTCGTAAAGTTGTATAAAATAAGAATGAGCTTGGCGTAAACTTAGCATAAAATAACGCAAGACCACACACTGGGCGACAGTGTAAATACATTCATATTTGAACAGTCTGCAAACTTGCATTTTGTTCTCATTTGTCGCTGTTGTAAGCGATGATAAATTTAAGTGTAAGTTACACCAGATGGTGGAAATGGCTAAATGTTTAAAGCGCTAATGAAGCAATTGTACGCACGATGATGAGACGAATTTAAAAAGTTGCGTAATGCATGATATAAGAGGTCGGAATGAATATGAGTATAAGTTCATGATCAAAATATTCTCACAAGCATTGTAGAGGAAAGTGAGTAGCAGATCTTTCTTTTGAGAAATATTCGTTTTCCGGGGATGGACTGTGTCATATTTTGAGTCAGAGCTCAACGTTTCGCTCGCAGTCGTATGGGGCATCGTCAGGAGCAAGGGGGATAGTACTGTCTTAAACAAGCTTACCCGACGTGTCAACCACGCTAGAGGCCGAGTTTAAGCAACAAGAGGGGGAGACTCCGTTTACACGTCGGGTAACCTTGTAAACTGAGACTCCCCCTCTTGTTGCTTAAACTCGGCCTCTAGCGTGGTTGACACGTCGGGTAACCTTGTTTAAGACAGAACTGACTCAAAATATGACACAAACCATTCTGGGAAAACGAATATTTCTCATGACTCAGACTGTGGAAGCCTACGTAATTAGATCTTTCTTTTATTTAATGCAGATTTCCACCCGATTTCTGACAGTTTGGAAAATCTGCTCTGAATTAAACACCAATTTTTCTCAATTGATCCTCACGTCATAGTTTGATGTTCGTATGAATCAAATGGTATGGTATGACTAGCGAATGAAAGTTGACGTTTAGATTATTTTATAGATGTGGTTTCTTTTGAATACATTTCCCTATATTTGATTTGAACGGAAACTGACCCTTATGTATTCCGTTATAGAAGATTAGAATTGTACTCAATACCAGGAGCCATTTAAAATGACCTTAGCAACAGGATTCACGGATGTATTTAAAAAATTTAATACCGCAAATTCTAGTTCGTTCGTCTCAGGTGCAAGCAACCCTCGAGTCGGAATTACTGTTAGAGGAAATTTCATAGAATTGCCAAACTAAATAATTTAAAGAATAAAATATTTTGTTCTGTTTTGATATTCAGTTACCATAATCGGCCATCTTTTTTCAGCCAGACATTGTAATGTATTTTTGTGCTTTCCTAGTCCGGTATTTAAATGGGTTCATGTCAAAATTTCATACCATTCGTACAATTCTATTTTTCTCTATGGTTTTAAAAAAACCACATCTATAAAATAATTTAAACGTCAACTTTCATTCGGGAATGAAATGTCAAATTTAGTATTTAAGACTTTTATATAAAGGGAAGCAACATATTAGATTTTGGCTAAAATTGATAAACCGGAAGTGATACTTTATTTGAAAATCTGAATAGATTTTCGTGAAAAATAAATTGATACAAACCAACACTTTTCAAATTTGGTATTTAAGACTTTTATATTAATGAGAACGACATACTACATGTTTTCTAAAATTGATAAACCGGAAGTACTATAGATTTTCTTGAAAAAATATATTAAAACATGATTCAAAACTTCTCAAATTTGGTATTTAAAACTCGTGTATAATTTAAAACAACAATATATTTTGACTATACCTATCAGATAAACCGGAAGTGGTACTTAATTTGGAGCTCTTAACAGATTTTCGAGAAAAACATAATAGAATATAATCTAAAATTTGGTATTACAGACTTTTCTACTTATTGGAACATCAAATTAGATTTTGTTTACAAACGATCAACGGGAAGTGATACTTAAAAGCTCATTGTATTTCAAACATGGAATTGACGGGAGGTCATGTGTTGGCCACATCAGATTTTTTTATCTCATTCTAAGTATAATCTACAATTAATAGAAGGTGTTTTCTTTCGCTGCCATCTTCCCATAATTTACTATGTATATCCACGTATTAGCGTCTTGGTGATATACTCGACTCTATGTAAATACTCTGGGTTATAAAGCGCTTCGCGTTTTTTTATCAAAGCCGCCTGTATTTTTGGCCGCGTTAATGACGCGAGTTTCAGCGGCTTGTCAAAAGCCTAGGGGAGGAAACAGAGATTTATGAACACCCTGTATACAAATGTGTTAGAGGGCCGACTTCATTTACGACACGAGTACGCCCCGCTTTTGCCCAAGTGATTTATATGTGTGTTTAATGTTTAAATAATTATGTTTTGGATTTCAAAATGATTTACATCAAGTATTTGTTACTCAAATGAGAACAGGACAGCCTGTTTGCGAACGCAAACATTAAATAATATTGTTTTTCTATTTCCGTGTTCTTATGTTTCTATAAAAGCACTGTTTTTCACTGAAAACACGACGTTTAGAAAATCTATAAACGTACTGTTTTTGGCGCCTTTTGTATTCTATAGGTGGTACTCATGCTTTCATAACTGACAGATAACCTCCAAATGGTAATTTGTTTGTGTTAAAATATTATTTCTAATTGAGGATTTTTATCCTTTCTCTAGGTGATAGGACTAGAAAGAAAAGAAATTTATAGCTATAGCTGTGTTAGTTAAGAAAGAATAAGAATCTGTGAAGTTAAAATTTCAACTAAAAAATTATGAAACAAGAAACAATGCGCTCAGGTTTACTTTGTCAAAATAATTAGAACGGTAAGTTTTATTTATTACAATTTACATTTATGGTAATGCAATTTTGAATTGAATGTATTGTTATTCCATGCAGGTTATGAAATGTATGATGCACGTTACTTGAAAATGTTGACACTGTCTACTCAATTTGTGGCGGCTACTAGCAAACAAATATGAAAAGTTGACGTTTTAATCCATGATTTCCAGTTCCACGTTGTGGCGAACTATCGAATATATGCCATATATGTTTTGTATTAAAAAGTGTAAGAACAGCTGTTGCCGTTATCTGTGCAACTGAGCAGTGAGTGTTGACAAAATAGTGGAAAGTAATTAATAAATAACAAATTGTTCATTAAAGTATTTCATTATTTAAAGAGTTTTATTTATATGTTGTTTTCTCAATAAAAAGGCTCGATGGTCCACATAACGTCCTTCAATCCCATATTCAAGTTTTATTTATGATACTAACCAACACGAACCACCGATATCTCAAATCAGGATGTTTCATTAATAAACCTTGGAGTTCATTATATGTATTGGTTTTCCTCTTTGATAATTGTATAATGCTTGATATGTTTTAATGTAAACAATCAGACAAAATCACAAGATACACAAACTGTCAAAATGTGAAATTTCAATTTTTAGCGGGAAGCGCTACCAACATAACTGATAAAAAAACACCAACTCATACTTTTGACAAGTCCTTTTTTTAAAAAATCTAATTGTAAAATTACCTCAATAGAAAAAATCTGATGTGGCCAGCACATTACCTTCCGTCAGTTCTAAGTATTTTGTACAAATTTCATACGGAAAGTTCCTTGCTAAATTAAATACATATTCTATTTCTTGTACATTACCTTCGGGCAGTTGCATGTATTTTATGCAAATTTCATACAGAAAATTATTATTTTGTGACGTTTTCTAAATACCGTGTAATGTATCTGCAGAAATAAAAGATTTATTATGATTATTATTATTATTATTATTATTATTATTATTATTATTATTATTATTATTATTATTATTTCTTGTACATTACCTTAAAGCAGTTGTATGTATTTTATACAAATTCCATACAGAAAGCAAAAGATCCTATATTTCCAGTAAAATTATAAGACAGACACACTATGTCAATTTCACTTGACACTGACATCTTTCAATCAGAATTTTCTTAATATAGTAACTGTTTCCACAGCTATGGCTACTTTATGAAATTTAATTTCTTTATAATTTTTTAACTCTATATCCATTTAATATTAAGTATAAAATGCAGTCAAATCGTATAGAGAATAAAATATTCTTTAATATTTATAATAACATCAAATGTGAAAAAATTATATTTAACATAGTTTTTTCAAGAAAAACTGTTAAAATCTTCAAATGATGGTACTTCCGGTTGACCAATTGTAACCAAAATCTAATCAGCTCTTCCTATGGATGTAACGAAGAAGTATACGAAAAAATTATAATTTTTGTAACTGTAGTATTAGAGTTATCGCAGACGAAAATTTTGTTACACACACACACACATCCACACACACACACACACACACACACACACACACTGTGACAAGGCGAGGGTAAGCGCAATAACAGATAAATAACTTTTTATAAACTCTTCTAAATTATAGTTTCAATATTAATACTCGTATTTTAACTCTGTTTATCTGTTTAAGTTATAAATGTCAAAATTCAGTTTAGAAATTCTTATCGTATTATGATAGTCACGACATTTATTTGTTGATAATTAAGTCTAGAAATTATTGTGTATGCGTACGTGACTATGGATGCCCTTGCCTATGCACCCCATACCCCTAAGATAATCCTGTCCTGGAGATAGCGTTTTTGTTTTAAGAGAGTCGGTATTAGTTAGCCATGGGATAAACATGGAAGAGTTTTAGTTTTGGGCGACGCTCGCTCTCTGGGTTACAGAATGTAACCAGTTTTGTTAGTTATGTTTAATTAAGTTATATTTAATCATGTAAATAAAAGTATTAGTTTTAAATCAGCACAAGTTATGTTCATGTCCGTAGTGTTCATCAGTGTAAAGTGTAAAAAGTAAAGTGTATGTGTGTTCATCCATCACACGAAGTCGTGGACGCCAGCCATCCGAGGCGTCCACCAGTCATCAAAGTAGTATCATCAGCCAGTTCCACCCCCCTCGTGTTACAACACACACACACACACACACACACACACACACACACACACACACACACACACACATACAGACATCATCGTAAAAATAGTAAATTCGTATTCTAGGGACCCTAAAACGTGCTTATTGAGTAAAAACTCATCATCGAATTTTTTGACCAAAGACAATACCTTCCTTACCTAAAGGTGACGGAAGGTAAAAATAGTATAAAAAACATGTCTCATAAGGCCTGTTAACGCACTCGTCCTTTGTAAAACTCGCCTGGCGGCTCGTTTTCCAAACTTGGACTCGTACGTTAACAGATTGCCTTATGATACTTGTGTTTTAATGTACTATTATTCACAATCGGTTAGTAATGTGTGCGTTTATAACCTTTATAAGTATTCCGCTATTTAATATTGGATTATAATACCTTTATCATAGCGTTTCCCCATTAAATATTTACGAAATTTGTTTTTCAAATTGTGCCAAATTAATGGGTCTCGGTAAAAGTTAAGTTTGGATTTTAAATGCTGGTTCGATCTATTATCACCCGTATTTGGCCCGCAGTTTATGTAAGTTTCAAGTTTATATTTAAAGTAAAAATCTGGTCTGGCCAACACACTACCTCCCGCCGTTACAGCCCGAGTCACAAAAAAGATTAAAGGCCCATTCAGAATTTAAAAAAAATAGCGGTAGTGTAAGAATTAGTGGCATCGGTAGCGTAAGAAATTTATAGAAAAAATTATTTCCGTTCACAATGAAAAATTATAGTTTCTAGGAATTTTTATTACACTCTCAAAACAGAAGAGCGAAAAATTTTATCTTCTACGGAGTCAAAACTTTTTTAGTTAAATTTGAGTATACTTTCATCTACTTGATTAAAATCTAATCGAAATGAGTAAAATATGGGTACTCATTTGAAGATTAAAATATTTTCATCTTTAAGTGTAAAATTTTTACACTATATGAGTATATTTGCCTGTTCAAATGTCGATTAAAATGTACTTGTTTGATTGGTATAATTTTCTCTTCATTAAAGTAAAATGTACACTTTGAAAAAGCAAATTGTACTCTAATAAATTAATTTAAATATTTTACTCTAATATTTGTTAAAATTTACTCTATAAAGAGTGAAATTAGCGTTTTAGATTATATAATAGCTATATTCACTCAATGAAGTGTACTATTCGCGTTTCACGCATGCGCCGTACGCTGTACGCATGCGCCGTATATTTGCTTTGTTATTCTGTTCTTGTACTGCACTGCGTAATGTAGCCGATCTTCCTATTTTAACGGGTTTGTGAAATGGTGGAAGTTAGAAACGAAGTAAAATGAACGTCGAAGAATTAAAAGACTTTATAATGGAAAATAGTATGGACGAGGCAACAGCTAACAGATTTGAAAATAAGTTGTATTATTTATATTTATTATACGAAGTTTACACTTGATTTACATGTACAATATAAAATGAACTTTACCTGTTCATATTCATATATACATAGCGTATACGGACATGCAAGAACTTGTAATTTTGTGAAAAATATATTCGTTTGTGTGTTCCAAACCGGCTGTTGTGAACTTGTAATTGGCATTATCATTTTTCCAAAAATCGAAATCTATTCTAAATATGAATCAAAAATTAAAAGAAATGTTTTCTTCTAAGAGATCAACATGAAAAATTCACTTTTGTGGAGAACTATATACACCTTTAAAGAATAAATATCACTAAAATAAAGAGTAATTTTTTTTGCAAAAAAGGTTATATTTCACACTTTTGTGTAGAACTATATACACCTTTAATGAAAAAAATCACTAAAATAAAGAGTAATTTTTGACAATAAAAGTTTATATTTCACACTTTTGTGGAGAACTATTTACACTTTTAAAGAATAAAAATTTTCATCGTTTAAGATTAAAATGTAATTATTAAAAGATGAATTATAAAAATACTCTTCTAAGAGCGAATTTAGTTTAATCGTAAAAGAGTAATAAAGAACTCAATAAGAGCGATGCATTTTCAACACTCTACTCGAGTTGAAAATCACTCTATTTGGGCAATATTCTCATCGTCTGTTCTGAGAGTGTATATAATACTAGGATGCAAGATTGACAGATATGGCTGTCATTTTATTTTTGCGCAAAAAGCAACTGACATATATGACGACTTATTAATTACACTTATCCACAAGCACTCCACTGTGTGAGATAAGCGAAGAGATTAAGGGAATTTAAAATTATTTCAAAAAAAGAAAATGCGTGAGCACAAATTGCCTTTGAAATAAGCGAAAATGGTAAGTTACGTGTTCACTTTTAATTGTGCAAAGTTTATTAATAAGTCTGTTTGTTTATATAGCGCAACATCTGAGGCACGCCCATAAAATGATCCTTTTTCTATTGCTCATTTTATCTGATGAAATCAGAAATCAGATGTCAATAAACGTCAAAACCGTCAAAAAAATTAAGCGGTAGCGGTAGTGGCAACGTAGAAGTTTGGAGTTTGCAAACTCCTACCGCTGCCGTTGCCACTGCGCTACTATTAATTTTCTTATTTTTTGGATATGAACGAATACACGCATTCAATCTTATACCCAGGCCACTACCACTGCCACTAATTCTACAGCTACGTTAATTTTTTTGTTGTGAATGATACTTAAGTCAACCCTTATTTTTGGATTAGCGAATTTTACTCTAATTTTGGCAGTTTATATCTTAAAATATAGTCTAATCTAATCTAAGTTACTACCTTTTTTTAAACCTCTTAACAGGATTAAATCCCAATGGACCTTTTCAATTTAAAGAGATAAAAGATATGCGCAATGGGGATCTGCGCATAGTAAGAACAACTGAGATCTATGGCGTTTGTTTCTAAAAAACTTAAACGTAAAATGTGAGAATATCTCAGATAACTTTAAAAAATCTTATCGAAATAAGTTACAAAAGCTTTTATTGAAGGTAAAATGTTTAACGATGCAAATTTTTACCGAGAATACAGGTATTTTAATAACTGAAATATTTTTGACGTTTCGTTTGACAGCCCAACTGGCAATTGTTCGCGCCATTTTCTTACTATTTGCAGCGATAGAAAGAGATAGCCGTTAAATTGAAAAGGTCCATTACAGACTGGGTTCACATTCACACACATCCATGCCTTAGTGCACCGAGGGCACTCATGACATGAGGCGTTGCTCTAATCATTGAGCCATCGCAGCTATTAAAATGAAGATTTAATTTTAATTTTCTATTAAGCTAAATACATACCTACATATTTACTTATGCTGAATCAACTTCCTTTTCTATTGTTCTATTTACTTTTTTCTTTTTAAAACGTTACTAAAATTATTTTGAAATGATTAGTTCTTTGATAGTGACATTTATCTGTCTGTTACATAAATTTCAACAAGTGTGTTTTGTTTGTTTAAAACGTAGGCTCTGGGATTTATATTATAGATAATTTTATAAATTTATCCATAAAATATATAGAAAAAGTATTAATGCAAATGGATAAAATTTAATAATCTTTAATTTTTATAATAGCATTAATCTCGAACAAATAACATTTAAAGGTATTTTTCGAAGAAAAACTATTTTGAGCTTCTAGTAAAGTGCCATTTCCGGTTATCTGATTGTCACTAAAATCTAATGGGCTCTTTCCATTACAGAAAAAGTTCGACATACAAGCTTTTAAAATTTTCTGAATGATAGTATTTGAGTTAGAGTGGAGGATTCACACACACATACACACAGACATTATCCTGAAAATGTTAAAATTGGATTCTAGGGACCTTAAAACGTGGTCATTTACCAAAATCTCGATATGCGATTTTTAGCACGATCCCTATACCACCCTTACCAAGGGTGGCGGGAGGTAAAAATTTGTGTTGGGTTTACAAATTGTTGAAAATGTAAGCCGGTCGAGCTATTACAAAGTTTCTAGATGGTGCAAAGTTTTAGGACCGAAAACTATGCTCGTGAATAGACAGATTCTCGTATCAATACGGTTCGATTTTTCTTGTTGATGAATGTAGCGTTATTGAGTGATTGATGTAGGCTTTCCTTCAGTTGATACGAACCGGAAGTGCAGTGTCATTCTTGCGCCCAACTCTTTTATATTTTAAAGCAGATTGCAGGATTTGACGGATTTCGCAGAAAAATCGACTACGTTTCTTTCCAAGAATCTCTCACTAATGCATCACACGAATAATAAGAAGGCTTCGCAAATATTCTCAAAAATAATTTGTAGATAATAAAATCTAAAATTTGTATTCGAATATAAGAATTGTGTTAATAATATTTTTTATCTTTATGTACTTTAATTTCCAGAATACAAATTTGAGTGACAAACAGTAGGGGAAGAGTAATACATTATATTTCATCTTTATGTACACTTAGTTAAATACTTTCTGTTTCATATTTGAACTGAATATTTAGGAGCCATTTACTTTAATTTCCAGAATACAAATTTGAGTGACAAACAGTAGGGAAAGAGTAATACATTATTTTTCATTTTTATGTACACTGAGTTAAATACTTTCTGTTTCATTTTTACCTCCCGCTACCCTTGGTAAGGGAGGTATAGGGATCGTGGTAAAAATGGCATATCGAGATTTTTCTAAATGACCAGGTTTTAAGGTCCCTAGAATCCAATTTTAACATTTTCACGATGATGTCTGTGTGTATGTGTGTGTGGATCCTTTACTCTAACTCAAATAATATCATTCAGAAAATTTTGAAGCCTTGTATTATTTTTTTCGAGATTAATGTTATTATAAAATTAAAGATTATTAAATTTTCTACAGATTTGCATTAATACTTTTTCTATATATTTTATGGATAAATTTAATCCCTACGCTTTAAACAACCAAAACTCTTTGGTTACACAGTTCATATATTAAATGTATGTAACTGACAGATAAATGTCACTGTCAAAGAACTAATCATTTCAAATTAATAACAGTAACGTTTTAAAAAGAAAATAGTAAATAGAACCCTAGTTATATGGAATGGATCTTAATACAGTTTTCGCAATAACTAAATATGCAAGTATGTATATTTAAATTAATAAAAATTAAATAGCGGAAGGGTTGGTGTTGGCCACATCAGATTTTTTGGTATGAGGATGATGTCATTTAAAAAAGGGTCGAAATTTTTAAAAAAATAAAAATTCCGAAATTTTTTATTTAAATAGTTTGAAGGTTAAAGATTTAAGATTTTAAAACCGCAGGTCGATATCTCTTTTCGTGTCCGAGATATTCGTCCTCAAAACTTTGCTCAAAAATGCCCATTTTTGGGTCATATCCCAAAAATGGTCAATTATACACCGCTGGCGATATCACCATTAGATTCTACGAGCAAAATTACATAAGCATACAAATTTTCATAATTTTTGAACAACTATTACAATCTCCTGAAGGAAAAGTCTGAAAATGGCCAAAAATCGCAAAAAATCTAAGGTGTACCCCTTACGATTTTTTCAGTTTTTGACGATTTTAAAGAATGTTTAATAATTAATGTATCCGTTGGAATATTTTGATGAAAATTGGTATACTTATGGTTTTTGGTACGAGGAATTTGCTGGTGAGGTCGTTGAAGGTGTACCGCATACCCATTTTTGGGTATGAAAGTGATGTGGTTTAAAAGAAGGGCGAAATTTTTAAAAAATTAAAAATTCTGAAAATTTGCATTTAATTAGTTTGAAGGGTGTAGATTTAAGATTTTAAAACCACAGGTCGATATCTCTCTTCTTTTTCGAGATATTCGATATTTTTTTACAAAAAAGTGAATACACCCTTTCTCTCGGTAATTATTGCAGATACACATATTGATTATTGAATTGTGTGAATATTTAGGAGACTTTAGACAAATTTAAGTCACAAACAATAGGGGAAGAGTAATGTGTACATTACAGTAAATTAATGTAAAAGAGTTGTACCTTTCCGGGAACGTATTGACACTACCTCGCATATGTTTTCCTGTCATATTATAAACAATATTATGCCGTATACACAATCCACCTGAGTAGGTGTCACCATACTAGTACTATACCATTTGCTATATCTATTGTGTTATGAAATAAGTTGATAAATTAACCAATTCCAATACAATATCCAACGAGGCGTTTGCGTATGTTAATACCATCGCCTACATCTCAACAAATGTGGAAAGAAAAAATCAGCAAACTCTTAGGTTTTTGGTAAAAGTGTTGTTTTGCGCACAGCTGGACAAAGAACGACAGATATTTGTGCCAGGCCCACACAGCGAAAGTTGAGTATAAAATAAATTAAACTAGGAACAAGTAGTTAACATTTTTGTTGCTTGTTACGTTTCCGTAAGAGAAAGAAATGTGTCAGTTTATATGATATGCAATATTATTAATATTGGAGTAGTTACAAATTATTAACACATGATATAAATAAATTATCACACATATCGTACATTACTACGTAATAACGACTAAGACGATAATTTATAGTTATTTAAATATTAACCTTCTACTGGTGACGTGGTGCCATTATGACCCCAAGTGTTTTTAAATTTAGCACGAATGAGCCGGTTTCACATTGTTTTAAAAGTATTTTAAATGAAAGTGTATGCAATATTTTTCATAGTAATATAAAAAATAATAATAACTTCTTATTTTCGTAAATAATTAAATAAAAATTTGGCGCCAGAAATAGTCATGGAAAACAACCTGTGATGTCGGAGCACATACTACAGCTACTAGATAATACATAGCTGACTCGTCCTCCATATTGGTGCCAAAATGAAAGCAGTAAATTATGAAATAAAAGTGATTTCTTAAAAGTTTATGTAGTAACTATTTTTCATAATTAAATATAACTTCCATATTTGCCATATTATATTTATTTAAAATAATAATACAAGAAAAAATATGGTTGCTTAAGATTTTTGAGGTTACAGAAAAATATATGTATTGTATAAGTACCTGTAAAAATTAAAACCATTTCCCAAATGATTTGCACAATTTGGAGCAGAACAACCCGTCATTATGGATAATTTCTATAATTAATAATACTGTATCGCTGATATTGAACGATTTAAGTGGCTCCAAAATGGTGTACGAGTTAGCTGTAATTTATCTAGTAGCTATAGCACATATACAGTACGTCATTGATAGCCAATAGGAAAACAGTTTACATTATTTATATGAATAAAAGTAGGCGATAGTTTGTTACATGTTAAATTGTATGTGCTCTGGCGTCACATTCTGTTTCAGATCGCGTGACTTTTTCAAAGTATTACACAAATTTCAATAATTAATTGTAAAATATCTAATGGATATTTAGTGAGGCTCTTTAAAGAACAATATCTTTTAAAATTGAGTACTTAAAAGGCATATATTTTTTTTTGCAACAGCCCTATTGTATAATTTTAAAGCGACGTTACACTCAGTGGTATATCTACCAAGTTAGATACTGTTCACTCGTTTCACTTCTTTATAACTGAATCAGTTGGTTTTTATAAGTTCTATTTTAATTCAAAATTTTACTGGGGTCACAAAGGCACCACGTCACCGTTTACTGTATATTTTAATTAAAACTAGTACTTTTAAAATAATATGAAACGGGCTGATTCTATCAAATTTATTTCAAAACAACTGATAGAAGATCATGTGAATAAAATATATGTCCATCAAAAACTTCCAAGGGAATTATGCGATACTATGGGGGAAAAATGAAGAAATCTGTGATTGACTAAATCTTCCCACAAATCCGGGTAAGAAAAGGAAAACGAGGACTTATGACAAGATAACTAAAAACACATGTAGCTTGCATAAATTCCCAATTTGTGAAGATTTTTGAGAAAATATTTGCAAAAGCTTTAAGGAATAATATTTTTATTTTTACATATTTTTAGCCCTTGCAGTTTTCTATTTAGAGTAATTTAGTTCAGCGTTACTATCAGTTTATAATTAATTAATTTAAAAAAATTGTAGTTTATGCCATATCCTGAAAATTGACCAATAGAAAAATATTTTTGTACGCCATTGGATAGACAATATAATATTGTAACAATTTTATTTGAAACATTTTTCTCGATAACTGATAGTTTAGAAGTTATTTTAAAAAGAAAAAAATTACCAGAATCAGTTTTTCGCCATTATCTAGTCACCTATGCATATTTTCACAAAAACAAATACATCACTAAAATGGCCTCCTAATATGGCAACTCTAGTCCCATTATAACCAAGTCGTAGCACTTACAGTTTCCAAGATACCAATGGTGGCCCTGATAAAAAAAAAACACCCTGCATATATAGTGCATCTTTCATTTAATCTTAACTCTTAACCACTATCTTTTTTACGTAACATCTAAATTATTTATTTGCATTATATATTTAAAGTAAACAATAACAATTTTTTGGCAGGGCCTGTGCAATAGTTGGATAAACGATTGGGGTCAAAATAGCACCATTAAAATATTGTAAACATGTCTTTATGAAACGAGATTTTTCATATTATATACCATTCTTCCCTACACATTTACTTTTAACACCGAAAACAATAATGAACTTTGCTTACCATATCCGCCAGAGAATCTAGCAAGCCAATTTTTTCATCGCTTGAAAATGCACAAAAAAAATTAGTTCACAACATGAATCATACGTCAAAATGACCACAAAAGAATGCCGAATAGGCTGATATATAATTTATTGTCCAAGTCTGTCACTTTAGCACGACAAACTTAAAAAAACTATGCGACGATATGCACACAAACTCGGGAACTAAACAAATTAATTAATGCAAGCGTGTGACAGCAGAGCACGGCCAACTATGGCAGACGAAACAGGATTTTTAATTTCTTACATATTTTATTGAAACAAATAAATAATTTGTTGTGCATAAAGGTGCATTCACAAATGAAAATTAGGTTTAGATTTATGGTTTATGCTTTAGATTTAAAGACTTTGGCCGCATACTATGTAATGACTCCATTCAAACTTCAGAATTTAAGGTCTTTAAATCCAAATCATAAAGCTAAACATTGCAAGGTCCAAACTTTAGGTTTATGATTTAGTTTGACGTCACATACTTCACAAATGAGAATGAGTCTGAAATGATATAGATATATACACCCATCTTTATTTAGTATCCACTTGGTGGATTCGGCTTTTTAAACAAATGCGAGAACATGGAGACTGTCATAACTTAAATGTAAGTTTAAATTACCTGGAAATTAGTTTTGATATGTACAGACATCTGTGTAAATGCTTCAAAAACAAGATTAAAATATCGGTAGAGCAGTATTCAACAAGACACCTGTGCGCCGTGAAACTGTCATTTGCTTGGCATTATTGGCTATATTTCAGCAATTAAGTTATGACAGTCCCCATGTTCTCGCATTTGTTTAAAAAGCAGAATGCACCAAGTGGATACTAAATAAAGATGGGTGTATATATCTATATCATTTCAGACTTGTTCTCATTGGTGAAGTTTGTGACGTCAAACTAAATCATAAACCTAAAGTTTGGACCTTGCAATGTTTAGCTTTATGATTTGGATTTAGAGACCCTAAATTCTGATGAGTGAATGGAGTCATTACATAATATGCAGCCAAAGTCTTTAAATCTAAAGTATAAACCATAAATCTAAACCTAATTTTCATTTGTGAATGCACCTTTAGAGACCCTAAATTCTGAAGTGTGAATGGAGTCATTACATAATATGCGGCCAAAGTCTTTAAATCTTAAGTATAAACCATAAATCTGAACCTAATTTTCATTTGTGAATGCACCTGTTTGAGTTTAAATGCTTAAATTATTATTATGAATATAGTGTTGCTAAGATTTCATATAAGGACCAATTAAAGTTTTGTTATGTTTTCAAAATATTTGTCAATGAACATTACCATCTATGGCAATAATCTTTCTCTTTCATCATCTAATTATTAATAATTTTAAATTTCTTTACCATATTCGTATCTTCCTTTGAACGTTTGAACATTTCATATTTCATCGATTCTTTTTCATTCTCTTTCTTCTTGTTGTGGTAGGTATCTTTCTTTGTGTGAAGGTGTGGGCGTGTGGTTTTTTTATTTCCCATGGAATATAATAATAACCCTTGTAGTGTCGCTGGTTTTGTTTGTGCCGGTCGGCAAGGGTTGTTGATCTCAAAGATTAAATCGTTTTGGATGAATTATTTATAATTTGCATTTGCATGCGCGAGATTTGGTGTTAAATTACTACCCACGAACGCTATGGGAGGAATATCAGAGAATTATGGCCAAAAACGAGGATTTTTCAATGTTGAAAGGCGTCAATTTTACATAAAAATACTTTGGCAATTAATGAAAAAATATGTATGTATTATTATATACAGGGTGTTTGGCGTAGTTCGGCACCAATAATACTTCGTTTATTTGGAAAGATAAGCAAACTTAAACTAGATAAAGAGGTTCATAAGATGATCAAAGTAAGTCTAAGATTAATTCAAGTTACATATTATTAATATATTGTTACCATGTTCTTGTTTTTGAATAAATAGTAAAATAAGTTCTTTTTTTTACAAAATTAAATGGCTTATCATTTCATCTCAATTTTATGACAGTTTACAATTATTGATATTTTGTGTGATACGACGTTGATATTTTGTGTGATACGACGTTGATATTCTGTGTGATACGACGTACGATCATACATATTTGTGATCTGCTTGTTCTTAGTCAACAATCCGTTAAATATATTCTCTTTTCTAAAATGTTCGGTGATCTGGAAATTTATTTTTGTACATGAAAAAGGAAAAATGTGCAACTTCACATCCCTTGAAAAAATGTAACTTTAAATTATAATGCTTTTGACCATGAATGGAAATGAAATTTCGCCTGCGGCGCCGTTTGCACCTCCCCCCATGGCGCTGTACCGTTCTGAGGTAAAAAATGGCCACGTTAACTATACCCTAACCCTATTAAATAACAAAACTAATGTTATTACTTTTCTTTCGTTTTAAAATAAATAAATAGTATATCATCACGGCAAATTAGCCATTGCTGGGTGTGCCATTATGCGTTGTACACAGATTTCGGTAATGATAATGACATATTTGTATCGTGCGGGCACTCATTGCTAGCGTGGAGAGTGCGCCACAGGGGTAAATTTTGTGCCATTTAAAATTTGAAATATTTGACGTCGGTCGGGATCAAACCTGGTTCCCCAGATTCGCGACCAGATATCTAAAGAGTTGATAAGATTTTGGGAAAATTGGACAACCAGAAATGGAACTTTACTTGAAGCCCATAACAGTTTTTAATGAAAAACTATATTAAAATGAAATCCAAAACTTTTCAAATTTGGTTTTTGCTAAAATTGATAAATCGGAAGTGGTACTTGAAGTTTTGAACAGACTTTCTTGAAACAATATATTAGATTTTGACTATATATGATAAACCAGATGTGGTACACATATTTTCGAAGAAAACAATAAAATATAGTCCATAATTTCGTATTACAAACGTGTCTATTTATTGGACCAACAAATTAGATTTTGTTTACAAACAAGCAACCGGAAATGATCTTTACTTAAAGCTCATTGCTATTTTAAACATGGAATTGGCGGGAGGTCATGTGCTGCCCACATTAGATTTTTTTAAAGCCCTAAGACAATCACCTCTTTCGCTTGACCCTACAATATACAGTGTCTCACATTCTATGATCAGTGTGGAGTTTTATGGAATACCCGGTTGCCATATTTACCTGCCGTAAGTCTTCTAGATAGAGAGAGCAAAATAGATGCCCAAAAAGAGATCAAATATTCTGGGTACTTCTGTATACTGTATCAACTGAGTTACAAGATCACACTGAAGTCAGTGAATTTTTCACGTCTTTGTAGAAGTCAAAGAAGAGTAGATTTTTAAATATTTTAATTTTTGGAGATGTAACAAGAAGTAACTTCGGACTACCAGTCAATAATAAAATTTATACATGCCGACGTTTCGACCATACTATGGTCTTCTTCAGGGCTAGAATGGTTCAGTTTTTTTCTTCAACTGAACTATTCTAGCCTTGAAGAAGACCATAGTATGGTCGAAACGTCGGAATGAATAAATTTTATTATTGACTGCTAGTCCGAAGTTACTTCTTGTTCCATCTCCAAAAATTAAAATATTTAAAAATCTACTCTTCTTTGACTTCTACAAAGACATGTGAAAAATTCACTGACTTCAGTGTGATCTTGTAACTCAGTTGATACAGTATACAGAATTACTAGACACAGGAAGGTCCTGTGTTCAAATCCCAGGGAGGTCCATGAATTTTTCACAAAATCTTCGATAATTAAATTTTCCTTAATCCACAAAATAAAAATATACTCAGCTAGTAACATCAAAAAATAGTTTCATATAACAAAACATTTTAAATATTACTTTACAAAAACCATATATGTGCTATATTCATTCATACCACACTGTATTATTTAAAAGAAAACTCTTCACTCACAGTTAAAACCACATAACACTAACTACTTCCCCCACTAAACCACCCCTAAGTCAATGCCCAACCACAAAACCACAGCACAACTGATCAGGTGTCCAACATCTGACTGTCATGCATGGTTTCAAACCATGTTGTGAACCACAACCTACGTCACGTCTCTCACTCGCCTACATTCAGTATCTCCCTCTTATAGACTGTCGTTGTCCTTGTCTAAGTGGGTAGTATGTGGATGTGATAATTTATACGGAAGTTTTAGTTTTGTTTTAGAGAGAGATGGGAGACAGTGAATTTGAAATTGAGAGTTGTTTATGTTTTTCTAACTATAATTATGTAATTATTGTTGATTTGTTTGGATCTCTCTCAAATAGCTTTGAGTGCCACTGAGAAGATGGTTAGTAAACTATCTTTCGGGCGATATACAGGGTCTCCACAACGATCATTCGCCGCGTAATTTTATAAGCTATTTATAGTAAAGTGTGTTCAAAAAATTCCTAACTCGGAGTAGGCTATGTACAAAGAAACGTATGTCAATTAATTAAATGTCAATTTGACATAAGATATTGTCAAAAATGTTTTGTAAAGAAATTTTCTTCCTGTATTTGATTTGAGAAATGGAAACAAATTAGAAAATGGCGAATGTCAGTATACTGTATCCTTCTTTATTGTCTTTTCTCTTTAAAATTACATTTCAAGATCAATTTTGACAACTTGTCTATTGAATTGAATAATGATCAGACACACGTTTCTCTGTTCATAACCTACTCAGAGTTAGGAATTTTTTTGAACACACTGTATATTCCGTAACATAACCGCGGTGACCAAGGTTCTGGTGAAGCGTTCCGGAATATAACCAAAACATAATTTCGGGATCGAGGGTCCATTTCGGAATGTGGTTCCTGAAAGTTTTAGTTACTTTTTCGAGACCACAACGACCACAATTTTTCCCTCCCGCTACCATTGGTAAGGTAGGTATAGGGATCGTGCTAAAAATCGCATATCGAGATTTTGGTAAATGACCACGTTTTAAGGTCCCTAGAATCCAATTTTAACATTTTCACGATGATGTCTGTGTGTATGTGTGTGTGAATCCTCCACTCTAACTCAAATACTATTATTCAGAAAATTTTGAAACCTTGTATTTCAAACTTTCTCTATTATGGAAAGAGCTCATTAGATTTTGGTGTAAATCGGATAACAAGAAATGATACTTTACTGGAAGCTCAAAATAGTTTTTCTTCGAAAAATACCTCTAAATGTTATTTTTCGAGATTAACGTTATTATAAAAATTAAAGATTACTAAATTTTCTACAGATTTGCATTAATACTTTTTCTACATATATAATGGATAAAGTTATAAAATTATCTATAATTTAAATCCGAGAGCCCACGCTTGAAACAAACAAAACTCCTTACGCAGTTATTCAAATGTATGTAACTGACAGATAAATGTCACTATCACAGAACTAATCATTTCAAATTAATAATAGTAACGTTTTAAAAAGAAAAAAGTAAATAGAACAATAGGAAAGGAAATCAAAATAGTTTCCAGCATAAGTTAATATGTAGGTATGTATTTAGATTAATAAAAATTAACGATTCGCCAAAAAGTTTAAGCTCTCATTATTGGATTAGTGAATTCTATTCTATTCCGGTATTTATAATTTAATCTACATTTTATTATCAAAAAAGGTAGTTACTTAGATTAGATTAGACTATATTTTATAAATAAACTGCCAAAATTAGAGTAAAATTCGCTAATCTAAAAATAAGGATTACCCTTAGGGCCGGTACTTTTGCTTCTGATTAAAACATTGATTATATAATGAAGTGTTAAATTAATCAATAGTTTTTAACCATGATTAAATAGAAATCAGTACTTTTGAGAAATATAACCAATGATTACCTAATCGTTGATTAACTCCAGTTGGCAATACAATATAATTGTCCCTAAAATTAATTGAACTTATAACCGACGTATGTATTTGACCATTTTTCTGATGTAGAAGAAGACAGATAACAATTGTAATGTGTAAACGAAATTTAAGGTTATTGTTCAATTTGAATTTGTTTATGTCAAAAAGTGCTAATTTTTGTTGGTGCTTGTGTCATTATTATGTGTAAAATGAATAAAAAGCGCGATAGGGGTACTAATTTTACTACTACAAAACTAGACAATTTAATGAAATGTAAAATGGAGGAAGTATAAATAATAGAAAATATAAAAACAGATACTGCAACTGGTAAAGATAAAACTATGGCATGGAAAAGAATAGAATATGCATTTAATTCTTCCAATGTAAATGACAAACGGGATTTGAATTCTTTAAAAATAAAATATGATAACATAAAAAGGAATTTAAAGAAGAAAATTGCATCTTCAAAAATTCAGTTTAAAAGGAACTGACGGTGGCCCACCAACAGATATAAAATATTCCACATTGCAATTGGGAACAATTGGTTTACCCAATGCTGGGGATAGTGACGATGTGTCCCTAAGCAATAATGAAGAACAGCAAAATACATAAATAAATAAAAATGTAATTGATACAATGTGATTAATTTATAGAAGTAGTTGAGATAAAACATCCAAGTCATAAACTCTATAAATAATTATTGTCACAAAACTGTTCATAGATTAATATTTGACTTTCATTTTCACCTTTGCACATTAGTTGCTAATAAGGGTTCTATATTTGGTAAAATTTTATTTGTAACTGTATTTTTTGTAAACCGAAATTTTTAATCCGTGTAAAATTGCAAATAATTAGGACGATCCCTTATTATATAAGATCTTATATTAAAAATGAATGGAATTATATCTTCATCATCATCAAATAAATTATTTAATTCCTCAAGATTCATAATTTTGCGATGAATTATCTGTCAATAATAATAGGTTACAAATAACATTTGATTAAATATTTTACTGCATCAAATCGTTGCTGTTAAATTTAATCAACCATCGCAGGTATTAATCAATGGTTAAATACTAATCGACCTAAAAAGTACTGAAAAAGGTTGTTTAAATATAATCAATCGTTATTTTCGCTTAATCAGAAGCAAAAGTACCGGCCCTTAATCTTTTTTGTGACTCGGGCGGTTAATGGCGGGAGGTATTGTGTTAGCCACAGGAAAAAAATCAAGTGTATTTAGGCACGGTCAAATATTAATATTAAGCGGAATCATTGCCAGCACATTTTTATACCTTCCGTCACCTTTAGGTAATGAAGGTACTGGTCTTTGGTCAAAAATTTCGAGAGTTTTTAATGAATAAGCACGTTTTAGCGTCCCTAGAATACGATTTTACTATTTTTACGATGATGTCTGTATGTATAACTCCAATACCACCTTTCCAAAAAATATAATTTTTGCGTATTCTTTTTCTTTAGATCCATATGAAAAGCTGATTAGATTTTGGTTATAATAGGTCGACCGGAAGTACCCTAATTCGAAGATTTTAACAGTTTTTCTTGAAAAATGCTGTTAATTATTACTTCTTCACATTTAATGTTATTACAAATATTTATTATTTTATTCTCTATACGATTTGATTACATTTTATATTTCATATTCAATGGATATAGAGTTAAAAAATTATAAAGAAATTAAATTTCACAAAGCAGCCAGCTGTGCTATAAACATGGAAACATCTACTACATTAAGAAAATTCTGATTGACAAATGTCAGTGTCAAAGTGCAATTTAGATAATATGTTTGAGTTATAATTTTGCTGGAAATATATAGAATCTTACAAGAAACTTTCTGTATGGAATTTGTACAAAATACATAGAACTGACTGAAGGTAATGTACTGGAAATATGGAATCATTTGCAAAAAAAACTTTCTGTATGGAATTTGTAGAAAATACATAGAACTGACAGAAGGTAATGTGCTGGCCACATCAGATTTTTTTATTATTTATCTGGAACCACTTCTTTAAAATATAACGGTACGTTTGTAAAACGAATATATTTAGAACATTTTATCAATGCATACAATATGCTGCATTTGTAAATACTGATAAACTCAAATTTTATTTGTATTTATGTTTGATTTGAGTTCAAATATCAATATAAGATATTTTCAACAATTCCTCCATACATTAAGTTAAAAATATCACGATATTTGTGAGAAATTTTCAGAGTTTATATTTTTTGAAATACCATATCATCACCAACGGTCACTATACAATTTTTGCTCTTAATTTTGTACGAATTAAATGATTTGCAAACATATGTTTATCAACAAATTCTCTTGTACGAAATAAGAAAACGCTGGCTGTCTGATGCTGGTGTTGTTTCTTTGGTGGGTATCATTTACTACTTAGCGCTAACATTTACGTGTTGTCGCCAGAGGGCAGCGTCGGTCAGTCGCCACAGTAATCATCACGGCGGCCTTGTCGCGATCTTCAGGCACTGGCTACACTGTTTATTTATAACCATGGTAACCAACACTTGAATTATTGCAACAACTTAATGAAAATTGTAACTATATTATGCTATTCGTTGCATGAATATTTTTTTATAGTGATGTCTGTTAAACTATTATTCACGAAAGATGACTCTTCAAGATCATTTGTGAGCCGTCTGATATAATATTACTTGCAGATAACTTTATTGCATTTCGTATGCATAGGCGTGCAACATGAAATATTTATGGACACATTTTAACTGAAAAAATAAGAATTTAAATGTTGTATGAGGGAACCATGTTGATAATGTGCAATATATAAAAGGCCTTCAAGTTCCAATATTCCTTGTTTAATTATATTTAGGACGTTTCGAGCTAAATCCGCTCATCATCAGCAACTAAAAAATTTTTTCATGTTGAGAATTATAAATAAATACATGTATGTTTATAGTATTGAAGCAGAATTACGTTGTTGTACATCATCGAAAGTTGTGAAATTACATGTGAATTATATTCTACGTAGTCAGATGGAGCATGGGCCCCCAACTCAACAATGCAACATGCCGCTGACACGGCCCATTACGATAGGTTAATGTAAATATGTATTTATTTATAATTCTCAACATGAAAATTTTTTTTAGTAACATACACTGAACTATAAAACCAGGGAATAATAACTTGATTTAAACGACAACGCCACTGAGTAAATATTAGCACAGATGGCAGTGTAGTAGATAATTAGGTATCTGTAATTCTACGACATATGTCATTTATTATTTATAGTGTGTTAGAAAGTAATGCCACTATTTACGTATATCTGTCACACCACATAAATTAAATAGACATAGGTCAAATAATCTTTCTCTTTCTAATGCAAAATGTTGCTAAGCTATTGCTGTAAAGTGATATGTATTCTTTCTTCGAACAAATGACCTTGAATAGTCATCTTTCGTGAATAATAGTGTACATAAATACGTTGGTTACATACTAGCATTTTGTTTCACAAAATACAGGAATATTTTGAAAAAGTCACGTGATCTGAAATAGAATGTGACGTCATAACACATATATCTTCATCGGCTCCAAATGGTCCCTTTATAGTGTCAATTCTTTGTGTTTTGTTACAAGTGTTTTGATAAATATGTCAAAGTTGTCAAACAAGTGTCAAATTTTTGAGTTTGGTTCGTGTTAGATAATAAAAAAATTAATAATAAATGAGTAATTTACAGTATCGTATTGCATCCTCTTGCAAAAATGCTGCTAGGAGCAAACCTACTATTGAATTTATAAATATGCCAAAAGAAGCGAAGATATGAAAATTGTGGCTGGAAGCAGTAAGTCGAAGAGCTGATGGTTGGGTTTTTACATTTTATTTTACCGTAACTCTTTAACACCCCTTATTTCGGCAACAGTAAAACAATCGTTTTCTGATATAAATTCAGCCACCATCCAGCTATCGACTTTCGGTAAACTGTCCGACTTAGTTTGAGTGTAGTCTGTATTAGCCATTATTACTTTATTACTCATTTATAATGGAAAATGTCAGCGTCAAATGTCAAATTACAAGTTTGTTATTAACATGTGACAAACTATCGCCTATGTTTATTTATCTAAATAACAAAAATAAATGTAGGTGATAGAAAAACTATTTTTACTATTGGCTGTGAATGACGTAATGTATGTGCTTCTACGACACAGGAGTGGGGGGTTGTTTTACATGATTATTATTGGCGCCAATATTTGTATTTAATTATTTACGAAAATAAAAACAAATTATTCAAAAAATCAAAGAAATTGTGAAAAGAACTCATTTAAAATACTTTTTGAAAATGGTGAAACAGATCATTCTAAATATACTTAAATATTTAAATCACTATTGTACCTATTTTTAAAGGTAGTATATCTGTCTATAATATTCCCTCTTCCCATTTATTTATAATAGAACGACCTCTAAAATTTTCTTCAAAGTCCTCCAGCCTAATATGTTGTTCCTTGCATACTCGGGACTCATTCTATGTATCCCAAGGGAGACCTGTCCCCTAATTTGAGACTTTCCTTCTCTTACTTTCTTTTCCTTTCCTTTTCGTATGAGTTTGAGTCACTGCCCCCTCTGCCACATTAGTAAGACGAAGAGAGGTATAAGGAGAGACATGGGCATCTCTATCGCACTTACAGTGTGAGTGTATTGTTAAATCGTGGAGAAAGATAAGACGTTGTTTTCGGTTGAGAGAACTCCGATGAATTTCTTTGGGGACGGATTTGTTGATTTGTGGAATTGAATTTTCGATTATGGTGGTAGATATGCGGTTTGGTTTATAATAATGTGTCATCATCACTTTTTAACCATTTCTAAGTAATACATCTAGTTACTAAAAGAACCATTTTACAACCACTGTTCTTAAAGTGATTCTATAATCATTATAAGCATTTACGATAATTTTAAATGAAATTTAAATTCATTCGCAATATAGGAATAGTCCAAGCGCAATTCAATTTTGTTGTTGTTGTTGTTTGTTTTTTATTTTTATAAGATATTTAGAACAACAATTTTATTTTCTTAATAACTCTAAGCTAAGGTAATGTAATCGTGCCAAAAATTCGATGGTGTTTTCAGTAAATAAGCACGAATTAGGGTCCCCACAACACGTTTATATATACTAATTTTACGATGATGTCTCTGTGTGTGTGACGATTTTTTCGTACACGATAACTCTTATAACAAACGTCCAAATATTTCTAATTTCCGTATTTAAGCTTTCTGCATTCATATAAAGAGTTGATTACATTTTGGGTAAAATTGGATAACTGGAAGTGACTGCTTACTTGAAGCCCATGAAAAACATTATTAAAATATAATCCAAAACTTTTCAATTTTAGTATTTAAAACTTCTATATCAAGTGGAACAACATATTAGATTTTGGCTAAAATTAATAAACCAGAAGTGACACTTTACTTGAAGCTCTGAATAGGTTTTCGTGAAAAGTATATTATGATATACTCCAAAATTTGTCAAATTTAGTATTTAAGACTTCTATATGAAGAAGAACAACATATTAAATTTTAGCTAAAATTGATAATCCGGAAATGATACTTTACTTGAAGTTCTCAACAGATTTTCCTGAAAAATATATTATGATATATTCCAAAATGTTTAAAATTTGGTATTTAAGATTTTTATATTAATGAGAATGACATGTTAGATTTTTTCTAAAACTGATAAACCGGAAGTGATACTTTACTTCAAGGTCTGAACAGATTTTCGTGAAAAATATAATAGGATATATTCCAAAACTTGTCAAATTTAGTGTACAAGACTTTTATATAAAGGGAAGTAACATATTAGATTTTGGCTAAAATTGATAAACCGAAAATGATACTTTATTTGAAGCTCTGAACAGATTTTCGAGAAAAATAAATTTATACTATCCAAAACTTTTCAAATTTGGTATTTAAGACTTTTATGTTAATCAGAACGACATACTAAGCTAAAACCGATTTTTTGAAAGAATATATTAAAACATGATTCAAAATTTCTCAAATTTTGTATTTAAAACTCGTGTATAATATGAAACAACATTAGATTTTGATTCTACCTATATGATAAACCGGAAGTGGTACTTAATTTGGAGCCTTAACAGATTTTCGAGGAAAAACATTATAAAATATAAGCCAAAATTTGGTATTACAGACTTTGCTATTTACTGGAACAACAACTTAGATTTTGTTTACAAACGATCAACTGGAAGTGATAATTTACTTAAAGCTCATTACTATTTCAAACATGGAATTGACGGGAGGTCATGTGTTGGCCACATCCGATTTTTTTTCAAACGTCGTAGCAATGGCATTTTTTATGACTTGATTCACAAGGTAGAAGTTTCATTTCTACGCCGCTGGAAATAAAATAAATAAATATCCATAGAAACTACATAAACGCCCACACGGTACAAATATGTCATCATCATTACCGAATTCTGTGTACAAAGTGAATGGCACACCCAGCAATGGGTAATATGCCGTGATGATATATTTATGTATTTATTTATTTAACTACATAGAATTAGCGAGTAATTTTTAATGTGTCATTCGGAATAAAAGTGTTTTTGTCAAAGTATCACTTTTACTCCTAATAACAATATACTATTATGACTTCTATTGGCAAAACTTTTTGTATGAGACTGTCATGATAGAACCACATTAAAACAAAATTCGTTCCTCATTCGTTCTACTTGTTTAAGGTATCACGTTATATTTTTTTTATTCTTTCCAGTTATATGTCCATGTAAAAAATAAATGTAGGTAGTAAAAATAATAAAAGGTTTCTACGAACCAGATGAATAATTTACCATACCTAAGCCCCACTTTTTACAAGACTTTTAGCTGAATCAAAATACCTAGAATTTTAGTAGAAGAAATATAATTTTAATTTTCTTTTTTACTTTTGAATCATATCAAAGGTTTACAATATTTCTGAGAAAAGTTGAGAAATGGAGACTATAAAAAATTGTTTGTGTTTCTAGCTTTTGAAATTTGTAAATAATAATTTGCTACACAAAAGTATATGCACAAAAAATATAAATTATATACTCACAGCATCAAGTTTCAAAAACATTCTCATATGAACTAAATGTTAATAGAACAAAACATTGTATGCACATAGCAATATTTATAATAACATTTAAAATAAATGTCATATGACTTCAGAGTTGACTCATTTTTAAAAACAAACTTATAATTTAATGATTAATTAGTCATTCAACAGAAATAAATTGCTCGTAATCATTCGTGGTTTTGTTATAATTATAATATAATTTTATTATCTATTTGTTAATATTATTTATGGGGTCTCCTGGACGCGTACCTGAGTGTCTGGTCGTGAATCTGCACCCCGTGGTGCACTCTCCACGCAATCAATGAGTGCCTGTGTAATGACACCTCGTAAACGCCCGCACCGTACATATACAGGATGTAAATGAAATAAGTGCATTAAATTTAACTAGTAACGTAACTAGACGAGAGCAACAATATTTCTTAATAACTTTTTTTCTAAGTCTTTTAGATTTTGAGTTAAAATTCTTTGAAGATTTGCTGCATATTTCGTTACCCGCCCATGAAGAACAAATGGCTGCTGCCGTATTCAAGTGGGATACAAGCAGCTCAAAAATTGTCGGTTGTCGGTTACACTTGCACTCACAATAATTAATAAACGAATCACCGGAAATAACATTTATTATTAATTAATTCGTAATAGTACAATTTTAAATATAAAGAAACTTAAATTTTGGATAACAAAATTATAAAGTTGTGTATTAAGCCAGGCTTTTAATCACCTGTGAATAGGGGTAGACAAGGAGGAACGGGGTAACGAGGAAGAGCAAAAGCATAGGTTATGAGATGATTATTTATCGTCGACAAATCATAATAGTTGAATACGTTATTCAAAAAATGTAAGTACAAACTTTTGTCCATTTAAACGAGGTACCAATAATTAGTCGTCCATTTATTGTTCCCTCCCAAACATTTTTTAATGAAAATTTTTACAGCATTTTCGTCTGTCGAGATGTCAATTGTGCATAATAAATACACCTTCCCAAGTAAATTCAGTCTCATTAATGAACATTATGAGCCATTCCTAAAATTGAAGTCTGTTATGTGCTGAAAACATTGATCTTTTTGCACATGGTATTGATACAATTGTTGCTTTTTTTAAAATTGTCATATGTGACACTCCGTATTGTGATAAAGATGTACAAGATTAACAAATGTGCGAATATTAGGAACAGCATGATTTGGAAATGCGTTGGCAACTCTATAACACTTTCTTTATATCAACCACAAATTTAAATGTAGTAAAGATACGAATAAATAAATAAACCATAGGTAAGTAATTACAATGTCTGTGTACTCGCTATTTGTAAACGTAAGCATTTTGACAGAATTTTGCCTTATAAACAAGTTTATTACTAATGTCAAAATTTAATTACAACAACTGACAGGACTGTCAATTGCTAAAACAAAATTTTCAGAGCTATTGCTACTGTATTGAATTATTAGAAAAATACTTGGAACGACTCGTCAATTGACGGGGTTGTAAAAATGCTAAAAAATGTGATTTCGAGAAAAAGTTATTAAGAAATATTGTTGCTCTCGACGAGTTATATTACTAGTTAAATTGAATGTACTTATTTCATTTACACCCTGTATGTCATTATTGAAATCTATGTACAAAGTAGATTGGCAGACCCAGCAATGGGTTATATATGCCGTGTTGATATATTTATTTATTTTATTTAATATTATTTGATAACTATATGAAAATATATGTGGAAAAATACTTTATATCATTAAGTTTCTCATAAAGTAATAAATATTTCATTATGTTATCTATATAGAATATAGATAATGAATCACCGTTGTATTTGATTTTAATTACTATAAATAATAAGTATGTCAAAAAAATTCTATAAAACATATATTTTATATACCTGCTAAACATACTTATGTATGCATGTATGTCCTCTCATGAAAACAACAAATTTTATTTATTTTATATTTCTACTTCTGTAGTTATATCCTTTTATTCGACACCACAATTAATATCACAAATCAGTTAAGCACTTCAATATCACATTTGATAATTTTTGACACTTTTCATTCGCATGAGGATTCCAACCGCGAAACGAAACTACACAACCAACGCGTTAACAACTGACTGAGTGAAGAACCCTCATGAGTGACTGGCTCGCCTATAGGAGTGTCTGACCAGTGGCGTTCAAACGGTGGGACGGGAAAAAATTAAGTAGTATAAATACATATGAATATTATCACGGCTTATCAACCATTTCTGAGTGTGCTAATCTGCTAAATCGATGCCCCGACCCGGAATGGGGTCCTATACCAATTTTTTTTTTTAGGAAGAACAGGACGTACTATGGTTTTTACTGCAAACGCTACTTAAATTCTTTTAGGCATATATATATATATATATATATATATATATATATATATATATATATATATATATATATATATATATATATATAAAGTCCGTTTCCACGACTTGATCCCCACGTCATCAATGGCAACCATATGGTTCAAATCGCCAGGGGAGGGAGGGAATTGATGACGTCAGATTGTTACCATGGTTTTATTATAGGGATTTCATTTTCTAGTTTGATATAAGGTGGAGTATGACAGAACTTTGTCATGTTTGTCATTTCCAATATATTTTTTTTGCAATAATTTTGTTGTTCGCTAATATATACATACTGTGAGAATATTATTATTCATTAAAATCGGAAGTGACACATTTCGCAATTGAATAATTAAGATATAATATCAAAACTAGTAAAAACTGACATTATGTATGTCCTATACTGTGTCAATTTCGTTATTCATCAAAATTCGAATTATAAATAGTTATTTAGAAATAATAAACCAATTGAATAAATACGATATAAGTATAATGGATGAAATATACCTCATTTATTGCCCAAAAGAAATATGTTGCAATAATAGTCGGACATATTAGAACCACTGTCTTTGCAATAGCAAAATGCACAATATGTATAATCACAAGAATTAACAAAATTACCAACACACAACGAAAACGAAGCACAAATTATTATCGATGCCAAATCACCTTAATCACATGAATGACAGAATGACATGAATATTAAAATAATTCAGATATTTGAAAATGAGACTCGTTCCGCGGTTACAATACAGTTTCTATTTCATTTTTTGCTGTTGGTTAGACGGGGATAGCTTATACCCCTCCTAAACACGGACGCCAATGAGATAGCAAATAAAGGCCGCCACGCACTTGAGCGACGCGAAGCGCAGCGAAGAGAAGTTTTTTCATTGAATGTATTCTTATGTGAATAGTCGCCTCGTTGCTCTGCTCTTCGCTGCTCCAAAGTGTGCGTATACACATATAATAATACATTGAATGAAAAAACTTCTCTTCGCCGCGCGTCGGTCACTGAAGTGCGCGTTGGCCTTAAAAGTCTCATATATGCAATGTTTGTACAACAAAGATGCTAGATAAAAGTTTTGTAATTCTTGCATCAGAAATTGACGTTATATATATATATATATATATATATATATATATATATATATATATATTTATTGAAAATACGTGGTTTTAAGTTTCACAATTAACCACGTATTTTCAATAAATAAAATGAATAATAAGTTTCACCATGTAAGAGCTGACACAATTAAAGAATAAATATATATATATATATATATATATATATATATATATATATATATATATATATATATATATATATATATATATATATATATATATATATATATATATAACAAATAAAATCAATTTTTTTCCTAATATATTACAGAACAATTGAAACAGTTTCACCATTGTTTGATAATATTGTGATACTATAACTATGGCGGCGGATGGCGCTAGTATTTTTCTATTGATGGTTTCACGGTAGGCCGGAGAAACAGGCGCGCGAATCTTATATTAAATCAGGCAACCAATCAAATTGCAAAGACTTGATACGTCATCCTAATTATTAATCGACTTTAATAACTTGTAGTTTGTGAATCAATAAATATTTAAACAAATTTCTTTCACTAATACTCATTAATTTACGCATATTTTGGCAATCTTATCGAAGATAGTTAAAATTTTATTATGGTATGGTATAGTACCCAATAGTACCGATAGTTGTTAAATGCAAAATTTTTAAATTTTAATTTATATGGCACAAAATTGATCTCTGTGGCGCACTCTCTACGCCAGAATTGAGTCCCTGCGAGGTGACACCTGGTAAACGCTCACACGGTACAAATATATCATCATTATTATCGAAATCTATGTACAAAACAGATTGGCACACCCAGCAATGGGTAATATGCCGTGATGATAACTTTATTCCTTAAATGCAAGATTTAAACCCACTATTTCCAGCTTCTTAAGCGAAGGTGTTAACCACTATCCAATTTATTTCATTTTACGAGTGAACTTTATCATCATATGAACCATATGCTACAATATCAGTAAACATTATTCTGCGATAACACACACAGTGTGTATAATAAACTTTATACTGTCATATTGTGTTTACAAGCAACGAGGTGGCTATGCTCTACTTTCCACGATGCGCTTTTGTCCTGTTGCTGTTGCTAAGTAAAACTAAGAAACAGTTGACGAACTGCAGGACTGCCGTGCGTGTTTTGTTTTCATGGATAGAGTGGATTATGAGAAAAGGTGTGGTTGGGCTTATAACTAGGGAATTTTTTTATAATAAGGTGGTAGAGATGATTATAATAAATGTAATGAAGAGGGATTTTAATCAATAAGTTTAAAGAAATGGGGTCGTCCATCCAAAACTGGACTGAAATCAGCTTAAGACAATTATTAATATAATTTTTGCACGATCGTTTTTTTTTAATGTTTACCGATAGGGGGCAATAGGTTTTATTTACAAATTACTGATCGGTAAGTGATTTCAATCACTTACCGATCATGTAAAAAACAGCGACCAAAGCTAACATTAAAAATCTGATGTGGCCAGCACAACCTTCCGTCAGTTCTATGTATTTTGTACAAATTTCGTACAGAAAGTTCCTTGCAAAAGATTCTATTTCTTATACATTACCTGCCGGCAGTTGTATGTGTTTTATACAAATTCCATACAGAAAGTTTCTAGCAAAAGATCCTATATTTCCAGTAAAATTATAACACAAACATACTCTGTCATTTGCACTTGACACTGACATCTTTCAATCAGAAATTTCTTAATATAGTAGCTATTTCCATAGTTATAGCATAGCTGGCTACTTTATGAAATTTAATTTCTTTATAATTTTTAACTCTATATCCATTTAATATGAAGTAGGTATAAAATGTAGTCAAATCGTATAGAGAATAAAATATTCTTTAATATTTATATTAACATTAAATTTGAAAAAATGTTATCTATCATTGTTTTTTCAAAAAAAACTGTTAAAACCTTTAAATGTGGGTTGACCAATTATAACCAAAATCTAATCAGCTCTTCATATGGATGTAACGAAGAGAAATACGAACGAATTATAATTTTTGGAATTTGGTATTAGAGTTATCGCAGAGCAAACTTTTGTCACACACACACACACGTACAGACATCATCGCAAAAATAGTAAAATCGTATTCTAGGGATCCTAAAACGTGCATGAAATTTTTTGACCAAAGACAATACCTTCCTTACCTAAAAGTGACGGAAGGTAAAAATGAATAGGTACTAAATTTTGTTAATATGTCAAAATAATTTACAAATCTTTATTTTTACCTTCCATCACCTTTAGGTAAGGAAGGTATTGTCTTTGGCATACTATTTTACTATTTTTACGATGATGTCTGTATGTATATATGGATGGATGTATGCATGTGTATGTGTCACGATTTTTTCGGATCGCATAACTCCAATACCACCTTTCCAAAAAAATTATTTTTTGAGTATTCCTTTTCTTTAGATCCATATGAAGAGCTGATTAGATTTTGGTTATAATTGGTCGACCGGAAGTACCCTAATTTGAAGATTTTAACAATTTTACTTAAAAAAATGCTGTTAACTATCATTTTTTCACATTTAATGTTATTATAAATATTAAAGAATATTTTATTCTCTATACGATTTGATTACATTTTATACTTCATATTCAATGGATATAGAGTTAAAAAATTATAAAAAAATAAATTTCACAAAGCAGCGAGAAAACATCTACTACATTAAAAAAATTCTGATTGACAAATGTCAGTGTCAAAATGCAATTTACATAATATGTTTGAGTTATAATTTTACTGGAAATATATAGAATCTTACAAGAAACTTTCTGTATGGAATTTGTACAAAATACATAGAACTGACTGAAGGTAGTGTACTGGGAATATGGAATCATTTGCAAAAAAAACTTTCTGTGTGGAATTTGTACAAAATACATAGAACTAACGAAAGGTAATGGTGCTGGCCACATGAGATAATAAATCTGTTTTTTTTAAATGAAAAATTGGCATATAAATCAGTAAATAAATAAAGAAAAACATATTTTTTAATGGATGCGCCATCCTGATTTATATAAACAAATTCTGTATTTGCTGAATCATAATTAAATAAAACAAAATTTAAAAATTTAATATTGGTGACAGCTGATACCATAAAGGGGTAATTTTAATCAAATTTGTTTTGTTATTAAATAAATGTCAAAGGCTTAATTTCCCGTCAGTATCGATTAGCGTTGTATTTATTTTTCCCAGCCGTCTCTGATAATAAAATTGGTTTGTAAAATTTCTCCCCTAATCAAATCGCATCTCTCGAAAGTCCATTAGCGGAAAAACAAAAATCCCTATTCATCTCAAGCATTTCACCCCAAATTTAAACATCAGGGGTACCACTCTGGAATAATAATAAACAAACCCACAAATTTCGTGGAAATTCATTAATCTTTACACCATAGAATAACTTCGAACCATGAACAATAATTTAATTACCGTGCTATTCATCGTAGAGTGCCAGGACAAACAAATATTTGATCGTGGTATTTTTTGTTTCCAGAGTACTTGATTTATAAAAGAGTTTAATTAAAACCAACTGGACGAAGACAAAAGAGACGCGTTACTCTGTCACTTGTTTTTATGTCAAGCGTTTGTCGTTTGTTTCCACGGGACACTAGATAAGAGTTTATCTTTTTGTTTGTTTAACGCAGAGAGTGGACGTATTTTGACAGTTTTTAGTACTTCAACGTGACTTACGTAAGGGCATAAAATTGTCGAACGGTGGATGTGTACAAAAGATAAAATATTATTTTCCGGACGTAAATAAATACAGGAGTTTATTACATATCTGACCCCTGCTGGGGGTCATTATGAATGTAATGGTGGAGGTGACATAGTAATAATAACAACAATTCTACCGGTGAACTGTTACCGGTGAACAGCTGTTTATCAGGTTATAGCTACCGAAATCGATATTTTAAGAACGCAAGTGGTACACAGGAGTAGATCCATAACCTATAAAAGAATTTGAAAATTTGAAACAGGTTAGAAATTTAATGTAGTTAACAAACTGAGCAGAGTCCTACTTTTAACACATTTCCAATTTTAACCCGCGCACTTCGCTTTGCATCACTACCTTTTTTTGAGATTCTTCATGAATCCGGTAGATGAATCTGGTAGATATTGTACAATTTTCGAACACGGTAACTTTTTTCCACTCGTGTTTTTGAACACTGTCGGAAGATGCGGTACGAGTACATGTACATTACCTTTCGACAGTTTTATGTATTTTATACAAATTCCATACAGAAAGTTTCGAGCAAAAAGATCCTATATTTCGAGTAAAATTATAACACAAATATACTACGAATATGTCAATCAGAATTTTCTTAATATAGTAAATGTTTCTAGCACAGTTAGCTAATTTATGAAATTTAATTTCTTTATAATTTTATAACTCTATATCCATTTAAGATGAAGTATAAAATGCAGTCAAATCGTATAGAGAATACAATATTCTTTAATATTTAAAAAATCTGATGTGGCCAGCACATTACCTTCCGTCAGTTCTTTGTATTTTATACAAGTTCCATACAGACAGTTTCTTACGAAAGACGTCACCTCACGGGCACTCGTTGCTGGCGTGGAGAGCGCACTATAGGGGTCAATTTTGTGCCACTTAAAATTCGAAATATTTGACGAGGCCACGAAAGATTCTATATTTCCAGTACATTACCTTCCCTCAGTTCTACTCGTATGTATTTTGTACAAATTCCATACAAAAAGTTTCTTAGAATTGATTCTATATTTGCAGTAAAATTATAATACAAACATACTACGTTAGTCGCACTTGACATTGAAATCTGCCTTTAATTATATTGTTTTCAGTGTTATTGCATAGCCTGCTGCTTTATGAAATTTAATTTCTTCATAATTTTTTAACTCAATATCCATAGAATATGAAGTATAATATGTAATCAAATCGTATAGAGAATAAAATATTCTTTAATATTTATAATAACATTAAATGTGTAAAAACGATATTTAACATCGTTTTTCAAGAAAAACTGTTAAAATCTTCAAATGAGATACTTCCGGTTGACCAATTATAACCAAAATCTAATCAGCTCTTCATATGGATACAACGAAGAGGAATACGAAAGAATTATAATTTTTGGAATTGTAGTTTTAGAGTTATCGTAGACGAAAATTTTGTTACACACACATACATACAAACATCATCGTAAAAATAATAAAATCGTATTCTAGGGACCTTAAAACGTACTTATTCATTAAAAACTCACCACCGAATTTTTTGACCAAAGACAATACCTTCCTTACCTAAAGGTGATGGAAGGTAAAAATATTTTAACATATTTCAACCCGCTGCCTATAATAATTAATAATTATATATTTTCGTTTAACCCGCTTACCTCAAGCGGGTTAAACATGAGGGGTAAACAAGTCGGTTTAGCGTTAAGGAAGTCACTTAAATAATAAATAATGGGTTAGTTAAAAAGTTAAGGTTATGGATTAAATTATTAATTTGTTTTTATTTGCGAAGCCGCCATGAAACAAATTCTAATCAAGCAGGAAATGCAAAAATCTGCACTTCCCATCTGTGACCAGCTCTACTCGGATGCACTGCGGCTGTCTAGTTTCATTAGTTCCACTTCCTGTAGTCATAATTGCAATGCAAACTACGACTAGTGGAAAAAGTTAATTAAACAACTATGCTGGTGACATTTCGAACGATGTTTGGGGGTTTTTATTTCGTGGTGGTGTCATACGTGCAATTATAATTGTGAAACTGGGTGTGGCGTGCGTGCCTCTTAATTAGTTTGGAATAATTAACATGGGAAATGGCACAGCAACTGTTTTTAATTAAAAATAAACGCTAGTGTCAAAGGGAAGTTTTTACCAAAGTTGAACTAACTTTTTGTAAACAAAATCAAATGAAATTTTTATTCACTTTTTAACAAAAGTTTTGTTGTAAATTTACATGAAACAAGAAACAATCAAATAAATAAATACATAAATAAATAATTAAATAAATAAATAATGTAACGTGTGAGCCCCGCTGCTACGCTGAACAAGCGTCTAAGTACAGCGATGACGTAATCGCGCTAGCAGCCGGGCTACGTAACAAACAAGCCGCAACGTGTTTAATTACATCCGGTCGCCTGAACCTTTTGTGTTCATTGTTATTATGCGGTCGAACATTCTAGAGCTGTCTGGAAGTTAATGGCAGCTGTATAAAAGGGACGCAGCTATGCTCGGGAGTTAGTTAGTTACAGGGAGAGACATATACATACATTCACATAGTGTTAGTGAAGTACAGCAGTATCGTGGTGAGCGTATGCAGTATAGTGTCGAGTGGAGGACTTGGGAAGTTACTGGTTAATTGGGATAGTTGTGGATGTGAATACTCTGTATTATTGAAGAGTATTGGGAAGCTCGTCTGTCTCCCAAAAGGCAAAGGATCGCCATAAACCTTTGAAACGCCTCCCACTTAAGGTAACAAAGAAACCAAAATTTCGGCCCCTTATAAATAAGATAGTGAATGTCAGTTTCATAACAAAAATATTATGAGGTAAAACTTTTTTTCCATATTACACGGCTTTTACATTAATATTTATTGAAATGATTATACAGTATATATTACACTTATTGTTGGCATATTGTGGTTTTATTACATGCAATAAAATGAAAAATATTAGCGAGACTACAACTTTAAACAGTCATTTATTGTAAAAGATACTCACACAGAAAATGCGCATGTTCAAAAAAATTTATACAGTGTATCAAACCTATATCCATACAAAAAATATATAATGCATATTTTAAAAGTTATTTACACAAGTAAATGGTACATATATACCTACAAACATAATCAAAAAATCTGATGTGGCCAGCACATTACCTTCCGTCAGTTCTATGTATTTTGTACAAATTTCATACAGAAAGTTCCTTGCTAAAGATTATATTTCTTGTACTTTACCTTCCGGCAGTTGCATGTATTTTATGCAAATTCCATACAGAAAATTTATAGCAAAAGATCCTATATTTCCAGTATTCCAGTATTATAAGACAAACACACTAAGTCAATTTCACTTGACACTGACATCTTTCAATCAAAATTTTCTTAATATAGTAGCTGTTTTCATAGCTATGGCTACTTTATGAAATTTAATTTCTTTATAATTTTTTAACTCTATATCCATTTAATATTAAGTATAAAATGCTGTCAAATCGTATAGAGAATAAAATATTCTTTAATATTTATAATAACATAAATGTGAAAAAATGATATTTAACATAGTTTTTTCAAGAAAAACTGTTAAAATCTTCAAATGAGGGTACTTCCTGTTGTCCAATTCTAACCAAAATCTAATCAGCTCTTCACATGGAATGTAACGAAGAGAAATACGAAAGAATTATAATTTTTAGAATTGTAGAATGGAAGTTATCGTAGACGAAAATGTAAAAAGGTAAAAAATGTAATTAATCAACCGATTCTTAAAAATTACGAAATTATAATATGTCGGTAGTATAATGATACTCAAAATTGGCATAGTTAATCCAGGCTAATTTACTTAACTTCGAACCATTGCCATACAGCAATAATAATTTCTTATTTTTGTAATACGCATCTTTGTGTCTTTGGGTAAGATTATGGATTACATAAGCGTATTGTCCCATAAGATATTTAAATTTTTGCTTTAATCCAACCCTGGGAATTGCAAATCCAAGGTAGTTTGCGGTACACCGTACTAAACTGTTTCTTTGTATTTTTGTAGTATATGGGCGTTTAAGCGGTTTATGACGATCCTTTGGGTTTTGGTGAGACAGAGTTTATACGGGGACAGTAAAGACAAGTGGAAGAATTGTGGCATACGGAGAGTCGGTGATACTGAGTCTGTAGAAGAGAGAGAGTTACATAAATAGACAGGTGTGACTTTTGTTCGAGCAGTTAAATATACAGACGCTGTTGAGTCAGTTGAGTATATGTATAGACGCTGTGAAGGTCGGTAGGCGGACAGTTGAACGTGATATAAAAAAGTGATATAAATAATGGAAACAAATAATTAGTAATATCGTGGAAATAAATAGTAGTGTTATTTGGTTAAATAAATAAAAAGTGTTAGTGTTATATAGTTAATTATAGTTTTAGTCTTAATTAGTTTTTAATAATTGTTTAATATTAGTAAAAGTAATTTTCATTATAGTTTAATAAACTTTAATTTTAATTAATAATAATTGTCTAATATTTACACTTCACACAAATAAATAAAAACGTTACAATAAATAAGTACAAGGTCACTCAAAAGTGTCACCTACATTTATAGTTCTCTAGTTTCGCTTGTTGGACAAGTTATTCTGGCCCACCTGCATTGTCTGCACCCCGACGTATATGAACAAATGAACAAACTAATAATAAGAGATGATTTCCATGTTAAAAATACATTAATCTTGTAAAGTCGTACCGTCCAATTAAATTTATCAAATAAACAAAACCCAATCACACAGTTCATGCACCTTTCCGCAGGGAAACAAAAGCAGCAGGACTAAAACATTTTTCATCCTTTGTCATTGTCTCAACAATGCATTACACGCTGGTAGGGGAACGCGCAACGCACAGATATGTGTGGATGGTTCAATCAAAGATGTACGTCTCGCTACGCAATCACGAATGATTAATTGACCGACGCACTCGCAAATGAAACAATGGGAACGTAATTCATTTATGAGAATTTACACTGATACGGATCTGTCAAGATAGCTTACAGAACAAGGGAACAGGGAGCAATCAAACATGATTTCAAATTGGGGAGGATAATATGGAAATAAATAAGTATGTATATTTGTGGCAAAAATCTGATTTGGCTAACACAATACCTTCCGCCATTTAATTTTTATTAATTTAAATACAACAAGATACATATTTATTTATGCTGGAAATACCTTTAAATGTTATTTTTTCGAGAGTTATGTTATAAAAATTAAAGATTATTAAATTTTCTATAGGTCTGCATTAATACTTTTTCTATATGTTTTATAGATAAATTTATAAAATTATCTATAATTTAAATTACAGAGCCTATGATTTAAACAAACACAACTCCTTAGTTACACAGTTCATATCTCAAATGTATGTAACTGACAGACAAATGTCACTGTCAAAGAACTAATCATTTCAAATTAATACAAAATAATAATAGTAACGTTTTAAAAAGAAAATAGTAAATAGAACCATACTTATATGGAATGGGACTTAATACAGTTTTCAGCATAAGTAAATAATATATAAGTAAACTATTATTCACGAAAGATGACTATTCTAGGTCATTTGTGAGCCGTCTGATATAATATTACTTGCAGTTAACTTCTCTGCATTTCGTATGCTTAGGCATGCAACATGAAATATTTATGTACACATTTTAACAGAAAAAATAAGAGTAATTCATTTGAAAATTATGATTCTTTCCAAATAATGTCTTTCTAAAAAATTTATGTTCTTCACTGCAAAATTCAAAAACATAGACTTAATTTATAAACCAAGGAATAATAATTTGATTTAAACGTCAACGCCACTGGGTAAATATTAGCGCAGAGGGCAGTAGTGTAGATGATTAGGTATCTGTAATTCTACGACATATGTCATTATTATTTAAAGTGTGTTAGAAAGTAATGCCACTATTTACGTATATCTGTCACAGCACATAAATTAAATAGAGATAGCTCAAATAATTTTTCTCTTTCTAATACACAATGTTGCTAAGTTACTGCTATAAAATGTGTGTATTCTTTCTTCGAACAAATGACCTTGAATAGTCGTCTTTCGTGAATCATAGTATATGTATATTTGAATTAATAAATATAAAATGGCGGGAGGTATTGTGTTGGACACATCAGCTTTTCTATTTATAATTCATGTTCAAGTGAATAAAAGACCTTTTCAATTTAACAGCTATCTCTTTCTATCTCTGAACATAGTAAGCAAAATGGCGCCTGCAACTGTTAACTGGGCTGTCGAACAAAACGTCAAAAATATTGCATCCAAGGTGATTTCGCATTTTCATGCTCTACAATTTTTATTTGCAGCTTTATTACCTAAAACAATTAGGGAAGCAGGGTATTAAGAGAATATACATGTTAATGTCCTATGTCCCGTGGCGCGGTCAACACCCTGTATCCATGGCTCAATGCAGGAACATGTTAAACACCTATTCGTGAAGAGTACAAGTAGATGTATAACATAGACGTTAAGAGGATCAAAAATTCATATATTGTAATAAATAATAACTTATTTAAGCTTTGATAATCCTTATCATATAGTTATAAGGTTTTATGGTGGAGGTCTCCATGTAGGTATCTCATTTTGAACAAAAACTGACATTGGATGTTCTTGAATTAAGCCACAGATATTTCGCGAAACGTTGAAGTTTTGAATCATTCTCTATTTTGTCTATATAAATGTATAAGTACACCGGCTTATATGATTATACTTAAGAAAGTATCTGTACTCTCTACAAAAAGTAAACCACATTAAAAAATAGACGGCATTCTGTAGACTTTTTCTTCATAATCTAATATCTTTTCTTTGTTCCAGAACATTAAATTCATATCAAGTGCAATGGAATCATAAAAACAACAACAAACAAGATATCAGAATGAAGTCGACAGTAATTTCACTACGTTGAGATAGTTAAACGCCAACTGCTTATTATGTTTCGCTAGAGGGTTTAAAGGCGTTTTTAACCGGGTTACTAACGGAAAATGGGCAAGGACGCTGATTATCATCGCAAATTGCACTAGAATTTTTTAGTAAAAGAAAAAAATAATGTATGTACGGAGATATCTTCTATAATTGAACGATGCAAATTTAAAAAATCTGATGTGGCCAGCACATTACCTTCCGTCAGTTCAATGTACAGGGTGTAAATCGAAAAGTGAAACATAGGAGTTTAACATAGGAAATCAAATTTTCTTTGCGCAAACGTTACCTAATTATTTTATGCAAAAATACTTCAAATAAAAGTTATAGAGATTTAAATGCAGCATCTAAATCATGTGATTATTTTGTCTCTTCATATACACGTAAAAATTAATTACAAAGTTACAGTTTATATAAGCTTTTTGTCTAAGGAGCCATGGATTTATGACAAAAAAATAAACAAATGCGTTGTTTTTTGTTATAAATCCATGGCTGCTTTGACGAAAAGCTCATAAAAACTGTAACTTTGTATTTAATTTTTACGTTTATATGAAGAGATAAAATAATCGTTTCACATGATTTAGATGCTACATTCTCTATAAGCTTTATTTAAAATATTTTTGGAAAAATAATTGGGTAACGTTTGCGCAAAGAAAAATTGATTTCCCATGTTAAACGCCTATGTTCCACTTTTCGATTTACACCCTGTACATCGTACAAATTCCAAACAGAAAGTTTCTTGCAAAAGATTCAATATTTCCAATACATTACCTTAAGTCAGTTCTATGTATTTCGTACAAATTCCATACAGAAAGTTTCCATATTTCCAGAAAAATTATAACACAAACATACTATGTCAATCGCACATGACAGACAACTGTCAATCAGAATTTTCTTAATATAGTAGATGTTTCCATGATTATAGCAAAGCTTGCTCTTTTACGAAATTTAATTTCTTTGTAATTTTATCTATTGAATATAAAGTATAAAATGTAATTAAATCGTCTAAAGAATAAAATATTGTTTAATATTTATAATAACATCGAATATGAAAAAATGATATTTAGCAGCGTTTTTTTCAAGAAAAACTGGCAAAATCTGCAAATTATAACCAAAATCTAATCAGCTCTTCATTTCGATGTAAAGAAGAGAAATACGAAAAAAATATAATTTTTGGAAAGGTGGTATTGGAGTTATGCGATCCGAAAGAATCATCACACACACACACACACATACATACATACATACATACATACATACATACATACATACATACATACAGACATCTCCGTAAAAATAGTAAAATCGTGTTCTAGGGACCCTAAAACGTGCTTATTGATTAAAAACTCATCATCGAATTTGTTGACCAAAGACAATACCTTCTTTACTAAAGGTGACGGAAAGTAAAAGAGTATTATTAACATCTATAAGTATTTGACTTTGATTTTAATGGGAAAACGAGAAAGGCTTCTGAATTTGGTTCTCCCATTAAAATCAAAGACCAGTATTAATAGATTTCAATATTCTTTTTACCTTCCGTCACCTTTAGGTAAGGAAGGTATTGTCTTTGGTCAAAAAATTCGGTGGTGAGTTTTTGATGAATAAGCATGTTTTAGGGTCCCTAGAATACGATTTTACTATTTTTACGATGATGTCTGTATGTGTGTGTGTGTGTGTGTGTGTATGTGTGTCTGTGTGTGTGTGTGTGTGTAACAAAATTTTCGTCTACGATAACTGCCATACTACAATTCTAAAAATTATAATTCTTTCGTATTTCTCTTCGTTACATTCATGTGAAGAGCTGATTAGATTTTGGTTAGAATTGGCCAACCGGAAGTACCCTCATTTGAAGATTTTAACAGTTTTTCTTGAAAAAACTATGTTAAAAATCATTTTTTCACATTTAATGTTATTATAAATATTAAAGAATATTTTATTCTTTATACGATTTGACTGCATTTTATACTTAATATTAAATGGATATAGAGTTAAAAAATTATAAAGAAATTAAATTTCATAAAGTAGCCATAGCTATGAAAACAGCTACTATATTAAGAAAATTTTTATTGAAAGATGTCAGTGTCAAGTGAAATTGACATAGTGTGTGTCTTATAATATTACTGGAAATATAGGATCTTTTGCTTTCTGTATGTAATTTGTATAAAATACATACAACTGCTTTAAGGTAATTTACAAGAAATAATAATAATAATAAATCTTTTATTTCTGCAGATACATTACACTGTATATAGAAAACGTCACAAAATAATAATTTTCTGTATGGAATTTGCATAAAATACATGCAACTGCCGGAAGGTAAAGTACAAGAAATATAATATTTAGCAAGGACCTTTCGGTATGAAATTTGTACAATATACATAGAACTGACGGAAGGTAATGTGCTGGCCACATCAGATTTTTTACCTTCCGTCACCTTTAGGTAAGGAAGGAAGGTATTGGTCTTTGGTCAAAAAATTCGGTGGTGAGTTTTTGATGAATAAGCACGTTTTAGGGTCCCTAGAACACGATTTTACTATTTTTACGATGATGTCTGTATGTGTGTGTGTATGTGTGTCTGTGTGTGTGTGTGTGTGTAACAAAATTTTCGTCTACGATAACTTCCATACCACAATTCAAAAAATTATAATTCTTTCGTATTCCTCTTCGTTTCATCCATGTGAAGAGCTGATTAGATTTTGGTTAGAATTGGTCAACCGGAAGTACCTTCATTTGAAGATTTTAACAGTTTTTCTTGAAAAAACGATGTTAAATATCATTTTTTCACATTTGATGTTATTATAAATATTAAAGAATATTTTATTCTCTATGCGATTTGAATGCATTTTATATTTCATATTAAATGGATATAAAGTTAAAAAATTATAAAGAATTTAAATATCATATATTAGCTAGCTATGCTATAACTCTGGAAACAGCTGATGTATTAAGAAAATTCTGATTGAAAGGTGTCAGTGTCAAGTGCAGTTGACAGTATGTATGTGTTATAATTTTATTGGAAATATAGGAATCTTTTGCTTTCTGTATGGAATTTGTATAAAATACATACAATTGCCTTAAGGTAATGTACAAGAAATAAAATCTTTTGCAAGGAACTTTCTGTATGACATATTTATACAAAATACATAGAACTGACGGAAGGTAAGGTAATGTGCTGGCCACATCAGATTTTTTAAATTGCAGTTTAATGTCGGAGATATGTACGTGTAGTGTGGTCTATTGAATTATTTAATATGTTAATAGTTCTAATACAGGAATAATTTATTTAAATTTTCGCTTCATATTTTTCTGTAAGAGTAGCCATTTCTCCTAAGTACCATTTTTATATCTTATAGTGTTTTTCATTTATATATTTAGTTCTGAAAACTGATAATCATATTGATAAAAAATGTTGCAGCTATTAAAAATTTTCTTTTTATTATACATATTTTAAAAATATTCCCACATACCTAATAAAGATATTATGTTAATAATAAAATTAATTCCGTCGTAAATTACATTACTAGTGCATTATAAATTACGAAATTAATTGACTTTGTCGTGAATTACTTTTTAATAAAGTTACAAATAATGAATATTGCATTTAAAATATA
Organism: Harpalus rubripes; assembly: GCA_963082715.1. Classification (NCBI taxonomy): domain Eukaryota; kingdom Metazoa; phylum Arthropoda; class Insecta; order Coleoptera; family Carabidae; genus Harpalus; species Harpalus rubripes. The sequence continues at coordinate 5,679,475 of OY720462.1, forward strand.
ATTAAAGTTTTATTATTCCTGTTATACATACAAAGCATAAAATTTTAACAACATAATAAAATTTTGGCCATATAGTTCGTGACAAAATAAACTTTAACTTTGTTTAACCATTAACGCTGAATTCGTTTCGCATTTAAAATTCTGAGAAAATGTTTTCTATTTTCCCATTTCGTCATATTTTTGTAATTTGATAAGTGGAGTTACTTTTTCACGTAATATGTTGTAGCCTTTTTTGGAATATGAAGTTGTAAATATTTTGAAAGTGGAAAGTATTTATATGGAATTTAAATTGCAATAATTAAATAACTTCATAAAAAATATATATTATCTTTTCTTTTAATCTATTCGTAGTTCCTTCCTTCAAAGAATTTAATTCTGTGGAAATTGAATATCAATAAATAAATATATCATCACGGCATATGTTACCCATTGCTGGGTGTGCCAATCTGCTTTGTACACAAATTTCGGTAATGATGACGACATATTTGTAAGGTACGACTAGCGAATGAAAGTTGACGTTTAGAGTATTTAATAGATGTGGTTACTTTTGAAAACATTTTCCTATATTTGATTTGAAAGGAAACTGACCCTTATGTATTCCCTTACAGAAGATTAAAATTGTACTCCGTACCACGAAGCATTTAAAATGACGTTAGCAACAGGATGCAGGGATGTATTTAAAAAATCTAATACCAAAATTTCTAGTTCGTTTCGTCTCAGGTGTAAGCAATCCTCAAGTCGTAATTACTGTTAGAGGGAATTAAAAATAATCATATTTCATAGAATTGCCAAACTAACTAGTTTAAAGATTAAAATAATTTGATATAACCAACATAAACGAAAAATGTTTAAAATATTTTAAACGCACCCCTGTTTTGATTTTCATTTACCCTAGTCGGCCATCTATTTTCAACCAGACATAGTAATATATTTCTGTGCTTTTCTAGTCCAGTATTTAAATTGGTTCATCCAAAAATTTCATACCTGAATATTTCGTACAATTCTATTCTTCTTTAGGGTTTCAAAAGAAACCACATCTATAATAGTTATTTGTATCACTAGGCCAGAAACTGAACATTTGCGAGACCGAGTATATTTTGACAGGCCTGTAAATACGAGATCTCGTAAAACAGTTTCTGGGCGTGAGATACACAAGATTTTTTGTACCGACTTCTCCATAAATTCTTCGTAAAATTCTCTACACTTTATTCTATGTTTCATAACCTAAAAAATGAACATATATTTTTATCGGTTTTGCATTGCAAGTTTAATTATAATTACTTACATTTGAGCTAAAATGCGTAATTATTTTATATCTATTGAAAATATAACATACAAACATTAGTTAAATATATTTTATATACTTTCGCATATTTTTAATGACAAATGGCGAAAACTCAATTGTATCACGTAAAGTTACTTGTAGTTACAAAACAATCTTGTTCTAAAGTTGGAACTTATAATTAATCTATACGAGATGTCAGTAATGACAGCATATTGTTATCTTTATGACAAAATTTAATTATTTAAGTTACAAAAATTAAAGATGTAGCCCTAAAATTTGTAAACATTTTGCTAATTTTTGTGTTGAAAATAATCTTAAATTGACATATCACCAGAACAGTAATGCCAACTCCTTTTGCCGGCCTAGGTCAGCAACAGCGCATTTCTGGACGATTTTGAGTTCTGTAATACTAGTCAAAATGGACGGAGGTACGCAAAATAATTTAAACGTCAACTTTCATTCGCTAGACAGTCATACCATACCGTGTGGGCGTTTACCAGGCCTCGCCTCACGGACACTTGTTTCTGGCGTGGAGAGTGCATCACAGAGGTCAATTTTGAGCCATTTGAAATTCGAAATTAATATCAATACATAGTTTCATTTATTTCACGATTAATAGAGGTATGTAAGAAGTTTTGAAAAAATCTTACACTCCAAAATTTAATACTAAATAAGGTCTAATCTAGATGTCACTAGTCATTGGACATAATAAATACATAATAGTTGTTTTATAACATTACTTGTTCATTACAACTGTAATGATAAATAAATAAATAAATAAATAAATCACTACTGCTTTTATCCATCTCTGGGAATGATTTATTTAATGATTTTTTATAATTTTATTTATTTTCTAAAAGAAAAATCATTGCTAGCTAAAATTACTTCCGACTTCTGGGAAGTTTAGTAAATAAATATTCGTTTGAAATGAAATATTTTGCGGGATACCGCAACGTCTAGACTTTTCCCGGTTCATCGTTCCATGTTTGCGGTTAATTTTTCAGAAAACTTCTTGTAGTTATAAACTTCTTCCAGTTGTCAGAGCAATACATTCAGATTTCTGGAAGTTTTTCATATTTTTCATAATTTCTTCTGAACTGTTTGAAATTCTCAATGAGTACAGGAATTCTCTTTTTACTTCCTTGTAAATGTACGTAGTAAAGGAAGTATTGTAATCGCGAAAAATTTCGGTTCTCAGATTTCAACGAAAATATCCATTTTAACCACTCATAGATAATCATAACTATATTTTTTCCACATGTTGACAAATATATATTTTGATTAATAATTGTTGAATTTGCGTCCGAATGAACTAACATTTACCTATATATCTGCATATGTGTGAATACGTGTAAGAATTCCATGTTGTGGTTCCCAGGCTAACATAAAATTGAAAAGTTATTTTATTGCATTCAAGGTTTCTTTACAAATCATTTAGTACTCGGCTGTCCCAAGTAACAAAACCCGGTCGTGTTATTTACACAGTCTTTTCATTACTTAGCAACGGGTTAGCGTGGGTTTCAAATTTATCAAAAATAAAACAAGAAAAATATTGTTCTCAGAAAAGGTATTAATAATTATTTGTTTAAAAATTAAACGAAAAGTAAGACTGGGTCTTTGTTTATGAATTGTTATGGTATGACTAGCGAATGAAAGTTGACGTTTAAATTATATTTTGTGCAACCGGACGCGAAATAAACATTTCGCAGCCGCAATACAGGCGGCGAAATTCAATTTCGCGACCGTTGTTATGGTAACGGCCGCAAAATTAGGTAAACAACCACTTTGACACTTGAGAATTGCATGGTTTTGTTTATCAAATGCTAATCCCATAGCCACCTTAAAAGCTAACTTTCTATTCACATTGAAACTGTTTAAAATTAATAAAATTTGTAATTACTTATTTTTTACGGTTGCACAAAAAATATTGTGTACACATTGTCCGCGAAATCCTATAGCGCCCTCGAGATTGTCTTGCCTCGGCCGCAAGCGGCCTCGGCGACAATTTTTCTCTCGGTACGCTAAAGAGTGATTTCGCGACGTTGATATACAAATAACTATTAGATGTGGTTTCTTTTGAAACCCTAGAGAAGAATAGAAATTCAGGTATGAAATTTTTGCATGAACCCATTTAAATACTGGACTAGAAAAGCACAGAAATACATTACTATGTCTGCCTGAAAATAGATGGCCGACTAGGGTACCTGAAGAACAAAACAGGGGTGCGTTTAAAATATTTTAAACATTTTTCGTTTATGTTGATTATAACAAAATATTTTGATCTTTAATCTATTTAGTTTGGCAATTCTATGAAATAGGATTATTTTTAATTTCCTCTAACAGTAATTCCGACTCGAGGGTTGCATACACCTGAGACGAACGAACTAGAATTTGCGGTATTAATTCTTTTTAATACATTCCTGAATCCTGTTACTAAGGTCATTTTAAATGCCTCCTGATATTGAGTACAATTCTAATCTTCTGTAACGGAATACATAAGGGTCAGTTTCCTTTCAAATCAAATATAGGGAAATGTTTTTTTTTTTAAAAAAAAACACATCTATTAAATAATCTAAACGTCAACTTTCATTCGCTAGTCATACTTTAATTTAGCTTTTTAATAAATTATTTTTCTTCTGAAATTACCTACGTTGTATACAGAGTGTAAATGAAATAAGTACATTAAAATTAACCAGTAATATAACTCGTCGAGAGCAACAATATTTCCTAATAACTTTTTCTCGAAATCGCATATTTTTTTTAGCATTTTTACAACCCCGTAAATTGACGAGTCGTACCACGTACTTTTCTAATAATTTAATGGAGTAGCAGTAGCTATGAAAATATTTTTTTAGGTATAGACCTTTTCAATTTAAAGAGATTGAAGATATGCGCAATGTGGATCTGCGCATAGTAAAAACAACTGAGATCTATAGCGTTTGTTTCTAAAAAAATTAGACCTAAAATGTGAGAATGTCTCAGATAACTTTAAAAAATCTTATCCTCTACAGAGAATATAAAAATCAATAATATAGAAAGAACTAGCAGCTAGTATATACATAGTTGACAGCTGTTACGGCTGTCACTTGTTTAAATACTGTCAGCGGCGAATGTAAGCCACACCCTCATTGGTTATAAATTTACGTACGTCATCAGGCGAAGAAGTGGCAATTTAAACAATTATAATTTCAAGACAATTTTCTCATGAATAAAGAGCAATATGAAAAAAATTAAAAACACGGGTGAAAAATATTTTTTCTCATTCTTTCGATTAAGCAAAGAAAAAAATGTGCGACACCTAATTATTTGATACGCTTTTATGATAATGTAGTTTAATCTATCATGGGCGCTTGTGTAAAACCTCTCATACTTTGGAGAAAAATATTCTAAGTCCGCCCCTGTCTCACAAATAAAAACGCAAATTGAATCACCCCATCTCAAAAACGCTGTCAGAGAACGATTTTATTTCATCCCACTTGAAATTTCATTACTTTCTTTTACTTCTGACGGAATATACTCCCAAGTTTTGAAATTTAAAACTGATTGAAAGATTTGACTCCTTTACCTGTTTCAAATAAATTGACTTCAGTTGCAAGAACACTTTTCATCAGTCAACAGTGTCAATATAAGTTGATGTTAATGTAACTCCTTCAATTTGGACCGTAAAATGTTAGGGTAAACAGAGATATTTTTGGAGGAGTACACATCTTCGAAAAGGGAAAACGTTGATTCTCTTAAGAATATATTTATATGGAGTAAATATATACACAAATAAAAATAAATGTTGAAAGACTTACTCATCGTTGGAGATAACAGCAAATTGTAGATAAAAATATCAGACTCACCTGGAATAAAGAAAAATATATATTAGATATTAAAAAAACATGAGTTTGTATATTTTTTACCAAAAATATATTTTCTAGAAATAATCTTTTTTAAATCCGTTCATTATCTGACTGTGACATTCCACTCATAATCTGTTATCCAATTAAATCACAGTATTTTGGTGAATTGAACCAATCACAATCAAATTGTCGCTGTAATATCATAACTAGGCGTTACTTAGACACAACGTCTGTCAATTTTTTTTGAGTGAGAAGTATTTCAGTACTTTCAAATACTATATTATTTTTTACACTACTTAAAAAAACAAGGGTCATTTTCTAGTCCAAATTTAGTTACTAGCGAAACCCCTTACTTTAGGTACAATGAAAAACAACTTCATATAAATCGAATACCTACACTAAAATCTACCTTGCAAGACATATGGGACAATACAGGAAAATGTACAGGGCTTACGGATACAATACCTAATAGAATTAAAGCTGGCATTACTAATAAAGACGGTGAAACCCAATATTAAATAGCAAAATCGAAATTCTGACAATTCAAACGATATGCATTTCTTTTTAATTTTGTTTAAATTCCACGGCTATCACTACAAATGAGCAGTATTTATAAAATTTCAAAATGGATTTTACAGCTTATTAAATATGTAAAATAAAATCTAATTAGTGATTTAGGTGTATAATTTAATTCTCTACAACGTTTTTTGTTTAAAATTAAATGGGAAGTTTTGCACAAGGAAAAACTGATTACCCATGTTAACTGCCTATGGCCCGCTTTTTAATTAACACCCTGTATATATACATACATACAGGTGAGTCTTTCAAATGAAATGACCGTTCTCGATATCTCCCTTGTCGTCAGAAATAGAGCATAAATTTATTAACATAATTTATTCGTCTACTAAAGGAGTATGACCTAAAATTATTTTCACATATACAGGTTGTTAATTACGGCTCAGCGAGAATTGTTTCTCTTTTTTAAAATGGCACACCTATATATTTTCATATATTTTGAATTGTATTTTATTCACCTATACGGACATATGATTTTTTTTATTTTCTTCGGCGTTGTCAAATTATTCCGTTTATTCTCTAAAAATGACCTAATACACGCATTGCTTTAGAAAGGCGTACTAAAGTTATTTTAATAGTAAAAATAAAGAAAAAAATTTTTGTACAACTATAACTATACTCTATGTTCTCATATAATTTAAAAAAATATAATTATACAGGATGTTCAATAAAGCCAATCAAATTTACTCAATTTCAAATTACTATAACTCGTCATTTTCAAATAGAACACCCTATATTTTATTATTTAGTTGGGTTTCTTTTTATGTTATCTTTCTATGTTATTAAGGGTATTATATGCCTAAAACCAATAATTTCGGAGTTATTCACTATTTTTGTCTACATTTATTTAAATTAAATCTAGTATACTATGGTAATTGTGTTCTTATTAAGAAACAATTGCAATAACGGACAGTAGTTTGCATTAGCCAATAAATAAAACTGTTTATTGTTAATATTTGTGCGATTAGGTAATAATAATTTATTCATATGAATTTTTCGCAAGAAGAACTATCAATATAATTCGTAAAATGTTAGATGGTAGATAAACATTTCTGATTCTAATTAGAATTATTAGAATCTAAGCTGAATCCGAGAGAAAAGTCTATCTACAATTAAATTTGAAGAAAGTCCCCCTCGCAAAACTTAATTCCTCCCGGGTTCAAAGTTCAAGGTCTGATCCTTGTGCGTTGGAGTGAAAATAAAAGATGGGATTAGATCTCTCCGGTGCAGGGTTCGATTCCCTTCTTCTGCTCGGTTTACGATCACCACGTCTGGAATTGAATTCCTGCTCGTTCCTGCGGATCGCGCGGTTCCTGCTTCTTTATTTCCCAAGCTTTCTTTGTGTGATTTTAATCATAACATTGGCGGAGAATTCTAGACTTAGATATATACCTTGCAAGTTGACACTTCCACTAATATGATATAAAGAGACTTATAAAGAAAAGATTAAAGAAGAAATCTTTGTACCTTCAATCATACCTTTAGGTAAGGAAGGTAGTTTTTGGTTAAAAAACTCGATGGTGAGTTTTTAATGAATAAGCACGTTTTAGAGTCCCTAGAATACGATTTTACTATTTTTGCAATGATGTCTGTATGTATGTGTGCAAGTGTGTGTGTGAGACGATTTTTTCTCCGTTGATAACTCCAACACTACAATTCTAAAAAATATAATCCCTGCGCATTCCCCTTCGTTACATCCATATGAAAAGCTGACTAGATTTTGGTTATAATTGGTCGACCGAAAGTACCCTCATTTGAAGATTTTAACAGTTTTTCTCGAAAAAAACGCTGTTAATATCATTTTTCACATTTAATGTTATTATAAATATTAAGGAATATTTTATTCTCTATACGATTTGATTGCATTTTATACTTCATATTCAATAGATATAAATAAATAAATATATCATCATGGCATATTACCCATTGCTGGGTGTGCCAATCTGCTTTTTACGCAGATATCGGTAATGATCATGACATATTTGTACCGTGCGGGCGTCTACCAGGCGTCACCTCACGGACACTCATTGCTGGCGTGGAGAGTGCACCACAGGGGTCAATTTAGTGCCATTTAAAATTCGAAATATTTGGCGTCGGTCGGGATCGAACCCGGTTCCCCAGATTCGCGACCAGACACTTAGGCACGCGGCCACGAAACCCGGTTATACCAGAAGTTTCATAATTACAATTTTCACACAATTCAATAATCAATATGTGTATCTGCAATAATAACCGAGAGAAAGGGTGTATTCACTTTTTTGTAAAAAATATGGAATATCTCGAAAAAGAAAAGAGATATCGACCTGTGGTTTTAAAATCTTATATCTACATACTTCAAACTAATTAAATATAAATTTTCAGAATTTTTAATTTTTTTGAAATTTCGACCCTTTTTTAAACCACGCCACCCTCATACCCAGAAATGGGTGTTCGGTACACCTTCAACGACCTCACCAGTAAATTCCCCGTACCAAAAAACATAAGTATATCAATTTTCATCAAAATATTCCAACGGATACATTAATTATTAAACATTCCTTAAAATTGTCAAAAACTGAAAAAATCTCAAGGGGTACACCTTAGATTTTTTGCGATTTTTGGCCATTTTCAGACTTTTCCTTCTGGAGACTGTAATAGTTGTTCAAAAATTATGAAAATTGGCATGCTTATGTAATTTTGCTCGTAGAATCGAATGGTGATATCGCCAGCGGTGTATAATTGACCATTTTTGGGATATGACCCAAAAATGGGCATTTTTGAGCAAAGTTTTGGAGACGAATATCTCCGACACGAAAAGTGATATCGACCTGTGGTTTTAAAATCTTAAATCTACACTCTTCAAACTACTTAAATACAAAATTTTAGAATTTTAAATTTTTTAAAAATTTCCACCCTTTTTTAAACTACACCGTCCGCATACCCAAAAATGGGTGTGCGGTACACCTTCAACGACCTCACCAGTAAATTCCTCGTACCAAAAAACATAAGTATATCAATTTTCATCAAAATATTCCAACGGATACATTAATTATTAAACATTCCTTAAAATTGTCAAAAACTGAAAAAATCGCAAGGGGTACACCTTAGATTTTTTGCGATTTTTGGCCATTTTCAGACTTTTCCTTCTGGAGATTGTAATAGTTGTTCAAAAATTATGAAAATTGGTATGCTTGTAGAATCTAATGGCGATATCGCCAGCAGTGTATAATTGACCACTTTTGGGATATAACCCAAAAATGGGCATTTTTGAGCAAAGTTTTGAAGACGAATATCTCGGACACGAAAAGAGACATCGACCTGTGGTTTTAAAATCTTAAATCTACACCCTTCAAACTACTTAAATACAAGTTTTCAGAATTTTTATTTTTTTTAAATTACGACCCTTTTTTAAATCACACCATCCTCATGCCCAAAAATCTGATGTGGCCAACACCAAACCGCCCGCTATTTAATTTTTATTAATTTAAATATACATACTTACATATTTAGTTATTGCGGAAACTGTATTAAGATCCATTCCATATAACTAGGGTTCTATTTACTATTTTCTTTTTAAAACGTTACTGTTATTAAACATTATTCAATTCAAATGTCAAGTTGTCAAAACTGCCCTAAATATTTAAATAGCTATAAAATGACACAGTTTTTTTTTTGTTTTTAGAACATACTGTATATTTTATTTATCTATAAATATTTCATTGAACATAGCTGTTCTTTTCTGTTGAAATTGAAAAATAGTTTCTAGGTATGTGTGTACAGATAAAGAAATAACTGTCACGTCTATAAATTATTTAATCGACAGCAAATATCTACACAGTGACAAACCAAGTCTAATCAAACCACAATTTGTTATAAGAAGCACTGATGCATATTCATAAGCTAAGCCTGTATGCACATCGTTGTAGAGTTATATTAATTAATGTTCCAATCACAACTAACGGGTATTGGATTTGCATCATAAAATTATATAACATACATGAGGAAGAGGAAGATACCCCCGCCTCCTCTTAAAGAAAAATACATTTTTATCCTTATTGGGCGTAGAAATGAAACTTCTACCTTGTGAATCAAGGCACAAAAAATGCCATTTCTACGACGTTTGAAAAAAATATATATATTATAGCAACATGAACAAAATAATAATATAAAAACTTAATATTTTCAATATTACGGGGGCTGTTCTATTTCCGCTGAGCCTAGTAAAGTAATAGACAATTTGCTTGCAAAACACATTTATTTATAATTTTTCAAGGCATTCCCCACCACAATCAATACATTTTTGCATCCGTGAAAACCAATCTCCAAAGTATTTTCTCCAATCTTCCTGCTTTTCTTATTTATTTCATTTTTAAATGCGTCAACAGCTTCTTCAGCCGATGTAAAACGTAAACGAAATTATTAGGTGCCAGGTCTGGACTATACGGCGAATGACTCATTATTTCAATGTTTTGGGCATTCAAATAATCAGTCGTTCGAGCAGCAGTGTGCGGCCGAGCGTTGTCTTGATGCAAGATAAACCGTCCCCGTTGACGTTTTTCGCGAACATTTTGGAGAACTTAAGGCAAACAAACGGTAGTGTACCATTCAACATCAATAATACGACGATCCTCCAGTGATACAGTGCAAACATGTCCAATAATTCCAAAAAATGTGGCGGTAATCTTTTTATTTCGGCTTTTTTTACGAATAACTTTTGTTGGAGCCGACTCATTCTCAAAGACCCAAACTGCGGACTGTTGCTTTTTTTCGAGATCATAACAGTATACCTATGTTTCGTCACCTCTAATGGAATTGTACAGCAAATGAAACGATCCATTGTTCAAGCGATCTAGTGCAGATCTGTACCATCTCAAACGGTTGTCTTTTTGACTGGAGTCAAATTGTGGGGAATCCAACGAGAACAAAGCTTACGTACCATCAAATGTTAGTCTAAAATGGTTTCAATTGCTTTCACACTAATCTTTAAAGTAGCTTGAATATTCCTGACAGTAACATGCTGGTCCTCTTTAATCATGTTCTGAACAAGACCAATATTCTCTTCAGTAACTGCCGTTTTTGGCTTAGGAGCTCGAAAACTGACATTTAAGGAAAGTCGGACACGCTGTACCACCGCTTTACGGTACTTAAGGAACACGACTTGTCACAAAATACTCGATGGATTTCCACAAAATATTCTTGATGGCGTAATCCACGCTTGAAATTGTAAAAAATCACAGCTCAATAATGCTCTTTGCTCAATTCATAGATTTCTCGGGGAAAGGATTACTTAAAAATTATGTATTTAAACAACATTCAACTATATTTAACAACCGTCAATATAATGAACCTTTACAATTTAAAGAGATAGAAGATATGCGCAATGAGGATCTGCGTATAGTAAGAACAACTGAAATCTATGGCGTTTGTTTCTAAAAACTTTAGACGTAAAATGTGAGAATATCTTAGATAACTTTAAAAAATCTTATCGAAATAAGTTACAAAAGTTTTTATTGAAATTAAAATGTATAACGATGCAAATTTTCACTGAGAATACAGATATTTTAATGACTGCAATATTTTTGACGTTTCGTTTGACAGCCCAACTGGCAGTTGTTCGCGCCATTTTCTTATTATTTGCAGCGATAGAAAGAGATAGCCGTTAAATTGAAAAGGTCCATTAACCTTGTAAACAACTAGATTAAAATGTCAAACAAAATTTGTTTCAAAATATCATAGCGTGCTAGATAGGCTCAGTGGAAAGAGAACAGCCCTGATATTAATATATTAGGGGGTGCCGTGGCACCCACCATGCGCACGCCTATGCACCTGAGACCATTATCAACAAATAGTCGAATGTCTATGATCAAAACATTGGCAACAATTTCAAAGAAACAATAAAAATATAAAAATAGTGTTCTAATTCCAACTTTCCCGATTAAAAACACCAAACGCTCCCTCCTTGAGCTTTTCTTCTGTGCGAGTTTAAGCTCCCGTCTGTCAGAGCTTAAGCCCAAAGCTTCTAAACTACAGTGTCTAAATGCCTGACATGTACAAGCAAACACTCCAAACAAAAAACCCACTTTTGCAATTGAAACATTGGAATAAAATTCCACGTTTGCAGAAAGACATCTGGAGTAATATTTTACAGCCGTGCGCAACCCTCGTCAAGAGAACCACACGGACACGGTAGGAGGGATAGATTTAAGTGTCGCAGTTTAATTAAGAGCAGAATGTTCAGTCCTGACAGAATTTACATAATCGTTTTTCTTATTTGCTTGGATGAAAATTTTTGCAGGGAAGTACTAGCTAAAAATGTCTCAATCTAAGGATGATTCGTCAATTTTATTGGTATAGAACTCCCTCCAATACAGCTTTGAAAATAATAAATTTCAGAAATTGGAAAAGATTGTGCACGTTAAGTTTGGGACACCAAAAAATCTGATGTGGTCAGCACATTACCTTCCGTCAGTTCTATGTATTTTGTACAAATTCCATACAGAAAGTTTCTTGTAAGATTCTATATATTTCCAGTAATATTATAACTCAAACATATTATGTAAATTGCACTTTGACACTGACATTTGTCAATCAGAAATTTCTTAATGTAGTAGATGTTTCCATATTTATAGCACAGCTGGCTGCTTTGTGAAATTTAATTTCTTTATAATTTTTTAACTCTATATCCATTGATTATGAAGTATAAAATGTAATCAAATCGTACAGAGAATAAAATATTCTTAATATTTATAACATTAAATGTGAAAAAGTGATATTTAACAGCATTTTTTCAAGAAAAACTGTTAAAATCTTCAAATTAGGGTAAAGAAAACGAATACGCAAAAATTATAATTTTTGGAAAGGTGGTATTGGAGTTATGCGATCCGAACAAATCGTCACACACATACATACATACATCATCGTAAACATAGTAAAATCGTATTCTAGGGACCCTAAAACGTGCTTATTCATTTAAAACTCTGTAGATTTTTTTGACCGAAGACAATACCTTCCTTACCTAAAGGTCACGGAAGATAAAGAACTTCAGTGCAACCATTGTGGCAAAATGTTTTTGTGTTACAAATAGAAAGATTATTTGACGTATGTCTATTTAATTTATGTGGTGTGACAGATATATGTAAATGGTGGCTTTCTTTCTAACACACTAAAAATAACAGTGACGTATGTCGTAGAGTTACAATATACTGGTGATCGTGTCCAGAAAAAACCTTAATTGGGATTGGTAGTCGGAATTTGGACAGGAAGCGAATAAAACAATTGAAGATCGCTAACGTTTCGATGTATTTGACATCGAAACGTTAACGATCTTCAATTGTTTTATTCGCTTCCTGTCCAAATTCCGACTACTAATCCCAATTAAGAGTTACAATCATGTAATTATCTACTACACTACCCTCTGTACTAATGTTTATCCAGTGACGACATTTAAATCACATTATTATTATATGGTTTTCGACAAGTATATATTTTTGTTTTCTTCAAAAACATAGGTGAGGTAACAAAATTCCCAAATATATTACGTTTATTTTTCAGTTCAAATATATCCAAAAATATTTCGCGCTGCACGCCTATGGGTACGAAATGCAGTGAAGTTATCTGCAATATTATATCAGACGGCTCGTAAATGTCCTTGTATATTGTCATCTTTCCTGAATAATACTATATGAAAATATGAATTGCATCACAATAATAAATTGTGTGAAGCCACCCCTGCGTAAATACAGTAATGCTGCCCCCTCTGTAAGAAACTTTGGTTTCATTCTAATTTCGCGGAGTTCTTATCACCCGGACAAAATACAAAGCCTCCCTTCAGGAAGTCTTCTACCCCTACAGGTAAAAACGATGTGCAGCCCTCCTCAATTTGGATTTTTCCATTTCTGTTTCGTTATATCATCCTGACTTCTACACCCGAAGAATAAGGGAGTAAATAGAATCATTAGTTCAACAGCGAAAAGACGAAAAGTATAGTTGCCTTGGTGGGTCTATCATTATAAGCATTTACGATAGTTTATAATGAAATTTAAGTATGTTATTTTTCATGAGTTTTTACACGTATATGCAAATTTTTAAAAAAGTTTACCAGCCGTGAGCCGAGATATTTGAAACTAAAATATAGCAAAAATATATTGGCAATATACAAGCCTAAGCCCAAAGTTATATTAGTTCGAACGGTTAACATTTTAAAAAACAAAATATAAAACCTACGCAAATAGTATAAAATTTATACAAATTTCTTTCGATTGGTATAATATATAGATTTTAAACTTAAAAAAAACTGAATATGTTATTCAAAATGCGATTTTTAATGGAATTTTTACATTTATTAAAACAGTTATATATTTTTCTTAAATATATTCATTGTTTTTTTAAATTTTTATAAGATATTTATGACAGAATCACCTTACAATATTGTCTATTTATATATCTGTGAAAAATTGTGACACGTTGTTTGTAAAAATAGCCGGTGAAGTACAGGTTGATACATCGGCCGTGTATCCGGGGGTAGAATGTGCTGACGATGTAGGGTCCAAAGGCCCTAATTGCCAATTTTCACGTGGGAGGTCGCCTCGTAAGTTCAGGAACGAATTATTGCTTGTTAGCTTCAAATCTAGATTTATAACTACATGACCGAAATGACAGATGATGTTTTACATTTACACACTCAAAAAATCTGATGTGGCCAGCACATGACCTCCCGCCAATTTTATGTTTAAAGAGCTAAATAAAGTATCACTTCCCGCTAATCGTTTGGAAACAATTTCCTATTTATCCCAATAAAAGAAAAGTCTGCATACAAAATTTTGGATTATATTTTATTACGTTTTTCCTCGGAAATCTGTTACGAACTCCAAGTCAAGCACTACATCCGGTTTATCATATATAATAAAAATCTAATATGTTGTTACCAATCTTATACGAGCCTGAGTGTCTGGTCGCGAATCTGGGGAACCGGCTTCGATTCCGACCGACGCCAAATATTTCGAATTTTAAATGGCACAAAATTGGCCCCTGTGGTGCACTCTCTACGTCATCATCATTACTGATATCTGCGTACAAAGTAGATTGGCACACCCAGAAATGGGTAATATGCCGTGATGATATATTTATTTATTATTATTATTATTATTATTATTATTATTATTATTAGTTTCCAAACCATATACAATATACATAAATAATTAAAAATACATAATAAATATAATACACTACAACAATTTCTCACTCCTTAAAAACTGAAGTGACCGATTTTCGGTAGTGAATACCGCATCCGGACCACATGGAGGTTGATGGGAGGTAAAAAGAATAAATATATATATATATATATATATATATATATATATATATATATATATATATATATATATATATATATATATATATAACTATTTTACAGAAAGAAATATGAAGTACAATGGGGGTACTCTACTGTAACACGAGGGGGGAGGGTGCGGTGCTGAAGAAGATGACTGCTAATACTTCTGATTCCCAACGATGATACACTGACTGGTGGACGCTTTGATGGCTGGCGTCCACGGCTTTGTGAGAAGGAAGAAACACGCATACACTAACACTTTTTACACTGATGAACACTACGGACATGAACAAATACTTGCGTTTTAATAACTAAACTTTATTTACATGATTATTAATTAACACTAAGCCTAACATACACAACTGAACTGTTACATTCCGTAACCCAGCGGGCAAGCGTCGCCCCAAATCTCAAACTCTTACATGTTAACTCTCACGAGTCTCTAAAACGACTATTACATGTTACTCTCTCGAGTATCTAAATTCAACTCACTTTAAAAAACATAACGCTATCTTCAGGACTGGATTATCTTAGGGGTATGGGGTGCATAAGCTAGGGCACGTATACATAATAATTTCCAGACTTAATTATCAACAAATAAATGTCTTGACTGTCATAATACGATAAGAATTTCTAAACTGAATTTTGGCTTAAATAGATAAACAGAGTTAAAATATGAATATTGAAACTATAATTTAGAAGAGTTTATAAAAAGTTATTTATCTGTTATTGCGCTTACCCGCGTCTTGTCACAATACTAAGAATATAGAATAAAGTAAATGTGTGACATAGATGTTAAGGGCAATAAAAACTCAAATATATTTATTAAAAACTAGTAACAATCCCTCCCTATTATACTGACTTAACGTCTAATTTGTTACTATGATGTAAGACCCCACTTACACAAACTTTCAAGTATCCGTTGGAAATCTGCAACATTTTAACTATTTCGTGCCTCAAACATAATCAAAAGCAAAGTCCTTAGCCCCGATTCCAACCCTGTAGAACCCTATTCTTTCAGAGTGTGGACGTCAGTGATAAAGAGACTCCTGAGTACAGGCCAGCCTGCACCTGCACGTGACATTTACGGCTTTCCTGCTAGTTTATTTTATGCCCTCCAGGCCTGCAGGAGTACTTATCCTCCTGCTGCATAGCTTTAGCATGCACTAGCAGGATTCAATATAAGGACTGCTTTGTTACTTTCAAGCCAAAACTCATAATAAGTCGGCCGGTTTATATTTTCAACAAATTATAAAATCTACACAATGGTTCGAAATTTGTACAAAATTGTATCGCCTACTACCAGATATAGCTTTCACCGACTTTACTTTTTTTTTGTACAATGAGAAGCAACTTCGTAAAAAACCAATGCGCACAGTAAAACCTACGGTGGAAGATCCCAGTGAAGTTGAGACCCCCATGTAGGAAAAATTGATAAAAAAAATATAATGTGGTCAACACAATACCTCCCGCCATTTAATTTTTATTAATTTAAATATACTTACAT
Source organism: Harpalus rubripes (assembly GCA_963082715.1). Lineage (NCBI taxonomy): Eukaryota > Metazoa > Arthropoda > Insecta > Coleoptera > Carabidae > Harpalus > Harpalus rubripes. The sequence goes on from OY720462.1 coordinate 5,695,998, forward strand.
ATTTACTTATATTGGAAACTGAATTAAGTTGCATTCCAAATAATTTTGGTTCTATTTTCTGTTTAAAACGTTACTGTTATTAATTTGAAATTAGTTCTTTGATAGTGACATTTATCTGTCAGTTACATATAGACTGTCTCGCAACTCGCGCCCCAGAGCGAATGAGGAAACACAAGACAGCACACGGAGGTGTAATTCCGAAGAAAAAAAAATCTAGCTTAAAAGATATTCGAGAAAAGACGTCTTAAAATTGACCAATCAGAGACCTACACCTTTAACGTGTGTTTGCCGTAATTTTACGTTACTAGGGTTTTATACAAATCAAATATACTTTAAAATGTGTGGGCGACTGTAGTTTTCGAAAAATGTCAGTGTCAAATAAAATTTGACAAGGTGAATAAAAAAGGCAAATTCTTATCATGTATTCAGCCGCTGATTACTTAAAAATGATTATAATTTTCGGAGAATGTGGACGTGACGCCAGAGAGGCAGCACGAGTCTATTCGGAACGTAGTATTTTTAAAACGTAGCAACCAGTTTTATTTTGTAATAATATCATCACACCTCAAGATATCCTTCCGGGATTGGTGGATTAAAAAATCTTGTAACTCTGTTATGCAAGCAGCCGCAAATTATTTTCTTCTATTTATTGGCAACCTATTGTCGTCGGCAAGTGTCAGTTTCGTCTGGGGCGCGAGTTGTGAGACACTCTGTATATATGACATATGAACTGTGTAACCAAGGAATTGTGTTTGTTTGAAGTGTATGCTCCGGGATTTAAATTATAGGTAATTATATAACATAATTCTCAAAAAAAAATACATTTAAAGGTATTTTTCGAAGAAACTATTTTGAGCTTCAAGTAAAGTACCATTTCCGGTTATCCGATTTACACCAAAATCTAATGGGCTCTTTGCATATTAGAAAAAGATCAAAATACAAGGTTTCATTGAACCAACATGTTTTAATACTACTGTAACAAATAGCTTTTTCTTAAATTTAAGTCTTCTAAATGACGATTGTTAATATTTTATACAATTTTTATTTTTCGACGATAACACTATGTTTTGAACAAATATATTTATTTTTATTTATTATTTTTTAACGCCTTAGTCTTTTGCCCTGATGAAGCTGTAAGTGGCAGCGAAACGTTGGCCTCAGACTAAATAATAAACAAATTTAGACTGCATTCCTGCTATTATTCCTCCCATCAACAACATCAGTCGTTTATTCCATTTTACATTAAAATTAAAATAAACCTTATTTACAAGTACAAATATCAGATATTTTGATCAGATTAAATGAAAATTTCTAAACAAAGTAAATTTATTGGTACGGGTATTTTTAATGAAAATAATTGTTTTTGCTTTTCATTTTTATTATGTAGGTACCTAATAGAGTAATATTATTTTGGTATTATTGAACATATCGCCTTTTATTTACCATACTCGTATGTACAATTTGTTTATTTCAGATACAATTTTTTTTAATTTTTCGAACCCGAACCAGAACCGAACCACCTAAAAATATTTTTTCTGAACCTGAACCGAACCTGAACCCAAATCAAAACTCTGCGGTTTCCGATCCCTTGATAGAACCATCTTAATATAATAGTAGACTGCGGAAAATTTATGTAAATTATAGTAAAATTTGTGATTAAAAGTAAACTGGCAAAAGTAGTGATTGCTATTTGAATTAATTAGGGGTTTGGACTAACCCACATTATAAGATACGAAGTAAAATTATGATGGATATTTATAAATTCTAGAAAAAACAATTATAAGTAAATTCATGTATACCTTTCTGCGCCTAACAGTACCTAAACAGTACAACAAAAATTATATGCGTTTTTAGCTAATAAATTTCATATTAAATCTTTACTATCATTGAAAGCTTAATAAATTTAGTTCTATTTCAATATTTAAACATTAAAATAATATAAAATACAATAATACATATTTTAACAAACCTTAGAAATCGCAAGGTATGCTTCCTCATATTGCCCAAGTTTTCTGTAAAGTTTTTGAGTTTATTTATGTCTTTTCTCATATCACTACTCCAGTATTACATGAACTATTAAATATTTCATCAGTTTTTCACTACTTTTACAATATATTTACACTATTTTTATACAAATTTTCACAACAAAAACACAACTGTCACATGTACACACTATTAGTGGCATCCATCTTGATTCTAGATTGTCATCTAATAAGCCAGTGCTTGTCAAACGGTGGCACTCCACGAAGAAAAATTCATAATATTTTTAAATGTTAAAATAAGAATAATTAGTATTTTTATGTTCTTAAAATATATTTAGCGTTTACAACAACATTTAAAATAACTATAAAAATGAAATTAATAGAAAAATGAAGTATTTATACGAAAACTGGAAAGAACTACTGTACGCACTAATATTAATAAGAACCATGATGATGATACTTTTACAAAGTTATTATTTAATCGTAGGCCGATCTAGTAAACCGATTAATAGTCATATATCTTGTAAAGGTTCCGGTAATATTTCATCCCTGACATAATATGGCAATAACTACACGTGACAGGGGGGGTCAGTGCGATCCCGACCCCACACCCTTCCAACCCAGTTCAAAACCCTGTAAACCAGGGAGATCGAACGATAGCTATGCTTATGTACAGCACGGGAAAGATTTTGCGGTGGTGCAATTTGAAATAAAAGGGCTGAGTTTGCAAAATAAATAAGTGGAAAATATTCAGAATACAATAATATTAATAATAAGGGCAATAATTTAACTGAAATTTCATATAATTTGAAAGAGATAGTTTTAAAAAGTCGAAATAGGGCTGTTGCATTTTTTTTTTTTACTTTAAGTACTAAATTTTAAAAGATATTTTTCCTTAAAGAGCCTCAAAATTGAAAATATCACGAAATATCCATTAAATATTTTACTATAATTAACTATTGAAATTTGTGTAATATTTTGAAAAAGTCACGTGATCTGAAATAGAATACGATGTCAGAGTGCATACAGTTTAACATGTGACAAACTATCGCCTATTTTTATTTACATAAATAACGTGAACTGTTTTCCTATTGGCTATGAACGAACGATTTATTTATTTATTTATTTATTTATTTATTTATTTATTTATTTACGAAAATAACAATAAGTTATTATTTTTCATATTACTATGAAAAATATTGCATAAACTTTCATTTCAAATACTTTTAAAAAAATATGAAACCGGCTGCTCATTGTTATCCGTTAGTCCGTAATATTTTATGACGTACATGTTAATCTCATATTTGAAGTTACTTAAACTAATCTATTTCAACACTTATGCCAGTAGCAACCTATGTCATTCAATATATCTTTGATTTTTTCCTCCCGCTGCCCTTGGTAAGGGAGGTATAGGGATCGTGCTAAAAATCGGATATCGAGATTTTAGTAAATGAGCACGTTTTAAGATCCCTAGAATCCAATTTTAACATTTTCACGATGATGTGTGTGTGTATGTGTGAATCCTCCACTCTAACTTCTGTATTAGAAAGAGCCCATTAGATTTTGGTGAAAATCGGATCACCGGAAATGACACCTTACTAGAAGCTCAAAATAGTTTTTCTTTGAAAAATACCTTTAAATGTTATTTTTCGAAATTAATGTTATTATAAAAATTAATGATTATTAAATTTTCTATAGATTTGTATTAATACTTTTTCTAAATATTTTATGGATAAATTTATAAAATTATCTATAATTTAAATCCCGAAGCCTACGCTTTAAACAAACAATACTCCTTGGCAGTTATTCAAATGTATGTAACTGACAGATAAATGTCACTGTCAAAGAACTAATCATTTAAAATTAATAATAGTAACGTTTTAAAAAGAAAAATGTAAATAGAACAATAGGAAAGGAAATCAATACAGTTTCCAGCATATGTAAATATGTAGGTATGTATTTAGATTAATAAAAATTAACGATTCACCAAAAAGTTTAAGCTAATTCTCATTTTTGGATTCGTGAATTCTATTTTATCCAGGTATTTAAAATTTAATTTTTTTATCAAAAATGTAGTTACTTCGATTAGATTAGACTATATTTTAAAAAATAAACTGCTAAAATTAAAGTAAAATTCGCTAATCAAAAAATAAGTAAATAAATAAATATATCATCACGGCTTATTACCCATTGCTGGGTGTGCCGATCTGCTTTGTACACAGATATCGGTAATGATGAAATATTTGCACCGTATGGGCGCTTACCAGGCGTCACCTCACGGGCAGTCATTGCTGGCGTGGAGAGGGCACCACAGGGGTCAATTTTGTGCCATTTAAAATTGCAAATATTTGGCGTTGGTGCCTGACACTCAGGCACGCAGCTACGAGACCCCATGAGGTCTCAAAAATAAAGATTAGCTTAATATTTCTTGTGACTCGAGCGTTACATGACGGGAGGTATTGTGTTGGCCACACCAGATTTTTATAGTTTTGTTTCTATTTCAAATAGTCAAAAGAATTTTGTGGAAATTTCTATCCATTTCCGTAAATTTTATAATTGGTTGAATATGTAAATCGGCCGAACTATTATCTTAATTAAAAATAACGTTCTTCATTTATCAATATATTACATACTACTTCTTTAGCTATCCTTATGACTATATAAGTAATATGTTAGAAACTTGATATATTAATTAACATAGGTATCTAAAAAATTAAAGCTACATTTAAGATACACTACAACTCTATATCTTACATGTAGTTGTTTGCCCTGTGGTATATAAATCACTTCAGTGCTTCTATATCTGACGTAAGTGGTAGGAAAGAATGTTAACGTGCCTTTAGATTACTTTATGATTACATCTAGGATGTTTGGTTGGGAAATAACGACGTGTTTTTGTTTCTTTTCACGTTACTCACTTGTTAAAAGATTTGTCATCACCCTGGTTTTTGGAAGAGAGTTATGATAGCAAGAAAAACATTAGGAAATATTTCTTTGTTTGTAAATAGTTGAATTATCACTTTCTACCATTACTTTATTTTCTCTATTTCGTTATTAGAATGACATTGATTACGTTTATCTCGATAATTCAAGCGGCTTCAAGTATATCATGACTTGAAAAATCTTATTGGTTTATCTCAGCGGATTGAAAATACGATTGACTTATTTTCAATCTTCTTTAATTTCGTATGGATTAAAAAAAGACAGTTAAATACTCGATTATGCAGGCAGACAGGGAGAGGTATATTATTTAATTTCGCCCTGGATATATAACTCCAAAATCTAAAAATTGTCATGTTGTTATTTGTCTTCTCTTTCACAAACTTTAAAAAATATTTATTTCTTCATCACTCCAAATATTTCGCTTTTCGACAATTTTACTAAGTTTTATATCGCGACTTTTATAAAATGGTATAAAATACAAACAACCAACAAATATGAATTTAGTAACACTGCAACATATTGCGGATGTGCGCATGCGTAGTTACATTATTTGAAGCTTCACTGTTTATTTCGACAGAAGTCAAGCCGCTTCGTAAGTCCAAGCCTGTTATTTTATAAGCTTGACTTGATATTTTCAAGCGGCTTCAAATATTAATCTCGATCGTTTATTTCGAAGTTTGAAAAGGGATTTACTAAATTCAAGTAGCTTCAAACGTCGAGATAAACGTAATCATAAACTTCGAAAAATACCTTTAAATGTTATTTTTTCGACATTAATATTATATAAAAATTAAAGATTATTAAATTTTCTATAAATTTGCATTAATACTTTTTCTATATATTTTATGGATAAATTTATAAAATTATCTATAATTTAAATCCTGCGCTTTAAACAAACAAAACGCAGTTATTCAAATGTATGTAACTACAGATAAATGTCACTATCAAAGAACTAATCATTCCAAAGTAATATTAGTAACGTTCTAAAAAGAAAAAAGTAAATAGAACAATAGAAACGGAATTCAACACAGTTTCCAGCAAAAGTGAATATGTAGGTATGTATTTAGATTAATAAAAATTAACGATTCACAAAAATGTTTAAGCTAATCCTCAATTTTGGATTAGTGAATTCCACGTGTTCTATCCGGTATTTAAAATTTATTTTTCATTTTATTATAAGTCCGGTGGCTCAATGATTAGAGCTACGCCTCATGTCATGAGTGACCTCGGGGCTCTGGGTTCGAATCCCACTAAAGCATGGATGTGTGTGAATGTGAACCCACTCTGTAATTGGGATTTAATCCTGTTGAGGGGTTTAAAAAAAGGTAGTTACTTGGATTAGATTAGACAATATTTTACGAAATAAACTGTCAAAATTAGAGTAAAATTCGCTAATCCAAAAATAAGGATTAACTAATCTTTTTTGTGACTCGGGCTGTAAATGGCGTGAGGTATTGTGTTGGACACACCAAATTTATTTTTACAAAATCAAAAATTGTAAAGATGAAAATGTCGCCAAAAAGTATCAGAGATAATAAAATACGTGTACACATCACTAGTTAATTTTAACTGTGTCTGATATATTTCAAGTACTTTTTGACGCTACCTTGTATCTTGGCAACGGACAAAATAAAAACAAATCACTGTTGTCAACCTAATCCTTCAAAAATTTTCCTAATGGAAATTGTCAACAATATTTATTTTAAAATTTTTCAAGTGATGTATTCTCCCCACTTCTACGCCTATGGTGGTCCATAGCCCTCTTTGATACCGAGTTTATCTGCCCCAAGGAAAAGATACCTGCCCACACACATCTTCAAGGAAGTATTGTTGTGCTACGGCGCGTTATGTTTTGATAAGAGTTTTCATAGATAGGAATGTTTACTGTTAAAATATTTGGATAACATGATATGCTAGGTGCCGAGAATTTGAATAGGAGATGATATAGGAAGTATCCCAGTAAATCAATAATAAGATAGAGATTTTTTATGTTTCTAAAAGTAAATGAATGGTAGGACAATGTGTTTATTCATATAAAATGAAATATCATGTTTTATAACTTGCATTTTGTACTACAACAATATAGTTATTTACATTATACGTGCGGTAGGTGTTATTTTACAACGCGAGGTTTAATATTGAAGCACGACGCGCAGCGGAGTGCTGCAATAAAACCGAGCGTTGTACAAATACCTAACGCACACATTATGTATTAAATTTTTTGGCCGAGATATCTACTAAAATATGTATTTTCTATAAATTTTGCTTGTTAACATTAAACCATTGTTGTCATCAAGCGAGCTGCTATCAAAACAATTTATTGTAGGCTCAGCATCAAGGCGCTTTGAAAACCAACGAAACGTCAAAATAATCAAAAAATTGTATTTCTTGTTATATTTGTAATCATATCTATCAAAGAGAAAAATGTCAGACAGTGACGAATCTATAACATCTACTCCGCCAGAGTTACGTGAACAAGCAAAAAATGTTTCATCGGAATTACTTCCTGAAAAATCAAATGCCCGTTACAAGAGATATTATCAAGTTTTCATACGGTGATGTGACGAAAAAAAGTCAACAATTGAGAGGTTGGGTTGGGACAAGACCAAGAATTTGCACTTTGATTATTTTATTTATTAGGGATGTCTATTGTCTATGCTGCTATGCTGGAAGGAAATTAAGGTTAGGTAGATTAGTTCCTACATACGTAGTTCCTACAGACTACATGAATGATTCTAATGTTACCTACCCTTTTCGACGTTCTTCATTAAAATTAATTTCAAACATTTGAAATAAAATAAATAATTCTCATCAATCATTCCACTTATTTTATCATTTGACAATTTTGACATATTGACATTGCCGACTGAGACTTATGCCAAAAGATGGCGCTGGCGGATTAAATTAAAAGAAATTCAGTTTTATTTATTTATTTATTTATTTACTATTGTACGAAAATTGCGGTAGCTAGCGTTTTTGTAGGCACTCTTTATTATTACAAAGTAGATGTCTTTATTAGTGGCCTATTAAAACTTAAAAATATGGGTGTGTATTACTTTATTCGGTGCGGTAAAGTCATGGCATGTGTAAAATCGCAACTACCATGGACGCCAACGATGTGTGATTGTTATGTTTACACTTTAGCAGGCCAAAAAGTTCTTTATTTATTTATGAATGAAGTATATACCAAAACGTTAATTTAGAAAGAATAAATTCTGTCTGACTCAGATTTCGAACAAAATTCTTGAAAAACTATGAATGAAAATATTAATTTAAATTTATGTATTCATTTCTACACATAACAGTAAACAGTACAACCAAAATTATATAGTGTAAATGAAATAAGTGCATTAAATTTAATCAGAAATGTAACTCGACGAGAGCAACATTATTTCTTAATAAATATTTTTCTAAGTCTCTTAGATTTTGAGTTACAATTCTTTAAAGATTTGCTGCATATTTCGTTACCCGCCCATGGAGAACAAATGGCTACACTGCAGTCACATTAATTCATAAACGAATCAACGGAAATAACATTTATTATTAATTAATTTGTAATAGTTCAATATTTAAAATCAAGAAATTTAAATTTTGGATAACAAAATTACAAAGTTGTGTATTAAACCAGGCTTTTAATCACCTGTGAATAGAGGAAGACAAGGAGGAACGAGGTACTTAACGAGGAAGAGCAAAAGCATAATTATTAGATTATGAGATGATTATATATCATCGACAAATCATAATAGTTTAAATACTTTATTCAAAAAATTTAAGTACAAACTTTTGTCCATTTAAACGACGTACTTGAGTACCAATAATTAGTCGACCATTTATTGTTCCCGCCCAAACATTTATTAATGAAATTTTTTACAGCATTTTCGTCTGTTGAGATGTGTATTGTGCATAATAAATACACCTTCCCAAGCAAATTTAGTCTCATTAATGAACATTATGAGCCATTCCCAAAATTGAAGTCTATGTGCTGAAAACATAGAACTTTTTGCACATGTTATGGATATAACTGTTCCTTTCTTTAAAATTGTCATATGTGACATTCCGTATTGTGATGTGATAAAGATGTACAAGATTAACAAATGTGTGAATATAGAACAGAATGATTTGGTGATGATTTGGAAGCGCTCCGTGTAAATGTGTTGGCAACTCCATGACACTGTCTTTATGTCAACCGTGATGTCAAGTAAAATGTAGTACAGATACGAGTAAAAAAATAAATAAATAAACCATAGGTAAGTAATAACAATGTCTGTGTACTCGCATTTTGACAGAATTTTACCTTATAAACAAGTTTATTACTAATGTCAAAATTTAATTGCAACAATTGACAGGACTGTCAATTGCTAAAACAAAATTTTTCATAGCTATTGCTATTGCATTCAATTATCACAAAAATATTTGGAACGACTCGTCAATTTACGGGGTGGTAAAAATGCTAAAAAAATATGCGATTTCGAGAAAAAGTTATTAAGAAATATTGTTGCTCTCGCCGAGTTATATTACTGGTTAAATTTAATGCACTTATTTCATTTACACCCTGTATATATATATATATATATATATATATATATATATATATATATATATATATATATATATATAAATACTATTTTTTTGACTTGGTCGTAAGTGTTTAGCATGTATTTGAACAAAATAAACAAAACTATTAATTAAATAAATTATATTTCCTGCAAAACACTTTTATAATAGTAAAAACATAAACATCCCCCTGAAATTTTCCCTGGTACGTCCCTGTGTCGGCGTCGGCTGATATCGATTGAAAGTGAAACCAAGCAGATGTTAAAGTCAGTGGCGTAGAACCAGGGCGGGACAAGGGCAAAACTTGAAATTTGAGTATGTTTAAAAATATGCTTGCACGGTTCTAGATTCTATTAGTAATAATAGGGTAGCTAGAGTTTCTAAGTATGTAAGACGCTTTTAAAATACTTTTAAGGGTTCGTTAAAAAAGATAACGACGAGATAGGGGTATTTATTTGCTTGAAGGAAAATGTTAAACAGTAGTATCATTAACAGGGTACATTTTTAACAGATAAAACACCAAATTTAAATATTGAATCCGTTAATGAAATTTGAATAGAAACAAAAGGGTTCTTTTCCCCTCTTGTAATTTTAATTTGAATTTTAAAGAAAGTCTCCGCAAACAAAGCGTTTACTAGGCCGCAGAAAATTAAAAACGTTGAAAAATTTTAATTACCGTTTCCTTGAAGGAAAACACCAATTTAAAAATTTATTTAAATTCAATTCTTTTTCATCGGGGTTCTTAAGTTTGAGCAAAATTATTTCATTAAGTTCTCAAGCTATCAGAAAATTTTAAGGGAGTAGACTGCTAGGGATTTCCTGTTTTGAAGTTCATCAGCTGCCACCGGATCTTGATAGGACTATTACCGGTTGCACCAAATTTCAAATAGGGGGAGAAGTTTTTTACACAAAACTAGACAGCCTAACACACTTAATAAATACCTACATAGTTTACTAATATAAGAAAATACTTTATTTACATATGCAACAGTAGGCTGGTAACTAAGTAATAACTGTATCTGTACGGTAATATATTACCATATACTGACATGCCAACAACAATCTACAAAATTAAAATAACATAAAATGAAAGTATAATACTCTTCATTAATACATACAGATAATGTTAGTGTATCGTTCTTAACACGGTTTACTTTATTCTAAAATAATAAAACATGACGAATAAAGCACATCATTTCAATATTTGTCAGATTGACATTATGTCAAAATAATTGTTCGGTTAATCATAGCATTCTGAAAGTATCATCAATGAGAGAATTTCAAAAAATAATACTTATTAATAATGTGGTCTCTTGGTCGCATGCCTGAATGTCTGATAGCGAATCTGGGGAACCGGGTTCGATCTCGACCGACACCAAATATTTCAAATGGCACACAATTGACTCTCTCCACGCCAACATGGTACAAATATGTCATCATAATTACACAATATATATATATATATATATATATATATATATATATATATATATATATATATTGTGTATATTTACATGCAGTTTTGAAAATGGTTTCAGTTTTCAGTCAAAATTACGCAAAACTGTTTACATGCAATTTTCGAAACAGGTTTACAGATTGATTTGAAAACAGTTTCGACGCATGCGCATTTAGCTGATGTAAGTGACAGATCCTTTTCACTCCAAATACTTCGTTTTGCTATTATTCCAATTACTTTTTATACTTCGTACCACTACGCACTAAAACTACACAACTGTCAGTTTATTTGTAGGTTAGTAACACCAAATAACACAAAGCGACAGAAACGTTATGTTATGCACCTACGCATGCGCAAAACTAAATTTTAAGTGTTTACATGACTAGTTTAAAACTAGTTTTCAAATCAAACCCATGAATTTTAGTTTTGATTTGAGATAACTCAAAACCGTTTTGACTCTGTATACATGGCGTTTTCAAAACTAAAAACGATTTGAAAACGGTTTGAAAACTGCATGTAAACTCAGTATATATATATATATATATATATATATATATATATATATATATATATATATATATATATACAGGGTGGTGGCAGTTAGGGGTGAACATAGGGATTTAACATGGGATTTTAGTTTTTTGCAATTTCCTGCTCTCCTGTTCATTTTACGGCAAAAACTGTAAAGTACAAAATTGTTCAGAATTAAAAATTACATACAAAAATGTATTTAGATTTATTATTATGTTTTTGGTTTCTTCACAATTTTAAAAAGAAATTTCAAAATTTCTGTTAATTTGTAGCAATAGCCATGACTTATAACTCAAATGTTTAAACATAATGTCATTCATTTTCTGTCAAATTTTCGAATTTTTTTCTAATAAAAAGTTAATTTAAAAGTGAATGTTTATTCGAATGAGGAACGAGTTTTCATTATAAAAAATTATTATGGTGGAAATAGTTTTAGAAGAATACGTGATTTGTTTTCCATAAAGTACGAAAATACACCAATTCCTAGTATAGCGACAATTTCTAAACTTATTAAAAAATTTGAGAACACAGCTAGTGTAGCTAAAAGACGTCATAACGAAGTCTTCATTCTCTTTGTTAGGACATTTTCTATTAACATTATTATTTTGCGTTAGTTTCTTTCACCTTACATTAGTTATGATCACAATTTTTTTAACTATTTATGAAACTTTTGATATATTTGGAATTGGTTTATTATTAAATGGTATACCTAATAAAAAATGCGTATTAAAATTAAAAGTTGTTTTTATTTAATTTTTAAGTTAGATTAACGCATGGTTGACGTTTATAAATGTTTTTTGACAACCAGAAAAAAATAAATTCCATGGCTATTGCTACAGAATAACAGAAATTTTGAAATTTCTTTTTAAAATTGTGGAGAAACCAAAAACATAATAATAAATCTAAATACATTTTTGTATGCAATTTTTAATTCTGAACAATTTTATACTCCACAGTTTTTGCCGTAAAATGAACAGGAGAGCAGGAAATTGCAAAAAACTAAAATCCCATGTTAAATCCCTATGTTCACCTTTTACCGCCACCACCCTGTATATATATATATATATATATATATATATATATATATATATATATATATATATATATATATATATATATATATATATATATATATATAATTATTATTAAAATCATGTTGGGAATGGACAGGAAAGCATAAAAAGAGAGTGACTGCCGTGGAAATGAAGTATTTACTTGGTGTATGTGGATATGTAAGACGGGATAGCGTGTGGAATAATTCGGTGTATGAAGAATGTATGGTTAGGAAGAATATTGTTAAGAGAGTAGGAATGAGCCAGTTGAGATGGTTTGGTCATGTGGAGAGAATGAAAAGTGAACGGCTTGTAAAGCGTATATATCTTGATGAAATTGAGGGTGTTCGATTGCGTGGCCGTCCAGTGTGTAAGTGGATGGATGGATGTGATTGATAAGGTGCTAAAAGAGAGAAAGTTTCCAAGTGGGAAGAGAAGTAGAGCGTGTATGGCCGAGGCGAAAGAAGTGTGCTTAGACAGGAATGTGTGAAGGATGATTGTTTCGTAACTATTATTGTGGTCCGGTTGCGGTATTTCGCTACCGAAAATCGGTCACTTTAATATGTTAAGAGTGAGGAATATTTGTTGTATGATGTCAGGTCAGTAAGATTGTTGTTGAAAGAGCGAGTGATTATTTTTGTGGTTGATATTATTATTGTTTCGGGTTTGTGCTAAGTGCTAACCCACTAAGTGGAAAATGCGTGATTTTATGTATGTGTATGTATGTATGTAAAATCTAACAAAAAAGAAACCTCTAAGATGAAAGATTCTTGATGATTTTAAATCTCTCATTCCAAAATTTACCAAATATTGATATCAGTTATTGTTGCATTAAACCACAACCTACCAATTATATATCTGTATAATTCTTTGTCTGCTTTCAGGCTTAGTACATATGTTATTTCATTTCCTCGTGTAGTAATTTTTGTATTTCAGCCTGTTAGTGAATATTTATATCACGAAAAGCCTGTTTCGACCAGGGCAACTCCTTCTTTCGGCACGCAACAATGCACCAATAACGAATAACTATAAATTCGGCAGTGTTAGCGCATCCCCTGAATAAAGAGGTGTTTATAACCAGGTCGACGACCCCACGCGGTATCGAAACCCAAAACCGGAGGGTGGCATTTAAATATTACCGTCAAACAAGATATTTCGCAAAGCCTATGATATCCAAATTTGACTATTTATATAGTTTTAACTAGTGCTCAGTAGACTCACTCCATGTGGTCCGGATGCGGTAATTCGCTACCGAAAATCGGTCACTTCAGTTTGTAATATATTTATTGTGTATTTTAAATTATTTCTGTATATTGTAACATACAGAGAATTTATTTTAACATGCAACATATGGTCAATCACTTCCATGGTTACACACTACTGTCAAAAAATGACAGCAATGTAATATTTGTCCATTTTAAAATGCAACATTACAAATAAAATCTATTTTTAATCACAGACAATATTACGAGTTTCTGAGTTATTTCTGGCAAAATGTACACAACTGAAGAAAGAAATCAATTATTCAAATGGTATAATGGTGGAACCCTGAGTTTAAGACAAGTTTCAGATTTATTTCATATAACATATCCTGACCGTCCTAAACCAAATTCAGTGACAATTTCAAGAATTGTGGCAAAATTTAACAGCACAGGTTGCCTTGCTAAAAATAAAAAGAGAACAAGACCACAGCATGTACTCACAGAAGTTACAAAACGAGCAATTATTAATCTGATTGAAGCGGATAATACGTTGTGTATTAGAAGACTTGCTGAAATAGTGCATGTAAGTAAAAGCTCAGTACACAATTTTCTTAAAAATGAAAAATTCTGGAGCTACAAATATCAAAACCATCAAGAACTAATTGCTGACGATGATGTACGAAGAAGCACTTTTTGTGAAATAATGATGGAAAAAATTAACCAAGACGATACTCTACTTAGAAAAATATTATTCACAGATGAAGCAACTTTTTTCATCCATGGAGAAGTTAATTCCCAGAACTGTCGATACTGGAGCAGACAGAATTTACACCTTTTCCATTCTACTAGAACGCAGCAACCTCAGAAAGTGAACGTTTGGGCTGGACTGATTAATAATCGTATTGTGGGCCCATTCTTCATAGATGGCAATCTTAACGCACAAAAATATCTGGAACTGCTTCAGGAGAGAATAATACCAGCTCTAATTGAAATTGACATCAATCTTGATGAAGTTTGGTACCAGCAGGATGGAGCACCGGCCCATAATGCGCAAATCGTGAGAAACTTTTTGAATCGTGTGTTTCAACATCGAGTAATAGGCCGTAATATGAGAGTGCCATGGCCAGCACGGTCTCCGGATCTGGCACCAAACGATTATTATCTTTGGGGTTACCTAAAATCAACAATATTTAATGGTGATCGAATGACTGTAGAATAGCTGAAAAATAGAATAAGTATTGCAGCCCAGGAGATACCTCCAGAACACATAACGAATGCTATTAATGCATTCTACGACCGATTAGGACATTGCCTCAGTGTGAATGAGGGCATTTTTGAAAATTTATTACATTAAAATTATTAATTTTTGTAAGCCAAATTTTGTTAAGATATGCTACATTAAAGTTTTGATTTTTTGTTAATCATGTGTTGGGTAATTTATTGGAAATTTATGTATTGATAATACATAACTACAAATTTTGTATGTTGCATTTTAAAATGGACAAATATTACATTGCTGTCATTTTTTGACAGTAGTATGTAACCATGGAAGTGATTCACCATATGTTGCATCTTAAAACAAATTCTCTGTATGTCCCAAAAGCTTTGTCACAAAATCCAACTTTATGAAAAAAATAAAAAATATCGGGTTGGCTTTGCAAACAAAAGTAATTCAATGATTTGTTATTTTAATGACAGTTCATTTACCGAAATCGATTGCGTTGTAATTGCTTATAAATTAGATCTTAGAAAAAGCGTTTATAATTTAGTTGGGCAGATGCCCAAAGTTCAAATAGTCCGACTTTTTGAAAATCAAAATGTGTCGCGGAGAACCATATATCGTGCGATAGCAGAATGTGAGCAAGGTATACCATGCATAAATCTTCCGAAAAGTGGAAGACCTAAAGTGTTAACTGAACATAGAGCAAACCAGTTAGTCGAAAGTGCCAAGAATAAAATTAGACAGTCATTGAGAAGATTTTCGCGGCGTTACGGTGTTTCCAAGAATACAATATCCAGAGAACTGAAGAGAGAAAGTATAGAATATCGCAAAATAAAAGAAATATCCTAAATATACGCCAAATCAGTTAGCTAGAATACCAAGATGTTGCCGTGCTTTAAGGCGCACTCATTTTGCAAATAATAAAGTCATCGTCATAGATGATGAAAAGTACTTTACTCTAAGTAATTCCGAAATTAAAGGAAACGACGGTTTTTACACGGACAATGTAGAAGAATGTCCAGACGATATAAAATACAAGCCAAATGCCAAATTTGCTGATAAAATTTTAGTTTGGTGCGCGATATCAATTGGTGGGATTTCCAGACCTTATATAGGGCGAGTTAGAGGCGAAGCTGTGGACAGTCAAAGTTATATTAACAAATGCTTAACAAAATTGATTAATTTTATCCACCAGAATCATGCTCAAGATGATATTATGTTTTGGCCAGACTTGGCTTTCTGCCATTATGCACGCGAAACTCAAAATTGGCTGAATGCTCACAACATACCTTTTTTGCCAAAAAACGACAACCCCTCAAATTTACCGCAGGCTCGGCCAATTGAAGATTTCTGGGCCATTTTGTCTCGAAAAGTGTATGATGGAGGTCGGGAAACCGAAAACGAGCAACAATTAAGACGGCGGATTTTTAGAAAAATTCGAGAGATTGATGTTGCAACGGTCCAAGGCTTGATGCGAGATGTTTCCAGAAGACTGCGTATTGTTGAAGACTATGGACCTTTACATTTAATTTAAAATAAAATTTTTATTGTTTATAAAGCTGTTAATTATATCTGTTCTGAAAAATTGCCGTAAAACCATTATTACTTTTTAAAATGTTTTAAACAAATTTGTGACAAAACTTTTGGGATATACGTTATATGGTTTGGAATAATAAAAATTTAATAAATATCTTCGACAGCTGTTCTTGTGTATATTTTTCTTTTTTGTTGTCCCTAATTCCAACACCCTATTCAAATAAATTAGTAGATCTCCTTTCCAATTTATAGTCCTGGTCCTTTCTCCCTCTTATTAAAGGCGTTTCTACCGGAAACTTAAATCTCTACTCCTAGGCACTTCCTGCGTGTTGTACCCTCGAGTATATCTCGTTGTTCATCACTGCAAAACAGGGTTCAAAACCTTTAACACTACAGTCATCTATCCGGAAATACACAGCAATGAAATTACTAGAGAAGGCAATTGTTTTGGGAGATACAAGACGATATTTTTCAATTTGTTAGGAACAAAGAATATTGTATACGAAACACGTAGCTATTTTACTATTTTAATAAAAATATCGTGCGAGCAAGCTTAATATTCTACCTCCGTATATAGTCATATAATATACGAAACAAATGAACACAAACTCATACTGGTTGGTCGATTGCATTTTCAACAAACATTCAATTATTTCAATACGAACATCTGTTGATACATTCTGTCATCAGTAAAACCAATTAAACATTAAAAAAAAATTTTGTAACTAAAAGTTTCTACACTTTATCATTAACTATATGCCACTATCTAAGTAAGATTTACTCATAAAAAAGCGCTACACTCGAAACCCGCTGGCAACCAATCACTCCGCTTCACTCCGTGTTGGCTTCTATCGACGCTTAATATAAGATCCTTTACTTTTCAGGGACAACAAGAATTTTATTAACCGTAGTTTTAACTGGGATGAATTAGGGGCAGAAATGTTGGAGAAAAACTAGTTCTATTAGATGCAAAACCGATTTAGTCTTTATTTTGCATTTCCTCGCTCTGCGACCGATATCATTCGACTCTAGATAGACTCAAAAAAATATAGTCAATTCATATAATTTTCATATTCACCTGTTCTATGCACGAATTACTGTTGACTCCACTCCCTTTTCATTGAATTTATGAATCAAAGCTATAAAGTAACAAATACTTTTTATTGCGAGACCCTCGCGAGATTTCTCGCAGTTGTTATATCGATCTCGCCTCGAATTTTAAATTGCAATCTCGGTCTCGCCTCGTCGTGCATCACTAGTAAGTAGTAATGGGTATCCTTCCAGATGAAAAAGTGCCACCAGGTAATGACCAGAAATGGCCCATTTGGAAATCTTTAAATCGGCTACGAAGTCAAGCAGGAAAATATGCAGCAAACATGTTCAACTAGGGGTACCAAGTAGAGCTCACTTTATTTCTATGTCGTCAAGAACAAACAATGGCCCACCTGCATACGTGCGCCAACTTAGAAGAGGAATGCACGAGAGAATATCTGGCTAAGGAAACACCAGTTGCTATAAACTATGAAATTTTTTGGATGAATTAGCTAGGTCACTTCTCTGCCATTTTTAGTACGCAACAGACTCACTCCATGTGGTCCGGATGCGGTAATTCGCTACCGAAAATCGGTCACTTCAATTGTAAGGCTTCCGGCTTTAATGATATCAATCATTAAGCGTCTTGTTGCAGTCTTGGTCCCTGTCATAGGATGCACTGAAGTGAGGAAACTGTCTTGATTTTAGTCGTGACCAAAATGGTTCTTGGCCGAACATTGGGTGTTGCCGTCGACCGTCTAACTTTAGGTGGAGCTATGCCGCTAAGCAGGTATAATTGGTTGATTGGTGTTGGTTTTAGGCAACCGGTAATTATACGGAACTTTCGTTTAACAGAGGACAAATATGTTAAATAATAATATATTATTATTTAAAAAACGAATAAAATATGAAGCCTTTCTAAGAAGAAATATTGCGAACCTGATGGGGTATCGCCATCGCGTTCCGTATTATCTCTTCTCTGAAAATGGGATCATTTTAGCGGTTTATTTAATTTCGGAAACAACCAGAAGTCGCAAGGGGCCATGTCTGGAGAGTAGGCAACTTGGCAAACGACTAGAATTCCAGCATCTTTGGTCAACACGTTCAGTCACATCGAGCGAATCGGAAATACAACAAATACTGGAAACATCTTGAAAAAAAGTCGGATTCTTTTTAGACAGGCCTCGTACATCCAACACCAAAAGTATCGCCATTACTTAGCTAATTCCTCTTCACTCTCTTCCCAGCTACTTATTTACGTTTCATCTCATTGTTACCTAGCAACGCGTGACTAAAAATCAAACGGCAAACATTGAAGACAGTAGAGGGTAGGCCAGGGAAAAATGTGGAGAATGTTCAATAATGAGTATGTGCTCGTATGCGTCGTCAGGAGTCGTTGTCCTGCGTGTAAGGGTGCAGGACTTCCAGGTCTTTGTCTCGCGTCCTTTACTTTCAATCTCATCCTTTACAAGCGACATAAAACACCCACGCACAATGACGAGAAAGCAGAAAGGAGTATTGTTGGAAATAGAGGGTTTCACTTTTAGCTAATGAAAAATTCGAAGTACAAGATCATGTGTTGTTATGGACAAAGGATTTTGCAATACAGTTTTTCAAATTTTAAGAGGAAACAAAAATTGAAAATTATTTCATAATTTTACATTTTACATACTATTTTGCAGAAACTGTAATATCAGTACTTTATGTGGGATTCAATTTTGGCATTTTGAAGCGTATTAAAAAAAAAAGAATATGTTTTTAAGGGCCACTGTGCACTGTGCTTGAGGCGTTTAATCCCACAACACATATTATGAAAAATATAAATAATATTTACTGTTAGAAATTATTAGTCCTTAGAACCAATTCAAGTAGTAATATATTCGTATCATAACTAAACTAATTTCGTACATATTTTGTTGTCAATTTAAATCCGCCTTGGTACGAGACAAGTAAACGTACAAAAAAGACTATGCTTTTTTTAACAGACCCAAAGTCTCCGGGCAAACCTAAATTAAGTACCATCTGAACATTGCCAATAGTTCCCATGGGGTCATACCAAATTATATATACAGCCTGTTCATTAAAAAGCGGGCCAAAACAAAATTACAAAGAAATGCATATCATTTGAATGGGCTACTTGCGTGCCATTTTTTATTTAATATTTTTGAACAGACAATAAAAACGTGCTACCAATATTTTTACTTTTGGCAAAATTTACTTTAATTGGCCAGAAAAAAATTAATGAAATTTTAATATTTAAATTACCGCCATGTATGACGTAGAATTACGCCGAACCAATAAATAGCCGTCCAGTAGCAACGGCATGTGCGGGTAATTTAAACATGACAGATCATCTGTTTGACGTTTGAATAATAGTTTGGAGGTTAATATATACACTTGTCATTTTAATCTTGTACGAGTATAAGCTAAGTTAAAATCCTGCTTAATAAATCGAAATACGTAATAAAAGTAACAGAAACCACGCAAATTGTAAATAATAAGGAAGAGAGACAGTGATATAAAAATGAACTAATGTCAAAAGCAAATTAAAACTCGCACTCGTTCGCCATCTACAGGTTACATTCTTAAATATGCATCCCTTTCTCCAGTTCAAAATAATGACAGCAAAGAAAATTTTCTTTCTTAATTTATTAAAAAAACAAATATTTTGATATATGATTTTCTTTATAAACATTCTGGGTCTGACTTTGTGACGTCATAATTTTGTACACAGCACTAGGGTTTCACGGGCTTGGCTTGGCTTGAAAAATCAAGCCAAGCCTGCCGTTCAAAAAAGCTTGACTTTTCAAGCCAAGCCAAGCTTCTGTTCCACCAAGCCCAAGCCAAACCAAGCCTAACATTTAAAAAAGCTTGAATTTTCAAGTCAAGCCAAGCCTTTAACTGTCAAGTAGCTTGGTTGAAAACAAGCTTTTTCAAGCTTTTCTTAAGAAATGTTGTCGAGGCCGAAAAAACCGTAATTTTGTGGTGATAACGTACTTTCTCACTGCTTCGGCACATTTTTGCAAACTTCTAAGAATTGTAGTTTCCAAAAGGACCAGCCTTCATTACCTGCCAGTCCAGTATGCTACAAAACTTTGTAAATAGGACACTATATCCTTCATCATTCTTATTATGCAAAGACCACTTATTTTCTCAATCTGAACCAACTATCTGTTTTAACTATAGAGTGATGGGAAGATAGGTGCAGTTTGATCTTTTTGTTTGATTGGATAATATCAGAATATTATCCAATCAAAATAGATATAGATACAATATAATCAATATTCATTTAAATTTTAACTAACTTGATTTTAAATACCAAGCATCAAGCTTCAACACATAATATTTATTACTCGTATTTATTGCAATGCTACAAATAGATAATTTTGCTGCAGAATAAAAATTATAAGAAATAATAATATACTCTACACCGTAAGGTAAATTGAGTGACAGACTACATAAATCATGATAATTATTGCATTTTAAAGTTTCATTTTGTACAATGTTTTGTTATTCTGGTATTTCCGAATCATAGAGACGAGACAATTTCTGTTTGTGTATATGAATATATTTATATTCGAAGATTTTCAGTGCTATTTTTAGCTCAACCCCTAATGTACCCCTAATAAACCGTGACAGGTATAATAGACAATAACAATGTACCGACAAAGAGAGCATTCTCTTTTAAATATTACCTTGATACAAGTTTTCATTGATCCAAAAATATGTGTTAATAAATAAGCAAATAAATATATAATCTCGGCTTATTACCTAGTTCTGGACGTTTTTAATTTGCTTTTATTCATAAATTTCAGTAATAACGACATATTCGTATCGTTAAGCATATTAACTTTTGTATTATTTGAATTTGCTCATGATTACTTATGTATGTGTCACGAACAAACAAAATTTCGGGGAAATTTCCGTCTGTAGGGTTTTATGATTTCCAGATGTATTTCAAGTAGGTATAAAAGGTCAGTCTCAGGCCATTTCCATTGTACATTCCAAAATATTTATGTATTTATTTGAACACTGTTATTGCGTATTTGGTGTCTTGAGTTTTTTTTTTTTTTTTGTTTATATAGGGTGCATATGAACTAAATAGTATGACAAACTTTAACAGTTGGGAGGACATTTCGAGTTTTTAGTTAAAATACAATACAATAAAGTCCAACTAACGCATATGCCTACTTGAATAAATGCAGTCAACGAAAATAATAAAAGAAACATGAAAATTAAAGGGTAAATATTTAATAAAAGATAATAAATTTATGCTGATTGTTTACTCTTAAAAATAAAATAAATGAATAAAATATACATTTCAATATTTTTATATTTTAATAATTACAAAGAAAAAACACTTGGTGTAAGTTTAATAAATTTTATTTTATCGTTTTGTTTATCTTTACGCATAAGAAGATATTTTTCAATTGTACCACAATAAATTTATGTAAAACAAAACGTGATTTGTACATTATTACGATACAATGAAACATCGATATATTGATACATCAATATTCCAATACATCGATATATCGGTATATCGATATATTTAATTAAATTCACATCGAATATTTATATTAAAATCTTGATACCGAACAACTACTACTGGTTTTCAAGACCTATATACCTACTGTGCGCATGAGCATTTATAAAGCTTGAAAGCTTGAAAAAGCTTGAAATAGCTTGAAAAGGCTTGAAAAAGCTTGATAAAGCTTGAAAATCAAGCCAAGCCTAAAATAATTAAAGCTTGAAGTTTTCAAGCCAAGCCAAGCTCTGTTTCCATCAAGCCCAAGCCAAGCCAAGCCTAACATTAAAAAAAGCTTGAAGTTTCAAGCCAAGCCAAGCTTTTTTATTTCAAGCCAAGTAGCTTGGCTTGGTGAATCCCTACACAGCACGGGAAAGACTACACAAGGTCGCAAAATTGTGGCGTCATTTTGTATGATCCCATTCTTCAACTATTCCTGTAATCTCTAGTCTTAGATAATATATACTGTTAGATAAATAATGGGGTCTCGTGGCCGTGTGCCTGAGTGTCAGGTCGCGAATCTGGGGAACCGGGTTCGATCCCGACCGACGCCAAATATTTCCAATTTTAAATGGCACAAAATTGACCCCTGTGGTGCACTCTCCACGCCAGCAGTGAGTGCCCGTGAGGTGACGTCTGGTAACCGCCCGCACGGTGCAAATATTTCATCATTACCGCATCTGTGTACACAGCAGATTGGCACACCCAGCAATGGGTAATAAGCCGTGATGATATATTTATTTTTATTTATTTGATAAATAATTTTAAAATACAAATTTAGCGGTAAACTAAAGCCCCCATATTGCACTTGACATTGGACATGAAAATTTTGTTCCGTAGGGAACATATTCATATCTATTATGGATAGTGCAACTCAGAAATTATTATTATGCCATGAATAATACTTAAATATAATAAAATTTTATTATATTATTAAAAGTATTGTTAAGAAAATTTTGATATAGTTCTACTTATATATTTATTTATTTACATAAATATACGAGGATACAGATTATAAAGTAATAGTAAATATGTACATGTATTACTTACAATCAACCACGTCTCGTAAAATAACTGGATAAAATGAGTTACATACCTGGAACAAAAGAAAATTATAATTAGTATTAGATTAAAATTTGGTGGAGGCGCTAAAGATATATAGTGGATTTCGAACAATTGACAAGTTATTAGTCCCTAACAAATCAGTAGATTTGTAAAGAAATTTGAGCAAGAATATAATGTTAGTATTTTGAGATGAGTTGATACAAAAATACATAAAATGAAAGAACAAGACACATAATATATTAGTGAAATCAGAAAAACATATTAAGCGCTATCATTTACAATAAATAATTTAATAAAATGTATTTTTATTGATTTACTAGCTTGCGAATATATTTTCCTTTATTGTGCATAGTACAATAATATGCCTTAGTATAATAAAATAGATGAACAAGGAGTGCTGAAGAAAAAAAGATGTACTAACTTTCACCAAGTCCAAAATGTAACAGAATTTGTATAATATTTCCTTGTAAGTGTGAACAAGTGTTCTTACTATGTAAATTCTAAATTCCAACAATGATACAGTGTATTTTTATTCTCGAATAAATTTCACTCTCAGGAAATTCGAAACACTAATTTCATTCTAAATTACAGCTAGCTACAAGACAAGAATAAAAACTATTTAAATGCAAACTGTAAACGGAAGAATACAACGTAAACTAAAGTAGAATTGAATTCTTTTTTCTTATTTCATGAATAAATAACGTAGGTACTGTCAGCCTTACTGACATATGAATAACCTTACAGAATTGCATTCACAATACGGCGTTCAATTGTTTCTTGGTTTATTTTTAAACATATTTTTAACTGTAAACTTTTACAATGTATAAATGCGAATTTCAATAGACTAAATGCCCATTTGCACCGGTGACACTTAAATTTTAAGCTTGACTTGCCAGCAATAGTCAATTTCTCATTAGACATTTCGTTTCGATGCGGTATTGTCGATTTAAAGGACACTTAAAATTTAAGTGTTAGCGATAACATCGGGCGCTTATGGACGTACTGTAATAATTATTCAGGCCACATTATAAAATATTATAGCGCGTGAGCCCCCGACGCCAAGTGCAGCGCGCTACTGACAACGCCTCTGACCGAAGCTTCAAGAAAGTTATCGTTTCTTAGAAGGCGATAACATTATTGCCACGCGTCGTAGGCGATCTACGCAAGCGAACACCTGTGTAAACAAACGGGGAGATAAACGTAATTGTTGTGGAGTGTTTCAGGGAATAACCTAGAATGTTCCAGAAGGTACACAGCTCTACCCGTCAGTAAAGTTCTGTTAGTACAGTCAGTCGCGGATCTCCGACGGGGCCTCAAATTTCATGTCTCAAACTAAAAATTGTTGTATTTTTTTATTATTGTAATTATTATTTTCCTAATAAAAATAATTAATACTTTAATAGTATTCTCCAAATAAAATTGACATGAATAACGCCATCTATGCTATGTTTTGTGGCGGCCTTGCGGTCATATTTCAAACAATATGTAAGTTTGCTCTCTACTGACGAAATAAAGATAAAATATCCTTACTACTTACTTTAAATTTGGCACTAGTACGGTTCATTCAAAATACAATGAAGAAACCAGAAGCCTACTTTCAACTATTGTAATACCCGCTCGATTTTGACGTCATGACTTTTGGAGTCTTATTCTAAACGCTGTATTTATGAAAATTATAATTTCTCCCCCTGCAAATTTTAAAAAAAATACTGTAGTCTAACGATAATTTAAAGCACAGAACTCAATTTGGCGAAATTCGGGTATATAATGTAATGTAAATATTATTCTTTTTGTGATATTTAATATTTTTCATGGTTTCGCAACTATATGTATATAACCTTCAAAATAAAATTCTTGAGGGGTGGATATATTCTAGACTAGGTTAAAATTCAAATATGTTTTTGTTGTATTTTTTATTAATGAACCCTGTTTTCAAATAAATCGTATATCTATTTGTATCATTATTTTTTATTAATAATCTAGAGTTCGTACTACACTAAAAACGTACGCGTAGAATGCTCACTATAATGGTATTGCAAATATTTAGAGAGAGAGGGGGTTGGGGGCCTCAAAATTGAATTGCGCTTGAGGCCTCTGAGGTGCTAAATACACCACTGAGTACAGTCGAATGGAGAAATGAATTGAAAGCAGAGAGACAGTTGCGGCAGTTGAGTATTCAGACGCTGTGGAAGTCAGTTGAGCATACAGACGCTGTGGAAGTCAGTCGGTCAGTAAATCAATGGAAGTTAGTCAGTTACTAAAGTCTAGCCAGTCGAAATACTCGTAAATAATCAGTAATATCGTGAAAATAAATAGTGCGTTGAGTCAATTGTTTAAATAAATAATCTTAACGAGGAATTCCAAAAGACAAAATTATTTATTTCATCAGTAGACTGACAGTCCGATTATTTTTCCTTTTGGAATCCCTCATCCATTCTACAGTCGAGCATCGCTCAAGTAAATAATATTAGTGTTTGAGTATTTAATAATAGTTTTAGTCTTATACTAGTAACCATAGTCATCCTAATTTTTATTATCTTGTTAATACGTATTTATTGTTTAATAAACTTTTATTTTGAATAATAAATAAACAAGACAATATTAAATGTTATTACATGTCAAAATAATAATTTAAAAATACCCTAGCAAAATATGATGTTCTTTTCTTTCAATTCTGATACCACAGAAATTGTCTTTTACTCTCGATCATGGAAAAATATATTCTTTTGTGATATATTTATTTCTATGTATTTTAAACTTTTGATGCGACATGTATGTGTTGTAAGGAGCTAGACTATGGCATCTTGGGGTCAGCAATGCAAGATAAACCTGCACTTTAGATAAGAAGCGTAGTCATCGGGTTTTCCTTTTTGTTGCGCTGCGCTCATGTTTTCTTGAGTGCTCCGCATAAATAAAACTCTTCATTTTCTCTTTTTACTGAAATTTACTGTCACTTCCATTTGTTTTCAGCTTGTTTATGAGTAACTCAACTACAGGGAAGGAAGCTAAATATAATGTAGAAGAAGATGACACAATAATAACGAATGTATAACAAAAGTTTTGAGAAAAAAATTACCCTCCAAATTTTATTACTAAATAAGGTCTAATCTAATTGTCAACTGGACAAAATAAATACATAATAGTTGTTTTATAACATACTATGTTAATATTGCCAGAAAATGTTTCGAAAGATGTTATACAAACTTGAATGAATTTGAATATTTTAACAGTTTTTCTTGAAAAAATGTTGTTAAACATCACTTTTTTACATTTAATGTTATTATAAATATTTAAGAATATTTTATTCTCTATACGATTTGATTACATTTTATACTTCATATTCAATAGATATAGAGTTAAAATACCTGATGTGGCCAGCACATAACCTCTCGTCAGATATTTTACCTGGTTGTACGCATAACGAAAAATATTTTTAAATATATATACACTGGCTTGCAAAAAAATCGCGTACACTCATTTTTTGCTGTAGTGAGTCGGTCTAGAATTTTGACTTGTCAAAGTCACTAGTGTCAATTAAGATGTCAAAATTAACAGAAAATGAGAAATGCATACTTGGTTCTCCTCTCATTTTTCCGGAATTTATATACTTGTAATTTAATAGTAACTTAAAACACAATAATGAACTTCCTCTAAAATAGATAAAATAATGACAAGATAATGACAAGTGTGACAACTCCATTGACATTTGATTAAAAAATCGTATTACATAACTACAAAAAGGTAAAAACTCGGTTACTTGATTTTTAAGGTGTACGCGATTTTTTTACAAGCCAGTGTACATATATTCATGTCTCACTACAAAGTAATTCTCACATATATTTGCAAAATCTATGGGATATTTTAATATAAATTATGTACAATACATACATTTTCTTTATATTCAATATCCTGAAATTTTCTTTTTCTTTATATTCGTCATTTTTTCGCAAATTCCTTTTATATTTTTTTTTTGGTATATTCTTTTGCGTTGTTGACTTTTTTTTTTATTTTCATAATCTTCATAATGATGTACAAATATTTTTGACAGTGGCATACAAATATTTTCGACAGTGATATTTATGTGTCAATTACAAACATTTGAATTTCTTGCCTTAAAGTAGTTTGATCTGAGATTTTTTACACCAAAATTATTTTATATGCATTTTTTTATCTCTAAATCTATAAAAGATATAATAATGAATTTATATTTACTCAATAAAGAATTTAACGTTCTTTAATATAAGTATTTACATAAATTTTCGATAAATAATATTTAAATGTTTTTTTTTCTTGTAACTACTACTTCCGGTTGTACAATTGTTACCAAAACTTAATCAACTCTTCCCATTATTGTTAGATTGAGGTATCCGTAGTTAAAAATGTCTTAACTCTTATAGTATTTGAGAAATCGGGGGTCCAACATTCACACACACATAAGGACATCATCGTAAAAATGTTATCATCGTAAAAATGTTATAATCGGATTCTAGGGACCTTAAAACATGCTTATTCACTAAAATCTGGATATGCGATTTGTAGCATGAATTCAATACCTCACTTAGCGAGAGGTAAAAATTATAAAGAAATTAAATTTCACAAAGCAGCCAGCTGTGCTATAAACATAGAAACATCTACTACATTAAGAAAATTCTGATTGACAAATATCAGTGTCAAAGTGCAATTTACATAATATGTTTGAGTTATAATTTTACTGAAAATATATAGAATCTTACAAGAAACTTTCTGTATGGAATTTGTACAAAATACATAGAAATGACTGAAGGCAATGTACTGGAAATATGGAATCATTTGCAAAAAAAAAATTCTGTGTGGAATTTGTACAAAATACATAAAACTGACGGAAGGTAATGTGCTGGCCACATCAGATTTTTTACATATGGTATTATAAACTGTACCTATTGGTGATAGCGTTTTTAGATAATGACTGTAACAGGAATTATTTTTTTATTAACAAATATGTTAATAAATATTTGAAGCAGTAATTTTTGTTCATTTTAATATAATATATTCACTAAATGACTATAATGTCACACTTATTACCATAAAAGCCTCTAATAACACATACACAGCATTCCAAGATGACATTTAACATCATAGCTTATAATATTATGTATCAAAAACCATGTAACATAATAGCCAATATTAACATCAGAGTAGCTTCCTGTCCTAAGAGATTTTACTGCGATACTTGAATAAAAACCGATGTAAAACTTTATTAGACCACTTACGAAGCAGAAAGAAGCCAGAGGATTAACATATGTGATCATACATGCAAACAAATGTTAAGAGTATATTCTTAAAGCTAACAGTATTTAGAACAGTAGAACAAGTGTATAAATTGTGTATTTATTGCAAATTACACAATATTAATTTAGTAGCTGTGTGTATAGATGCATAAATTTAGAATAAAATGTTAGAATTATTGGTTTGGTCACCCACTATGAAGAAAACAGTGGCAAGAAATAATGAGGTCATTTCACATTTTCTGATTCATTCATTTTTGAAAGAATAAGTCAAATTAAATATGTAGGTGTATGTTTTACACCTTACAAGTCATTAGAATCAGAAATATGATTTTTTCCGAAATCGACATTAAAGTGCACTATATCACTGCCGCGAAATTAGCCAAAATAGTAGCTAAAGTAGAACTTTACAGACTCTTACGTCAAATTTAACTTTGAAACCTCTCCGTCAAACTTGAATTAACCTAAATTTCTAAAGGCCCATTCAAAATAAAAAAATTAGCGGTAGTGTAAGAATTAGTGGCATCGGCAGCGTAAGAAATTTATAGTAAAAATTATTTCCGTTCACAATAAAAAATTATTGAAATTATAGCTTCTAGGAATTTTTTATTATAAATTACTAGGATGCAAGGTTGACAGTTATAGCTGTCATTTTATTTTTACACAAAAAGCAACTGATATAGATGATGACTCCATTATGTGAGATAAGCGAAGAGATTAAGGGAGTTTAAAATTATTTCAAAAAAGAAAATGCGTGGGCACAAATTGCCTTTGAAATAAGCGAAAATGGTAAGTTACGTGTTCACTTTTAATTGTGCAAAGTTTATTAATAAGTATGTTTGTGTATATAGCGCGTCTGAGGTACACCACAAAATGATCCATTTTCTATTGCTTATTTTATCTGATGAAATCAGAAATCAGATGTCAATAAACGTCAAGTTTGGAGTTTGCAAACTCCTACCGCTGCCGTTGCCACTGCGCTACTACTAATTTTCTTAATTTTTGGATGTGAACGAATACATTTGCTATAACGCATTCAATCTTTTACCCAGGCCACTACCACTGCCACTAATTCTACCGCTACGTTAATTACCTTCCGTCACCTTTAGGTAAGGAAGGTATTGTCTTTGGTCAAAAAATTCGGTGGTGAGTTTTTGATGAATAAGCACGTTTTAGAGTCCCTAGAATACGATTTTATTATTTTTACGATGATGTCTGTATGTGTGTGTGTGTGTGTATGTATGTGTGTGTGTGTGTCTGTGTGTGACAAAATTTTCTAATGCGATAACACTAATACTACAATTCCAAAAATTATAATTCTTTCGTATTCCTCTTTGTTACAGCCATGTGAAGAGCTGATTAGATTTTGGTTATAATTGGTCAACCGGAAGTACCCTCATTTGAAGATTTTACCAGTTTTTCTTGAAAAAACGATGTTAAATATCATTTTTTCACATTTAATGTTATTATAAATATTAAAGAATTATTTATTCTCTATACGATTTGGATGCATTTTATACTTCATATTAAATGGACATAGAGTTAAAAAATTATAAAGACATTAAATATCATGTATATTAGTCAGCTTTGCTATAACTCTGGAAACAGCTGCTACATTAAGAAAATAGAAAATTCTGATTGAAAGGTGTCAGTGTCAAGTGCAGTCGACAGTATGTTTATGTTATAATTTTACTGGAAATATAGGATCTTTTGTTAGAAACCTTCTGTTTGGAATTTGTTTAAAATAGATACAACTGCCTTAAGGTAATGTACAAAAAATATAATCTTTTTCAAGGAACTTTCTGTATGACATTTATACAAAATACATAGAACTGACGGAAGGTAATGTGCTGGCCACATCAGATTTTTTTTTGTTGTGAATGATACTTAACTTCTATAAAAAATATACATAATAGCTGTATTCTTTTTGACCCAATTGTAACTCAGCTCAGTACACAACTGAGTTGAGATGAAGTCTGTTGTGATGTGTGCAAAAAGAACAAGTTTAAATCCATTTTATCACTTCCTTCTTTCCCGATAGTATTTGCTGCAGCAGCTGTCAAAATTATTGACTTATTTTCTGATCTATGATACTGTTTATAAACGAAAAATGGATAATGTTGAAAATATGTTACTGTAAGTATATGGGTATATGTGAATATAACATTTGTTGTATTATATAACCTTAAAATGCAAAATGAGTGTTTCAAATCATTTTGAGTTTTGTACACTGGTAGTGTAGCATCGGAAAGAGCGGAAGTGAGTTTGCTCATAACAACTCAGATCAGTTGTGTCAAAAAGAACAACGATTTCCTGAGTTTATCTGAAGTGATCTGAGATAAGCTGAGATTTTGTCCAAAAAGAATACAGCTATTGCAAACTTTCTTTCACAACATAATGCTATTTATTTATGTTTTTAATTAATAATTTAACGATTCCGGAAAAATATAATGTATACTTCAGCACTATTTTTTTAATTTACTATGGTATGGCGGGAGGTAAAAAAGCGAAACGCACTATAAAGCAATTAATAACAATAATGGCAAGTATTTAAGGCATTCCTACCTGTCATATGTCAAACAATAGGCAATTTAACTTTACAAATGCCTTAGTTATCAGTCAATCATCTCCCTTTTAAATGGTTATAAATGACAGTTACCAAACAGCCCCGCCTCTTCAAAAAAAAAAAAAAAACAAAAATTCAACCAAGGGCAGTCCCTTAACGCTTATATAGCTTCAGGATGTAGCAAAAGGGACAGTATATATTAGGTAACATTATGCACATCTGTCAACCATCAGGCTAGGAGCCATTTGCAGAAGAAATAGTTTGGGTTGGAAAACTTGTAGGAATCTTAGATGATTTGTGTGAAACAGATACTCAAATATTTTAAAAACTAATAACACGTTATAAAATTTGATAGACCCTTCCCTAATATAGTGTCTGGTCGCAAATCTGGGGAACCGGGTTCGATCCCGACCGACGCCAAATATTTCAAATTTTACATGACACAAAATTGACCCCTGTGGTGCACTCTCCACGCCAGCAATGAGTGCCCGTGAAGTGACGCCTGGTAAACGCCCGCACGGTACTAATATGTCATCATCATTACCGAAATCTGCGTACAAAGCAGATTGGCACACCCAGCAATGGGTAATATGCCATGATGATATATTTATTTATTTTTTAAAGATTAGATAAAGTACAAAATACCGGATACAATTGTATCAACAATTATTCACGTCCGTGTGAAGTTATTTCTAATCTCTCTGTAAGAAAAATGTCACGAAAACATCTACTAAAGTTATTGTGAAATATTTTCTTTACCTGGCTACACTTTGTAGGCGGAAGGTCGATTGAAAAGAAGAAAGAATACCTACAAACACATTTTACGTCCCTTTTTGTGGGCTACATTAAAATTTCATTGGGCGAGCATCGAATCTATTTTTTATTTGGCTATTTTTAGAACGAGGGTTAAACTGATTTCATTTTGATTTAAAACGGCGGTTTACATGCTGACAAAAGATATAAACGGAGATTACTTTTTCACCATAAGAAATACCTAATCAATTTACTATTATACAATTATGTGAAATTGGTTATAGAAATTCACAGAGAATCAATACATAATAAACAATCTTCATTGCTATTTTTATGTTCTTAGAATTTGTAATTCAGAAAAAATATACGGGGTGTTGACCGCGACACGCGGAATATAGAACTTTATGTAAAATCATATTTTAATAATTTCCTGTTTCCCTAATTATTTTAGATGAAAATGCTTCAAATACAAGTTGTTGAGCTTAAAGTTTTTGCTACTGAATCAATAATAAAAATTGTTTTGCATACTTTGTAACGGCAGAAATTATACAGGGTGTAAATGAAATAAGTACATTAAATTTAACCCGTAATGTAACTCGTCGAGAGCAACAATATTTCTTAATAATTTTTTTTCCAAATCTTCTAGTTTTTGAGTTAAAATTCTTTAAAGATTTGTTTAAAATTTAATTACCCGCCAATAGTCAGATCGCTGCTGCCCTCTGCTGTCTGAATTTAAGTTCGATTCACACGGCACAAAAATTATTAATAATTTATTGTTATTTTCGTAAATAATTAAATTAAAAGTTTGGCGCCAAAAATAGTCATGATAAATTCCAACGACTAGTTTTCAACCAATCATGATGCAAAACACTTGAAAACTCAACCAATGGTAACAGTATTATACTGATAAAACCCCGTTACCCCGATAATTCTCCGCTACCAAGTAAATAAACAGTTGTTATTGTTTATAACTGGCAGTGTGACAGTTAATTAATATTTCAAGTTCAAAAATAAAATATTAATAATTAAATTGTTTCATTTTGCTTTGTCTTTGGAATTTATCTCACCAAATACCACACGACCTCTCAGATTTTCTCAGATACATTTTTATTTTGCACTCATTTTTTATGCTTTTAAGCAAAATCACTCAAGCAAACTGACATTAGGTAAAACCCCTCCTCCTTCGGAGTCTGGATTTACCACGCAGTTTGCTTTCGTGTTTGTTGCTAAGCAAAAAAAAATCGTGCAAAATAAAAATTTATCGATAAAATCAGGAGGTCTTGTGATATTACTTCTGAAAAACAACCCCCCACTCCTGTGTCGTAGAAGCACATACATTACGGTATTCACAGCCAATAGAAAAACAGTTTTTCCATCACTTTTGTTTATCTTTGTATATTACTATAAATAAACGGAGGCATTAGTTTGTCACATGTTAATAACAAACTTCTAATTTGACATTTGTTGCTGACATTTTCCATTATAAATGAGTAATAAAGTAATAATGGTAATACAGACTACACTCAAGCTAAATCGGACAGTTTACTGAAAGTCGATAGCTGGATGGTGGCTGAATTTATATCAGAAAACGATTGTTTTACTCCTGCCGAAATAAGGGGAGTTAAAGAGTTAAGGTAAAATTAAATGTAAAAACCCATCTATCAGCTCTTCGACCTACTACTTCCAGCCACAATTTTCTTTACTTCGCATCTTTTGGTATATTTATAAATTCAATAGTAGGTTGGTCCTAGCAGCTATTTTGCAAAAAAACACAATACGATACTGTAAATTACGTATTTTATATTGGATTTTTTATTATCTAACACAAACCAAACTAAAAAATTTGACACTTGTTTGACAACTTTGACAATATACTTATAACACTTGTAACGAAACAAAGAATTGACACTATAAAGGGACCAATTGGAGCCGATGAAGATGTATGTGTTGTGACGTCACATTCTGTTTCAGATCATGTGACTTTTTCAAAATATTATTCAAATTTCAAAAATTAATTGCAAAATATGTAAACAATGATCTTTTAAAACTTAGAAAGCATATAAAAATTCTTGCAACAGCCCTATTATAAAATTCTATATTAAAATAAATTTCGAAACATCTGGGCAAGGGACAGAATGCGGAAAGGGGAAAAGTTGAGCATCAGTTCGTACTGATTTGACGGCGAGTATAGTTATTTATAAAAAAAAATATAGTCCAGGACATCTATAGAAAAAATACTCCCAACCTCAAAGAAATAACAATAAAATAAATAAATAAAATGGTGGCATATTTAGGTTTTTGACCATTTTCTCATAAATATTTTACAAGAATTCCGTAAAAAAGTTTCTTTTGCAATTTCTTTGAGGTAACATAGTAAATATCCTGGACTAATACGAGTATTATTAAATTTTGTTGAAATATTCCCCAGTTATTTCGGAGTATTACAAGCATTTCAAATGATTCTTTTATAGGTAGTAAAATTCCTCTTTCTGAAAGTTCATCCGTTGAAAAACAAGAGCAGCAGAAAAAATAATAGGCTGGCACACATGCGTATCCCCTAAGAAAGCAAGGGAAGACGGCAAGCCAACTATCCCCAAAGCGGATATATTAAATCTGAAGGAAAAATATTATATTTCCTCCGCCGGACTGACAGATTACCCCGCGGCATTCTAAGGCTTCGCATTCCGCACTTCATTCACTGTAATACAATTATTCCTCCTTTGCATATTCTCTTACTTCACTTTCAATCTTGTTTAGCGAAATAATAAAGAAAGCATATTAATTTACAGGCTTATACAGCCAGGGAGAACTGGACATATAAGGTTTACCGGACGATCGTCTGAACAATTTCTTACAAAAATGATATACGTGTAAACAATAATATGTAAGAAACAAAAATATACGAGTATATTTACTAACAACTATCAAAGAAATGACCAAAGAACAGCAGCAATGCATTAGACATTACAATAGACTACTTGCGTGGTACAGAAAATCTGATATCTATCACTAAATACCTAAAGTAAAGTTGAAAACGTATGTAAAAATATAAATTTTATTTTTAAAAAATTGTGTTTTAATTGACGTCATTATTTTGAACTGAAGAAAGGGAAGCATATTTAAAAATGTAACCTGTAGATGGCAGCGAGTGCGATTTTTAATATGATTTTGACATTTGTTCATTTCTCTGTCACTGCCTCTCTTCTTTCTTATTTGCAATTTGGGTGGTTTCTGTTACTTTTATTACGTATTTCGATTTGTTAAGCAGGATTTTGAGGGATTTTAACTTAGCTTATACTCGTACAAGATTAAAATGACAAACTAAAATATTAACCTCCAAACTATTATTCAAACATCAAACAGATGATCTGTCATGTTTAAATTACCCGCACATGCCGTTGCTATTGGACGTACTGATGTTATTGCTTTACGGCCATTCATTGGTTCGGCGTAATTCTACGTCATACATGGCGGTAATTTAAATATTAAAATTTCATTAATTTTTTTCTGGCCAGTTAATGAAAATTTTGCCAAAGGAAAAAATATGGGTAGCAAGTTTTTATCGTCTCTTCAAAAATATTAAATAAGAAAATGGCACGCAAGTAGCCCATTATTAGCTGTATTCTTTTTGATCAAAATGACAGTTCGTCTCAGCTCACTTCAGCAAATTGTTCTGAATGTATATTATGGTGGACCATAACAGGGGTTAAGTCGAATTTTAACCAGGTCGCCCCTAGAAGGGGTTGCAAATAAATAAATAAAAATTGTGCTGACAATGATTACACTTAATATTATATTATAAATATATTTGACCCTTTGACCGTACCTAAATGCACTTATGGGGTCTCGTGGCCGCGTGCCTGAGTGTCAGGTCGCGAATCTGGGAAATCGGGTTCAATCCCGACCGACGCCAAATATTTAAATGGCACAAAATTGACCCCTGTGGTGTACTCTCCACGCCAGCAATGAGTGCCCGTGAGGTGACGCCTGGTAAGCGCCCGCACGGTACAAATATTTCATCATTACCGATATCTGTGTGATTGGCACACCCAGCAATGGGTAATAAGCCGTGATGATATATTTATTTATTTTTTATTTAAATGCACTTAATTTTTCCCATTTATATAACGTTTTTGTTTTGGCACATTTTGGAACTTTATTTTTTCCAAGCCAATAGGAGGTTTAAAACATGTACTCAATATTGGAATATATACTAGAATGATCCGAGAATATGTGGACAAAATTTGAAGTCCCAATCATTATTCTTAAGATAATTATAGATGGTTAAACTATCGCACAAAAGCCCAAAAAAGCTGTATACAATAGTCTTAAGAACATTTATTGGGACTTTTGTCCACATATTTTCGGGTCACACTAGTACTAGTATATATTCCAATATTGAGTGGGTTTTTATATTGAAAATATAACATAGAAACATTAGTTATATATATTTTTATATACTTTCGCATATTTTTAATGACAGATGGCGGAAACTAAATTGCATCACGTGAAGTTAGTTGTAGTTACAAAACAAACTAGTCCTAAAGTTGGAACTTATAATTAATATATACTATTGTTCACGAAAGATGACTATTCAAAGTCATTTGTTAGAAGAAAGAATACACAAAACTTTATAGCAGTAGCTTAGAAATATTTTGAATCAGAAAGAGAAAGATTATTTGACCTATGTCTATTTAATTTATGTGGTGTGACAGATATACGTAAATAGTGACATTACTTTCTAACACACTATAAATAATAATGACATATGTCGTAGAACTGCAGATACCTAATTATCTACTACACTGCCCTCTGCGCTAATATTTACCCAGTGGCGTTGACATTTAAATAAAATTATTATTCTTTGGTTTATAAGTTAAGTCTATGTTTTAGTATTTTGCAAAAACATAAATGTTTCAGAAAGGCATATTATTTAGAAAGAAACATAATTTTCAAATTAATTACGCTTATTTTTTCAATTAAAATGTGTCCATAAATATTTCATGTTACACGCATATGCATATGAAATGCAATGAAGTTATCTGCAAGTAATATTATATCAGACGGCTCGCAAATGACCTTGAATAGTCATCTTTCGTTAATAATAGTTTATACGAGATGTCAGCAATGACAGCATATTATTATTTTTATGACAAAATTTAGTTATTTAAGTTACAACAATTTAAGATTTAGCCCTAAAATTTGTAAAAATTTTGCTAATTCTAATGTTGAAAATAATCTTAAATTGACATATCACCCGAACAGTAATGTCAATTTCTTTTGCCGGCCTAGGTCAGCAACAGCTCATTTTTGGACGATTTTGAGTTCTGTAGTTCAAAATGGACGGAGGACGAAAAATTTTTTTTGCGTTGATCTTACAAAATACATAATAAGCACTGCAGACAGTAAGTGCTCTTCTACCGGTATCGTATGTATTGGAGATCCTGACTTTGTCTCCAAAATCATCATTTCATTCTCAACCAGTAGGAAGCACTTATTGACCTTAGGGCCGTTTTCATACTAAACTATAATTTCACTTTAACTCTTTAAATTCAAATAAAGTTTTGTTCGTTTTCATAATATAACTTTACCACTTTTGCGAGTACCTATATCTTTACTTTACTCTGCATATTAGTGTTTCAAACATACGAACTTTCCTTGATTTTTAAAATATTCTATAACCTTTCCTCAAACTTTTCTCACTCCTTCCCTGTCTTCTCGCGTCATTAGGCCTGTAAATCATCGATGATTATTGGAAAGAATCCGCAGATGACAAATGATTCGAGTTTGTATCTCGACATGAGGGTCGATGGAACACGATAGGGTACAGAATATGTTACATTGAACAGGCATATTCCGAGGCTAAAAATTCAGAATTGATGTATGGGTGAAGTCTATATAATGTCCCAACCAGGGTATCCATTTGTCAGGGCGGGATATTTAAATGAAAATCCTTACGAAAAGATATTAATATTACAAGGGATTTACAAGAATTTCAGACGCGACAGCGGAAAAAAGGATAGTGGTAAGTTGATGACAAGGTTGGAATTTGAATCTACCTAAATACTTAATACCATAATGCTACATTATAAATAATATAAATAAAGCCATCTTCGCCTCTAGAAAGAAAAAATCTGATGTGGCCAGCACATTAACTTCCGTCAGTTCTATGTATGTTGTACAAATGGCATACAGAAAGTTCCTTGTAAAAGATTATATTTCTTGTACATTACCTTAAGGCAGTCCATACAGAAAGTTTCTAGCAAAAGATCCTATATTTTCAGTAAAATTATAACACATACATGTCAATTGCACTTGACACTGACACCTTTCAATTAGAATTTTCTTAATATAGCAGCTGTTTCCAGAGTTATAGCATAGCTGGCTAAATTATGAAATGATTTTTAATTTCTTTATAATTTTTCGCACTCCCGAGACTAAAGAGTGATTCTAATCACTCATTTCAGGGACTAAAGTTCAAATTTAGTCCCAGAGGGATTAAATATGAAAAAAATCCCTGGGGGACTAAAGTAAAAATAAACAAGATGTTTCCATAACATCATATAGTATCTGCACTACATTTTGAGCAGGCGTTGAGTTTAAATTTGAACAAAATTTATGACATTTGTATTGTCAAATTGTAAGATTAATTTCTTTTACACTAATATGGTTCCATTTGATACGGGAGTGCGAAAAATAGCATATATACCACAGGACTAAAGTGCATTCAATCCCTCAGGTGATTATTTCCCTCACCTTCGGCTCGGGTCCCTGAGTATATAATATACTATTTTTACTCATTATCCATTTAATATGAAGTATAAAATGCACTCAAATCGTATAGTGAATAAAATATTCTTTAATATTTATAATAACATTAAATGTGAACGAATTATATTTAACTACATTTTTTCAAGAAAAACTGTTAAAATCTTCAAATGAGGGTACTTCCGGTTGACCAATTATAACCAAAATATAATCAGCTCTTCATATGGATATAACGAAGAAGAATACGAAAGAATTATAATTTTTGGAATTGTAGTATTAGAGTTATCGCAGACGAAATGTTTGTCACACACAGAGACACAACTACATACACAGAGAAGAATAGAATTGTACGAAATATTTAAGCATGAAATTTTTGCATAAACCCATTTAAATATTCGACTAGGAAAGCATAGAAATACATTACTAGGTCTAGCTGGAAATAGATGGCCGACTAGGGTAACTGAATACCGAAACAGGGGTGCGTTTAAAATATTTAAAACATTTTTCGCTTATGTTGATTATAACAAAATATTTTGATCTTTAAACTATTTAGTTAGGCAAATTTATGAAATAGGATTATTTTTAATTTCCTCTAACAGTAATTCCCACTCGAGGGTTGCTTACACCTGAGACGAACGAACTATAATTTGCGGTATTAAATATTTTAAATACATCCCTGAATCCTGTTGCTAAGGTCATATTAAATGCCTCCTGGTATGGAGTACAATTCTAATCTTCAGTAACGGAATACATAAGGGTCAGTTTCCTTTCAAATTAAATATAGGGAAATGTTTTCTAAAGAAACCACATCTATTAAATAATTTAAACACAACTTTCATTCGCTAGTCATACTATACCACTTCCGGTTTATCAATTTTAGCAAAAATAAAATATGTCGTTCTCATTAATGAAAATCTTAAATACGAAATTTGAAAAGTTTTGGATATCATAATATATTTTTCACGAAAATTTTCAGAGCTTCAAGTAAAGTATCATTTCCAATTTGATATAAAAGTTTTAAATACTAAAATTGAAAAGGTTTGGATTATTTTTAATATAGTTTTTCATCAAAAACTGTCGTGTGCTTCAAGTAAAGTATATCTTCCGGTTGTCCAATATTACAAAAAATATATTAACTGTTTATATGAATGCAGAAAGCTTAAATATGGAAAATGAAAATTTTTGGAAGTTTGATATGAGTTATCGTCGAAGAAAAAATCGTCTCACACACACATACCTCATTGTAAAAATAGTATAAACGTGTTGTGGGCCCCCTAATTCCTGTTTAATCCCTCAAAACTTACTATCGAATTTTTGGACCGAAAACATTACCTCCCTTACACTATGGTATGACGGAAGGTAAAAATGGGTGCATGATATGCCCGAAAAATTAAGTAAAATATTACAACTTTAGACATTTGATTTCCTTCTAAACATAAAATCCTCTTCGGCTAAGATCTTTAATGAGAATAATTGTGTAAGCGGGAGTGAAGTAAAGAGCAAAGAGAAACGGCATCTCCGTCACCATAGCAACAGTGTCGAGCAGTAAATTGGTTCGAATTACAGTCGATTTAAACAGGATTTGTGTCTTTAGAACCTTTTTTAATTTAACTAACGTTGGAAGCACTGCAGCTACTTGCTACTTTAGAATGAAAAAATCGCCTTTCAGATGTTTTAGATTACTTTGATGTTCAATTTTCACTGAATCTATTACTCGAATTAACGGAGATTGGACAATTGATGACTGACAAAAGAAAGAGGAGTAGAAGCGGAATATATCACACTTCATTTGAAATTAGCTCAAACTAAATTAGCCAATATTTCAGGCTTTAAAAGTATTTCAATTAAAAATTCTTGATCAACATCACAGCGTCTTTTGTTGATTGGCCAATTTGCAGATTTTGATAATGACGATATACGTATTTGCATCGTTGAGAACAGCTTTAAATAATTAAAATTATGTACGTATATTATTTCTATATTTAATCTTGGCAAGTCGTAGGTTTAAATTAGCGTAGGTTGATTCTACCTTTCCATTACTTATTTGATATTAACAATTAACTATTTCCGGTTAATTGTACTTCGTTTAGAGTAGGCGTTGATCCATTTAAAATAAAATTAAAAAGTAATAAAGAACATATACTATGGTAATATTTATATTATACAGAGTGAGTCTGGGAAAACGCCCCCCCCCCCCCATTTACCTTTTTTAGCTCTCGCTAAGAGAGGTATTGTATTCATGCTAAAAATCGCATATCCAGATTTTAATAAATAAGCACATTTTAAAGTCCCTAGAATCCGATTATAACATTTTTACGATGATGTCCGTATGTATGTGTGGATGTGTGTGTGTGTGTGGATGTTGGATTCACTATATCTCAAATACTATAAGACTTAAGTAAGACATTTTTAACTACGGATTCCTCAATCTAACAATAATGGGAAGAGTCGAGTCAGTTTTGGTAACAATTGGACAACCGGAAGTAGTAGTTACAAGAAAAAAATCATCTAAATATTATTTATCGAAAATTTATGTAAATACTTATATTAAAGAACGTTAAATTCTTTATTCGATAAATATAAATTCATTATTATATCTTCTATAGAGTTAGAGATAAAGAAAGGCATATAAAATAATTGGATGTAAAAAATCTCAGATCAAACTACTACAAGGCAAGAAATTCAAATGTTTGTAATTGACACATAAATGTCACTGTCAAAAATCTTTGTATGCCTCTGTCATAAATATTTGTACATTATTATGAAGATTATGAAAATAAAAAAAGTCAACAACGCAAAAGAATATACGTAAAAAAGAATATAAAAGGAATTTGCGAAAAAATGACGAATATAAAGAAAAAGAAAAGGAAAGTAGAAAAACAAAATTTCAGGATATTGAATATAAAGAAAATATATGTATTGTACATAATTTATTTTAAAACATCCCATAGATTTTGCAAATATATGTGAGAATTATTTTGTAGTGAGACATGAATATATGTATTTGTATTTAAAAATGTCAGATTTTTATTATAAGTAAAAGAAAAAAATGGCGCATAAAAAAGTTTTATTATTTTATAATCATTTTTTTTCTTTTCGACGATGTATTATTTTTTATTAATGTATTTGAAAAATTTCGAGAAAAATGAGATAATTCGTTCTTCGTAAACATTTCAAAATGTTTTTTTTTTGTTTTTTTCACATAGCCACCTATAATATTCGTTTAAAAAGTATTTCTAATATTTCTAAATTATCTCATTTTTCTCGAAATTTTTCAAATACATTAATAAAAAATAATACATTGCTGAAAAGAGAAAAAAATGGAGGTTTCTATTTTATTAAAATAATTATAGGTTGCCATTTAAAAAATAAAAGTTGATAGTCGTATCTTGTAAACCTGACTTTATAAAAAATATCTACATCTACCATCAAATAGTAAACGTAAAATAATAAAACTTTTATAAGAGCCATTTTTTTCTATTACTTATAACAAAAAAGTTAAAGGGGGGGGGTCTTCCCAGACTCACCTTGTATAATATAAATATTACCATAGTATATTTTCTTTATTACTTATAACAAAAAAATTAAAGCGGGGGGGGGGCCTCTTCCCAGACTCACCATGTATATATTACTATAAATTTTATGTTGAGAAAGACGCCAAGTGTACAAAATTAAATAGCAAAAACAATTAAGAATTTAATTGTTAATTTCTACAGAATACCATATTTATTAATTTACAGGAAATATAAAATGACCATAATCATGTTTTACTATTATTGAACATCTGTAAAATGAAAAGGTACGGGTACTACCTATATTAGAAAAATATAAACATAGTTAAGTTTTTAGTTACTGCCCGTATGGTATTTTATAATTGAAAAACAGTTGTTTGTACATTATCAATTTAAAAACGAATAATAATTCTAATTAATATTTATAGATAATTGTATATTAAAGAACGAGTTTTATAAGAGTTGTTTTTTTTTTCGCACGCATCAAAATTTAGAAAATGATCCTGACGAGATTTGCGATAAATGAAATGAGTCCTTTATACTATTTTTATATTTTGCGTTTTTTTATATACTAAAATATTTTTTAAAAACTTGCTATATTAAACCGAGTTGATTTAGGGAAATTTGTATGTATAATATTGTAGTTTGTAACATTGGATTGATATTTACTCAATTATTTGAAAGTTCATGTCAATTTTGATTTATGAGCATTACAGCTCAATCGAATTAATAGAAATTAGAAAAAAATAGGGAAAGTATATGCTTAATAATGAATATTAATAAAGAAATAAAATGATATAATTGAAATACTTCGGAAATAAGGAGGTTTTTATTTTAGCAGCTCGTCACTCATATGAAATCCATATATATATTATTTTGATTGGCGACTCAAAGACCACCTATAAATATATAA
The DNA here is from genome assembly GCA_963082715.1 of Harpalus rubripes. Lineage (NCBI taxonomy): Eukaryota > Metazoa > Arthropoda > Insecta > Coleoptera > Carabidae > Harpalus > Harpalus rubripes. Next base: position 5,738,877 of record OY720462.1, read on the forward strand.
CGAATACCGAGTTAGGGGCGGAGCCTACTACCAATGGAAGTAGAGAAAATCAAATAGCGGAGGCGTGATTATCAATCCAGTAGTGCAATTCTCAAACAGTTTTTATTTGAATATAAATATTTTGCATTAAACTTAATAATTTAAATACATTTCCAATTATAAATCATGTCGACTTGTACAGTATAATAATATTCATTTATTTTTTATAAATATAATTTAGAAATAGCATATATTTCAAGAACATTTAGGTCCACGAAGAAAATAGTTTGATATAAAAACTTATATACGTGACGTCACATCTATATTTTCAAATTTCGGAAGACTATAACTCGCTTATTAATAGGAATTTTTCACCGGATTTTCACCGACAGTCTTAGTTTTATTTAAACGTTCAGATGAAATTATAAAAAATGGAGGAATCCCCTATTAAATGTTGTCTATTAACAAACCTTCTAGAACAAAAATTGCGTATCGAAATGAAGACTCTAGCGATACGCAATTGGGTTTCGTATTGACGTCATTATGCACGCAAAATATAAAATATCTGTTTACGACACTATACCGGTAGAAAAGCATTCATGAAATATCTTCTAGTTTTTAAGAAATGAAATAAACTATATATTTATAAAGGTTTAATATGTATTATTAAATGCTAAAAGTTATATAATCATCGATAATGATATTTTTAGGGGGAAAGTGTTTTAGAAAATAATCGAATATTAAATATCAATTTATATCCATAAAGTATGCCGACCTACCTATTATTAATATGTCTCGCCATTAGTAAAGTTAATAAATATAAATGAATCTCAAATGCATTGATCATTGATGTATGTAGATGTAGGTGATACAGAAATGTTCAATTACTATCGATAAATTAGCAATTGACCGGTTAATCGACATACAGATCATGAGAAAAATATTACTCTCTATATTCCATGATATATACGAGCCCAAACCCAAAATATTTCGGCCGGTTTGCAAATGGTGAGAAATTTCTACAAATTTCTTTCGACTAGTTTCAAATATAGATATTAAACTTACAAAAACTGAATATTTTATTCGAGCATTCCACCATTTAATACTGGGTTACATCGCCTTCATTAGTAATACGAGCTTTAAATCTATTAGACATTGTATCCCAAAGCCCTGTAAATTTTTCTGTGAGTATTGTCCCATATGCCTTGCAAGGTAGGTTGTACTCTACGCACTAGATTTTTTTACATTGTGTCAAAAGTAATGGTAGCAGCTATGTCTGGACTAGAAGATGACCCTTAAAATGCCGACTGAACTATTACCACCCGTCATTTGCCCACATTTTTTTTTAGGTTTGGCTATATTTAATGTAGCCGAAGAAATAAAAATGGGGAGTCCCATTTAAAAATCTTGAGTATATTTCTACAAAATAAAAAAATCTGGTGTGGCCAACACAATACCTCTCGCCGTGTACCGCCCGAGCCACAAAAAAGATTAAGCTAATCCTCATTTTTGGATTAGTGAATTTTACTCTAATTTTAGCAATTTATTTCTTAAAATATAGTCTAATCTAATACAAGTAACTACCTTTTTTGATAATAAAATGAAGTGAATTTTAAATACCGGGATAAAATAGAATTCACTAATCCAAAAATAAGAATTAGCTTAAACTCTTTTGCGAACCGTTAATTTTTATTAACTAAATACATACCTACATATTTACATATGCTGGAAACTGTATTGATTTGCTTTCCTATTGTTCTACTTACTTTTTTCTTTTAAAAACATTACTATTATTAATTTGAAATAATTAGTTCTTTGACAGTGACACTTATTTCAGTTACATACATTTGAATATCTGCGCAACCAAGGAGTTTTGTTTGTTTAAAGCGTAGGCTCCGGGATTTAAATAATAGATATTTTATAAATTTATCCATAAAATATATAGAAAAAGTATTAATGCAAATCTATAGAAAATTTTATCTACGACAGTGCGCTAATACGTAATTGGTACACTAACTTGAATGTCATTATGAGTTTCATAATGGCACTGAGTGTCATTATGAATTATTTATTTGGTTTGCGTTGTTTTGAAAGGTATTCATAACGTAGGCTACGAATGAACATTTCAATGTTTCTCATTATGTCAAAATTTAAATGAAAAATGTATTTTAAGATCAATTTAAATTGTCGTAGATAAAATATTGAAGAATACACGTTTGATATAGCCTAATAATGAAACTTGCGTGATTAAAACACTCGGCTCACCGCCTCGTGATTTAACATCACACGCGTTTCATTATGAACGCTATATCAAACTTGTATCCTTAATATCTATAATAATCTTTAATTTTTATAATAACATTAATGTCGAAAAAATAACATTTAAAGGTATTTTTCAAGGAAAAACTATTTTGAGCTTCTAGTAAAATGTCATTTCCGCTTATCCGATTTACACCAAAATCTAATGGGCTCTTTCCTTTACAGAAAAAGTTCGTAATACAAAGTTTCAAAATTTTCTGAATGATAGTATTTGAGTTAGAGCGGAGGATACACACACACATACACACAGACATCATGTTATAATTGGATTCTAGGGACCTTAAAACGTGGCCATTTACCAAAATCTCGATATGGGATTTTTAGCACGATCCCTATACCTCCCTTACCAAGGGTACCAGGAGGTAATAATAAAAGAAGAACAAGTGTCTTCAATAACTTTATCACATAAAAAATAGCATAAATAAAATAAAATACAAATATCATCACGGCATATTATCCATTGCTGGGTGGTCAATCAATTTCATTTCGTGTCGGTCGACAATGTCTTTTTCAATTTCTTCAATTGCAAAGGATCTAGTTTCCTTATTGTAAATTTTTAGCAAATGAACAAAATTAATAATATAATAGTATTAATAAAAGAAGATGCAGTAATCGTTAATGCTACGTGCAGAACACGTTTTCTTAAATAACTTTGAACAGAAAAATGGCATCATTTTGCATTTAAATTCTTCAATTACTACAAATAAAGACTATCCAACCTAACCTAAGATCTTCTTCAACTTACCATGTTTAGCCAGCAAGACCATATTCCTATACTACTTATATTTCCTCTCGGCACTCACACCACACTACAACCTTCTTACACTACGACCACAACACAACTGCATCGAAAGACGTCGACCTAGAGGACGAAGAAAGAAGCACAACGCGGGTGAGAGAACCTGTTTGCGTCCCTTTCCCCCCGCAAGGCCGTAACACTGAAGAAAGAAGAGAGGAGACTGAAGATTTCGGATGCAATGGTATAATAGAGTTACGAAAGGTAGCCAGGTAAAGAGAATTGGGATTATGGTGAGATATTTGATATTGGTGTGGATGATTGGGTATATGTGCAAATGAAGGTATGAACTATAAAGGAATAAATACTGATTGGTGACAGCCGAAGATTTTTTAGAAAAACTTTCAAAAATTAAAATAGTTTTACATTTCCCCAAAATCCGGTCATTAAAGTATTACCTGCATACCTTTTTCTCCGAACAAATTAACTTTAAAATAAATTGCCAAACACGTTTATATTCTTCTACCTGTTTACTACCAAATTTCCTAATCCAAAATCAGCAATTTACTACTACATCTCAAAAGGGTAATCTTGAAATTATATTCTCAAGATGTTAAATTTTAGTTCTTCGTCTACATGTGTTGTAGATTGAAACAGGTTAGCTTGGGATGAAGTCTGAAGGTGATTTATGTCCAAGCTAACAGATTTCGAGGGACGGTTAATGGTTTGGTGTTACTACCCGCTGTGCAGAAACTGAGGTAAACACCTTAGAAAAATGGGAAAATTGCAGGGACAAAAGATGTGTTTACCATTTGTGGGTACAAAATGGTTTCAAAGAAAATGTCAACCGATTAGAAATTATCACAGCAGAGATGATAGGCAGTGAAGTAAGGGTTTGTGAACACCACATCATTAGTTCATTGTTATTTCAGCAAACGTGGCCTCCTGTGATTTATTCCTCTTCCCGAAGATGAAGAGGATATTGAAACAAAAGGCCAGTTTTTTTATTCATCAAAAAATTTGAATATTTTAAAATGACGTCATTGATGAATGTCTATGGAACTGATGAGATAGGATTAAAGAAACGGTTATGGTAAAAAGCTGCTTAATTTAAAGAGTGTTGCAAACTTTTATGTGTTCCGTAAATTGTTAAATTCTTCACATTTTTCCTCTAGTGGCAAGGAGAGTGAAAATTCAACCAGCTTTATATAAAATTATTTGTATTAATCCACATATCAACAAAGTACATTCTACAAGAATATTACATACAAATACAGTGCCGGATTAAGGAAATATGGTGCCCTAGGCAAAGAGTTTACGTCGGGCCCCTACCCTCCTCCCCCATTTTTTACTTAATAAATTTAAAAACGAAAATAAATAGGTACAATACTGAAATTTTGGTTATTTTATGATATAATGCACATATAAAATTTAAACTATAAAAGATAATCGAAAAATGAAATAGAACCTGTACATAACATTGCAACACAAGTTAGAAAATTATAAATCTAAAATAAACTACATAAAAATAATATTGCAATATAAATAATAGTAAAAATTACAATTATTTTTTTTTGTACTTTTAACTCAGTGAATTTAGTAATCAAATCTTCATAATTTAAAAAACTCGTTTAAAGCATCATTTCAATATACAACATAGATAAACTATTTAATTTTTGTTGTCCTAAAGTACTTCCCAAATAATTTTTTACTCTTTTGAGACCTGAAAATAGGTACGTTCTATCGGTGTCAGAAATATTCCTACTAGAATAAGAATATTCTTAAAGCAATAGAACGCTCAGTAGCAAATAACTGTCAAATAAAAAATAAATACGATAGAACAGTGGCAGTGGTTATGTGTTATTGTTAGTTAACAACTAAAGATATTTTTGTATGTTTATTTTGGATCTTCAAAATGTTGTTATGCAAATATTACAGAGATTATAATTATAAAAAATATATGTAATAATAAAATCGTAAATGAGGTATTTTTGTTGAGCACAGTCTAATCTGATCATTCACATATGTAACAGAAAGGCACACGCGTCAGTCGAGTAGTCAGTAAAATTATGAATTTATCTTCAGCCTATATATCTTCCTACCAGCACTTCCAGATCTGAAGTTGCAATGATTCGTAGGAATATTCAGATTTTTTTGACGCAAAAGAACGACCATTGAGATTCTACTAGAAGAAGTAGGAAGATTTCTGACACCGATAGAACATACCTAATGTCCTCTTTCCACCTGCATTACTTATTGGCAAAGTTAGATATACTCTTAAAATAATATCCAAATTTGGGATTGATGCTATTATATTATTTTGTTTTTGTTGAATAAATGAATGCATTAATTCTGGTGTTGATAATTTGCAACGATATTGCTCGCATAGTCGCACCACCAGATACCAGAAGGCAGACAAATGTATAGATGATAATTCCCTACTTTTAATTCAGTTCTATGAATCTACATAAATATTATTTTCAGTTAGCTTTAGCTACAATGTATTACATTTTGGTTACAAAATAAAATTCATAATAATTGTTAATGATGCATTTCTGATTTACAAGCATTAGTCATTTCCGGGCCCTATTTATTAAGGGCCCTAGGCAATTGCCTAGTTTGCCTAGTGGTTAGTCGGGCCTGTACAAATAAATTATAAGTAAATCTTTACAAGAAATATATTGCCATTTCGAACAAAGGTAGTATTTCTATGTATATTCTCCAATTTACAATAAGTACATGGCTACTTCTTGGAAATAACCATTGCATGTGAAGAAGGCGATTTTACAACAAGTACTGCGTACACCGGAAGTCACACACGACTGTCACGCTACTACCTACGTAGCGGTGGAACTTAAAAGCTGTGAAGAGTTATGTGCATGCGTGCTCCAGAATAACCTGTTGCCAGGCTATACTTTTTCTTTTATTGTATCAGCCTTGCTTATTATATACATCATTATTGTACGACGAAATATTAAAATTAAAGCTGTTCAATTCAAAAGAATAAATACCAAGTACATAAATAAGATTTTTACTTCAATTTTTTTAAAATGATATAAATTTAATAAAATTAAAAAATATGGTGTGGTCAACACAATACCTCCCGCCATTTACAGCCCGAGTCATAAAAAAGATTAAGTTAATCCTTATTTTTGGATTACTCTAATTTTGACAGTTTATTTCTTAAAATATAGTCTAATCTAATCCATGTAACTAACTTTTTTTAAACCCCTCAACAGGATTAAATCCCAATTACAGAGTGGGTTCACATTCACACACATCCATGCGTTAATGGGAATCGAACTCAGAGCCCTGAGGGCACTCATGGCATGAGGCGTTGCTCACAAAAAAGGTTAAGTTAATCCTTATTTTTAGATTACTCTAACTTTACAGATTATTTCTTAAAATATAGTCTAATCTAATCCAAGTAACTACTTTGTTTTAAACCCCTCAACAGGATTAAATCCCAATTACAGAGTGGGTTCACATTCACACACATCCATGCCTTATTGGAATTCGAACCCAGAGCCCTGAGGACACTCATGGCATGAGGCGTTGCTCACAAAAAAGGTTAAGTTAATCCTTATTTTTAGATTACTCTAACTTTACAGTTTATTTCTTAAAATATAGTCTAATCTAATCCAAGTAACTACCTTTTTTTAAACCCCTCAACAGGATTAAATCCCAATTACAGAGTGGGATCACATTCACACACATCCATGGCTTAATGGGATTCGAACCCAGAGCCCCGAGGGCACTCATGACATGAGGTGTTGCCCTAACCATTAAACCACCGGAGCTATAATAAATTGAAAAAAAAATTAAATACCGGGATAGAATAAAATTCACTAATCCAAAAATGAGGATTAGCATAAACATTTTTGTGAATCGTTAATTCTTATTAATCTAAATACATACCTACATATTTACTTATGCAGGAAACTGTATTGGATTCCTTTTCTATTGTTCAATTTACTTTTTTTCTTTTTAAAATGTTACTAATGTTATTTTAAAATGATTAGTTCTTTGATAGTAACATTTATATGTCAGTTACATACATTTGAATAACTGCGTTTTGTTTGTTTAAACCCTTACCAAGGGTAGCGGGAGGTAAAAATGAAACAAGGTTTATTTATCATATATAACTGTACCCCATTTTATTTATTATCGTATAGCTCTTGTTTTATTTTAAGGCCTACTTGAGTTTATTTTAAACCAATTCTAGATAATACGTTAGGCGGTAGCTTCTATCGATGCGTCATAAAATAGAACAGAATACAGAATACAGACCTAATGATTTCCGGTTAAATTAACTAGATAGTCAGGAATAGGCTTTAATTAACATTTTATTATAAAATGAAGAGGACAAGACAGGATGTTAACATCACTTAACTATGTTCCAATAAATAATCGAACAAATAGACTTTTAATTAAATACAAGTACAATACTTGTTTCTCAATAATAAATTATATCAACATGTTTAATTATTTAAAGATGTCTGATCAAGGTCATCTGTATCTTGAACGATTTAATAAGTTGGTATACAATTATCTTTCACATATTTGCACTGACAAGAAGGGCGCGCGAAAAGGATGGACACAACGAGCTTGTGTTTCAAAAATTCATATTGTTTCAACTAAATTCTGATATGCCATTTTAAAACCATACTCGCTGTTGACAATACTATTGTTGTAATGTACATATATACAGGGTGTTGTCTACAACACCGGAACATAGGACTTTACCACGTAAAATCATACTTTCGTATTTTCCTGTTTCCTCCAAGAGTCCTGGGTTCGTATCTCGGATAAAGCATGGCTATTGTGTGTCAAGGATGTTATAATAAAACAGTGGATAGCTGGCATACGTTTAACAAGTGAGGCAAGTGGTGGGGGTACGGCGCCATTTGCAGAAAAGGCAAAAGTCAAATGTTCGTTGGTCTATTATTGCATTATATGGTAGTTTTCTTGAATAAAGTGGTGTTTGTGTTGTGTTCTTAGTGAATAAATACTTTAAGTGAGATATGTATTTCTATAATAAAAGGCAATGCCGTCTTCTTGTAGTGCTTTTGGGTGTACAAATAAACATAGCAAGGATAACCCTCGACAATTTTTCAAGTAAGTATTATTATTCATATATAATATGTATACATATTTATTCATACTATTGTTTTAAATATTTTACAGATTTCCTTTAAATAATAGTGGTATATTACGATTGTGGATAGATGTCATAAAAAGAAAAGATTTCACACCTACAAAAGCATCAAAAATTTGCAGTGATCTTTTTCTTGAAATTGATTATTTGAAAAAGCTTGGAACATATATAAGAAGATTAAAACCAGACTCAGTATCTTCTGTATTTCCAAATTTTCCACCACATATGCAAAAGGCATTTACTTAATACGCAAATATTACTTTTAAATTCATAGTCCTATTTTATTGTGAATTTGTTATATATTTAATAAATGTATATTATATTATTAAAATAATAACGATAATTTTTAAAATATACGCAATAAATATTAAAAAAATATGTTAATTCATCCCATTTATAATTTGTTTCCATGTGTAATTTTAAACTTGGCGCGTAATTTGCCTTTTCTGCAAATGGCTGCCTTCCAGTTGCTTGCCTCACAGGTGACTACGTGCAAAACATACAAGTTAGCAATCCAGTGTATATATTAATATCCTTCTTGAGCGTATCTTAATAAAATGCATCGATTTAAAAAGTTTCAAAGGAAACTGTCACCGCTGATATAGAAATGTTCAAAAAAGCGTGTAATAATAAATAAAAATCTTTAAAAAAAAGAACGTGCAAAATTTGTCTTGCAAAGAAACTTGTCTCATTTATGAGTTTGCTTTTAGTGTTTATATTTGAAATTGTGTAAATCTTGAAATCTCTTCTCTTTCCAAGAAATAGAAATAGTTTTCCGTTGTTGCGGGTTGAAGAAAGTCTTGTTTAGTTTTTTCTGTATGCAATGTGTAATAATGTCGCATATAATTTTGTAAATTGGCAAGGAGAAAGCTTAAACCGCATGAGTTATTGTCGTACTCTACTCTTATGGTCGGCTCATAAATTTCTTCTCATATGAGCACGCTGATATTACCCAAAAGGATAAGGAGATGGAACGACATGAAGATGATATTTTTACTACCCAACACATATCAACAAATAATGTAAATATTTCAGCACGTCGTCTATTCATTATTTTAGATGTAGAAATTTTTATATGAGGGTGAATCAAAAGATATACAAGCCCAAATTTATATTATTATATAATAATACTTACTTTAAATATAGACTTAGAAATTTAATAAATGACTGGTGATCAGGTGATCATAGTTCGACCAGCATTTTAAAGGTCATCTTTTAGTCCAGATTTAAGGTACATTCACAAATGAAAATTAGGTTTATGGTTTTTGTTTAGGTTTAAGTAAGACATTCATAAATGTAAGTTTAAATTACCTGAAAATTAGTTTTGATATACAGACATCTGTGTATTGTAAATGCTTCAAAAACAAGATTAAAATATCGGTAGAGCAGTACTCAACAAAACACCTGTGCGCCGTGAAACTGTCATTCGCTTGGTATTATTGGTTATATATCAGCAATTAAGTTATGACAGTCTCCATGTTCTTCTCACATTTGTTTAAAAAGCCGAATCCACCATGTGGATACTAAATAAAGATGGGTGTATATATTTATATCATTTCAGACTCGATCTCATTGGTGAAGTTTGTGACGTCAAACTAAATCATAAACCTAAAGTTTGGACCTTGCAATAGCCGTATTCCTTCGGGTTGTGATTATGATTTTGTGAATCCTGATTAATTTAATCGTGATCCTTTTGAAACAGGATTTAAAAATTATAGCAAGAAAACAACACAATCTTGTGTCAAATGTCAATGTCATATGCAGACTAATGCAAACTATCCCGCTTTATTTTATAAATAATCAACTGTCTAGTGTTATATTCAGAATTAAAAATGGGTTATATTGAAGTAAAAAATAATGTTCTTGGTAAGGAATATGAAGTATGTTTATTTCAAACAAATCTTTATGTGGTTCATTACACGCTTTTGTAGAAAAATTCGTAAAGTTCTACCCTCGAAATAGTATATTTTCAATTTGTTCTGAACTGAATCCATGTGAATCACTCAAAAAGGTTGATTCTGAAGGGAAGGGGGAAGGCTGTCTAGTGATCACAAAATGAGAAAGTGGGGATAACGAATAGGAAACGTGAAAACATTATTCTTCTTAATCATGATCAGTTTTATCATTTAGATTGCGAATCACAACCCGAAGGAACACGGCTAATGTTTAGCTTTATAATTTGGATTTGGATTTAGAGACCCTAAATTCTGAAGTGTGAATGAAGTCATAACGTAATATGCGGCCAAAGTCTTGAAATCTAAAGTATAAACCATAAATCTAAACCTAATTTTCATTCATTTGTGAATGCACCTTCAGATTCTACCGAGACCCCTTACTTTCAGCATAATGAAAAACAACTTTGTTAATCCATTGCGTACAATAAAATTCAAAATCTGTAAGGCTACCAACTCACGAACGTTAAAGTTATTCGACAGATAGTAATTTGTTTCTGTCAAATGTGTGAAAAGACGTAATGGAATTATTCGTTGGATAAATACATAGAATAAATTTATTTAACGAATACTTATTCGAAACTTTATTCGGAAGTGAAAATACCGGGACTTATGAGCTATTCTGTATATGGCTCAATGTTGATTCTTTCGGAACATCCTTCACAAACAATATTTCAGTCTTCAAAGTTCAAGTTCAAAGATCATTCATAAGTCTATGGCACTAGAAGACACCATTATCTTGTCACAGATAATAAAACCATATGTTTTGAGTCAAAGATGCGAAGATACTTAAAGTAGCTAGCTCATAACTTCAAATAATTGTTGGGTACTAAATCTAAATTTAGTTCGAGACGAAATACAAGTGTCAAAAAAGCATTTAACTTAAGTGAAATATTTTTAAACATATGTGGAAGGCATTATGTTTGTCACTATTCTACTCCTTTTTCTAGTAATAGATTTTAGTCTTTATTACTCACAATGTGATGTATATTTTACTAAGTCTATTTTTCAACACCAACTTCAAAACCAAGAGTTTTTCGAATTTTGAAATAGAAACATTGAAATATAATACCAATGATTGAAAATAATTTATGAACAAAACCGTAGACAAATTATAGTTTGTGGCAAACCGATGCTAAATAAAATAAGAAACAGTACATCATAAGACTTTAATTTATTAAATCATACTTTCGTAGTTTTCTGCTTCCCTAATTATTTCAGTTAAATAAGCTTCAAATAAAACTTACAGTCGTATTCACAGTAATTCTGACGTGGTTTAAACCAGGTCTATCTTAGGTCTAAGGTTTTCCTTATTCATAGTAACGATTGAGTTAGACCTAGTTTAAACCTAGTCCATAATTTAGACCAAGCGTACCCCTAGTTTAAACTAGGTCTAAGTCCTGTCATTGTAACGAATATATAGTGTGCATTAAAAAAATTGTATTCGTAAGACAAAGAAATTTTATTAATTGTCAAATCGATAATTCTGATATTAAATAAATCAAATTGAGGATACTCAAGATATTTGTGCAACATAAATGATGTAGAAGATGAATAAAATATCAGATGTCAATGTTGAAGGTACTTTTATCATATCTGCAAATTTGATATAAATGAAATTTGTATTTAATTTTACAAAATATAAATAGAGACAGTGATTCAGATGAAGATAATACTGAATTAAATAATGCAGATATTGGTAATGATAATGACTTATTTGTACCGTGCGTGCGTTTACCAGGCGTCACCTCACGGGCACTCATTGCTAGCGTGGAGAGTGCACCACAGGGGTCATAAAATATTAATTTGACAAGTGAAACTTCATACATTTGTTAATTTATACCTTGTTTCATTTAATCCATTCAGTATTGTAGAGAATACGGCATAGTTTTGAACTCTATGATTGGCTGATATTGGAGACAAGAATCAAGTTTACCCAATGTAATATCATTTACTAAAAACTGGCGCTGATGTGAGCACCATTTGCTGAATGGCTTAAATGGAACATAGTCACATTTGTTTCATTTCCATGGCTATCGCTACTTATTGGGAGAAAAAGAAGACTAAACTCTTTGGGGTAAGGCAGATAAGTTGGTAGGAACATCTTCAAAAGATGAACGACAAGAAACTTCCAAAGGAAGATACGATGAGGAAGGCCAACTAAGAGAAGATTTGGATGATATAATAAAGAACACTTTAATGAAGAAAAGAGCTACGGAGCAACAAGCAAAAATTTATGGACAAAATAGTTGTTATAGGAACAAATATTATTACATAAAGACTTTGTAAAGTTTATATACCGGTTATGTTATATCCACTAACCTATATACCCATATTTGGATTAAGATGGTATCGTAAATGTTGTCATATATACTATATACTTAATGCATTTTCGTTATATTTTGAACATATAAACATACATAACAAACATCTAGCCTAAAAGTATCAAATATCTTTTTAAAACATATCAAATAACATAACCAAAATCATCCAAAGATTTCGTTTGTCAAAACTCACCATAGCAACCAGCAAAATCAGCACACTTTTCGAACAAATCCATTTTAAACTCCCCCAACCACTTTCTTCACCATTTCACCACTAAAAAACCACAATAAACCACTCCAAACTGCAAAAATGTTTACACCATGTCAACCACAAACATCTCACTGCAATAGAAAGTTAAGAATTATGTTCGTGCAAGTTCGGCAACATTCGTAATAAGATCAACCGGCAGATGTCATTTAGCGGAATTATAATTGAGTTTTCCTCCAAATTAATTAATGAAAAACACAGTCTTTTATTTATTGGAAGATGAAATAATTGATAGGTGGGCCAAGAAATAAAAAAGGATAGATTTAATGTACAGGAAATAATTCTATAGCTTCTAGCCGTAATAGTACAGAGAAATTGATTGAAAAGTAGGCTATCGACCCTTATAGATATATAGAAATACTTTTCCGTATATGGATAGATGTAGTTTCAGGTTTAGTGCGGTTTGCCGTGTGGTTTCTAGATGCATTTTTATGCACTAAGACCCCGGTTTAAATCCGATGACCTCTTGCAATGTTATACATAGAATAGGATACAGAGTATTAGTTTAAATTATCACGATTTCTATAGACATATTATAAATATGTAAACTAACCTAGCCATTTAATACCTATAGAGAACGATACATAATAATTCTAAAATAATTATCTATCAATTGATACGAAGGCTACGCTACATTTTTTGAGAATATGAGGCAGGGCCGGATTGGGAAGATTCAGCGGCCCGGGAAAATTCTAGCATAATCAGCCTCATCTCCAGGTTTTTAAAATTTATAATTATATTGCCACAAAGTAATACATTAATTTTGGTGTTGGATAATACGAATTTTTTGCCTACATAGAAATTAAAAAGATGTTGAAATATAAAAAACGCTTTACAAAATAGTATTTAAAATATAGAACATTCTGTAGTTAAGAAAATAACATTAGGTTCGTTTAAAAATTGTAGACAATATTAAATTATTAATAAATGGAGAGTGAGGAAAATTCTGAAGCAAAAAAATTATCTGATCAAACCTAATCTTGAAAACGAAGAAAATAAAGCATTGAAAGATAACACAACCAAGATTCTACCCGCAGATAATGGAAGTATTACAGTAATATAGGATACCAATTTATATGATCAGAAAATAAAAGTTTTTTTGAACCAAGGAAATTATAAGAAACTTGGAAAACATTCTACTACGTCCATAGAAAACAAAGTGTACCGTGCTCTTAAGAAATATAAAGAATTATATTCTGTTTAGAACAAGAACAAATCTCACTCTATATTTTAGCAAGCTTCCACACCTGTACGGGGGGCTTCCAAAAATCCATAAGAAAGATTTAAGCATCTCAGAAACCCGTCAAAAATTTCATAAATTCTCCTACTCACAAACTATTATAATTTCTATTACCAATCATTCAGCCACTTCAAAGAAAAAGAACATCATGTGTGAAGAATTGAAAACATTTTGCAGAAATTTTGAGCTAAATACAATTACAACCACAAAATCTTCTTGTCAGCTTTGATGTTGTAAGTTTATTTACGAGAAATTTTTAGAAATCATCAAAACAAGACTTGAAAAAGATATCAACTTAAAAGATAGAACTGACTTGCCTCTTGATGGTATTATGGAACTTTTGCAGTGCTGCCTACAGAACTCATATTTCCAAGAAAAAGATTAGATATTTTGTACAAGAAGATGGTTTACTGATGGGTTCTTCTCAGTTATAGCCAATTTACACATGGAATTTTTTGAAGAATTAGTACTAGATACAGCCAATATAAGACCTAAACTTTGGCTTAGATATGTCGATGATACTTTATATAATTAGGTTCACAATGGAGAAAAAGTCTCATGGAGTTCCTCTGTTCTTGGATGTTTTAACAGAGAAAACGAACCATGGACTAATAACATCAGTCTACCCTACCGTAAACCAACACACCAACACCAGACAATACCTTAACTATAATTCCAATCATTCAAAATCTACAAAGTAGGAAATTATCAAAATCTCATATATTCGAGCTCGGACTATATCTGCAACACCGAAAGAAATTTTGTCAAGAATTAGAAAATACTCAAAACGATCTAAATAAGAATTGTTACCCGGTCAAGTTAATTAGATGATGCTACGTACTCAAATTTTAGTTTGTAATCACCGAGCGGCGGCCTCAAAAAGCCGCGGCCTCTCGGGAAATTCCCGATTATCCCGACTGGCCAATCCGACCCTGATATGAGGCGAGCTTATAGATTTTCTGATCGACCCGAAAAAAATATTAGGTCCATTCAGGCACAATCACACGAAATCAATAAAAAAATTAGTACCTATTAATTACTAATTAATTAGCCAAAAACCAAATCTATTACTATTTACAGGGTCCAATACATCTAATTTTTGTCCAACACAGTGGCGTCGACAGACCATTTCTGAGAGGGCTTGCGCCCTCCCTGTTTAATTTTGCGCCCCCTTTCCGTGTTTTTATTTAAATAAATTATTAAAAATCAATCTGATTTTTTTACTATTTTATTATGCACTTATTTATCTGCAATAAGCAGCGAGACGATTATGTACCTACGACTTTAGCCGAAGAGGAAAGGTTACCGCTGCTCTAAAATATGAAGCGAAAATTCAAATAAATTTTTCCTGTATTAGGACTATAACCACATTAAAAAATTCAACACACGACAAGCATCCTTCCGATACTAACCTGCATTTTAAAATTAAAATTATTGAAATCTATTAATACTGGACTTTTCTCGTTTTGCCATTAAAATTAAAGTCAAATAGATTTCAATAATATTTTTTTTTAATATCGGAAGTATGCGTGTCGTGTGTTGAGTTTTTTAAAATGTTAATATGTAGTTCGAAACAATTAATTGAATTTTCGCTTCATATTTTAGTACAGGGGTAACCTTTCCTCTTAAGAAAGGTACTATAAGAAATCAAAATGATGCACCATTCAGGCTATAAAAGAGACGAAATTATTTAAGGCTATCCCATTGCAAGGACATAATGAAACAAAAAATTCAACAAATAAGGCCAATTTTATAGACTCTAGTTGTTAATCCTTTTCTCCAGAATTACAATGTACCTCAAAATGCACATTATTGTTCACTACGCCACAAAATCATGTTATAGGGGGCTGTCCTTAAATTACGTAACGCAAAATTAGGAAATTTTTGATACCCCCTCCCCCCTTTGTAACGCACCCGTAACGCAAACATGAACTCCCCCCCCCCCCATATAGTACGTAACGCAGTACTTGACCCCCCCCCATTTTTTTTACTGGATATAAAAGTATATGGCCTCCTTAATATTCAGTTAAAATTTGAAACAGAAACTATTTAAATTAATGTACATAAAGATGAAAAATAACAGAACAGAAACTATTTAAATTAATGTACATAAAGATAAAAAATAATGTACTACTCTTGCCCTACGACTTGTCACCCCAATTTTTTTACTGTGTATAAAAGTATATGGCCTCCTTAATATTCAGTTAAAATTTGAAACAGAAACTAACTAAATTAATGTACATAAAGATGAAAAAATAACAGCACAGAAATTAAAAGCATATGCATTTCCATATGCTTTTAACAAACTATTGAAAAGTTTTTCCTTATCAACACTACTTGAATTCATGTTTTAATATGAATTGCATTGCACGAATGAAAGACCACTGGTCCGAATTTGAACTGTGCCCGACATATTATGTTGACTGTTATTGAAAACAAACGACTGCCTGCATATACGAATTAGCACCACGAAATTTGAATGTTTCAAAACTATTAAAACAAGTTTAGCAATATTTTTTTATATTTTATCGTTACATAACGCACACATTAACCCTCCCCCACCCCCTCGTAACGCTGCATAACGCTACTCATGACCCCCGCCCTCCTCTTGAAGTGTTACGTAATTTAAGGACAGCCCCTAGAGAGTAGTGCAAAATGTATAATACGCAAAATAACTCCGGAAATTAATAATTGTGATAATTTTGCAATAATAGTAAATGATCCTCGGGACATCACTGCAGAAGAACAGATAAGTATTTGTGTTCGCTTCATTTCATCTGAAAATCTTCCAAAAGAAATATTTTTATGTTATAAACATGAAAAAATTTAAATGCAGAATCAGAATGCAGAATATATTTCATATTAAATGGATATAGAGTTAAAAATTATAAAGAAATTAAATATATATATTAGCCAGCTATGCTATAACTCTGGAAACAGCTGCTATATTAAGAAGATTCTGATTGAAAGGTGTCAGTGTCAAGTGCAGTTGACAGTATGTTTGTGTTATAATTTTACTGGAAATATAGGATCTTTTGTTAGAAACTTTCTGTATAGGGTATTTGTATAAAATACATACAACTGCCTTAAGGTAATGTACAATAAATAGAATCTTTTGCAAGGAACTTTCTGTATGACCTTTATACAAAATACATAGAACCGACGGAAGATAATGTGCTGGCCAGATCAGATTTTTTTTAAATACATAGGGTTGCGTAAATAGTAATAAAATATTAACTGGGGTTACAAAATCCAACATATCTAATTTTTGTCCATTAATCCCAGTTAAAACCACAGTTGCATTGAAAATAATGGGCTACTATCAGTATTGTAAATCTAGATTTCTTATTCCCTTATATCAAAGTTTCAATAAAAAAAATATTTTTATTTGATGAAGACATCTAACTTTTGTTACATAGGTATATTATTAATTGATGCCATGGACACGTTATATTTTTTGAGAAGAAGAATCAGGCTTATGATATAGCTTTTCTAGGTAATAATATTCATCAAGCGTTAGACGTGGTTCTCTTGATTTTAAACTCTTTTGTGTTGATAAGAAACCAGATTTGATTCTCATTTTGCAAACTATATCTGCATTCCTAAACATTTTCATGATTTATTACATGCATGGTTTGTAAGAGCAAGTTTTACGGAAGAAATTTTATGAAGCAAGTTTATTGATTGATGAAGAAAGAACAAAATGGCATGGCTTGTTTTGTTCTATAATTACCTACCGCATTTACACAGAACATCAGGCTATGGCAGAGAATTATAGACCAAGAGCACGCGATAAAACTATAGAATTTTATTTTATTAATTTAGAACACAAGTACTGCAATAATCCTTTCGTGTAAGATTGTATTTTAATGGTATGCGATTCTTACAATCTGTATATATCATTTTGTAAATACAATATTAAAAAATCTGGCGTGGCCAACACAATACCTCCCGCCATGTACCACCCGAGTCACAAAAAAGATTAATTTAATTCTTATTTTTGAATTAGCGAATTTTACTCTAATTGTGACAGTTTATTTCTTAAAATATAGTCCAATCCAAGTAACTACCTTTTTTTAAATCTTTCAACAGGATTAAATCCCAATTACAGAGTGGGTTCACATTCACACAAATCCATGCCTTAGTGAGATTCGAACCCAGAGCCCTGAGGGCATTCATGACATGAGGCGTTGCCCTAACCATTGAGTCACCGGGATAGAATAGAATTCACTAATCCAAAAATGAGGATTAGCTTAAACATTTCTGTGAATCGTTAATTTTGATTAATCTAAATACATACCTACATATTAATTTATGCTGGAAACTGTATTGAATTCCTTTTTTATTGTTCTATTTACTTTTTTCTTTTTAAAACGTTACTAATATTATTTTGAAATGATTAGTTCTTTGATAGTGACATTTATCTGTCAGTTACATACATTTGAATAACTGCGTTTTGTTTGTTTTGAGCTTCTAGTAAAGTGCCATTTCCGGTTATCCGATTTTCACCAAAATCTAATGGGCTATTTTCATTACAGAAAAACTTCGAAATACAAGGTTTCAAAATTTTCTCAATGATAGTATTTGAGTTAGAGTGGAGGATCCATAGATACACACAGACATCATCGTAAAAATGTTAAAATTGGATTCTATGGACCTTAAAACGTAGTCATTTATCAAAATCTCGATATGCGATTTTTAGCATGATCCCTATACCTCGGGAGTTAAAAACACAGTTTATATCTCAAATGTATGTACGAACCGTACCAACTAATCATTTTAAATTAATAATAGTAATGTTTTAAAAAGAAAATAGTAAATAGAACCATAATTATAAGAAATGTAATTTAATATAGTTTCCAGCATAAGTAAATATGTAAGTATGTATATTTAAATTAATAAAAATTAAATATCGGGAGGTATTGTGTTGGCCAAGTCTCACAACTCGTTTTCCATAATTGCACTCGTACGTTAACAGATTGCCTTATGATACTTGTTTTTTTTTTAATGTAATATATATTTTCTACCATTATCCCTGTATGTAACATCTATGTTAAGATTTAATTTTCTACTCTTAATTCCTTGCAACCTTAGTTTACCTTGCTATAAAGTGTCGCTAAGGTGGTAGCGCATTACATAAACTTTATTTTCTCAGATTATTCCCCATTTAACGTGAATATTACAGTTTATAGTGCAGCAGTTGGCTTAACATTACGCACTTTTGCTCCCCTTATGTCCTACGTTACAACATACAGGTTACCGAGCGATATACGTTTACCTGAAGTCATAAAAGACCTGCTAGATGGGAGAATGAGAAACATAATTGCATGGGAGTATAAATGGTTGGATAAATACATCAGCACGCCTTATTTACAAATATTAAATGGATATTATTATTAGTTTCTGGAATGAGAGCCTTAGCACAATATTTCTCCCGATAGGTTCGCTACTGGGCTAGTTACTTAAACCTTCTAAAGACTTTGAAAAGTCAAAGGAGCGTCACACATAACTATTAATTAAAATAAAAATAATAAATAGGGCGCAACTGATTTAAGAGAAATTAGGAAAAAATATTAAAAGTATATGCTTAATAATGAATATATAACGATATAATTGAAAAAACAATGAATTTATATTTATCGAATAAAGAATTTAACGTTCTTTAATATAGGTATTTACATAAATTTTCGATAAATAATATTTAGATGATTTTTTTTTGTAACTACTACTTCCGGTTGTCCAATTGTTTCTAAAATTTAATCAACTCTTCCCATTATTGTTAGATTGAGGAATCCGTAGTTAAAAATGTCTTAAGTCTTATAGTATTTGAGAAATCGTGGATCCAACATCCACACACACACATACATCATCGTAAAAATGTTATAATCGGATTGTAGGGACCTTAAAACGTGCTTATTCACTAAAATCTGGATATGCGATTTTTAGCATGAATTCAATAGCTCTCTTAGCGAGAGGTAAAAATATATTTTGTAATTTTTGTTTCATGTACACATTTGAATAATAAATAATATATAAAGAAGTGAAAGCAACTGCAAAATTTGAATTTAGAGCTGCATTTTTAAATTTAGAACTGCAGAAATAAGCCAGAGCTGTACCAAATTATATCCCCTACTGTCTTTCAAATAAAACCGCGATTTGAAGAATTTTCAAAACTTATGCTAAGTCAGGGTTATGTTAATTAACATTATTTTTTGTAAGATAATAGTATTTTTAATTTTAAAATTTACAGATATCCATATTCAATCATGTTTGAAAGTCAAATTAGACAAATATGCGAAGAAAATATTATTGTTTCGCATTTCGGACATTTGATTATCAGACAAGATTAAAATTGTATCAAAATCATGTACCAAATTGTAATAAGTTTCATTTTATTGGAATTTGTTGATATTATAGTGTTAAATTTATATTATTTTGTTTATAAATAGGTATGTGGTATATTCGTACATATTCATTTTCTTATTCTAATAAATAGATTATTGTTTATAATAAGAAATGTTTTTTTTATTTTTTAAATAATTTTCTACATAATGGGTCGCAAGACCAATGCAATAGATTCAAAAGATTAAGAAACGCTGCCCTAGCATGTCTACCCACTGATTTTTTAAATATTTAATTCTACACTCTTAAACATGAACACCACCAATATTTTAACAAAAATTACAGAATTTCAAAGAAAGTTTCCCATAAAGCTCTAATATTTTTAAATTCTGATCCTTTTTCTTAAAATAAATATTTTTGAAAAGTCTCTAGTTTAGCCGGAAAATTAAAATTTTGCAAATTTTAATAAAATATGAGACCCTCACTGCAATCTACAGACAAAAATCAATACTACATACCTGAAAATTTTTATAAAATATTAATAATTATTTTTATGTTCCATAACACATTCAGATAGATTAAATATATTGTAGTTTAAAGTATTTTTTGGATATTTAATTTTGTTATTGAGCAAAACCAATAAATCGATAGATTTTACATTGGATGATCAAAAATCAATACATGTTCTGGCATCTGTTTGGAATATCCTGAACTAATATGTTTATAATAAATTATTTAAACAAATCATTTTCACTTATAAAATTATTTTTTAAATATGTTTTTCAATTTTATGCTTTAAAAATGAATAACAACTAATCTAATCTAGCGTGTACCCTCTGATTTTTTAAATATTTAATTCTACACTGTTAAACATGAACACCACTATCATTTTAACAAAAAAATACAGAATTTCAAAAAAAGTTTCCCATAAAGCTCCAATATTTTCAAATTCTGAGCCTTTTTCTTAAAATAAATATTTTTGAAAAGTCTCTAGTTTAGCCAGAAAATTAAAATTTTGCAAATTTTAATAAAATATGATACCCTCACTGCAATCTACAGACAAAAATCAATACTACATACCTGGAAATTTTTATTAAATATTAATAATTATTTTTATGTTCCATAACACATTCAGACAGATTAAATATATTGTAGTTTAAAGTATTTTTTGAATATTTAATTTTTTTATTGAGCAAAACCAATAAATCGATAGATTTTGCATTGGATGATCAAAAATCAATATAGGTTCTGCCATCTGTACGGAATATCCTGCACTAACATGTTTATAATAAATTATTTAAACAAATATATTTTAACTTATAAAATTATTTTTTAAATATGTTTTTCAATTTTATGCTTTAAAAATGAATAACAACTAATCTTTTGTAAATTGTTAATAACAATATTTTTAACCTCAAATCTCAAATGACAGCTGACGGCAATTGTTAAACAATTGTACCTACAATGATTAGAACAGAAAACAAAACAAATTTAGGCAATTTTTATTTGACTTCAAGGTGGTATTTGGTAAGAAAACATTTGTTTAAACAGCAGATATGCAAATAAGTTATATTTCAGGTGCTATAAACCGGTTTTCAAAATGTTATGGATAATAAAATGAATCAGTTTGTGTTTGGAGTACCTACTAAACTTAAAAAACCGGTTTGTGGAAGTGAACTCGTTATAAAAACAATATTTTACGTATTATAATAATAGGGTAGGTATGTATATTTGTAAATAATAATCATTATATAGCATTTTTATTACTAAATATGCATTGTTTATAGAATTGTAAATCAGCTGATTACAAGATTCATCTAAATGCAAACATTACAAACGTTTGGAGTTATCCTGCGAAGAATATTGATGTTTAAGGGATAAAATATCGTAGGACTAAACTTCAGGGATTGTTTGTGTTTTGGCTACTTAATTCAGTTTTGGATTACAGCTAAGTAACAATGCAGGCCAGTACAGATATCAAATAAATGAAATAATTCAGCAATATTAAGACATTTTTCATGTTGTAGGTATTTGGGGACCGTACAAAACGACCTGCAGGTGTCTCAAAAGTACTATGCGATGCAGAAAATTTTGCAAAAGGTTGCCAAATTGTATTCGAAGACTCTACTAAGCATAACAGAAGTCAGAACTCAAAGAGATGACGCAAAAGAACAAAATATTTATTGTTAATTTAGTATTTTTGTGCTAGAATTTAGTATCATTGTAAACTGAATCAGCTGATGTATAATTGATTTACTTTTGATGAAAATTTTGTACTGAAAATTTTAACGAAGAAAAAATATAAGTATGTCAAATGAAATGTATAAGATTTTAACGATATATTATAATTATAGTTTATAAATTTGATACTTTTGTACTCAGAATTTCATGGTGAGTCTTGTGATATATAACATAACTTTTAATGAAAATTTATTGCAAAAAAATGGGAAGAAAACTGTAGGTGTCATGTCATTGTGATATAGGTATAATAATTTTTAATTTATTTAGTATTATATGTTTATTTCTGCAAACTACATTATAAGTACAATATTTACAATAAGTTATTGTTAACAATTAATGTTTATAATATTCATAAACAATTAAAAAGTTCATTTTTGTACACATGTGTAATGGATATAACCAAATATGGTATTTATTAATATAAAAATTGGATAATATGTGTAATATTTTATTTATTAACCTCCTAGAATACATATAATAACAATAATTAATATAAAAATCATAATACATTGTCAAAATTTGAAGAAATTCCAATGTTTTTATTTTGGTATTTAGGCGCCGGCGCTTCTCATATTTCACATACCACAAATAATTTGTTAATATAACACAAGACGTATTCAGGAATTTTTTTGCTAACCAGTCTCGAGTATATCTTCTCTGAAAATAAAGTTCAATCATTTATTTTGTATCTTTTATAAACTATTGTGTTATATTTGTTGATTTACATATAAACAATAGCCAAAAAACTATTGAATGTTTTCTGAAAACAATTATTTTTAACTACGGTACTGGATTTGATGCAGGTCAGATGTTTGTTGAGAATAGGTGGAGACATCATGTGTAACGGTGGTTGCAATTAGTACTAACGACAAAAAGCAACAAATTCATATTTTAAAAAAAATTATACGAAATGGTTTTTTTTAAAATATAGCTGTATCAAATAATAAAATCTGAAAAAATAGTGTTGCTTGTATATTTCCCCAATGCCCATTGTAAATATATTTGTTTATCGTTACTGTCATTTGACATTAAATATTATTATTATTATTTATATAAATTAACAAGTAATTATTTGTTATTTTTTTGAGGCTAAATGTAAATAAACTCATAAAAAATATTACTTAAAAATCATTATTTATAAATTGTTTATAAAATCATAGTTCATGTTATTGCCGAAAGATGCCTCAACTGGTATTGATTTTTGCTAATCCAATGCAAAATCAATCGATTTTTTTGGTTTTACTCAATAAAAAATTATATTGTCAAAAAATATTTTAAACTACAATATATTTAATCTGTCTGAATAGGTTATGAAACATAAAAATAATTATTAATATTTTATAAAAATTTCCAGGTATGTAGTATAGATATTTACCTGTAGACTGCAGTGGGGGTCTCATATTTCATTAAAATTTACAAAATTTTCATTTTCCGGCTAAATTAGGCACTTTTCAAAAACATTTATTAGAAGAAAAAGACTTAGAATTTAAAATAATTGAGGTATTATTTGAAACTTTTTTTGATATTCTTTAATTTTTTGATCTGACATTCCGTTAATCAGTCAGCTGATTTTGTTGATATATAATAACAATAACAATACGTGGTGTAAAGACTATAAATAAGTAAAGACTCAATTTAAGGGAGAAAAGGGAATCTAAGAAAAACAGAAGGGTGCGTTTTGCAGAATTACAATTGTTTTGTAAGGATATCTTATAAATTAAACAATCTTTTAGTTAAATTTCCGTTTATATTTACAGGGCCGCTCCGTGCGGGCGGGCAGATTGTGCCCCGTACAAAGGCCACACACTTCCAGATATGATTTAGTTTTTTCAGTACAGACGCCTTCTTTAAGGGGCTTAATTTTCATATGCCCCCAAATTTCTTGTATATACATTACCTTTCGACAATTGTATGTTGTATGTATTTTATACAAATTCCATACAGAATGTTTGGAGCAAAAAGATGCTATATTTCGAGTAAAATTATAACACAAATATACTACGAATATGTCAATTGCACTTGACACTGACATTTTTCAATAATATTTTTTTTTAATATAGTAGATGTTTCTAACATAGCTGGCTAATTTATGAAATTTAATTTTATAACTCTATATCCATTTAATATGAAGTATAAAATGCAGTCAAATCGTATAGAGAATACAATGTTTTTTAATATTTATAATAACATTAAATGTGAAAAAATGATATTTAACATCGTTTTTTCAAGAAAAACTTCAAATGAGGGTACTTCCGGTTGACCAATTATAACCAAAATCTAATCAGCTCTTCATATGGCTGCAACAAACATACAGACATCATTGTAAAAATAGTAAAATCGTATTCTAGGGACCCTAAAAAAATTGGGGAAGTATGAACTTCAACAACGTTTACATCGTATACCTTGTAAAATAAAAAGTTTAAACTTTAAATTCACGTCTTACGGTCCTGATTTCACTCACCACAGTCATTTTTTACAGCACGTCGTGTTTTGTTTCTCGCACTTTGTTTTATTTTTTTAATTACTCGTCTACACATTTGGGAAATTAAAACAGTTAAAAAAGAGATTAAGATTAATGAACTAAACCATTATTGTGCCTCTTTGTTTTATAATTAATTGTGTATTTAATACGTTATTAAAATTCTGCGAAAACTATCAGAATTTAAAGAAACGACCTCGGATAGTCGGAAACAATTAAGAGCAAAATAAATCGTGAACAGAACATTAACATTAAGTACTATATAGAATGCAAGGTTGCGAATTTATTTTATAATGTAAGATATTGTAAAGCAATAAATGTAATTATTATTATTACAAATACTACTTAAACATAAATATTATTGATTACTAACAATTAAAATTGCAGAGAGTATGACTAACCATTCATAACCATTGCCGCTTTCGTTCGCACTGTGATTCGTGATAAAATTGAACAAAGTGAACATGATCAAGAAGAATTGTGTTTCTTCCTTCGTTATTCGTTAACCCCACTCTTTCATTTTGTGTTCACAACACGCCCCCTTCAGAATCAGTCTTCTGTGATGATTACTGTTATTCAGAATCAGAACTATTGAAGCAACAATCTATAGCAGCCTCAAAATGAAAACAATTAAGGCGCGGAATTTTTCAATAACTAAACAAAATAAATTTTATGTCTCACTAAAGTATTATGAACTGTTTATTGCTTGGATACGGCGTATATAAACATATCTATAACAACCGGGGCATAATTGTTCATTATGCCCTCATTAAAATCCAATTTAATTAGAAATAATATGAACGGTATTTAATGAAAATTATTTTCTTTTTAATTATAATTCATAACAAAAATAATAATAAGGATTGATTACAACAATTAATACATTAATTGATTACAACAATTAATATAATAAGAAACCAACTTTGCGAGCACAACAAAGAAATCATTTTTACTTTAATTATAATACTTAAAATTGATTATATAAAGGGCCTTAAAAAGCACTTTACTTTCACCAAACATGTAAATAGTAAGTACGTCGAATTGCAGACTGTATGTTTCGCATTGATTTTAGACGGATGACTTTTTGGAGGCGATATTTATCCACGTTTGAATTCATTTTTGATATTATTTACTGTCTCATGTGACACATCCAAAGCAGTACAAACTCTCTTAAATGTAATAATATTCAGAAATAAGTGCATAAGAAATAAAGAACTGAGAATGGAATAATTAGGGAAACATTTATGCGTTTCTCTTCCTCAAAGTATGCAGAAGCATTCAAAATAATTTCTTTACCCCGTTTCGATAAAATATCTTCCAAAACATCAAATTCACGCATTCTATCATCTCCAACTTGATCTCCAAAGATATAGAACATTGATGTTTTAAAAATAAATACATGTTGTTAAACAAAACAATTAAACAACATCCTTAGTAACGCCAAAGCTTAAGCATTATTTGTAATCAAAATTATTATAAATGAAAACTTCTTTCACATATTCTAGTGAGACATAAAATCTTGTATGCACCACGAGCGTTACTAGATGATAATACCCATCCGACGACATCTATCCCTCGGGCCAAAGGCCCTCGGGCTAGATCCTCGTCGCCCTCCTGGCATTATCATCATCGTATGGGGTCTCGTGGCCGCGTGCTTGAGTGTCTGGTCACGAATCTGGGGAACCGGGTTCGATCTCGACCGACACCAAATATTTCGAATTTTAAAATAGCACTAAATTGACCCCTGTGGTGCACTCTCCACGCCAGCAATGAGTGCTCGTGAGGTGACGCCTGGTAAACGCCCACACGGTACAAATATGTCATCATCATTATCGATATCTGCGTACACAGCATATTGGCACACCCAGCAATGGGTAATAAGCCGTGATGATATATTTATATTTATTTTATTTATTTTGTAACGCCCTTGGTACATAAAATACTATTAAATCCCGCCAAAGACTCCTAAGGCAAGTCAGAAATAAACTTCTTCGATTAGAAGGTAATGAACCACTAGTTCTATATTATACATGAATGTTAAAGCTTAAGCTATGTTAATTGTTGTAATAATAGGCAGATTCTATATATTTTGCTTAAACCACAGTATCGCCCATTTAAAAATTTATGTGACATATAGGTAATACAAATTCTATTAGTTATGCATTATAAATGAATTTTTAACAAGTGATCCAACTAATCTGGAACCGGGTTCGTACTAAGAATGGCTACAGGCATTATAATATACTTACAGACCCCAAATTTGGAAGCGAATAGTACAACAAAATACTGGGAAGACTCACCTGCAATAAAAAAATAAAAATTAGAAATCAAATCCAACAAAAACAATATATGTATTAGCACTAATCAAAGTTTGTAAACACATGCAGACATTAACGTCTCTATTAACCATAGTCCCTACTATATATACTAGAGCAGGTGCATCTATTTATCCCTAGTTAACTCCAGAATTAATAGGACATTAGTGAAACACCCTATGTAAATTATTAACACAACTGGTCTCAACTCAATCTCGAAAGTTTTTGTCGTAGATACAATCTTAGCTACAAGTCTATTTTGGGATTATCAAGGGTTAAAAATAAAAAGGTTTACTAATTCTATTTTAAGTTATAGTAAGAGTTTTTTGTTGTAGCTTAAATTGTGATAGGATGTTAGGTGTCAAAGTTGATTAGGAATATCTTGGATGAAATAATTTAATAGGGGATTACAGCTCAATCGAAATAAGAGAAATTAGTAAAAAATAGTGAAAGATGCTTAATAATGATTAATAAAGAAAAAAAATGATATAATTGAAATACTTGGAAAATAAGGGGTTTTTCTTTTAGCAGCTCGTCACTCATATGAATTCCATATATATTATTTTGATTGGCGACTCAAAGACCACCTATAAATATATAACGAATACCGAATTAGGGGGTGGACTGTACTACCAATGGAAGTAGACAAATTCAAATAGCGGACACGTGGCTACCAGTCCAGTACTGCAATTCTCAAACAGTTTTTATTTGAATATAAATTTCTTGCATTATTCTTAATAATTTTGATACACTTGCAATTATAAAGCATGTAGACTTGTACAGTGTTATAATATTAATTTGTTTTTTATAAATATAATTTAAAAATAGCATACATTTCAAATATATATAAGATCCGCGATCTTAGTTTTACTTATAATTTCTGATGAAATTATGTATAAAAATCTGATGTGGCCAACACCAAACCTCCCGCTATTTAATTTTTATTAATTTAAATATACATACTTACATATTTAGTTATTGCGGAAACTGTATTAAGATCCATTCCATATAACTAGGGTTCTATTTACTATTTTCTTTTTAAAACGGTACTATTATTACTTTGAAATGATTAGTTTTTTTTACAGTGATATTTATCTGTCAGTTACATACATTTAAGATATGAACTGTGTAACCAAGTTTTGCTTGTTTAAAGCGTAGGCTCCGGGATTAAATTTATAGATAATTTTATAAATTTATCCATAAAATATATATGAAAAAGTATTAATGCAAATCTGTAGAAAATTTAATAATTTTTAATTTTTATAATATTAATCTCGAAAAAATAACATTTAAAGGTATTTTTCGAAGAAAAACTATTTTAGCTTCTAGTAAAGTGCCATTTCCGGTTATCCAATTTACATCAAAATCTAATGGACTCTTTCCATTACAGAAAAAGTTCAAAATACAAGGTTGCAAGTTTTTCTGAATGATAGTATTTCAGTTAGAGTAAAGGATCCACACACACATACACACATACATACACACAGACATCGTCGTGAAAATGTTAAAATTGGATACTAGGGACTTTAAACCGTGGTCATTTAGCTAAATCTCGATATGCGATTTTTAGCATGATTCCTATACCTCCCTTATCAAGGGTAGCGGGAGGTAAAAAAATGATGGAATCCACTATTGAAGACAAAAAAAATGTTTAAATGGAAGAATTGTTTATCTGTGGTGAAGTTTTATATCCATTAAAAATAAAAAGTTTTAAAAATATTTATAGGCAAATTTGAAAAAAAGCCAATAATACGGATACGATCCAATTCACTGTAGTATTCCAGTAGTTCGAAATCTATCCGTTTAACAAAACATCGCTCAAAAACGCCGTAAATGAATTTCGTAGCTTTAGGCAAGAAACAAATGCGGGTCACGAGTATATCCAAGTGGTCCAGAAACCAGAAACAGCAGAGCAACGAAATAAATGACTAGCCATCTTCTTGTGACCTCATATTTGCTCGTGTTTCATTTGTTAGACGAGAATACTTTTAGCTACGACTGTACCGGAGATTTATACGATAATGGGCAGAGAAAAAAAAATATTGCTTGTTATTTTTTGTCGCGAATTTTACGACTTAAAATATTAAACGTTAACATTTGGGAGTTGTTGATAGGTTGGTTTAATGACATATAAATGTTAGATTTGTTTTATTTGAAGCTTAGAGCCGTAAAAATTAAGTTAGTTTGGTATTGTGGGCGAAAATGGAACCCAGTTTTAAACAAATAAAAAAAAAATAATAACAGGTTCATATGCTGAGGTCGCTTTAATGTGTGTCCAAACCATATACATAATATAAATAATTATTAGACAATAAATACAGTGTGCGATTAAAGTGTGGAATATCAAAAAAAAGCCGAACTCAGCCGATTTTTATAAAAACGCTGAAACACGTCGATTTTAATTTATAAAAATACACATTAATATGTACGATTCATCTTCCGACTTTCATTTGTTTTTCAGTTATGACGTCATCACAAAAAAAATTTAAATGACAACATAGATTTTTAGTAGTGAAATCCGATAGTGATTTTTCTTCCCTTTATGATAATGTAAATAAATCATAACGTTGCATAACAAAAATTCTGAGAAAAATCGAGTTGAACATTTAATAATAATGAATAATCAAGATACATACCTCGATAAAAAATTTAAATGTAGCAAACTGTTTCATTCAATTATTCTGTCAATCTTCAACTCTCTAGACATAAATATTGTAGTTTATTATTGAATTTTAATAATATTCTTCTAAATTATCAAGGCAATGGCGGATTTAACAATAAGGCAACGAATAGAAATTTTAATTTTTTTTGGTGTGGGACCCTCACAAGATCCCAGCAAGAAGTGTGTGATATGTTTAATGCAAAATACTAAACCAGAAAATTTAGTGGTACTGAAGCAGCGTATTCAAGATGAAATTCGCAAAATAGAACCAATTGTTATTAATAATGTCTTAGGTGAATTTGTAAATAGACTAGCTTACTGCCAAGAAGTCAATGGATGTCATTTTGAACATTTAATTTAATAGTGTTAATTTTGTTTGCTTTATTTTTCATTATTATTAAATGTTCAACTCGATTTTTCTCCGAATTTTTGTTATGCAACGATATGATTTATTTACATGATCATAACGGGAAGAAAAATCACTATCGGATTTCACTACTAAAAATCTATGTTGTCATTTAATTTTTTTTGTGATGACGTCATAACTGAAAAACAAATGAAAGTCGGAGGATGAATCGTACATATTAATGTGTATTTTTAAAAATTAAAATCGACGTGTTTCAGCGTTTTTATAAAAACCGGCTGAGTTCGGCTTTTTTTTGATATTCCACACTTTAATCGCACACTGTATATAAAACATTACAACAAATATTTCTCACTCCTTAGATACTGCAGTGACCGATTTTCGGTAGCGAATTAACGCATCCGGACCACATAGAGTGAGTTAGCTGAGCTTGTTGTTATAAATCCGGACTAGAAGATGACCCTTAAAATACCGGTCGAACTATTATCACCAGTCATTCGGCCCAAAGTTTTTTAAAAGTCTTAAGTCTATATTTAAAGAATCCGAAAGAATTTTGTACAATTTTCTAACCATTTGTGTAGATTTTATAATTTGTTGGAAATATAAACCGGCCCGAGTTTGGGCTCATACATGTAATAGGTACACCATAAAATTAGAGAATTACATTCAAAATAATTCGGCATTTATTTATTCATTTGAAATTTATCATCTTAATTCTCGGGTAATTTCTCCCGCATATGTACGAGTATATACGTTCAGTAGCACTATATGCGGGTGTAAAGCGTCATACACTAATTTACTCGTGTACGCCCTTCGTTCCCGGGTTGAAATCCATCAAGGGCTAAATGAAGAGCCTTCTGAACGACTGATGGTTAATTAGACAGACAGAGACGGAAGAGAAATAGACAGAGATACAAGATAAAGGGGTAGAGTGTGTTCGAGAAGATAAAAATAAATATACCATTTATTAGATTCATATTTTATACCTTCCGTCACCTTTAGGTAAGGAAGGTATTGTCTTTGGTCAAAAAATTCGGTGGTGAGTTTTTAATGAATAAGCACGTTTTAAGGTCCCTAGAATACGATTTTATTATTTTTACGATGATGTCTGCATGTGTGGTGTGTGGATGTGTGTGTGTGTAACAAAATTTTCGTCTACTATAACTCTTAACTCTTAAGGTGCATTCACAAATAAAAATTAGGTTTAGATTTATGGTTTATATTTTAGATTTAAAGACTTTGGCCGCATATTATGTATGATATCATTCACACTTCAGAATTTAGGGTTACTAAATCCAAATCATAAAGCTAAACATTGCAAGGTCCAAACTTTAGGTTTATGATTTAGTTTGACGTCACAAACTTCACCAATGAGAACGAGTCTGAAATGATATAGATATATACACCCATCTTTATTTAGTATCCACTTGGTGGATTCGGCTTTTTAAACAAATGCGAGAAGAACATGGAGACTGTCATAACTTAATTGCTGAAATACAACCAATAATACCAAGCGAATGATAGTTTCACGGCACACACGTGTCTTGTTGAGTACTGCTCTACCGTTATTTTAATCTTGTTTTTGAAGCATTTACGTAGATGTCTGTACATATCAAAACTGATTTTCAGGTAATTTAAACTTACATTTATGAATGACTTACTTAAACCTAAACAAAAACCATAAACTTAATTTTCATTTGTGAATGCACATTTAAAACTACAATTCCAAAAATTATAATTCTTTCGTATTCCTCTTCGTTGCATCCATATGAAGAGCTGATTAGATTTTGATTATAATTGATTAACCGGAAGTATCCTCATTTGAAGTTTTCAATAGTTTTTCTTGAAAAAACGATGATAAATATCATTTTTTCATATTTAATGTTATTAAAAATATTAAAGAACATTGTATTCTCTATACGATTTGGCTGCATTTTATACATCATATTAAATGGATATAAAGTTATAAAATTATAAAGAAATTAAATTTCATAAATTAGCCAGCTATTCTAGAAACAGCTACTATATATTAAGAAAATTCTGATTGATAGATGTCAGTGTAGTATATTTGTGTTATAATTTTACTCGAAATATAGGATCTTTTTGCTCGCAACTTTCTGTATGGAATTTGTATAAAATACATACAATTGTCGAAAGGTAATGTACATACAAGAAATTTAGAATTTTTTGCAAGGAACTTTCTGTATGGATCTTATAGAAAATATATACGCATTTACGAAAATTCAACCGGTAGATACCGCATCTACCGACTGTGTTCGAAAACACGAGTAGTAAAAAGTTACCGTGTTCGAAAATTGTACAATATCTACCAGATCCACCTACCGGATTCATGAAGAATCTAATCTCAATAGAAGGTAGTGATGAAAAGCGAAGCGCGCGCGCATTAAAAGTGGTAATGTGTCAAATTTTCAAATTTGTTCACAGGTTATGGATCTACCCTGTTTACCACTTGAGTTCTTAAAATATCGATACCGGTAGCTATAACCTGATAAACACCTGTTTACCGGTAACAGTTCACTGGTAAAATTTTTGTAAATGCCTCTTATAAATGACGGAAGGTAATGTGCTGGCCACATCAGATTTTTTTTCTTTACATTCATGTTGGTAATACTGACTGCGAACTACAGTATTTAACTTCAAATCTGTTATCCACGGTACAATTCTTATCTATCAAATGTGACGCCGGTGTTTGGTGTTTTCAAATTGACGTCTATTCGTCTGTCAAATTTCTATGTTTTTCGTTTCAGGAATGTTATTTAAGTCGTTTAAAAAATATTGTATGCTTTTTAAGTGTAATCAGGATTTATGAAATTCGGTCAATAATTTTCGTGACTCCAGAAGCCTCGTCACGAAATACTTGACCTCATGTCATAAAGTTTGTGTTTACACTCTATTTGCAGAAATAAGTATTATATTAAATATAATTTATATCTTCTCTATATATGATCGAACGCAGCAGCTCCTCTGTTCAATAGTCAGATTTGTGTGTTTATCTTTCAACGCGATAAACAATCTCTTCTTTCTATATTGTATTTTCTTGTAGAATTGAAAGAAATAATTAAAAGTCCTTTGAGTAAATTCAGCGCACGTGCAAATATACTAATAAAGATAGTACTTGTAAACTAACAGTACACGTCTTTCCTATCAAAGTATTTTAGCTGTTAGTGCCAACGATAGGCAATAAATGCATTTTTCCCCTTCTTATTTGTGTTGAGAATCCCAGTGTTGCTTTGCGTTGCATTTCCCATGTGCTCTATGCGATGCGGATTCTTCTCTTCGTAGTTGTGCGAAAGGTTAAGTGCTTTGCGTTAAGTAGCGTTATTCCGAGATATGATGATACTATGCTAAATACATAGTAAACATACGTTATTAGATAATTAATATATCATCACGGGTTTTTAATCAGTATTGGGCGCAGATTTCGGCAATAATGGGGTATGTGACCATATTCGAATTTCAATATATATGTCATAAAATATAAAAACTAACCACTGTAGCTTCTCATTGTAATAATAAAAACTAAACATTAATTTGTAATAATCTTGTTATTAACAATTTAATGTTTTGGAGAAGGGATATATGTCGTAAGTATGTTAGAATCGTGGACGAAGACAGATAGACTGCGGGAAGGAAAGAGACAGTTATAAATCAGCCTATCAGAGTCGCGTTTATGTTGTAGAAGGTGTGGCCGGATGCGGAATAGTCACATCTGGCTATAACTATCTCTTTCCCTCCCAGTCTAACCGTCTTTTTTCACTCTTCTACCATTGTCACGTCACAAATCCCTTCCCCAAATTTTAAATAATTATTTTCTCGTAAAGTACGAATAATTAATCGATGTAAAAAAATACGGGTATTTTATTTTTTTGTCTAGTATCATATTAAGTAAAAATTAAAATTTGGTCACATACCCCATTATATACGGCCTAATTCTCTAAGCAAAATTGTTAAAATTAACAACCATTTTCAGATGTTAATTTCAATGTCAGTTGCTAAGATCAAAATCCCAATTCACTACTACATCAAATTGCTAAAATTTAACAACTAGTCGTTACGTCGAGTTGTTAATCTAGCAACTGCATTTCTCTCGTTGTTAGTATTGAACAATCGTCGGTAAATGGTTTTTCTTGAAAATTTTGTGTTAGGAAAAAACTTTTACTGGAAATAAAGGAACGACAGCAAAGGTAAACTATTTATAAACTAATATATACCTACATGCCCAATAATTATATACATTTTTCAACAAAATTTTAGATTTATGCAAAGAAATTTGAAAGATGTTAGTAATTCATTCCCGATACTGATATCGAGAAAAAAATATTTACAGAGATATTCAAACTGAGCAAATGTCGTTTAATTCGTGAATTGGATGGTCTCATGCTTCAAGTATACTGAGTCAGTATGCCCGAAGGTCTCATGTTACAAGATGAAGGGTTTACATTTATTCTAAACTTAAATATTTTAATTCTTAATAATGAACAAATTTTTAAATTCTCTCCCGAAAAGATCTAAATTCAATTTTTTGAAATTTATTTTTATTTATTTTACACATTTAACTTTAAACAGCCATTTCAACAATGTCAAATTTCTATTATTTTTACTGCTAAAACTTCTAGACGATGGTCTTGAAATTTCAAAATCGATCGCATCGAATTGAATAAATATGTATACTAAACTGGAGAACTTCATCATATTCTCCCAATACTCAATTTATACGCCTACCTATGGGTCTTACAAAGAGATTACATGGTATACTATTATTCACGAAAGATGACTATTCAAGATCATTTGTTCGAAGAAGGAATACATATCACTTTACAGCAGTAGCTTAGCAACATTTTGTATTAGAAAGAGAAAGATTATTTGACCTATGTCTATTTAATTTATGTTGTGTGACAAATATACGTAAATAGTGGTATTACTTTCTACCACACTGTAAATAATAATGACGTATATCGTAGAATTACAGATACCTAATTATCTACTACTCTGCCCTCTGTGCTAATATTTACCCAGTGGCGTTGCCGTTTAAATCAAATTATTATTCCTTAGTTTATAGTTAAGTCTGTTTTTGAATTTTACAAAGACATACGAGAAGAACATAAATCTTTCAAAAAGGCATTATTTACAAAGAAACATAATTTTCAAATAAATTACTCGTATTTTCTCAATTAAAATGTGTCCATAAATATTTCATGTTGCACGCCTGTGCATGCGAAGTGCAATGAAGTTATCTGCAAGTAATATTATATCATACGTCTTACAAATGACCTTGAATAGTCATCTTTCGTGAATAATAGTTTAAAATTTCAATTTTTCAAGTCAATCAATCATTTGCAAAATTTCCAACTAGCAGTTATCAGAACTGAAATGCAAAACTAGCTTTGTTATTTAATTAGTCCAAAATTATCATGACATCTACCCTTAGAGAATATTGTTCCACGGAACATCTTGCACCCCAAATTTTCTTATCACTCATTATTAAAAACTCAAACGTCAAACTAATCAAAATCTGTCACTTTAGGTTGTGAATAGAGTAGAAATTTGTACAAATATTCAGAATCGACATGCCTTTTAACTCACTTGTTAATAACTTCACTGCTATATTTAACAACGATTGTTCAGAACGAATGTGTTTAACAATGTCGTTAATTATGTATTTACTGAATACCAATTGAATGACAGTTGTTACAAGAGTTGCTAAAAATCGTTGTTAACTCTCAGTTGTTACCTAACGACTACGTTAACAACTATCTTAGTGAATTAGGCCGATTGGGTTTATGCATAAAAATTATTGCTTTTAGTTTGCCTCTCTTTGAAAATTTTACCATTGTATTTCCTATAGCACACAGAAAAGTAAACACCGGTATACTATTATTTGAGTTTAACACAGAAGAACCATTTGTGCAGTTTACGGAGTGCTCATCACTAAATTTCGATGACAACTGGCTCTAAAAGGCCGATCCTATACTAAAAATACATAACACCATTCTTTCTTCAATTTCGAAACTGTGCCCCAGCTTCTGTTTTTGTGTACCCCAACCTAATTTAAATAAAATCCCACTGTTTGTTTATCTTTTATCTTCGGTCACCTTTTCACTTTTCTATAAATAACAAACAAAGCTTCCAAATAGAAAAAAACTCTGCTCCTCCGCTATCGCCAATCTTTTTTCTTCTTTGACGATGGCGCGATACAGCGAAGACGCATCATGCAGCGAGCCTCTTAAAACTGCATTAAAATGTTGGCCTGAACGATTTGAATGTTTTTATTTTGGGATGAGCCCATGCTGAGTGCGACAACACATATTTCTTGTTAATATTTTAATAAATTGTTTGCGAGAAGTAAGGAGATAAACTTGTTTTCGTGTGTGACTGTTCTTATCGTGTAATTGCACATGGATTTAATTTTGCAAGATAAACATCGCAGACAAAATAATTGCAACAATGCAAGGATTATTTGGTTTACAAAGTACATAGATACTGTGCACATATTTCTAACGAAACGAATTTGATATTATTATTTACATTTTTACCTTCCGTCACCTTTACGTAAGGAAGGTATTGTCTTTGGTCAAAAAATTCGGTAGTGAGTTTTTGATGAATAAGCATGTTTTAGGGTCCCTAGAATGCGTGTGCGTGCGTGCGTGTGTATATATATATATATATATATATGTGTGTGTGTGTGTGTGTGTGTGTGTGAGAGAGAGAGAGAGAGTGTGTGTGTGTGTGAGTGTATATATATATATATATATATATATATATATATATATGTGTGTGTGTGTGTGTGTGTGTGTGTGTGTGTGTGTGTGAGAGAGAGAGAGTGTGTGTGCTAGTGTGTGAGTGTGTGTGCGCGTGAGTGTGTGTGAGAGAGTGTGTGTGCGCGTGCGTGTGTGTGTGTAACAAAATTTTCGTCTACGATAACTCTAATACTACAATTTCAAGAATTATAATTCTTTCGTATTCCTCTTCGTTGCATCCATATGAAGAGCTGATTAGATTTTGATTATAACTGGTCAACCGGAAGTACCCTTATTTGAAGATATTAACAGTTTTTCTTGAAAAACGATGTTAAATATTTTTTCACATTTAATGTTATTATAAATATTAAAGAACATTGTATTTTCTATATGATTTGACTGCATTTTATACTTCATATTAAATGGATATAGAGTTATAAAATTATAAAGAAATTAAATTTCATAAATTAGCTAGCTATGCTAGAAACAGCTACTATTTTAAGAAAATTCCGATTAAAAGATGTCATTGTCAATTGACATATTCGTAGTATATTTGTGTTATAATTTTACTCGAAATATAGGATATTTTTGCTCGAAACTTTCTGTATGGAATTTGTATAAAATACATACAACTGTCGAAAGGTAATGTACATACAAGAAATCTAGAATCTTTTGCAAGGAACTTTCTGTATGGACTTTATAGAAAATACATAGGCATTTACGAAAATTCTACAGGTAGATACCGCATCTACTGACTGTGTTCGAAAACACGAGTGGTAAAAAGTTACCGTGTTCGAAAATTGTACAATATCTACCAGATCCAACTACCGAATTCATGAAGAATCTAATCTCAAAAGAAGGTAGTGATGCAAAATGATGCGCGCGCGTTAAAAGTTTGTTAACTATATCAAATTTCTAACCTGTTCCAAATTTTCATTTTTTTTATATGTTATGGATCTACCTTGTTTACCATTTGCGTTGTTAATATATCGATTCCGGTAGCTATAATTGTTTACCGGTAACAGTTTACCGGTAGAATTTTCGTAAATGCCTCATATAACTGACGGAAGGTAATGTATCGACCACATCAGATTTTTGAAAATTACAGGCATACAGCATTTATTCTGACAAACCGATGTTTCGGTAATACTACTCTTCATACCATCATCAGGGTAAGGGTAAATAATATGAGACACGTGACTCGAATGACCTTGAAGTGCTTTTAATCAGCTGATTTGTGTTCTTTGACAAGATCAATGTTTTGACTTGTTTTAATGGAACGATGTAGCACGCGATGCAGTATGTGTAACTAGCTGAAAGTCACTGCATATGTAACAATAAATAGTACAAGAAATGGTACAATATCTTGTACAAAAAATGTAAGGTTAGACGCACTCATACCAACTGAAGACCGTGCCAATAACTGCTCTTGTTGTCAGGCCCGTGGAGAGCCGTTACGGGCCCTGGGGCAAAATCAAACTACCGGGCCCTAGCCTCCTAACCCCCCCCCCCCCCCAAAGAATTACTATACTTTTCATGTAAAATATTTTCAATATTTTATTCATCAAGGTAACATAAAATAAAAACAAAATATTCATTGTCTAGGATTATCAAAAATTAAATAAAAATTATGACCAGAAAGAATTATACCTATACTTAAATAAATTGAGTACTAACTAATTTAAAGATAAGCAACATAAATTAAGTACACACGTAAAAAATACAAAAGGTACATAATAAAACAGGTACTTATATGAGTATGGTACTGTACAACATTAGTTTGGAACTATTGAAAGAAACTTTGCACTTGTAATTTTAAAGAAATACACAATAATAATCTTCTCTCCTAAACTCTGCTGTCACTCGTTTTTTTTACCTAATATTTTTATTTTATATTTTTATTAAAGGATTTTAACAGTACAAAAATTTATTTAAAAGTGGTAACGCCGGGCCCTGGGGTTTCTGCCCCGTCTGCCCCCCCCCCCTCTCGTCAGGCTTGTTGTAGTTATCAGAGAAGTCCTAAAACTTTATAGCCAGACTGTGTAATACAGAATATTGATATCAATTTAAAAGAACCAATTTAGTTACATCATCTCCATTAGCTTCATTCTCAATTTTCCAAGTCCATTTTAAAAATCGAATTCTTGAAATTGTGTTTCTTGAAACAAAGCCATGAATAACTTCTCGTTCGGATCTTTGTTCCTTCTACATTCCCTTATCGGTTATTGTTGAGTCGGTCTGAGCAAGTCTGCATTGTGCTGCAAGAAACACTCGACTTTTGCTGTAGTGTAGAAGAATTTACAGCACAAAGACGGCCTTTGTAATTTAAATGCACAACAAGAAAAACTGGTTGAATTGAAAGATTATTTAACGTTACACACAAATGCTATGATATATTGTTGCAATTATATCAGAAAGAGAACGCAGTAATACGCATTAATATGACTGTAGCTTAGTAATGTCTATAAAAAGAATATGGATATAACCAGCCAATCAAACTTCGTGTAGTTAATTGTTGTTAATATTTGAACTAACAGTTGAAGAGCCAGAGATAAGAAAGATGATTGTCACAAAATGTGTATTTTTCAGAACGCAAATTTTAAAGTTTGAAACCACATAGAATGTTTTTGGAATGACAAAGTGTATTCAATCTTAGGCCAAAACTGAGATTGGTCATTTCTTAACATTACTATTGGGATTTTTAAATAAGAAAACGCTAACTAGCGGCGAATATTAGAACCACAAACAGTGGTACACTTTTGAAATTTACACGAAACTACAACTATAGGCGCTTTCTTTTTAGGGGGAAAATGAACTGATCTTACCTCGTACTGAATTGAACTGAACTACTAAAAAGTACAGCATATTTTTTTTAAAATAAGAAGTAGAAGATAAAAACATATACAGCATTATATTTATAATATAATAATATGCTGAATTTGCTTGTTATAGTCTGTTGTATATGTGATTTGATTTTGACATCTTAAATTCTTTTACCTTTGAGTATTTAAATATGGATGTATTTCTTATGGTAAAGAAACATAATATAACGTTTCAAACTAATTAATTTCTTCTATTTATGTCATTTTAATATCAAATACTTACAAAAAGACAAAATACATAGCAGTCAGTCATACTGACGTGACATTGACATTCGGGATCAGTTCAGGATCTATTTGATCATTTTTCAAAGGTGGTGCTTCGCGGGGGCGGGGACGAAGAAAATGGGTAGTACAAGATCATTTATCCCCTTTTAAAAAGAACGATTTAGGGTAGATGCGTGCTACTCGGAGTTGATCTTCATAAAAAGAAAGCGGCTTATAAGACACCAAAAACTTAAATTATAGGTATATACATGAATTGTAAATAAAAAAATACTAATAAATGAGAAAATAATACGAAAACCAAAGAAACACAATTGACAGCAA
Organism: Harpalus rubripes; assembly: GCA_963082715.1. Lineage (NCBI taxonomy): Eukaryota > Metazoa > Arthropoda > Insecta > Coleoptera > Carabidae > Harpalus > Harpalus rubripes. The sequence goes on from OY720462.1 coordinate 5,779,442, forward strand.
TGCTACGCTTACAAATATCAACAAAAAGTGAATCCAAGGAGTGAATCATTGTTTAATGCGATCAGCACCATCTCTTGATACTTGAAAATCCGAATACCAACAGATAGATCGAGTTTCGACTTATGTGGAACTTGATAGAGTTTTACAATGCTGATTACCGAATCTACTAGGCAAAAGTATTATGCAAGTTTTACTAGGAAAAAAATAACAATTTAGCTCCAAACACCTAATTTTTTATTAAAATTAAGAAAATTAGAGCAAACAAAAGTGATCATTTCTACTTTCAGGTAGCATCTATGCACCCAAAAAAAAAATTGAATCGTGCATAGGTGCTACTTTCAGGTAAATTTGAATTGCATAAGTTCCCATTATCATCAGATAGCCACTGATACCGCTCTTAACTTAACAAATTTTGTACTGAACAAATATCAGCTGAACAAGCTATTGCTTCCGCATATCGCTGACAAATGGTCATTCATATTTTTATACCCTGACGCTTGGACCTTCATCTTTTTAAGCTCTTCTATTGTAATTTCTAAGACCTGTATTTTAAGACTGTTACCGTTTTTGCCTCCTTTAAGTATCCCATTTGAAAGCGCCACCTTCAATCTCTGTAAGTAGGATCAATCATCTTATTTTGCTACCAGATAGTTATTCATCGTTCTTCCTTGACTCTTCAGTTGTTACGGGCAAAATTCAAACTTCCAGACTTCCAGCACTGTGTGTGAAGGGGCAATAAAACTAAAACCACCAACTAAATTCTGACACAACCAAAACAATTAAAAATCAACTCTCTGAGTTCAGCTCCATAAAACTGCTTTATCTCCCATCTCTACATAATTTAAATCTTATCGAAATGTAATTATGCAATTCACTAATCAACAAAACTGTAATTAAGGCACGCGAGATCGTATAAAATCTCACAGCCAATGGGAAACAGTGAAACATACGAATGTCGCGTGCTAACTGCCCTAAAATCATCAGAATTTCGCGGGGACATCAAATTAATAAATGGCTCAATTAAAATTGAATTGGGAGTATTTATTTTCATTATTCGATTCGATACCGTAATAATAATTAGTTCCCTTGTTAATTGTATTTTGATTCTTCGTTCTGACAAAACCATTTTGATGGTTATCTCTTATATTTACTTTATCATTTTACAAGTATTCCGAATTTTGGGTTTTACATTACTCATTTTGTAGGTGCCTGATGATAGCAAAACCATTCTGGCACAACCACACGAAATCAATAAGAAAATTTAGTAGTCATTAATGACCAAAAAACCAAATATATAACGGTTGCTTTTTAAAAAATACATAGGGTTGTGCAAATAATAATAAAATATTTATTAGAATTACAGGGTCCAACAGAACTAGTTTTTGTCCAACATTAAATTCCAGCCCAACAAAAAAGTAAAGAATAGACAAAATTTAATATAGAGCCATAATAAAGTTTCTGACAAAACAGGGAAAAAATCCGACAACCATTCGGGAACCCAGAGCCCCGAGGGCACTCATGACATGAGGCGTTGCTCTAACCATTGTGCTACCGGAGCTATAATAAAATGAAGATTACATTTTAAATACCGGGATAGAATAGAATTCACTAATCCAAAAATGAGGATTAGCTTAAACATTTTTTTGAATCGTTAATTTTTATTAATCTAAATATATATCTACATATTTTCTTATGCTGGAAACTATGTTGAATTCCTTTTCTATTGTTCTATTTCCTTTTTCCTTTTTAAAACGTTACTAATATTATTTAGAAATGATTAGTTCCTTGATAGTGACATTTAACTGTCAGTTACATACATTTGAATAACTGCGTTTTATTTGTTTAAAGCGTAGGCTCTGGGATTTAAATTATAGATAATTTTATAAATTTATCCATAAAATATATAGAAAAAGAATTAATGCAAATCTATAGAAAATTTAATAATCTTTAATTTTTATAATAACATTAATCTCAAAAAAATAACATTTAAAGGTATTTTTCGAAGAAAAACTATTTTGAGCTTCTAGTAAAGTGCCATTTCCGGTTATCCGATTTTCACCAAAATTTAATGGGCTCGTTCCATATTATATAAGGTAGTACAAGGTTTCAAAATTTTCTGAATGATAATATTTGAGTTAGAGTGGAGAATCCACACATACATACACACACACATACACACAGACATCATTCTGAAAATGTTAAAATTGGATTCTAAGGACCTTAAAACGTGGTCATTTACCAAAAAGGTTGCAGGAGGTAAAAATTATTATTTGAAAGGTTTAGAAAAATTAATTGAGAGGTGTCATAAATGTATTAAAGTTTTTATACAACTTTTCTTTCACAGTTAGGGAGTGAATTTATGGACCTTCCCTCGTATCTATCTGTCTCCTTTCGTGGTTGTTTCACACGCTTTATATTAACCGTATTCGGACCATTTAAGTACGGCCTCATATTAAAAGACCTTCCCGTAGTTAAATTATATTAGGGAAAGTGCTTTTCTGATCTAGTAGATTCGTAATAGAATCTGAGTATGAATTGGTGGTCTTGGGACTGAAGGTAGGGAATGACCTTTAGAGAAAGCTAATTATATTTTGAAGAGACTTGCTCCTTTTGCAAAATGATTTCGAAGAAGATATACAGTTTGGTACGAAGTAAAAAATAAAAAATACAGTCCTACAAGAAGCCTGTACGAGTTTTTTCACAATTATTTAACAAATCTTGTGCGATCTTATACACCCTTCTTCTGCAAATGTAAATTAGTATTATAGAATAGTTTTATTAAGAATTAATTGTAACAAAACGCTTTGGAAAATATTATAGTAACATATTTGTCGTATTATGTAAAAATATTCTTCCATATAAGCAGACCATCCACATCCACATCTCCGTCTACAATATTCAGAATAAGAATAAAAGCATTCCAACGCTGAATACATTGAGAATACGCCATTTGCGAACAAATCTCCAACATACGCTCACTTGTACATATTTCCATAAACCGTTGTTGGTTCTTACATATCTTGCAAGCCATGTTCATATATGAAACGAATTAGACGAAGAAATACCAAACATATCCTTATACGACCAACATGAACTTTTATACCGCATTCTTCGAAGGATAACTCGTTTCCCATCATCAGGAATTTTAATAAATCAGGATGTGATGGGGTGTGAAGATGAGTACACTACATATGAATCAGATTCTAATAAAATGTGCTCCAGAAGTTTTGTTAAATGCTCGACTAAGAGTGCTGACGTTTTTTTGTATTCTGATACCCTTAACGTAATAAATTTTTGGGCAATTTTAATATTAGAAGGAATTTTCAGATATCCAGCCAAATACATTTTAAAATTCCTGGAAAGCTCTTTTTATTTTAGAGAACTCTATAACTTTGTTCCAACCAAAACTATAAATTACATTTTGACGTCAATTTGCTAACAATGGACTGCATCTCCATTGTTTTCACCTCTCCAAATAATCATTAACAGTCGATTAAAACATATTGCAATACATAATGAATTTTTATTCGAATGAGAAATGTATCTTCGTTATAAAGATATATTATGATGAAATATTTATAAGAGAATACGGAATTTATTTTCTATAAGTCAAATTGACGTTTGACTTTAATAAATAATTATACTGTATCTGGTTTAAGATTGCAGTGTTGTGAAAATAGGAGCAGTTTGATCTAGATGTTTGATTGGATAATATCGGGCTATTATCCAATCATAAAACAAGATCAAACTGCTCCTATCTTCGCACCACTGCAACCTTAAACCAGATACAGTATAATAAGAACTAAACAAATGAAAACAAGTGTCATGGCTATTGCTACTATAATATACCATAAAGTTTGAAATTTCTTTTTAAAATTGTGAAGAACTGGAAACATAATAAAAATCTGATGTGGCAAGCACATTCCCTTCCGTCAGTTCTACGTATTTTATATAAATTATATTCAGGCAGTTTCTTGCGAATTAAATAAAATAAATAAATATAAATGATGATATATTTGTACCGTGGAGGCGTTTACCAAGCATCACCTCACGGGCACTTTTTGCTAGCGTGGAGAATGCATCACAGGGGTCAATTTTGTGCAACTTAAAATTCGAAATATTTGACGCGGTCACGAAAGATTTTATATTTCCAGTACATTATCTTCCCTCACTTCTATGTATTTTGTACAAATTCCACAGAGAAAGTTTCTTTTTATTGATTCTATATTTGCATTAAAATTATAACACAAACATACTATGTCAATCGCACTTGACATTGACATCTGTCTATCAGAATTTTTTTAAATTATATTAGTCGTTTTCAGTGTTATTGCATAGCTGTCTGCTTTATGAAATTTAATTTCTTTATAAATTTTGATCTCAATATCCACTGAATATGAAGTATAAAATGTAATCAAATCGTATAGAGAATAAAATATTCTTTAATATTTATAATAATATTTAACAGCGTTTTTTCAAGAAAAACTGTTAAAATCTTCAAATGAAGGCACTTCCGGTCGACCAACTATAACTAAAATCTAATCAGTTCTTCATATGAATATAACGAAGAGGAATACGAAAGAATTATAATTTTTAGAATTGTAGTGTTGGAGTTATCGACGGAGAAAAAATCGTCACACACTCATACACACAAACATACAGACATCATCACAAAAATAGTAAAATAGTATTTTAGGGACTCTAAAACGTGCTTATTTATTAAAAACACCATCGAATTTTTTGACCAAAAACAATACCTTCCTTACCTAAAAGTATGACGGAAGATAAAAATGTAAAAACAGTTTTGTATACAAGTTTTAATTCTGTACAACTTTACACTGTACTGGTTTTGCCGTAAAATGAACAGGAGAGCAGGAAATTGCGTAAAACTAAAATCCCATGTTAAATCTCTATAGTCGCACGTGACCGTCAACACCCTGTATATGAGACTGTCTTGATAGAACCATCCTAAATTAACCACTTTGTTACAGAACAGGCCTATTTCTCATTACTAAAATTTGCGCAAACAATGCATAAAAGCCGAGTTTATTTATTTATTTGATGGATTACGGTCATTTAAAATCCATTTGGTGTGCATTTCCGTGTAATTCTTTTTTGTTTTCACCGGAAATGTGCTCATAGAATAGAAATTAATGTGGTAACTGTTTGTCCACAAATATGGATAGAATTTATAATGAAAACTTTTTAAAATCATGAAAAATAATTAATATGACTATTTATAGAATTTATATTTCTGTAACTATAATATTTAAAAGAAAATACGCAGTTAAATAATGAGTGTTTTAAGAGGGTTAAATTGCAAAAAAAGAACATATAGAATGAGTTTATAGAGCTTTTAAGTTAATTAAACAATTAATTAATGCAAAGGTCGCGTCATATGACACACGCAAAGCAAAATAAGGATAACGCAATCTTTAAACAAGTTCAATAGCTATGTAAATTAGGTTAAATAACAATTTAGTATTACTTTTCTTTTATTTGGTTGCCTCAACATTTAGGTTTCTGAAACGGAAGCGAAAATATTATTTTTCTACAGTCTATATACAAAGTAGCCATTTGCGCTTTCTTTTGTCAACGCAAAATGTCACTTTGCCGCTCTAGAGCGACAAAGTAGAAAAAACGCTCGCTCCTCAAATTTCTAACTATACAATGTTGAGAAATGTTACTTGGCTACATTCTTAATGGAAACGTTTAGTCAGGAAATAATGACACTGTAGTTACACATTACCCACTTAACAAGTCAATCTGACATATAACTGCTCTGTCTGTATGTTACATAACCAAACCAAATGCCGCACTGCTGTGAAAATAAAATAGGGCATTCATTTACAAAAACGAAAGTATAAAATGCTTAGATTAGATTGAAGCAATAGCTCAAGAAGAATGGAAAATACCGATGTCAAAATAAATAAAAAATATTTTTTTCTTATGGTGGAGGACCCCATTGTGGCGACTGTAGATAAAATCTTGTGTGTGTTTCGAGCGCAAATGGACATTATCGATTTCGAAAGAATGCCTCGCTCCTGCGTCGCGCGGCAACAACCTCTCAATCGACAATGTCCCATTTTGCGCTCTTAATACACAAATAGCTATTTCCTGATAAGTCACGAAAACATTTAAAGTAATATTTTATTGAATATTAATATTTATAGTTGTGTTTTGTATATTGGATATATTAATCCCAGAATACATATCATAACTTATAATTCTTATCAGTCACATGTCTCAATAGTCCGAAAGTGACGACAGCCAACACGCTTCGTTTTCTATGGGAGCAATTTTTGAAATCTGCATTTACTCAACTAATATTTTGTGACATACTTATTTCCCATGTTAAATGCTATGTAACGGATTTCGAGCGCCACCCGGTATATTTTTTAGACAAGATTTTAGAATTATGTAAAGGAATTTGCGAGATATTCAGAAAGAGCAAGGTGTCGTTCATGACTAAATTCGTGAACTGGGTGGCACTGGATGGTCTCGTCAGAAGATAAAAGATTTGCATTTATTCCAAATAATTTGAAAGTGAATGATAAATTGTAACTTAAAAATTTTAATTTTTACTATTAAACTAATTGTCAGATTTCAACAACGCTTGCTATGGGTCTTTTATAAAAAGGATTACGGGGCAAAAATTCAATTTTCCGTGAAGTCAATCAACAAATTGCAAAATTTCCAACTAGCAGAAATGAAATGCAAAATGTTAACAAATGTAATCTACCATTAGAGAATATTGTTCCGCGGAACATCTTGCACCCCGAATTTTCTTTTCATCCTTGGACTCATTATTAAAAACTCAAACGTCAAACTAATCAAAATCTGTCACTTTACGTTGTCAATATCAATAGAGTAGAACCACGGATCACCTCAACTACAGATAGGACAGCTAATGTATTTTTCGAAATACAAAATAGTGACATCTACAGATTGCTTCCATGAACTAACTTACACTGTGATGGCTTGGTCGGCTTGGTAGTTTGTGACACAGGAGACTGTCATGTATAGATAAATTGAAATTTTGAATTTTTAATATAAGACATAATAAGAAAATTGAATATAAGTGCACACATTTATTTTAAGTAATCACAATACAATAACTATAAATTCATTTGTAAATAAATTTAAAATTACTTGTCAGATAGACATACACTTCTATTTTAATTTTTGTTTATATGTAAGATAAAAGGTTATTGGAAATGGTACGACATTTCATCATTAAATATAAAAGTAAACGTCTATTTGCTTCTTTGCACTGCATTTTATATCAAACAGCACAACGAATGTTCATCAGCTTATTGAATTTCAATTCCGTATTACGTCAAAAAATAAACACAGTAAATACACTTTAAAACTGGAGAAATCACGAAATAAATCACTACTGGCACTATAACTAAATCTATAAACTATTACAAATTGGATTACCAAATAATTAAAGATGTTAAAGCGTACATTCAATGACATGTGTGATGACTTATGTGACTTTACAATTCAAAATATTGCAAAATATTTTGAACTCAAAGGTGACTTAATCCATTTTCTTAAAATTTAAGCACTGCCGCGCCTCTACAGTTTGCTTCCTGGAACTATGATAGTGTTTTGGCACATTCATTTAGCTGTCCGGTGCCTGAGTAGAACTATGTACAAACATTGAGAATCGACATGCCTTTTAACTCGCTTGTTAATAATTTCACTGCTACATTTAACAACGATTGTTGGCAACAACAGTTTTTAACAAAGTCGTTATGTATTTACTGAATACCAATTGAATGACAGTTGTTACAAGAGTTGTTAAAAATCGTTGGTAACTCTCAGTTGTTACCTAACGACTATGTTAACAAGTATCTTAGTGAATTAGGCCGCTATTCTCCTTTTGTTGACCCTATCTTTCTATTGCATATGTACTTTTTCCCAGTGTAAATCGAACTTTGCCAAGAGGACTCGAAATATGTAGGACTTGTGCCTTGACAATTATGAGTCTTGCAGATTATGACATTGAGATTTCGATATTATGATATGCCCCGTACTGCCTCGAACCCGTATAATATTCAGTACGATGTGCCCCACATTTCAGTATGGTTCTTTGTTAGTAATGAACCATTTTCCTGACTGTTATTAAAAAAATTGTTAAGAACTGAGCATTCATATTTTTCTGACTATGCATAAATTATGATAATATATAAATTTATATTCTTTGTTATGATATATTCCATTATCCTTTATAATTAAATATTTATGAGATAATTCAGTCTTTTACATTCTCCCAGAAAAAAGCGAAGCATCATTATTCTTCTCTAAATGAATAACGTGTAACAGGATGAAGACAACAATCGACCTTGTGATGCAAGGTCGTTTAAAAGTGATTCATGTACTATCATAAGAATGTGCATTCTTTCTACCGTGTTGTGTTCACATTATAGTCATTATATTTCTGTAAAACATAGTGTATATTATACAGCTGCTGTCAAACGTGTTTAACAAGAAATATAACATATTTCAGTAGATGATAAGTATATAACAGAAAATTGACAATACACAATGTGGCTATAACGTTTTAGGACAAAGGCCGTTATATCATCAAAATCACAATTTCAATATACATTCCTTTCAAATCCACACAGAGCTTGGTGTGGCCTTCCAGTCCATCCACGGCGTTCTGGGAGACTAGAACTGGAATGTTGTTCAATTCCTTCGTCATTCGCTAGTTCAAGTGTGTGTTACATCATCGTAACCATTCCCTTTTAGCTTCAATTTTAGTTTGGGCAAGGATAATAGTAAATCGGGGCTAAATCAGAAGCATACGGAAGATGATGCAACACACTGACGTTTTCGGAGTACAGAAATTGACACACGGCTGTTGCTTTATACAACTTTTGTTTTTGTTTAAATCTTCGACATCTTTGACATTAATCCAACTGTTTCTTTGTCGATGTTGAACTACTCTGAAATCATCTTAATCGTAACATGTCGATCAAAGCAGTTGTCGAACTGCTTCTATGTTTTCATCTCGCCCGTCGTCATATCACTTTTGCCAGCAAAAAACGTTCCCGGACTCGGGACTTATACGACAGTATTCCATCCAGAATTGTACGCAATTTTAACCAAATTACTACAAGAGAGCCACTAAAGCAACAGAAAAGTCTCTATAGTAACAGACAGCCAAGCCGCACTAAAAGCACTAGAATCTTGTGAGAATCTGGACTTGTTCTAGAGTGCATCCATGCACTAGAAACGAGGAACAAATTGAAATTAATATGGATACCCGGGCATTCAGAGATCGAAGGAAACCAGGCAGCAGATAGTCTGGCTAAGAAGGGGACAAGTTTCCCTTTCACAGGACCAGAACCGACTTTCGGAATGTCAGCAGAGACAGTTAAGCTGGAATGTCATGGGAAACGACTGGGAATATTATAAAGAAATGTCTTTCTTAGAGCCATACGTCTGCAGTAGTAAGAAGTGAGTATTACATATTTTTAGCAATGTCTCTCATTACAAACTGGTAACATCTTTTTTATTATTCAGAACATTTAGTAATGTAGACATTGAAGATAAATCCTGTTCTTCTATGCCTCCATTAGAAGTACAAGTGGAAATGTAAAAACAGTCGATGTAGTCGAGTAGCGTGTCACCATTTGAGTGCAATTTATTCGTAGAAGAGAATGAAGACCGGCAACTTCAACTACTGAAACGATAACATGCACAACTACTGTCAAACCTATATTTACCTAGGGACTGACCGGGACCGGGCTAAAACCCAGGGCGCCAGATTTGTAGGGGCAACAAAATACAAGCACGACTTTCATCAACCCGATTTTAACAAACGCTATTATTATAGACAAAAGCTTTCGATTTTAATATTAGTGTGATGAGTGTGTACATACTAGCTACAAATACTGTGTGTTATTTTCTATATGCTTAACAAAATCCTATAAAAAGATTATAAGACTGCCAGCTAGTGCCGAAGCTCAGACAAGATATATCGAAGTTGAACGAAAGATGCCGAAATTTTTGCATATTATTCTGAATGGTTGGCGTTACGTTTTGCGTTACTTCATTATAAATCCAGCTTAAGAGACCAACAAATTATGCCCGTGCGAGAACTGTACTAATCCAATATTAATAAAACGAGGGATATGTTGATGAAGGTTTTGTCAAAATAGTTTAGGAACCAATTCATATATGGCTCTGCTACTTGCCACTACAAAATATCAGTCCTAAATCTTACACTCCAGATAGCATTTACTCCCTATAGGTATCAAAAGTATAATTTAATAATTCCCCATCAAAAACATATTTAACCCCAAAATCAGTGCAATTATTTTCATACAAGTCATACAGCCAATAGCTGTCGTTTCAATAAAGTGTACACAGATGAAACATCTGTCAATAGCATAAGTAGTGCGATGACCTGACAACTCAATAACAGATTCACCTGTAATTAGCCATTCAATGCATGGTAATTATGGGGGCCTTTCAACAGACAAATAAAAGTTGGGAGAGATTTTTAATGTTATAGATTCATACGATCAGTCCATCAATTCTCACAATTTCAGAGATGGGTTCTTAACGAATAAAAATTGGTCAGATTGTTAAACTTTCGTTGACTTAGCTAGTTATAAATAAATAAATAAATATATCATCACGGCATATTACCCATTGCTGGGTGTGCCAATCTGCTCTGTACACAGATATCGGTAATGATGAAATATTTATACCGTACGAGCGCTTACCACGCGTCACCTTACGGGAACTCATTGCTGGCGTGGAGAGTGCACCACAGAGATCAATTTTGTGCCATTTGAAATTGGAAATATTAGGTCGGGATCGAACCCGGTTCCCCAGATTCGCGACCTGACAATCAGGCACGCGGCCACGAGACCCCATGAAGAAGATATGTAAAGGAAAAAATACTCGTTATAATATTTATAAGGATGACATAAAAATTCTTTCTAATTGACTTCAGCCTATTAGCAGAGAGAACTGAGCAATCATATGCAAGAGACAAATACGAACATTGGCTTAAGTTAATAAAGACATATGTTCGACATCTGACCGCATTTATTTGCTATAACGAACGGCAAGGTCGTTGGATATAGGCACAACTTATTTTGCATCTATTTACATAATGATAAAGTTTTAAAATATGATCACGATTGCGAGATATTATGAATAATATAATTTAGATTCACGTATATTCGTGAACGAATGTCTGGTCGCGAATCTGGGGAACCGGGTTTGATACCAATCGACGCCATAATTATTTGGATTTTAAATGGTACAAAAGTGAACCCTGTGGTGCACTCGCACACGCCAGCAACGAGTGCTAGAGAGGCGACGCACGGTACAAATATGTTATCATCTTGAACGATATCTGTATATAAAGCAGATTGGTACACCCGCAATGGATAATATGCCGTGATGATATATTTATTACCTTCCGTCACCTTAGGTAAGGAAGGTATTGTCTTTGGTCAAAAAATTCGGTGGTGGTTTTAATGAATAATCACGTTTTATGGTCCCTAGAATAGAATACGATTTTACTATTTTTACGATGTCTGTATGTATGTGTGTGTAACAAAATTTTCGTCTACGCTAATTCTAAAACTACAATTTCAAAAATTATAATTCTTTCGTATTCCTCTTCGTTGCATGCATATGAAGAGCAGATTAGATTTTGGTTAAAATTGGTCAACCGGAAGTACCCTCATTTGAAGATTTTAACAGTTTTTCTTGAAAAAACGATGGTAAATATCTTTTTTTCACATTTAATGTTATTATAAATATTAAAGAACATTGTATTCTCTATACGATATGACTGTATTTTATAGTTCTTATTAAATGGATATAGTTATAAAATTATAAAGAAATTAAATTTTATAAATTAGCTAGCTATGCTAGAAACAGCTACTATATTAAGAAAATTCTGATTTAAAGATGTCAGTGTTAATTGACATATACGTAGTATATTTGTGTTATAACTTTACTCGAAATATAGGATCTTTTTGCTCGAAACTTTGTGTATGGAATTTGTATAAAATACATACAACTGTCGAAAGGTAATGCACATACAATAAATTTAGAATCAAGGAACTTTCTGCATGGATTTTATAGAAAATACATAGGCATTTACGAAAATTCTACCGGTAGATACCGCATCTACCGACTGTGTTCGAAAACACGAGTGGGAAAAAGTGACCGTGTTCGAAAATTGTATAATATCTACCTAATTTATCTACCGGATTCATGAAGATTCTAATCTCAAAAAAAGGCAGTGATGCAAAGCGAAGCGCGCGCGTTAAAATTGGAAATGTGTTCAAAGTAGGACTCTTCTCAGTTTGTTAACTACATTACATTTCCAACCTGTTTCAAATTTTCAATTTTTTTATAGCTTATGAATCTACCCCTGTTTACCACTAGCGTTCTTAAAATATCGATTCCGGTAGCTATAACCTGATAAACAGCTGTTTACCGGTAACAGTTCACCGGTAGAATTTTCGTAAATGCCTCATATAACTGACGGAAGGGAATATGCTGGCCACATCAGATTTTTTATTTGTTAAAATAATGAAATATGAGTTGATCTTTATAAAAATGCGGAAAACCAATGATTTATTTACTTGTTTACTCTTTTGATAAATGTTATGATTCTTTTCAATGTTAAACTAATTTTTCTTACAATCTATTCCTTCTAACATCGCGATGACCAATAGAAACTATCCTCATTATAGATACGACCGACCTTCACACATGTGCTTGTATATTACATAACTTTTACATGTGTGCGTATAACATTACACACTCGTGTATGTCTACGTACTCGAATACCGTACTACTGTACAAGGTACAAGTCTCGTCTTTCAGAAAAAATGAATCTCGTCTAAAACAAGTGACAAACTACTTCCGGGGCAAGTTTTTCCCTTATAACATGTGGAAAGTAGTGTATAACCCTATATTCAGCGCCGCTTAATTAAAAACTCATTAAGAGGAGGCGCCGGCCTTGGGAGAAAGTTTGTTATTAATTATTGATAGGAATTTGAGATAAATAAATAAATATTTGTTTAAAAATAGATAGGAAAATATGTGTGCATATATTGGTTAGTTTAGTTTGTGCATTCGAAACCCCAAGTTTAAAAATCACTAATGAGTTTCTAACTGCCATTATCTGTCACTTAAAATTGTATTGTGAAATTATTTTTGGGTAAAACGAATTTGCTAATGACTGATAATTATTTTCGAATAGATTTTAAAAATGTCCAGTATCTGATGGAATATTTAACTGCCTGGGGTAATGATAATTGCTTTAATGACGTGATGTTTGAAAACTATTTGCAAAACTAATGATACTTTGAGTAATATAGAAATTTTGGGTAATGATATACTAATGTTCAGAAAATTTTTGTATAATATATAATTATAATTTTTATGATATGAAAAAGTTGCCTGTGGGAATAAAGTTGAAATATTTATTTAAACTTAAAGTATTTCAAGGATGGAGAAAACAGCCATGTGCATAATATATAAATGCAAGTTTTGTATTGTAAATTCTATTAGTATCGAAAAAGGTCTGCTGAAGACATCAGTATTCACTATTCAGTAACAAGCTAGGTAAGGTTATATTTAAATCATTTTAATTATTTATTGTATTCACTTGTAAATTTTGTTCTTAGATATGGACTTTTCTAAACTAAATCTGCGAGGGCAGTTGGCAGATACGAAACCCCGCATGAAGATATCGGACTTGGTAAAAGATAAATTGTATAAACTAGTTGACATAAAGGCTGTAAATACAACATTTGGAAGAAAGATTATAGCAGAGTGTGAAGAATTCATGCTATACCTTCCCGCGCGTTTTGATAATTTATCCGATGAAGAATTATCTCAATTGAAAAAATCTGTTACCTCATGGAGTTTAAAATATACAGGTGTAAAACAATATGGACCTGGCAAACAAGCAACATTATTAGAATTTGTAGAAGTATAATTATTCGAAGTATACGTATATATTATGTTGAATGTATAAATAATAAATTTTGTTTATATGTGTATTTTGATAGTAATAAATATATTAAATAAATTTACAAATACTTTAGTATTATTTCATACCCCATACTGACAACATGGCTTATAAATTTCAACACCCGTTTTCGGCTATAATAGCTGGACCCTCCGGCAGTGGAAAATCTTACTTTGTCAAAAATTTTCTATCGAATATTATAGATATGAGTGATACTAATTTTGGAAAAATATCTTGGCATTATGGAGCCTGGCAAATTTTATTTAGTATGATAAAAGGAGTAGACTTTGTTGAAGGTATACCTGATATCGAAAACATAGATGGAAATGATCCTCAATTAATAATAATTGATGATTTGATGTCTGAAGCAGATCAACGAGTCGTTGATATATTTACAAAATGGTCACATCATAAAAATTTGTCTGTGTTTTTTCTTACTCAAAATTTATTTCACCAAGGCAAAGGTCAACGAGACATATCCCTCAATGCAAATTATATAATTTATTTTAAAAATCCTCGTGACAAAGCGCAAATATTACATCTGTCACGACAAATACTTCCAGAAAATGTAAAATTTATACAAGAAGCATACAGCGATGCAACTTCAGAACCACACGGTTATTTAATTTTCGATCTTAAACAAAACACACCTGATTGGCTGCGTTTTCGTACGTCACATGGCGGCTTTACATATGTGTATTTACCTAAAAACAAGTATAAATACAGCAACAAACATATGCCTACAATTATTTCATAACAATGAGTAGCGCTGTAATAAACCATGCAGAATTTCTGCGAGCATTGCATAAATTGAAATCAAAGGACAGGCTAGCGTTATTAAAAAACGCTGACTGTAACTCTGTTAAATGCATTTGTGAATGTGTTTATAATATTTTACATGGTACAGTTCCCCTCAGTCGAAAACAGCAAGCTTCACTTGTAAGACATAAAAACATTTTAAGGAAACTTACAAAACGTGGCGACAGTTGGAAAGCTAAAAAACACGTGTTAGTCCAGTCTGGTGGAGCATTCCTACCATTTTTATTAGCACCTTTGTTAACCGGTGTTCTAAGTAGCTTATTTAAAAATTAAAATGGAGCATGCTAGAAAAATGGTCTTAATATCACCAGAAAATTTAAATCGTTTACATAGTAATAATAATAATAATTATGAAAAAGAAACTATAACTAGTCAGCTGGATAAAGATATGAAAAATATTCTAAGTTTAAAATCATCCGAACATGAAAAATGGATAAAGTACCAAGAAATATTACAAAGATATTTATACTTTCAGAAACAAAGTAGAGAACCTATTAAATTACCTATCGAACATGAATTTCCATCAGATTCAAAAAGAGCTTTAGAGAAGAAAGACAGTGAAACAGGACCGATCAAACAGGAAATTATTTCAGAACCAAAACTAGCTTCAGAAACGAAAGACGATACCAAAAATATAATAAATGTTATTCCTAAATCTCATCAAGAAAAAGCTCAATTAATACTAGACAAATTAAAATTAGACGGGGCAGTTACATGGAATGAAAAAGGTCTAGTTTCAATTCATGAAAAACAAATTCCAAATTCAAATATATCAGATTTAGTAGGGGATATTGTAAGACGTAGAAAACGTAGTAATCCTGAAGGTTGGGAACATTTTTTGAATACACTAAAAGAAATAAATATTCCATTAGAATTAATTAATAATCCTCGAAGAAAAAAACTTTTTACATCTATATCAGTTAATGAAAATCCTGCGAAAAATAAAAGAAGACGAGATCATATAAAAGACGAATCGTCTACAACAGCAAAAATTAAAAAAATTGAGTGGAAGCGATTTACATTGTAAAATGGATAAAAGTTTATCTAAAATTTATTTTGATGCGACAAATCCAGCAGGGTTTTCGGGTGTAAATAATCTTATAAATTCTATGAAAGGTAGATATAAAGCAAAAGATATACGAAAATGGATTAGCTCGCAGGATGCATATACATTACATAAACCAGCGCGAAAACACTTTGTAAGAAATAAATATAATGTTTCAAATATAAATGACCTCTTCCAAGCAGACTTAAATGATATGCGCAAATTAAGCCGATATAATGATAATTACAAATACATTTTAACAGTCATTGATGTCTTTAGCAGGTATGCCTGGGCTATTCCATTAAAAGATAAGAAACCGTACTCAGTTATTCAAGCATTTAAAAATATATTTAATGAGAGAAAGCCAATTTACTTACAGACGGATAAAGGATCCGAATTCATTGCAAAATCAGTACGCTCATTTTTAAAGGAAAATGATGTTAAATATTATGTGACGCATAATTCCGACATAAAAGCTTGCTTTGTTGAAAGATTTAACAGAACTTTGAAAACAAAAATGTATCGTTATTTTACTTATAAAAATACTTATAGATATGTCGATGTATTACAGGATTTGGTTTCTGCTTATAATAAAACAAAACATCGATCAATAAAAATGTCTCCTAGTGAAGTAAATGATAATAATATATTAGATATATGGAGAATTCAAAATAAAAATAAACTAAAAATAAAAGATAATCAGCAAAAATTTAAAATTGGTGATATTGTACGTATATCCAAATATAAAAATATGTTTGAAAAGGGATACGAATCTAATTGGAGTGAGGAATTATTTAAAATAACTGCGATTAGTAACAGAATTCCTATTGTTTATAAATTAAAAGATTTAAATAATGAAGTCATAGCGGGCACTTTCTACAAAACCGAACTGCAGCGAGTTTATATAGAATCTGATACAATGTATAAAGTGGATAAAATCTTAGCAACAAAAGGCACAGGCAGCAGAAAGAAATTACTTGTCAAGTGGAGAGGTTATAGTGATAAGTTTAATTCCTGGATTTCTGCAAATTCACTTCGTGTATTAAATAATGAATGAGAAAGAATTTTTTATAACTTTGCCTAGTAATAGTTCTATGCAATATTTTCCTAATAATAAAACCACAAGTTATACTACACAACTGCCTCAGAATATAAAATTAAATGGTTCTTGGGAGGTTGCACTGTCAGAAATTATATATCCCTGTTCGATCTACAATGTTAATGGAAGAGAAAATAAAGTTAAAATCATGTTAAAAACAAAGCAAGAAGAAAATGCGCCAGTAAATATTGTACATGCAAAAATACCTACAAAAAATTACGAAAGTATTGATGCAGTAATAAATGAAATGAATAAAAGTCTTGATAAGGCAATAGAACAAATGAATGAGGATACAGCAGTTAAGAAATATGTAACATTTACTTATGATAAAATAGAAAAACGAGTGTCAGCACAATTTGAAAAGACAGAGGTCCATTCCCTGAAACTATCTCCTCGGCTAGCATTGCAACTTGGTTACTCACCATTTACTGATATATTTGAGCAAGAAACTTCAATTAATTTGCCTAATTTAATATTAGGTATTCCTCCACAGTTATTTATTTATTGTAACATAATTGAACCTCAGCTAGTTGGTGATGTAGTTAGTCAGTTATTAAGAATTGTACACGTTAAAACTGATAAATATGTTTTTGGATCTAATGAAATGATATCATATGCGCAGCCTCATTTTGTCCCTGTGTTGAGAAGAGAATTTTCAAATATAGAAATAGATATAAGGACCAATGATGGTTTTCTAACACCATTTCAATTTGGAACGTTGAGTGTTAAACTACATTTCCGACGAACATCATGAAAACTTGTCCATATCAGGAATATTACAATATACAGGCCGGAAATGGTGTGGGGGCTGTATATAAAGGAAATCAATTTCAAAGGGGCCATGGTCTAGGAAGTTTTTTTAGTGGATTGTTTAGAAGTATTTTTCCGTTAATAAAGAAAGGCGTAGGGGCACTTGGTAAAGAAGCAGTTAACACAGGCTTTAATTTTTTGGGTGATTTGACAACAAAACAGTCACCAAAAGAATCATTCAAGAAACGTCTCGCTGAAGCAGGGGTCAATTTAAAACGTAAAGCTGAAGATAAAATTGAAAAAATAATCAGTGGGGCTGGTTATAAAAAGAAGCGAATGATTAAGAAACCTACTCATTTTAAAACTGTACGTGCTACTGTTAAGAACAAGAAACGCTCTAGGCAGACAGACATATTTGACTAAAATGGCATTTCTACATGCTCAGTCTTGTGAATGTATAAAAACAGAATTAGATTTATTTGCTATACCTCCTACACAAACTAGTATTGAAAGTGGACAATGGGTAAATTATAAACCTTTATCCTCTATCACTGAAGACGGACCCATTGAATTTGTTATACCTGGCCATGGAGAAGACTACCTTGATTTATCTCAAACCATGATTTATATAAACGCAAAAATTGTTAAATCTGATAATTCTGCCTTGGATGACGGTTCTAACGTAGCACCTATTAATAACTGGCTTCATTCAATTTTTAGTCAAGTGGACATATATTTAAATCAAAAACTTGTATCTCCTCCTAACAATACTTATGCCTATAGGGCATATATTGAAACTTTATTAAATTACGGAAAAGATGCTAAAAAATCTCACCTTACTTCAACTTTATGGTATAGCGATCAAGCTGGGAAAATGGATTATACAGATATAGCTGGTAATCCAGGATATAATAAGCGACAAAAATTAACTGAGAAGAGCAAAAATGTTGATATGATCGGGCATCTTCATGCTGATATTTTCAATCAAGAAAAATTTTTACTTAACGGCGTTGAAATGAGAGTACGACTAGTTCGATCTAGGGATAGTTTTAATTTGCTAGCAACTGACACAAACTTCAAAGTACAAATTAACGAAGCTACATTACTTGTTCGTCGAGTAAAATTAAATCCAAGTATTTATTTGGCGCATAATAAAGCCTTGGAATTGTCTACTGCTAAGTATCCCGTAACTAGAGCCGAAGTGAAAGCTGTTACCATCCCAGCGGGGATTCAAGGAAAATCTATGGATAATATTTTCTTAGGCCAGCTTCCTAAGAGATGCATACTTGGATTTGTATCTAACAAGGCATTCAACGGCGATTACAAAACTAATCCCTTTAACTTTGAAAATTTTAAAATAAATTACTTATCGCTATGTGTAAATGGACAACAACTACCATCGAAGCCATTACAACCTTCATTTGGTGATACAAAATCATACATTCAAATGTACAATACATTATTTTCCGGGACAGGCATACACTTTGGAAACAGCGGGAACGAGATCGACAGAGCCAGTTATCCAGATGGTTACTGTTTAGCAGCATTTGATCTAACTCCAGACCTTTCAGCAAATTCAATGTCACACTGGAATTTGACACGTCATGGTTCTTTACGAATCGAAGTTGGTTTTGAGTCTTCTTTAACAGAGACAGTAAATTGTGTGATATACGCTGAATTTGATAACATTATTGAAATTGATAAGAATAGAAATGTAATTGTAGATTATGGTAGTTAATAAATGTATTTGTATTTAAAAATAAAAATATATGTATATTTAAATGTTAATATATTGTCTTATTTAGTACTCCCCTATGCATATATAATCATATAACTCTGAAATAAAGTTTAGTTTGATGAAAGCATTTGTACCATTAAAACAAAATGAATGCTGCATTTATACAAAAAATATTTAGAAAATATTTCAAAAATACGTGCGACTATGGTGTTTATGCTGCTAACAATTTACCACGGCTGGTTAATTTTCCATGTGCCATTATAGTTAATACAGACCCTGATACTTTACCTGGTACCCATTGGATAGCAATTTTTATTGATCGAGAGGGATATGGTACTTACTTCGATAGTTATGGACGACCGCCACATGTACAACAACATAGAGACTTCCTTAAGAGAAACACAAAAAAGTGGACTTACAACACATATACTCTGCAAGACTTCACATCATCTGTTTGTGGTTATTATTGTTTAATGTATTTGTTATTTCGAATAAATTTTTATAAACACAATGATTTTATAAATTTGTTCAATAAAAATCAACATGAAAATGATGAATTTGTAAGGTACATGTTTTATTATTATTTCAATAAAAGTCAGTAATTGTTAATAAATATTTTATTTTGTAAATATAACACTGAATAAATATATTTTATACAATATACATTAATAATTTTATTTACATTCCTACGCCTGTTTGTCGCTTTGTGGGCTTGTCACGGTGTTTAAATTTTGCCATCTTCTCCTTTCCTCCATACGGAAAGTTCTCTTCGAAGTTTTCGACAGGCGGTAGCCGCTTGGATGTAGAATAATTTTCTTGTTTCCTATATTCTCCAACGGTTTATAAGTGGGAGAATCTTCATCATCCCAACACTCAGATGATTCGACGACGTAATTTTTCGCATCTTTTACCAATGCCATGCTTGAATATATTGCTGGTTTACGTGAATAGCATAAACTTGCAATGCAAAGTGACAGTTAAACACTTCAGATCTTTTTATATACAAATTAAGTAATTAAAATGTTATTAAAAATCAATTATTAGTAAATTTATTTATACACATATTTGGAATGTATTTGAATAATTTTATTGACGAGTTCGTATTCACAAAATTACTGAAATTTAAAATAAATTTTTTATTCATTTACATATTAAATAATTAAACTGACTCTAATAATCTAACAATAACACTATAAATTTATACTAAAGGTTTTTGTTTCACAATACTTACTCTTTCCATATAAATTTATGCTTGTAATATTTGAAAAATCAAAGAAATTTTCTATAATTTCATTGAAATAAAATAAAGCATTACTTTCTATCTAAATTTATATCTGTAATATTTGAAAATCAGGGAAAGTTTCTATAATTTCATTGAAACGGAATAAAATAATTTTATAACAGGAATTTATTTAAATAATAACAAGATATATATATATATATATATATATATATATATATATATATATATATATATATATATATATATATATATATATATATATATAACAATGAAATACATAAGTAAATTTACATAAAACTAAAAACTTACGCTAGAATACATACACAATAATTAATATACAAATAAATAAATAAATAAATAAAAACTAAAACTTGACTTTTTTCACACCGTATGGTACACTATTTACGTCATCTATTAACCTGCGCTTCATAAACTTAATACTAAATGTCTTTTTTTCTTTTTTTGTTATCACTTTATGGTCATCTGTACACCTAATACTATTAAAATATAGTACGGGATTTTCATGATTACGAAAAACTAAATTTTTTAAACAATTAAAATTTACTGTCTCACTGGTCTTAAAGTTTAAAGTTATGCCTTTCACTTTACATACTTCTTTCACATTGCCTGTTGTTGTCGACAACACTTTATAAGCATAATTTTTAGGACCCCCGCATACAAATTCTACTATATAACTACCTGAACCATAACCTTCTAATTCATCTGTTAGATCCCCCAGGTAATTTCCGGTTGATGGTTCATATTCACCAGGCGAATGACAGTATATAATAGAATCTGTATCGTAGTATAAAACTCTACGATCCAGGGGTTCTAAAAACTCATAAAGACGTAGTCGAGCTTGGGCTGTAGTGTATGCAGCTATGACGACGTTCACCGTGGGTAGCTGCTCCATCGCTTCTTCTTTGTGCACCCAGTTTACGTACATCATCTGATCTCCAGCGGGGATAATCCTATTCACTTGCACTGCTGGATTAGCAAGCAAATCATATAATTCCACGGCCGAAGAAACAGTTGATGTACGGGATCTGTTTTCCGCTTGCGCGAATTTTCCTGTAATCAGAAAAATAATTAAATATTATAAAATATATATATTATAATATAACTATCTCACCCCAGAAAGAATTCAACATAAGCTTGGCGTTGGAACGTTTCCCTGCATTTTTCTCAATTTGAGACGGATCCAGTTGAATTCCCTCGTTGTCTTCGTAACTTCTTATGTAACGTGCTTTAGCAGCATCATCAACACAGTCTGCGGGGTAACCACTGGCCTCTTGCTTCATTTTTAAAAAATTGTTTATATACTCCACAAACAAACCCCCTTCTTTTGTGAGTTTGTTGTATATTGTCACTTCATACTGCCAAACCTCGTGCACTTTTAAAATTTTGTAACCTACGGTGACGGCGAGACGCACTTCGTCTACAACCCAGGTTCCCACAAATTGTCTTTCAGAGTCATTATGACAACAATCACGTTGTTGTAGCTCATCACAACAAGTCCTACATAAAACAAACATGAGTTTCCCATGTGCCTTTCGCGGTAGTACCGGATGAAAAATATCACGGGATGGTAACACAGTACACTTAATCAATCCTTCGACTTGATCAATATTATTGTCAGGACACAATATATCACAATCAGTACCAACATAAATTTTTGGATGGCCTATCGGATATTTACCATATTTGCAAACATATGGATAAAGAGAGCACACATCTACATATTTAATTTTTTCATCATTTTTAATTTTTTTATATAAAACGGTGCTGCCTGTCCTACCGCCGAATAATGCGTCGCGAGGTTGTAAAGGTAAATTATTTAATGTTTCATGATTACTAAGCAACGTATTTAAATTTTTATCACTTTTTAAGTCTTTTCGAAATTCACATTCCCAAATTTTAATGATAGTATACCCCAAATTTTGAATTTTGTCTAATTTTTCTATTGTTCTCTGATATCTATCCTCCAAAGTTTCTTTTGTTGAATTAAAAACTGGTTCATTTCTATTGGTTTTAAAACATAAAGTACAGCCATGCCAGAAACATCCTAGAAATTCAAATACTAATTTATCAGCTGCATAGTAACCATCAACTTTAAATAAATTACAAATTACTGCTTCCATACCATTGCCTGCATGTTGTATTCTAATCCCCCTTACATTTTCTTGATGTATTAACCACATCAAGGCTATTTTCGATTGATTATCCTTCAATCGATAACCTTTTTGCGGTATAATACCGATTGTGTTTGGTTTTAAAAACAATCTACGGAATACACGGTTGCAAGCACTAGCTACGGTCACGGCCTCAGAAAACGGACATACCTTACAATCTTGCATGAAAGTTGTACGAAATTTGTCACACGCACGACGCAGAATATCGACATCGGACACACAGTACTCGATGATCTCTTTCTCCATATCAAATATAGCATTCTCCTCTACTTGTTTATTGTACCAATTCAAAAAATTTTGTCGTACAGAAATAGACATATTGTCTACCCCATAATATTCAGTAGAAGGCATTGGACCTATATAATTTTTATTAACTATTTTATTAAAAAAATGAGGAAAGAAACCTTTTTTTTAACGAAGCCGGTAAATCCATAGCTTTTGGTAATGCTGCTAATGGCATGGGAAGATAATTTAGAGAATCTACAAATTTAATATGATTAAATTGCATCATCATAATTTTGCAACCATTTAAAATTAATTTCGGTTTAATATTCTGCTCTTCTACTAAATATTTTAAAATAAACTGACAGTCAAAGGATTTAGAATTATGTGCAATGCATATTACCGAAGAAAATGAAGACCTTGGAAGTACTACATAATTTAAAAAATTTTTTACTGGTTCTTTAGTAAAGACATGTTGACGTATGCCACATGAGCTACAAAATTGTTTTAGATCGGCATTATTGTAACAAGCTGAACATGATTGTTGTGCTACACATAAATTTACTTCGTGTTCAAAATTTTCACCAACAGATTTTTCTTGACGTGTTTCAAAATCATAATATATAAATAAACTGTTGTCCTTACAATTTGAATTGTCTTTTACCATATAACACAAATGTCCCGAATTTTTATAGTCATTACAAAATTTACAATAGACCTCACCACACACATGCTGACGCCCCTCCTTTTTTCGCAAGTATGTTTTTAAACATTTATCACATTTTTTAAGTCTTTGACATGTTACCTTTTTATGATTGTCATAGCACTCCTGTCCACGAAACTTTCTATCACACATGTCACACTTTATTAAAACCGGGGTAGGAGGGCACGGTGGACTAAATTTACAATAATAACAAATATTTTCGCAAGAATGTCCTGTTCTTACATGGTAAGGGACATGACATTGCTCACAAAAATATTTGCATAAAAATGTTGCCGTTAAACTTTTAATCACTGTATAGTGATTTTGATGATATAAGAGATTCAGTCTTGGAAGATTTTTTCCTCTTGCACCTTCAAATATCACATTTCCACGGCCATTATACTCATATACACATATGTTATATTGAGTAAAATAACGTTGAAATTCAGTAAGTTCCGGAATACCGGCACCATTTTCATTTATACACACATTCGCATTTAATAATAAATCCCGTGCTCTCATACCCTGGACACCCTGTCTATCACTCACTATGTCTTTAAAACACTGTTCTTTTTTAAACAAAGAGTCTGCAACCACAAGTGCACGAGGTAAACACAAATTGTCTTTATTAATAATGTCTATAATACCATATTTCCTGCGACAAAACTCCGCATAAGGGAGGCCATGCCACCGAGGTTGTCCGCAACCTGCAGGCATCGACACTTTGGTCAATTCTATTGAGAATTGACCATCAGAAAAAATTTCTTTATTGCTCTGCAAAATTTTCTCGAGAGCCTCCCACACAACATCAATGTGCAGTTGATCTGCACGACGAAAGCTCAGCCATGCTGGTCCATTCTCGAGAAGCGGTGTCCTGAAGATGAACCCCACGTAATCGGAAGGCTCTACAGAATCCATCACATATTCAGTGACGCTTTTCACACTGTTGTAGAACCAGTGCACTGAATTTTCACCCCTCGGTGGATCATTTACCCTGAACGTAATTTTTCGTCCCGCTATATTGAACCGTTTCAATTTGGATTCAATATCCGATTCAATTGTGAAACGAGGAATATCGGTTTCCCCACGACCAATCTGGTTTAAACTGTCGTCTATCAGATTGTTACATATTTGATAGAAGGCGTCGTAATTTTCTTCTTCTCGTAGAGAAGAGTCTACGATTTCTTCACAGATTCGAAAGAAGTTGTCAAAATTTTCTTGAGCCATTGCTGCTAAACCCACAAAGTAACTATACATACACAGATTGTAAGTATACTAAATAAATTTTCTTTACCTGGGTCCTTTTATAGTAAGAGCTTTTGTTACCCTATGACTAATACTAATTTCACAAATGACAAACGCTTAAAATTGCCGAGTGAAAGTAAATAGGTAATAATAATTTCACAATATTGAAATTTATTGTAGGGAAATAATAAAAATATTTAACTTTAAAATTATATGTATTTTTTCTCTTTCTGTAAACGTATGACACATTTTGAATCTTTAATTATTTTGTTACGGTTTTTAATGATGTAAATATTTGTTATAGAAGTTTACAAGAATACAATAGTCATAGGGGTAAAAACTAATATCAATAAAAATATAAATTCTTCAATATAAGGTTTTTGGGTTGAAAATACAAAAATTTCTTTAGAGTTTTAAATTATATATTTATGCTCTCTTGTAATAAAAGTGTGCACACTTCGCACATCTTTTAAAGTTTTATTATAATAATATGTATATATTTCACTAAAAAAATTCTTAAAAACTAAATTGTCTTTATATGTTTTATTATATAAGCTTATATCTAAATCTAAATTATTCCTTAAACTATTTAATACTACATCCTGAATAAATTTTTTATATACAATACCTATATCTAAATATCTTACACTACATTCTAAAAATTTTGTACTTATAGCTACTTCTAATTCTATTAAACTATTTAATTGTTCTTTGTTTATTACTAAAAATTTACTGTCTATTTTATATTTAAGTTGGCCCTTAGGTAATACCGTAAAATCTACATTATTGGACCTATAAACACGCCCGACCGTCGCCTTTTCACTTTTCACGTGTTTTAAAAATTTTATAAATTGGTCCATGTCCACAATGTTAAAATAAAGTTTTTGAAGCACATCACCCACTAATCGAATGGCTACTCTCATGTGGGGGTTGGGGTCAACTCCAACGGAGACGAAAGCTTTTCTGCTTTTCCCTAGAGGAAAAGCAAACACATCCAGCAGCCGGTCATTGTTGTCTCCTATATGCCTGTTTCGCGGAAACGCGAAACTAGTCACCTCTGCTGAACCCAGTAACACATTTAGTCGGTCGTCTTCAATCCACGTAGCTGCGTCAAATTCCTCTTTAGAGTCTTCTTCTTCTGAATAAACCATCCGCTGTCCGTACGGCTCGCTAATTACGGAGCTGATTGAAGAAGTTCGCCGACGTTTAGAGGCTGTTAACTTATCTTCTTCACGACCTCTCTTCAGCGGAATATTCAAAAGGTCCGATGCTGCCTCCTCGACAATGGAATCGATGTCTTCATCATCATCAAAAAAGGTTGCGTCGCTATCGACAACCCTCCTAGATGATGATGGCGGCTCGGCTTCGTTGTCGTCGTCCTCCACGACGATTACTTCATTCGCCTCCTTTAATAAAATATTTTCTAATATAGTAATTTTTGGTCTGTCCTCCTTGGCTGCTGCTGGTGATGGTGGAGGCGACACGGATCCGTTTTCGAACACTACTACGTCGGGGTAGATATGACACTTCTCCTTCAGGTCGGTCGCTGGTGAAGATGCTCCAGGTTGATTGTTGATGCGGGATGAATCCATGGCGAATACTTACACAGTGTGTGGTGAGAAACTGTACACTGAACAAAGCTTTTTCGAACTTCTATTTTATATGCAAATGTCTTTTGGCCACTCATTTTCTATAAGTAACATTACACATATCGATAATAAGGCATACGAGTATTAATTTAAATTAGTATATCATTACCCAAAATTTCTATATTACTCAAAGTATCATTAGTTTTGCAAATAGTTTTCAAACATCACGTCATTAAAGCAACTATCATTACCCCAAAATATTCATATTAGAATTTAAGTGACAGATAATGGGGCAGTTAAATATTCCATCAGATACTGGACATTTTTAAAATCTATTCGAAAATAATTATCAGTCATTAGCAAATTCGTTTTACCCAAAAATAATTTCACAATACAATTTTAAGTGACAGATAATGGCAGTTAGAAACTCATTAGTGATTTTTAAACTTGGGGTTTCGAATGCACAAACTAAACTAACCAATATATGCACACATATTTTCCTATCTATTTTTAAACAAATATTTATTTATTTATCTCAAATTCCTATCAATAATTAATAACAAACTTTCTCCCAAGGCCGGCGCCTCCTCTTAATGAGTTTTTAATTAAGCGGCGCTGAATATAGGGTTATACACTACTGTGGAATACGCACACGTATGCACTTAGTGCTAATATGGTACAGTTAGCTTCATTGTAGATGCAATACTCTAACAAATAGTTTATTTCTACATAATATTTTTCCTATAAGAAACATCAAAACTATATAGATGGCACACCCAGCGATGGGTAATATGCCGTAATGATATATTTTTATTTTATTTTATTTGAAACTATATTCGAGGTGTGTTAGAAAAATAACCGACCTTATTTTTTACGAAAACTTAGTAGATTTGAATCAAGCGCGCTTGCATGAGCCGACCTTGAAACTTCGTGCGCATGTGTGAATTTTTTCCCGCCTGTCGATAGTGTCTGTTGCTGGCAAGCAGCATTTAAGTGAGACAGTGTGTAATGCTCTCGTCGGTTTTTCATTTTTATTCGTGTCAAAATAAAATTGCTATTATGTAGAATAGTGATCTTAAAAACCCGTCATATGCAAGGTAATATTAAAATAATTTAATAAGTATATATTCCTAGCGCCTAACGCAAGCTTCACAATTTGTCTAGTCTACAGATGGTAGTAGTAGCTCTAGCATAGCCCGCATCAAGAAGAAGAGTCTGACAACTGACAGCTTAACAGCTGACTCCCGCTAAAAGTTATATAACCTAGAAGTTTTGTGAGTAATATTGAATTACTTTATATATTTCATTTAAAATTATAATAGGGGATTCCACCATTTTTTTTATAATTTCATCAGAAACTATAAGTAAAACTAAGACTATTGATGAAAATCCGGTGAAAAATTCCTATTAATAAGCGAGTTATGGTCCCCCAAAGTTTGAAAATATAGATGTGTCATCACGAATATAAATTTTTATATAAAACTGTTTTCTTCGTGGACCTAAAATGTTCTTGAAATGTATGCTATTTTTAAATTATATTTATAAAAAACAAATTAATATTATAACACTGTACAAATCTACATGCTTTATAATTGCTAGTGTATCTAAATTGTTAAGTTTAAAGCAAGAAATTTATATTCAAACAAAAACTGTTTGAGAATTGCAGTACTGGACTGGTAGCCACGTATCCGCTATTTAAATTTGTCTATTTCCATTGGTAGTAGACTCCACCTCCTAACTCGGTATTCGTTATATATTTATAGGTGGTCTTTGACTCGCCAGTCAAAATAATATGTATGGAATTCATATGAGTGACGAGCTACTAAAACAAAAACCCCCTTATTTCCGAAGTATTGCAATTATACCGAAGTATTTCAATTATATCATTTTAGTTCTTTTTTACTAATTTCCCCTAATTCGATTGAGCTGTAATCTCCTATTTGATTTTAGAAAATAAAGCCTTTAACTTGCTCTCAAGGTTGTTATTTTTAAAAATATGTTACAGAATATGAATACGAAGATAACGATTGTCGTTAAGCAGACATAACGAATTTCAAAATAGCGATATCGTTATGATAACGATTCGTTAAGCGAATATTTTACAGAATAGGCCTATTAATTCTATTAGGCATCATCCCTAAGCCCTCCACTTTGTTCTGTGATTGTTGTGTTACATATATGTCTTGCAAGGTGGTTTTACTGTACGCACTGAGTTTTTACGAATTGTTTTTCATTGTGTCAAAAGTAAAAGGACTCGGAAGAAGCAAATCTGGACTATATTGTAACATGGGACGCTCGCCGTCACCGCCACTGTAAGCGAGTGTCTATTTATAGCGGTAACGTATTCGCGCTAGTAGCCGGTTGATGTAAACAGACTGGTCGCGACGTGTTTAATTACTTCCGGTCGCCTGAACCTTTTGTGTTCATTGTTATTATGTGTTCGAATATTCTAGACTGTTCTAGAAAATAATGGCAGCTGTATATAAGAGACGTAGCTATGCTCGAGAGAGTTAGTTAGTTACATGGAGAGACATAGAGATGTTCATATAGAGTGTTAGTGAGTTGGAGAAGCACAGCAGTATCGTGGTGAGCGTATGCAGTTGGTGTCGAGTAGGTACTCGGGAAGTTACTGGTATATTGGGATAGCTGTGGATGTGAATACTCGGTAGTGTTGACGAGTATTAGGAAGCTATAGTGTACGAGGACAGTAACGGCGAGTCTGGAAGTTACTGGTATATTGGGATAGCTGTGAAAGTGAATACTCGGCAGTGTGGACGAGTATTGTGAAGCTAGGTATACAAGGACAGTAACAACGAGTTGGAGTGGATACTCGGCATTGGTGTTGAAGAATTGTGGCATACAGATAGTTGGTGATACTGAGGCTGTGGAAGAGAAAGAGTTACATAAATAAACAGACAGTGAGGTGACTTCTGTCCGAGCAGTTGAATATACAGACGCTGTTGAGTCAGTTGAGTATATAGACGCTGTGGAGGTCGGTAGGCGGACAGTTGAACATGATATATATATATATATATATATATATATATATATATATATATATATAAGTATACAGTGATATAAATTTAGTGATATAAATATCGCGTAAACAGTCTACAAGAGTCTGCAACAGACCGGCAGTCTAAGATTGGAACACGTAGTGAAATAAATAATTTGTAATATCGTGGAAATAAATAGTAGTGTTAATTGGTTAAATAAATAGTGTTAGTGTTATATAGTTAATTATAGTTTTAATCTTAATTAGTTTTTAATAATTGTTTAATATAATTAATAGTAACTTTCTTTATAGTTTAATAAACAATTAATTATAATTAGTAATAATTGTCTAATATTTACACTTCACCCAGATAAATAAAAACGTTACAATATGATGATCCTTAAAATGCCGGTCCAACTATTACCATCCGTTATTTGGTCCACTAACTATTGTGTAGGTTTTATAATTTGTTGAAGTTGAGTTTGAGCTCATCTTTGGAGTCCTGTAAACCGTCTAGTTAATCTAGTATGTTAGTGTCTTCTCATATCTGGCCTTCTGCATCTATTAAATTGTTTCTCTAGTGTTGCTCTCCTCGACTGTCCTGTCGTAGACCTTCAGCGAGATAGATGATTAGGCTTGTTCGATATGAACGGGATCTGATTACGGTTTACGAGCTACAATTATAGTTTCCATGGGAACGGGGCTCGGACAGTGACACCGCTCAACTGTTTCATGCAAACAAGAGACAAACGACCACCATTATATTCATCACACTCGGCCGTCATGGCCAACTGTGTGCACATGACTGATTATCACTTTGATGGAAGATTCTACAACCGCTGAAATCTAATGTGAATGCGGGGGTGGAAGTTACAAGACAGAATAGCTTATGACATGAACAAAGAAAATGTCAGAATATGGCAAAACTTTTCAGATGATCATGAACTGATGATATTTGGGTATTTAAAACACTGATCTTTATTCTCTCCAATATTTAATTAAAATACTTCTATCATGATAGTGTCATACAAAAGTTTCACCAAGTAAAACACTTCTTTTTACTTCCTTGTACAATTAAAGGAAGTATTGTATTCGCGAAAAATTTCGGTTTCCAGGTTTCAACAGAAATATCCATTTTGGCCATCCCTGAATCCATTCTGACTAATTTCGTCGTGACGTCTGTACGTACGTACGTATCTCGCATAACTCAAAAACGGTAAGCCGTAGAAAGTTGAAATTTTGTATTTAGGACTTCTATAACATCTAGTTGTGCACCTCCCTTTTTGGTCATTACATAATTTCCAGAAAAGGTACTTTATTTGAAGCCTATAATAGATTTTAATGAAAAACTATATTAAAATATAATCCAAAACTTTTCAAATTTAGTATATAAGGCTTTTATATCAATTGGAATAACGTAGCAGAATTTGGTTAAAACAGGCTAACCGGAAGTGATATATTACCTGAAGTTGTTAACAGTTTTTCTTGAATAAAATGGTTTCATTTTGATTTTAGAAATAAATGCTTCAAATAAGAGTTTTAGAGAATTAAATTCTGCGTCTAGCACATCAAATATTATTAAATTAGCCCTTTGTATAAGCGAGATATGTAAATTTAAAACTTATATACTTTTTGGTTTTTGTAAAGAAGCTTGCTATGGATTAGGACAAAAAATAACAAAAAAAATTAAAAATAGATGTTAATGTCAAATTACGTCAAATACGTGCAATTTTATAATTGAGTCTATACTTCATCTTCATATTCGTCTTGCGTACAAGGAAGTCATGTGGTGTCCACATCAGATTTTTTCATTTATTATAATATGCAGGGTGCGGCAAAAAATTCAATCGTAAAAATAATGTGGACCAACCCAGTGCCGTTAATCGTAGAAAAAGTAGGCTGTACATTGCGTCCATGCCTTCATCCTCGTGCGATATGGACTAGGTATTATTTTTAATCTCGAGTAGGTATTTATTTTTTAATTCACCGTCAAAACTAGGAAGGTTGTTCTGCCGCCCCCTGTACTAGAACAATGGAAAAAATCTGATGTGGCCAGCACATAACCTCCCGTCAATTCCATGTTTAAAGTAGCAATGAGCTTTAAGTAATGTATCACTTCCGATTGATCGTTTGTAAACAAAATCTAATTTGTTGTTCCAATAAATAGAAAAGTCTGTAATACGAAATTTTGGATTATATTTTATTATGATTTTCCTCGAAAATCTGTTAAAAGCTCCAAATTAAGTATCCCTTCCGGTTTACCATATAAATATAGTCAAAATCTAATATGTTGTTTCAAATTATACACGTGTTTTAAATACCAAATTTGATAAGTTTTGCATCGTTTTAATATTTTTTTAAAGAAAATCTGTTTATAGCTTTCTATAATACACCACTACTTCCAGTTTATCAATTTTAGAAAAAAATGTAATATGTCGCTCTCATTAATATACAAGTCTTAAATACCAAATTTGAAAAGTTTTGGATTGCATCAATATATTTTTCACGAAAATAAGTTCAGATATGGAAAATAAAAATTCTTGGAAGTTTGTCGTAAGAGTTATCGTGGAGGAAAAAATCATCAAACACAGACATCATCGTAAAAATAGTAAAAACATGTTGTGGGGACCCTAATTCGAGCTTATTTACGGAAAACTCACCATCGAATTTTTGGACTAATAACATTACCTCCCTTTCCTACGGTATGACGGGAGGTAATAGCTATTAACATACCTAGGAATGTTATGTACATCATAACTGCCGCAGATGCCAGTTTAAATTCCGAGCTCGTAGAGTGAAGATTTTAAGACATCTAAGGCTTGTTATTATTAATAACATCCGTGGTTTGTTCAATAGTTTACCGGTTTCAGAAATTTAATACATTATTGATAAAAAATATTTTCTTGAAATTCTTTCATTATTGCTACGTTCAAATTGCTATGGTTAACAGGACAATTATTTTGACATATGTCATTATGACAAATATTCAAATTATGTGCTTTATTCCTTATGTTTATTACTTTAGAATAAAGTAGACCGTATTTAGAACGATATGCTAACTTTATCTGTATGTGTAAGAGCATTATATTTTCATTTTGTAGACCGTTGTTGACAAGTAAGTATGGTAATAATATTACCATACGAGGGCCCTATTCTGTAACTCGGTGGTTAATTTTTAACCACTGGTACAAATTTTTATCCAATAGATATTTATTTTTTGTTATATGTCAACATACTTGATTGGTTATAGCTATTAACATACCTAGGAATGTTATGCACATCATAACTGGCGCAGATGTAATCCGGGCTCGTAGAGCAAGGATTTTAAGACATCTAAGGCTTGTTATGATTAATAACATCCGTGGTTTGTTCAATAGTTTATCGGTTTCAGAATATTAAGACATTATTGATAAATATCATTTTTTGAAATTCTCTCATTAATGCTACTTTCAGATTGCTATAGTTAACAGAACAATTATTTTGACATGTGTCAATATGACAAATATTTAAATCATGTACTTTATTCCTATGTTTATTACTTTAGAATAAAGTAGACCGTATTTAGAACGAAAGGGTAACGTTATCTGTATGTATTAATGAATAGCATTATATTTTCATTTTATTTTATTTTCATTTTGTAGACCGTTGTTGACAAGTCAGTATGGTAATAATATTACCATACAGATACAGTTATTATTTAGTTACCAGCCTACGTTTGTACATGTAAACAATGAAATAATATCCTGAAACCGGTAAAAAAAATTAACCAATGGTTAAAAATTAACCAATGGTTAAAAATTAACCACTGAGTTACAGAATAGGCCCTAGATACAGTTATTACTTAGTTACCAGCCTACTTTTGTACATGTAAACAATGGAATAATATCCTGACACCGGTAAATCATGATCTTGTAAATTTTATCACTTTCTCGAAATGTCATACTTGTTTGAATCACTCTCGTCTCCCAGTAAAAATGTTTTGTTTCCTGCTTCGGTGAGCCAAGCAAGAACCAGTTAATCAGCATTTAATTCCACGGTATTGTCTCCTAATCAACTGCTTTATCACACAATAAACATAACGCAATAACTACCTACTACCTTACGACCTACCTACAAGTTCGTAATCTAATCATCCTCGGATACAATAACGGTACGGGTTATCTCCACTTTCTCGGCATGGCCTCACTTCAGATGACGTCACGGGGTCAACAATACATCCATCCATTTCCGGGTCACTTCAGCGGATATGGAAAATGACCGGATCAAGAATAGAAGCACCAAGTGATCTCAACTGACCGTTAGTAATGAGATTTTGCTATATATAGAACACTCTGTCTGTAGCGGAAGGTATTGTTTTTGTTTGGTTATTGTTTATTGTTTAAAACATCTGATTGGAACTAAAAAGGATGCAGAGTTGATTGGTTTGCAAAATGGATTAGTGAGAGAATTACGGATCATTTTAAATGGAACACCAAAGTGGTTCATCCGTTTTAAACAAGCTTTAACATTCATATTTATTATAGAACTAGTGGAACATTTCCTTCTATTCAACGAGGGTTAGTTCTGACTTGCCCCATGAGTCTTTGGCCTTAATTTTTACATCAAGCTACCCTTGGTAAGGGAGGTATAGGGATCGTGCTAAAAATCGCATATCGAGATTTTGCTAAATGTCCACGTTTTAAGGTCCCTAGAATACAATTTTAACATTTTCACGATGATCTGTGTGTGTATGTAGGTGTGTGTGGATCCTTTACTCTAATTCAAATATTATCATTCAGAAAATTTTGAAACCTTGTATTTCGAATTTTTCTAAAAGCTCAAAATAGTTTTTCTTCGAAAAATACGTTTAAATGTTATTTTTTCGAGATTAATGTTATTACAAAAATTGAAGATTATTAAATTTTCTACAGATTTGCACTAATACTTTTTCTATATATTTTATGGATAAATTTATTAAATTATCTATAAATTTAATCCCGGAGCCTACGCTTTAAACAAGCAAAACTCCTTGGTTACACAGTTCATATCTTAAATGTATGTAA
This sequence comes from Harpalus rubripes, assembly GCA_963082715.1. Lineage (NCBI taxonomy): Eukaryota > Metazoa > Arthropoda > Insecta > Coleoptera > Carabidae > Harpalus > Harpalus rubripes. The sequence continues at coordinate 5,814,156 of OY720462.1, forward strand.
CTGACAGATAAATGTCACTGTCAAAGAACTAATCATTTCAAATTAATAACAGTAATGTTTTAAAAGAAAATAGTAAATAGAACCCTAGTTATATGGACTGGATCTTAATACAGTTTCCGCAATAACTAAATATGTAAGTATGTATATTTAAATTAATAAAAATTAAATAGAGGGAGGTTTGGTGTTGGGCACATTAGATTTTCGGGTATGAGGATTGTGTGATTTAAAAAAGGGTCGGCATTTTAAAAAAAATTAAAAATTCTGAAAATTTGTATTTAAGGACTTTGAAAGGTGTAGAGTTAAAATTTTAAAACCGCAGGTCGATATCTCTTTTCGTGTCCGAGATATTCGTCCTCAAAACTTTGCTCAAAAATACCCATTTTTGGGTCATATCCCAAAAATGGTCAATTATACACCGCTGGCAATATCACCATTAGATTCTACGAGCAAAATTACATAAGCATACCAACTTTCATAATTTTTGATCAACTATTACAATCTCTAGAAGGAAAAGCCTGTAAATGGCCAAAAATCGCAAAAAATCTAAGGTGTACCCCTTGCGATTTTTTCAGTTTTTGACAATTTTAATGAGTGCTTAATAATTAATGTATCCGTTGGAATATTTTGATGAAAATTGGTATACCTATGTTTTTTGGTACAAGGAATTTACGGGTGAGGTCGTTGAAGGTGTACCGCACACCCATTTTTAGGTATGAGGATGGTGTGATTTAAAAAAGGGTGAAATTTTTTAAAAAATTTTAAATTCTGAAAATTTGTATTTAAGTAATTTGAAAGGTGTAAATTTAAGATTTTAAAACCACAGGTCGATATCTCTTTTCGTGTCCGAGATATTCGTCCTCAATACTTTGCTCAAAAATGCCCATTTTTGGGTCATATCCCAAAAATGGTCAATTATACACCGCTGGCGATATCACCATTAGATTCTACGAGCAAAATTACATAAGCATATCAATTTTCATAATTTTTGAACAACTATTATAATCTCCAGAAGGAAAAGTCTGAAAATGGCCAAAAATCGCAAAAAATCTAAGGTGTACGATTTTAAAACCACAGGTCTATATCTCTTTTCTTTTTCGAGATATTCGATATTTTTTAGAAAAATATACAGACGCTGTTGGGTCAGTTGAGTATATAGACGCTGTGGGGGTCGGTAGGCAGACAGTTGAATGTGATATAAATAAACAGTGACATAAATAGTCGAAATAAATAAATAAATACATAGTCGTGTTAATTGTTAAATAAATAAATAGTGAGTGTTATCTAGTTAATTATAGTTTTAGTCTTAATAAGTCTTTTTAAATAATTGTTTAATATTAGTAATAGTTTTTCTCATTGTCTAATATTTACTCTTGACCCACATAAATTAAAAACGTTACAATATATACTTTCCATAAATTTTCCGAAACCTTATGTTACATACAGGCTGTCTCACAACTCGCGCCCCAGAGCGAATGAGGAAACTCGAGACTGCACTCGGATGTGTAATTCCGAAGAAAAAATAATCTAGCTTAAAAGATATTCGAGAAAATACGTCTTAAAATTCACCAATCAGAGACCTACACCTTTAACGTGTGTTTGCCGTAATTTTACGTTACTAGGGTTTTATACAAATCTTCTTTAAAATGTGTGGGCGACTGTAGTTTTCGAAAAATGTATTCAGCCGCTGATTACTTAGAAATGATTATAATTTTCGGAGAAAGTGGACGTAACGCCAGAGAGGCAGCACGAGTCTATTCGGAACGTTGCACTGTATGATATAAATGATGATCTCGGGTGCCAACCCTCGCTAACCTAAATTTGTTGACAGTGAAAAGTCAACTCTAAAGTGTCAAAATTTTGTAACTCACTAGTAGTATTTTTAAAACCTAGCAACCAGTTTTATTTTGTAATAATATCATCACACCTCAAGATATCCTTCCGGGATTGGTGGATTAAAAAGTCTTGTAACTCCGTTATGCAAGCAGCCGCAAATTATTTTCTTCTATTTGTTGGCAACCTATTGTCGTCGGCATGTATCAGTTTCGTCTGGGGCGCGAGTTGTGAGACATCCTATATGTTAGTCGATGAATTCTTAAACAAATTTATGAGCATGTAAACGATCGCTAAAACATTAATATCAGCATTCTTTTTAAGATAATTTCGTGTTTTTCTCATCTTTTGATTTTGTCTTCGGGGTGAGCTATCACCGTGGAATGCGGTTCCGTGCAAGGGCGTGAGTGTGGGTCTCCCAACCACTCCGGCGACCTTACAAGGTCTGACAAGTGCACCACGTTCAGATTTTACGAGCTCGTTTTTCTTATACAGGTCCAGGTCTTCGGGACATGTAGGAGGGAAAAGATAATAGCGATAACATGCAGATACAACTAAATTATCGGGAAGATGAATGATAGAAGATAGAGGAATCGAAACTGGTCATTGAAAAATGTTGAAGCTATGTCAGTATGGCCCTTTTGGAAAAGTGTGTGTACGACTATGGTGTATTGTATTGTAAATGTTGGCAAGATGACGAAACGAGACAAATTTACTGGAAATATTAATGCCAATGCTGATGAGGGGAAGTTTATGGACCACAAACAACAGCAGACATATACTTTACCAACATCGTTTTTTCTTAGGAGCTTCCGTAATTTATCTCTTACTTCTTTGTTCTTTTTGGTAATGGGGTATATTTTTGTTCATAATTTAAGTAGTTTCTGTCATATATCGTACAATATTTCTCAAAAATGTAAAACTTTTCATTCATAATTTTGTTCTCAAGTGAGACCAAGTTGGATGATATAGCTGATATTATTTTCTTTTCGTTTCCATTGTTTTAACATGATTAATATTTCTTTAATTTTATAGAGATGTTCAACTATTAATGAATTAATGTGAATTACAGTTTTTTTTTTTTTTTTTGTAAACTGTGAACAATATCGTATTCATTAAATTTGCAATTCCGAACAAATCTGTAAGTCTTACAGATCTGTAAATCTGTAAAAAAAAACTGACAAAAACGAATCTATTTTTGTTGATTAATATAAAATTATGCATTAGAGTGGCAGCTTTCGTTGCGATTTTGTTTATTATTTACAGATTTAAGGTGCATTCTCAAATTAAAATTAGGTTTATGGTAAGTCATTCATAAATGCAAGTTTAACTCTAACTTAGTCTTAAATACTAAAATTAAAAATCTGGTGTGGCCGACACAATACCTCCCGCTATTTACAGCCCGAGTCACAAAAAAGATTAAGTTAATTCTTATTTTTGGATTAGCGAATTTTACTCTAATTTCGGCAGTTTCTTTTTTAAAATATAGTCTAATCTAATCCAAGTAACTACCTTTTTTTAAACCCCTCAACAGGATTAAATCCCAATTACAGAGTGGGTTCACTTTCACACATATTCATGACTTAGTGGGATTCGAACCCAGAGCCCCGAGCGCCTTCATGACTTATGAGGCGTTGCTCTAACCATTGAGCTACCGGAGCCATAATAAAATGAAGATTAAATTTTAAATAGCGGCATAGAATAAAATTCACTAACCCAAAAATGAGGATTAGCTTAAACTTTTTTGTGAATCGATAATTTTTATTAATCTAAATACATACCTACATAAATATTTACTTATGCTGGAAACTGTAGGTATTGAATTTCTTTTCTATTGTTCTATTTACTTTTTTTTTAACACCTTACTAATATTATTTTGAAATGATTAGTTCTTTGATAGTGACATTTATCTGTCAGTTACATACATTTGAATAACTGCGTTTTATTTGTTTATTCATAAAATATTTAGAAAAAGTATTAATGCAGATCTTTAAAGTGCCATTTCGGGTTATCCGATTTACACCAATATCTAGTGGACTCTTTCCATATACACACATACATACACATATACACACATATACACACAGACATCATCGTGAAAATGTTTTAATTGGATTCTAGGGACCTTAAAACGTGCTCATTTACCAAAATCTCGATATGCGATTCTTAGCACAATCCTTATAACTCCCTTACCAAGTGTAGCGGGAGGTAAAAAGTTTTAGATTATATTTTAATATCGTTTTTCATTAAAAACTGTTATGGGCTACTTCCGGTTGTCCAATTTTACCCAAAATCTAATTAACTCTTTATACGAATGCAGAAAGCTTAAATACAGAAAATATAAATTTTTAGAAGTTTGATATGATTTTCGTGGACAAAAAAATCGTCTCACACACACACACCGACATCATTGGAAAAATAGTAAAAACGTGTCGTGGGGACCCTAATTCGTCCTTATTTACTGAAAACTGACTATCGAATTTTTGGACCAAAAACATAACCTCTCTTACCTTTGGTATGGCGAGAGGAAAAAATGTGGAAATACCCCATTACTGATACAGTTATTGCAAAACATAAAATGACTACATTCGCTCAGTACAACCTACAAAGAACGTAAAGTTTCTGTGCCTATTTTATGATTGTTATTACTTGTTGAAGGTCGAAAAATACTCTCCACATTTCATTTGCATTGTCAATCTCCATTTACAAGTAAAATGACTTAGAACTTGAACAAGAGTCTATTCTCTGCTTAGCTGTGATTGTGATTTAAAACAACCGGTGTGTGTTGTCGGTTATTGGCCTAGATATCGCGTGTGTTTTGTTGGACTCGGATGTACGGTGTTAGTACAGAGTGAGGCGGTACACATGCTACACAAAAACACCCTCATTCAATCAAGGCACACCTGGATTCACTCACAAGCTAACGAAAGGAAAAAAGGTCACTGAAAAGTTTGTTAGAAGCCAAACAAATTGATTTAGAAACAAGATAGAGGAAAGTGAAGAAAGGAATGGATGGTTTGATTATAGGAAAAAAATCTGATGTTGTCAGTACATGACCTCCCGCTGATTCCACGTTTAAAATAGCAATGTATGAGCTTTAAGTAAAATATCATTTCCGGTTGATCGTTTGTAAATAAAATCTAATTTGTTGTTCCAATAAATAGAAAAGTCTATAATACGAAATATTGGATTATATTTTATTCCTCAAAAATCTGTGAAGAGCTCCAAATTAAGTACCACTTCTGGTTTATCATATACAGTCAAAAGGTGCATTCACAAATGAAAATGGACCTTTCCAATTTAAAGAGATAGAAGATATGCGCAATGGGGATCTGCGCATAGTAAGAACAACTGAGATCTATGACGTTTGATTCTAAAACATTTAGACGTAAAATGTGAGAATATCTCGGATAACTTTAAAAAATCTTATCGAAATAAGTTACAAAAGCTTTTATTGAAGGTAAAATGTCTAACGATGCAAATTTTCACTGAGAATACAGGTATTTTAATGACTGCAATATTTTTGACGTTTCGTTTGACAGCTCAACTGGCAGTTGTATGCGCCATTTTCTTACTATTTGCAGCGATAGAAAGAGATAGCCCTTAAATTAGAAAGGTCCATTAGGTTTATGGTTTTTGTTTAGATTTAAGTAAGTAATTCATAAATGCAAGTTTAATTTAATTCTAATGTGAATCATTCGCTTGGCATTATTGCTTATATTTCAGCAGTTAAATTTTGACAGTTCTATGTTCTTCTTGCACTTATTTAAAAAGGGGTGTATATAACTATATCGTTTCAGATTCGTTCTCATTGGTCAAGTTTGTGACGTCAAACTAAATCATAAACCTAAAGTTTGAACCTTGCAATGTTTGGCTTTATGATTAGGATTTAGAGATACTGAATTCTGAAGTGTGAATGCAGTCATTACATAATATACGACCAAAGTCTTTAAATCTAAAGTATAAATCATAAATCCAAACCTAATTTTCATTTGTGAATGTACCTTTAGGAATACAACAATAATTTATAAACAGAATTTATTCGTCTACTCAAGGAACATAACTTAAAATTATTTTCACGGCGAAAATTGTTTTTTTTTTTTTTAATAGAACACCATATATATTTTCATATATTTTGAATTGTATTTTATTCACCTATACGCACGTATATATTTTTTTTTAAATTTTCCTCGGCGTTATCAAGTAAAGACGTGGAATGAAGATGTAAGAGAAGCTTTGGGAAAGAGAGGTGTGAAATGGCAGGAAGCGGGTCCACTAATGCAAGACAGGAAAATATGGAGAGGAATTTGGAAAAGAAAACCTGATGAAGAAAATTAGATGAGCACAAACAAGACACAACCATAACCGTACACCGAAAGGTAGATAGGTTCCAGGATTAAGTAAGTAAGTAAATTTTCCTCGGCGTTGTCAAGTTATTCCGTTTTTCTCTAAAAATGACCTAATACACGCTTTGCTTCATAAAGGCGCACTAAAGTTATTTTAATAGTAAAAATTAAATAAAATTCTATACAACTATAACTATACTCTATGTTCTCATATAATTCTTTAAAAATATAATTATACAGGATGTTCAATAAAGCCAATCAAATTTACTCAATTTTAAATTACTATAACTCATCATTTTCAAAAGGAACAACCTATATTTTATTATTTAATTGTGTTTCTTTTTATGTTATCTTTCTATGTTATTAAGGGTACCCTACGCCTAAAACCAATCATTTCGGAGTTATTCACCATTTTTGTCTAAATTTATTTAAATTAAATCTAGTATATTATGGAAATTGTATTTTTATTAAGAAACAATTGCAATAATGGACAGTAGTTTGCATTAACAAATAAAACTGTTTATTATCAATATTAATGCATAGTGCGACTAGCTAATAATAATTTATTCATATCATTTTTCGCAAGAAGAACTATCAACACCTAATCGCACAAATAATTTTAGTACGCATTTATAAAGCAATGCGTGTATTAGGTCATTTTTAGAGAAATATGGAATAACTTGACAACGCCGAGGAAAATTTTAAAAAATGTATATGTGCATATAGGTGAATAAAATACAATTCAAAATATTTAAAAATATATAGGGTGTACCATTTAAAAAAAAGAGAAACAATTCTCGCCGAGCCGTAATGCAACATCCTGTATATGTGAAAATAATTTTATGTTATACTTCTTGAGTAGATGAATAAATTCTGTTAATAAATTTATGCTGTAGGTATTTCTAACGACAAGGGAGATATCGAAGACGGTTATTTCAAAGACTCACCTGTATATATTTCACAAAAATCTGTTCAGAGCTTCCCGTTTTTTAATATGCTCTTCCCCTTGATAAAAAGTCTTAAAACACTAAAATTGAAAAGTTTTGAATAATATTTTAATTTAGTTTTTCATTAAAAACTGATCTGGGCTTCAGTAAAGTTTTTGTTCCGGTTGTCCAATATTACCCAAAATCGAAATAACTCTATATGAATGCAGAAAGCTTACGGAAAATAGAAATGGTGTTTTTTGTGAGTTATATTGGTATCGCCTTCCGCTAACAATTGAAATTACACTTTTTGACAGTTTGTATTTTGTGTGTTGTAAATTTTGTCTGATTGTATACATTACAGTACTTTTATAGACTCATAAGAACACCGAAATGGGGAAAAATATCTAATGTTGTTACTTGATTCATAAATATTTCTCAGAACATAATCGTACATTTAGATAACCGTTAACTTATATGTATGCTGCTCCAATGTATGTGTATCAAATTTTTATTAAACGCTTTTTAATTTTACTAACCTGCGGCAAAAAACTAACCGTTCCCAAAATTATAGTCATTACTAGAGCATCATAGTGTAAAAATAACTGTTTTAAAACCGTGTAATTAAAAAATTAAAAACAATCTTCCCTCCAGCAAATTTCAGTTTTGCAAGTAGGTTACTAAGTGTAATAAATTGTAAAGTATTATGTTCAGGACCATTATAGAACTGCTACTACATTACGAATAATAAATGTAATATGCATTACAGAGATAAAACAGACATTACACTGTGTAAGTAAAGTTGGTTTCAAACTAGAGCATGAAATGAACTAATCGGTAATTACACGTCAAGGAAGAATTACATAGAATACGGATTATGGTAAAAATATATTTCCAATACTAAAATATGCCATAACAAGTTACAAGTAAAATAGTATATTATGTTATTAGGAGTAGAAAGCGGTCTTTTTGTGTTGAACCCAGCTATTGCGGCCGAGGCGCTAGCCGAGGCCTGGCAAGCTGGGTAAAACACAAAAAGGGCGTTCTACTCCGAATGACATATACTATTTTTTCTTCAAGTGCTTCAAATAATTTTCTGACATTTTTTTGGAATTTTTTATTTGTAAAATTTGCAATTTTAGTCAAAGCTGGCTGTGTACACTACAAAACACAAACGATTCAACTGTCAAATAACAATTTTCAATATGATCTGTGTTGCTGTGGCGACTGCCGCCGTCAGCGGTGAACTAAGAAACTAACATTTTTTTACTAGTACAACAATAACAACATTTTTGTACTAGTAAGACAATGAATATCTTCTACAGCGTGTGTACAGTAGCATAATATGCATATTATAATACGCTTGAAGAAAAAAATATTACTTTGTATTTCAGGAAAAATCAGATTCCCGTTTAGGGAAGATACATTCTTGTATATTATACAAAATGTTCAATTTAAATGAGCCACCATTGCTATCTCGAGAACTAAAAAAAACATATTTAAAGAAAAGGTAAATTATTTTTTTCGACCAGTGGTTCTCAAAATACGGGACTTAACTTTATTTTAAATAAGAACATTTTTTTTTTCATTTGCTCAATTCAAAATTCAATTCTCTGACGAATAAGCAAATAAAAAATATATGTTGTCATTTAAAATTAAAAAGTTAGGTTCCATATTTTATGAACCACTGGTCCAAAAACATAATTTTTCTTTTCTTTAAATTTGTCTAATAAAATAGAAAATGTTCGCCCATTTAAATTGAACAGACTGTATACATATTTTAATATAGGTGTATTGTAATAGCTATTAACATATCTAGGGTTGTTGTTATGAGTATCATAACTGCCGCAGATGTCGGTTTGAAATCCATTTTAAGACATCTAAGGTTTGTTATGATTCATAATATCCGTGGTTTGTTCAATAGTTTATCGGTTTCAGAAAATGAAGACATTATTATTAAATATTATTTATTTTATTTTGGAATCATAAACTTTTTTATTCGCCCTCAAAAGCGGGCGCAATTTAGCTTTTATCGCCCATTTTTCGAACACCGTCGCAAAACTCTACATTTTTTGACTTCTGTAGAAACAACTTATTGCCCTGCCAGCCTCAAATTTATCCGATATTTCTTTTGAATAAGTGATATCTGTCATTCTCACTTGACACTAAATTATATTTTTTTATAAAAAAAATGTTTCATATAAAATTTTATTGTTTTTTTATAGTCTATTTGCTAACATAGACAAAATTTTGTTCAATCACTATCTTTGTCAATTTTCTTCGATTCTAATAGTAAATGGCCTCTTTCTCGGAAACATCTGAAGATCGGACCCATGTTGATTAATCCTTTTTTACTCATTTTAGTCAGTACTATATGCCCTTTCATTTTTTTCCCGAAGTATAATTACACCCTGTATGTATATACGTATATACAGTGTGTTAAAAAAAAATCCCAACTCGGAATAGGCTATGAACAAAGAAACATATGTCAATTTAAAAATATTTAATTAAATGTCAATTTAACATGAGATATTGTCAAAAATGTTTTTTAAACAAATCGAAGCTTTTTTTGAATATTATTTTAGAAATGGAAACAAATTAGAAAACGGCGAATGTCAATATATTGTATGCTTATTTCTTGTCTTTTCTCCTTAAAATTACATGTCAAGATTAAATTTGACAACTTGACTTTTGAATTGAATAATGATTAGACACACGTTGCTCTGTTCAAAGCCTACTCCGAATTAGGAATTTTTTTGAACACATTGTATATATATATATATATATATATATATATATATATATATATATATATATATATATATATATATATATATATATATATTAATTAATTTTAGACAAAAGTGTTTCAAATAAAAGTTGTGGATAATTCAATTATACACCAGCGTCACTAAATAATTATTTTGCATGTTTAGTAACCTGTAGAATCCAAATTGAAATTCTATAAATATTGCTCATGTGTAGTGATAGCCATGGAATTTAAACAAAATTACAAAGAAATGCATATCGTTTGAACTGTCAGAAATTCGATTTTCAAATAATAATTACTAATAATTATATTCTATCCTAAGTCCTTAAAAATATTTAGTTGTTAAAATCTACATCTGAATTATTGCTTAGATTTTATTTATTTTTATTTTGTAACCTGCTAAATCGAAATTCTGACAATTTAAACGATATGTGTTTCTTTGTAATTTTGTTTAAATTTCATGGCTATAACTACAAATGAGCAATATTTATAAAATTTTAAATTGGATTTTACAGGTTACTAAACATGCAAAATAAAATCTGTTTAATGATGCTGGTGTAAAATTTAATTCTCTGCAACATTTATTTGAAACATTTTTGTTTAAAATTAAATGGTAAGTTTTGCGCAAGGAAAAACTGATTTCCCATGTTAAACGCCTATGGCCCGCTTTTTAATTAACACCCTGTATATATATATATATATATATATATATATATATATATATATATATATATATATATATATATATATATATATATATATATATATATAGTGGACCCCCGGTAATCCGACAAACGTTTTGCAGGGCAGTGTCGGACTATCGAATTTGTCGGATTATAGAGTACTGCCTAAGACACCCTATAGTCCGGAATTTTTTTACAAACGAGTACCTTGTAATCCGACAAATTACAGATCCAGTGATAAGATTCTATATGTTATGTATGTCAAATTTAGTAAATTAAACACAATAGAGAGCTTACGTTTTATTATGAAATTAACGTCATTAATGCTATAGAACTTACAAACAATAATAACTTCACATTAGGAAATATGTAATTGTGTACAAACTAATGTACATACTAAAATAATCAAAAATTACGAATAAAAATCATACTATGAATCAATCATCATCAAATCAATACCTACGCGTCGAGCACATTAGTGGTGGGGTCATGTCGGATTACAGGAGGTGCCGGATTAGCCAGGGGCCGGATTACCGGGGGTCCACTGTATATATATATATATATATATATATATATATATATATTCTAATTATGCCCTTAATACATAAAGAACTATTTTTGAAATTATCTCATTAATGCTACTTTCAAAATGCCATAATAAACAGAACCATTATTGTGACATATACTCGGACATATGTCAACATGATAAATATTCCAATGATGTACTTTATTCCTCATGTTTATTATTTTTAAAGTAAACCGTGTTAAAAACAATACACTACCGTTATCTGTATGTATTATGAAGAACATTATACTTTTATTTTATTTTCATTTTGTAGACTTGTTGACATATCAGTATGGTAATAATATTACCGTACAGATACTGTTATTAATTACTTAGCTACCAGCCAACTTTTGTAATCGTAAACAAAGGCTTAATATCCGGTAAAGTACTATTACTGCTATTAATATTAGTCGTAATTAGCAAAGCAATAACAAAATATGATCGATTTTAAGATGGTACTAATTGAAATGTGTAATAACTATTGCTATAAATCTTATAATTTATAGCTTTGCTTATAGTTTTACTGCATATTATTCTATATTACTGTATTAGAACAAGAATTCTATACATATACGGATATGTAATTTGTAATAAAATTTAATTGTTCTGTGTTTAAACATTTCGCATTGCACAGATTAAATACTCGTAATTATTAATTTACGACGAGATATTTTTACATCAGAAAGAGAATACAATACGTATTAAAACTTTCATTTGTCATAGGGGGGGGGGGGGAGGGGGCTGTTACATATAAACTTTGTCTACAACTGAAAATGAACGTTCTCGAACAATATTTCAGTAAGAAAGCAATACTTTATCGACCTAGTACTCATAGGCGCCCGCAGACTTTTTTTCAAGGTGGGTCGAAATTTTTAATAATTTTCAAGGTCAAACGTGTTTTAATGCAAAGTAAGATGATATAGAGTTCTTTACAATAAAGCAAATTTAAAAAATTCTTAAAAAATTAAAATCAATATTTTATGACGAAAATGCGTATGTACGCTCTAAAAGCGTAGAATTGCCCCTTCTACTAGGCTTTATGATGCGAGATGCGAGCATAAGCAATAACTACAGAAACAGACAATCTGAAAATACAATGATGCATTAAATTAAAATATATTACTGAGTAACATAGGGATTCACCAAGCCAAGCTACTTGGCTTGAAATAAAAAAGCTTGGCTTGGCTTGAAACTTCAAGCTTTTTTTAATGTTAGGCTTGGCTTGGGCTTGATGGAGACAAAGCTTGGCTTGGCTTGAAAATTTCAAGCTTTAAATATTTTAGGCTTGGCTTGATTTTCAAGCTTTATCAAGCTTTTTCAAGCTTTTTCAAGCTATTTCAAGCTATTTCAAGCTTTCAAGCTTTATAAATGCTCATACGCACAGTAGGTATATGGGTCTTGAAAACCCTTAGTAGCTGTTCGGTATCAACATTTTAATATAAATATTCGATGTGAATTAAATTAAATATATCGAAATATCGATAAATCTGATATATATCGATGTATTGGAATATTGATGTATCAATATATTGATATGTTATGTCGATGTTTCATTGTATCGTAACGATGTATAAATCACGTTTTGTTTTACATAAATTTATTGTGGTACAATTGAAAAATATCTTCTTATGCGCAAAGATAAACAAAACGATGAAATAAAACTTATGCAACTTACATCAAGTGTTTTTTTCTTTGTAATTATTAAAATATAAAAATATTGAAATGTATATTTCAATCATTTATTTTATTTTTGAGAGTATACAATAAACATAAATTTATTATCTTTTATTAAATATTTACCCTTCAATTTTTATGTTTCTTTTATTATTTTCGTTGACTGCATTCATTCAAGTAGGCATATGCATTAGTTAGCTTTATTGTATTTTAATAATTAAAATGAATAGGACTTAAGTTCATAATGTTATTTTTACTCGAAATGACCTTCCAACAAACTGTTAGAGTTTCTCATACTATATAGTTCATATTCACCCTGCATAAATAAACAACTCAAGTCTCCAAACACGCAAAAACAGTGTTCAAATAAATACATAAATATTTTGGAATGTACAATGGGATGAAAATGACCTGAGACTGATCTTTTATTCTTTTATACCTACTTCAAATACATCTGGAAATCATAAAACCCTACAGACGGAAATTTCCCCGAAATTTTGTTTGTTCGTGACATAAATACCTACTCGCCTCTTCTTATGAAATTTCTACTGATTTTTGAGTACAGAATCATGTAAGTTAAATACATAAATATAATTAATGTAATTATGTCCAAATTCAAATAGCACAAAAGTAAATACCCTCAACGATAAAAGAAAATTAAAAACCCCCAGAACTAGGTAATAAGCCGTGATTATCAAGGTAATATTTAAAAGAGAATGCTCTCTTTGTCGGTACATTGATATTGTCTATTATACCTGTCACAGACAAGAGCGGTTTATTATGGATACATTAGGGGTAGAGATAAAAATAGCATTGAAAATATTTGAATATAAATATACATATCCACAAACAGAAATTGTCTCGTCTCTATGATTCGGAAATACCAGAATAACAAAACATTGTATATAATGCAACTTTAAAATGCAATAATTATTATTGCAATTACCCAATCAAACAACAAGACCAAACTACACCTATCTCCCCACCACTCTATAGTTAAAACAGATAGAGTGTAGGTTTATGTGAAATGTAATCAGATAAATTTAATAATTTTTCTTGTTTGATAATCAAATCTAATTTCTTGAAACTTTGAGCTTATAATTAAATAAAATAAATAAATATATCATCACGGATTATTACCCATTGCTGGGTGTGCCAATCTGCTTTACCGGTAATAATGAAATATTTGCACCGTGCGGGCGCTTACCAGGCGTCACCTCACGGTCACTCATTGCTGGCGTGGAGAGTGCACCGCAGGGGTTAATTTTGTGCCATATAAAATTAGAAATATTTGGCATCGGTCGGGATCGAACCTGGTTATCCAGATTCTCGACCTGACACTCAGGCACGTGGCCACGAGACCTCATAACTTATAATTAATTCCAGTTACTTAAAAATTTAAGTATTTAATTAATTAATTTTTATACAAAATACGTTTAACTTGACAATAATAAGTATTTAAAAAAATTAAATAGTTCTATATGTAATGATTGACATTTGCAATAAATTTTGTATTATCATTTTTCATCATACATTTTATATTAATGTAGGTAAAGGATAAAACAATAAAATTATACTATCATTTATCATTATGTATTTAAAACTTTTTCAACATTTTATTTATTTTGTATACTTGATTGTGTGCGCGAACTACAATGTGCGATTTCTTGGTTCAGATGGAGAAAATAAGTAGTCTTTGCATAATAAGAATGATAAAGGGTATAGTTTCGTATTTACAAATTTTTGAAGCTTACTAGCCTGACAGGTAATGAAGGCTGGTCCTACTGGGAACTCCAATTCTTAGAAGTTTGCAAAAATGTGCCGAAAATTAGAAAGTACGTTACCACCATAAAATTACAGTTTTGTCGGCCTCGAAAACATTTCTTAAGAAAAGCTTGAAAAAGCTTGTTTTCAACCAAGCTACTTGACAGTCGAAGGCTTGGTTTGGCTTGAAAATTCAAGCTTTTTTAAATGTTAGGCTTGGTTTGGCTTGGGCTTGGTGGAACAGAAGCTTGGCTTGGCTTGAAAAGTCAAGCTTTTTTGAACGACAGGCTTGGCTTGATTTTTCAAGCTTTTTCAAACCAAGCCAAGCCAAGCTTTCAAGCTTCAAGCCAAGCCCGTGAATCTCTAAGTAACAATATAATTATTCTATTGAACTGCTCAAAATAAAATGTATAATAATTAAATGTTAATTAAATCGCGCTCCACCCAAAATACGGCAACCCTAATCATACGTAGGTACTTTTAATATAAATAAATATGCAATGTCTATTCATTATTTACTTTTCTATTTCTTTATTTCTATATAACAGTAAGATCGATAATTGTGAAAGTTTTGAGAAGAACGTGATCATAAAATGATTAGAATAAACTACGGCATATTAAAGAAAATACAACACCGAAGATAATGTAATATAATAACAGTAAATAACATAATTTACTCATTCTGACACGTCAGCTACTTCGTACTTAGTAATAGATAGTATGTAATAAATTTTTAATTAAAATATAAGAAAATATTACCAATAATTATTAAAAAATACAATGACACATTCAAATGAAAAAATAAAATTATAATTTTATTTTTAAAAATGGATACAGTCCATAAATGAAAGGGGGGGTCAGTCGACCCATTCGACCCCCCCCCCCCTGTGGGCGCCTATGCTAGTACTGTAAGTTTCATTTTCCATACCGGTCCTGTAAAATCTTAAAAACATTTTCCGATATCACGAATAAAAATTGTATAAGAATATTAATAAAAGGTAAAAATTATTGTTTCATGGCAAAACACTTTTATTGAATATCTTTAAAACATAAATAAAAAATTAAATTAAATTGAAATGTTTTATTTATTTATGATGTGCATTAGCTAATTTTCAGCCTTACTATGTTTTCCTCAAATATCTACATCTTTAATGTCTCTAATATTATGCAAAGTATAAAATAAAAGTATCTATTTATAATACGTGAAAGTTATAATAATAAATTGTATAGATATCCATATTACAGTAAATACAGTAATATTTATCGCATATATTATTAAAATAAGTACCTACCAATCTATAAACTGATTATTAAGTGACACTTTTCACAATAATTTAAATTTTGCTTCTAGCAGTTCCATAAAATTATGCGAAGAGGTCAATGATATCAACATTGATTTTATTTATTTATATCAGAATGGTTTTACAGATAGGCTGTGATAACAAATTCATCATTTTTAACTCCCGCTACCCTTGGTAAGGGAGGTATAGGGATCGTGCTAAAAATCGCATATTGAGATTTTGGTAAATGACCACGTTTTAAGGTCCCTAGAATCCAATTTGAACATTTTCACGATGATATCTGTGTGTATTTGTGTATATGTGTATGTGTGTAAGTGTGAGTGTGTGTATATGTGTGTGGTTCCTGTTTACGCTCTAACTCAAATGCTATCATTCAGAAAATTTTGAAACCTTGTATTTCTACCTTAGATTTTAGTGTAAATCAGATACTTGAAGCTCAAAAAAAAAAACCTCTAATGTTATTTTTTCGAGATTTATGTTACTATAAAAATTAAAGATTATTAAGTTTTCTACAGGTTTGCCTTAATAATTTTTCTATATATTTTGTGGATAAAATAAAAAAAATATCTATAATTTAAATCACGCAGCCTACGCTTTAAACAAACACAACTCCTTGATTAGACAGTTCATATCTCAAATGTATGTAACTGATAGGAAAATGTTACTGACAAAGAACTAATCATTTCAACTTAATAATAGTAATGTTTTAAAAAGAAAATAGCGAATAGAACCATAGTTATATGGAATGGGACTTAATAACAGTTTTCAGCATAAGTAAATGTATAGGTATGCATTTAGCTTAATAAAAATTAACGATTTACAAAATTGTTTAAGCTAATCCTCATTTTTGGATTAGTGAATTCTAATCTTCATTTTATTATAGCTCCGGTGGCATAATGGTTAGAGCAACGCCTCATGTCATAGGGGCCCTCGGGGCTGAATAACTGCGTTTTGTTTGTTTAAAGCGTAGACTATAAGATTTAATGGAGAATTGGGAAATAATCGGACACGCAGTCTAATGTAAATAATTTATTTCCTGGCCTACGTTTCGACTGTACTACAGTCTTCCTCAGGGCTAGAAATGGTCAATGATTAAAACGGTAACGTGGGGATCCCCCATATGACCCAATGGAATTAACAATTGAAATTTATTAAATATATTGTTTTATATAATATATCAAGTCAAAAAAATTCTTTTAAGTTGGAACTCAGAAAAAAAACTCAAACAACTTTTCTAAAAATTTAAAACGTTCTGAATTAGAGAAAAAACGTGTACTCGGATGTACTTGATATATTATATAAAACAATATATTTAATAAATTTCAATTGTTATTTCCATTGGGTCATATGGGGGATCCCCACGTTACCGTTTTAATCACTGACCATTTCTAGCCCTGAGGAAGACTGTAGTACAGTCGAAACGTAGGCCAGGAAATAAATTATTTACATTAGACTGCGTGTCCGATTATTTCCCAATTCTCCATTCTGCTACCAGCCGATCATCGTACTCCACATTTATAAGATTTAAATTATAGATAATTTTATAAATTTATCCACAAAATATATAGAAAAAGTATTAATGCATATCTATAGAAAATTTAATAATCTTTAATTTTTATAATAACATTATTGTCGAAAAAATAACATTTAAAGGTATTTTTCTCAGAAAAACTATTTTGAGCTTCTAGTAAAGTGCCATTTCCGATTATACGATTTACACCAAAATCTAATGGGCTCTTTCAATTACAGAAAAAGTTCGAAATACAAGGTTTCAAAATTTTCTGAATGATAGTATTTGAGTTAGAGTGGAGGATCCACACATACACACAGACATCATCATGAAAATGTTAAAATTGGATTCTAGGAACCTTAAAACGTGGTAATTTACCAAAATCTTGATATGCGATTTTTAGCACGATCCCTATACCTCCCTTACCAAGGGTAGCGGGAGGTAAACAGTTATTTTGAGTGGCTTGTATATACCTCTGAATAAGCTTCACGATTTTCATTTCTTTTTGTGGTTAATTAGGAAAGGGAAATCGCTCAAATCAATCAATTCCGATGCGATATTGTTCCTATTCTTCGATCTTGTTCTCACGGCCTACTTCAATTTGTTTAACCTAGTTTTGTATTCTTAAAATTGAAATTACTTGTGCATTTCTTTAACTCTTTAATTATATGTTAAAGATAATCTTTGAAATATGGAATATTTTTAGCTACCGGAAACCAAACCAAATTATAATTTCCTCTCTTCAGTCTTTTCTTTATTTAATTTATTGAAATTGCCTGAAATTTAACAACTGGGAGAGAATTGTTCATTGTGTCGGATTTATCAATTTTTGAATCAGATTACAGCTGTAAAACTATAAAAAATAAAGCGAATTTTACTTCCGTATTGAAGTCAATAAACTTTGTAAAAAATTCGCAAATTTAGCTACGCTTGTGTATTTTCAAGGACCATTAAAACCAGATCCGTAACGAATTAATTGTGTTTCAATTCGTTTTGGACGCTTAACCATTCTCTGAAAGTATTAAGTAGTAGATTATAGTTAATACGGATCTGTGTCGTTTATAACGACCTTCAACCATGAAGATGCTCTAAATTAGATATGTAACGAAGTGTTGAAGATAAAATCACATTATACCTTGAATAATTAATTTATGGGATCGTTGCCAAAATTTTCCATCAACTTGATAAAATTTTAAGTGAATTAAAGTTTAGTTATCAAGTATTTTTTGAGTAAAGCATTTGTTGTTCAAACAAAATAGATAAGAATATTAGTAAATGATGTTGCAGTTACGGCCCATTCAGAATAAATAAATTAGCGGTAGTGAAAGAAATTTATAGTAAAAATTATTTCCGTTCACAATGAAAAATTATTGAAATTATAGTTTCTAGTAATTTTTTATTATAAATTACTAGGGTGCAAGGTTGTATAGCTGTCATTTTATGTTTGCGCAAAAAGCAACTGGCATAGATGATGACTTATTAATTTATCTTTAACTTATCCACAAGCACTACATTGTGTGAGATAAGAATAGAGATTAAGGGAATTTAAAATTATTTCAAAAAAAGACAATGTGTGGGTACAAATTGCCATTGAAATAAGCGAAAATAGTAAGTTACGTGTTCACTTTTAATTGTGCAAAGTTTATTAATATATCTGTTTGTTTATATAGCGCAACATCTGAGGCACACCACCAAATGATCCTTTTTCTATTGCTCATTTTATCTGATGAAAACAGAAATCAGATGTCAATAAATGTCAAAACCGTCCAAAAAATTAAGAGGTAACGGTAGTGGCAACGTAGAAGTTTGGAGTTTGCAAACTCCTACCGCTGCCGTTGCCACTGCGCTACTACTAATTTTCTTAATTTTTGGATGTGAACGAATACATTTGCTATAACGCATTCAATCTTTTACCCAGGCCACTACCACTGCCACTAATTCTACCGCTACGTTAATTTTTTTGTTGTGAGTGATACTTTATAGTTATTGTAACGTATGAGCCCCACTGCTACGCTGTACAAGCGTCTAAGTATAGCGATGGCGCAATCGAGCAAACAGCCGGGCTACGTAAACAAACAAACCGCGACGTATTTAATTACTTCCGGTCGCCTGAACCTATTGTGTTTATTGTTATTATACGGTCGAACATTTTAGAGCTCTCTGGAAGTTAATGGCAGCTGTATAAAAGGGACGCAGCTATGTTCGGGAGTTAGTTATATAGGGAGAGTCATAGAGACATTCAAATGGAGTGTTAGAGAGTAAAGCGTTAGGAGAAGCACAGCGTCGAGTAGGTACTCGGGAAGTTACTGGTAAACTGGGATAGCTGTGGATGTGAATACTCAGTAGTGTTGACGAGCTATAGTATACGAGAACAGTAACGGCGAGTCGGAAAGTTACTGGTATACCGGGATAGGTGTGAAAGAGAATACTGGGTAGCGTTGAAGAGTATTGGTTAAGCTAGGTATACGAGGACAGTAACGGCAAGTGGAAGTGGATACTCGGTGGTAGTGGTAAAGAATTGTGGCATACGGACAGTCGGTGATATTGAAGCTGTGGAAGTTAGACTGTTAGTTACATAAATAGACAGATAATGAAGTGAAAGAGGTGACTTCTGTCCGAGCAGTTGAATATACAGACGCTGTTGAATCAGTTGAGTATATAGACGCTGTGGAGGTCGGTAGGCGGACAGTTGAACGTGATATAAATAAACAGTGACATAAATAGTCGAAATAAATAATTAGTATAATCGTATAAATAAATAGTCGTGTTAATTGTTAAATAAATAAATAGTGTTATGTAGTTAATTATAGTTTTAGTCTTAGTAATTGTTTAATATTAGTAATAGTCACGTTCATTATAGTTTAATAAACACTTATTTTAATTAATAATAATTGTCTAATATTTACACTTTACCCAAATAAATAAAAAACATTACATTATTTTTTTCGGTAATGACGATATACGATATAATAAGTGTTACGTCAAGAGCTCTCAAAGCTGTCATGGACAATGTACCACAGGGGTCACTTTTGTGCTATTTAAAAATTATTACAAATTTCAAGTTTAGTTCCGGTTGGAATCGAACCTTGACCGTCTGAAACACAACCAATCACCTAACGCAGGGATGGCGAACCAATGGCACGCGACACAATATTTTGGGCACGTCACTGATCACAAAATTCATTATTAGAAATGGTTTCATAAGTTTATTTCGAAAAGACGTAGGGCATTTGATTCTTCAATTCCACTGCATCATTTACCAAAAAGCCTTGTGTGCTAAGAGTGGTTTAACATCTCTTGATAATGTAATGGCGGTAGTCACAAAAATAGTCAACCTCATCTAGTCACAGGCTTTAAACAAGCGAAAGTTCGATGCTTAGTTAGATGAAGTCAACTCAGTGTACAATGGCATACTGATGTACAATAATGTTCGCTGGTTGAGTCGCGGGAACGTACTTCAAAGATTTGTTGATTGCTTGGAAGAAATCAGACTGTTTCTGCAAAATGAGGGAAAAGTTGAAGAATACCCACAGTTGTTGGATGTTATGTGACTTTCAAAATTGATGTTTTTTACAGACATATGCCAACATTTAAATAAGTTAAACATGAAGCTTCAGGGCATAAATAAAACAATTATCGTCATGATAGATCTCATTCGCGCTTTTGAGGACAAACTGCAAGTTTTCAGGAACGACATTATCACAAGAAACTACAAGTATTTTCCAAATTTGAAAAAATATAATCAACGATTTAAAAATACATGAGAAACCAGACGAAGACCAAGTTATTGAAGAATTTATTTCTGTGATTGATTCTTCAATCAAGGAATTTTCAGCGAGATTTTCTCAGTTCAAAGAATTATCGGAAATACTCAAGTTTATTATGTACCCTGATGTAGAGGTGGGCGCGGGCCGTGATTTTGTCGGGTCACGATGGGTCACGACGTGACCCGCGTGATCGTGAATACAACGTGAGCGTGAGGCACTAAAAAAGTATCGTGCGTGATCAGGCGTGATTGAAATTTAATCGGGCGTGAGTACAAGTTTTCTTCTATTTTTTATTAAAAAAATTGTCAATTTCCATCTTTTACTTTACATTCTTGTTATTACTATGTCCAAATATGTCATCAACAGTATTTTTTTGCAATAAAAATAGTGTTCTTGTTCTACCCAAAATTGTATACACAGTTGCTCCGATTTCACTAAAGATATACAAATCTTTAAGCCCGTTTCACACGATCATAATTTTGTTAACAAATTTGTTACCAAATTCATAATGATATTTGTGATGGAATAGAACAACCTATTTGTCCATAAACATTCGTTTCCATGAAACGAATTTGTTACCTAACATATTACCAATTTGTTGACAAATTTGCTAACAACTTATGACTGTGTTAAACAGGCTTAAATGTACATAGAAACAATTACGTGACACGAACGTGACCCGCCGGGCGTGAGTGCTAAAATAAAATCGTGAGCGTGAGTGATCGTGAATCAAACATAAAAAGTCGTGCATGATTGGTCGTGATTACATTTTTAGCTCCGTGAGCGTGCGTGATCGTGAACAAAAAGTTACTCACGCGCCCACCTCTACCCTGATGTGACGTCATTTGATAAACTGAATTTGTCCCAATTCGATTGGTTGGAAATTGAAGAATTTGAAATGCAGCTGATTGATTTCCAGTCTAGTTCAATATGGATTCAAAAATTTATTGAAACAAAGGAAAGAGTTAGAATTAATTGAAACAGAAAGATTGACAAGTAATATAAGTGAAAATGCTAATAACAAAATTTTGGAAACATGTAATGCGTTACCAGACACATTTAATTGTTTGAAGAAGCTGGCTCATGCTATTTTAACAATATTTTCATCAACCTATGCCTGCGAGTCATTATTTTCAGAGATAAATAACATTAAAGACTCGGTTAGAAACCGTTTGACAGATGACTCCAGTTCAGCATGCATTCTGCTAAAAGTAACGTCTTACAACCCTAACATATGTTATTTGTCATCTAATCTGCAACAACAGAAGTCACACTAATTTTACTTTAATTTAAATTACGCGTATAATTGAAACATTGCTAAATGTTCCTATATTTTTATAGTAAATAAAGAGTTTTGAGTTGATAGTATTTATTATTATTATTTTCCCAATAATCACAAAGTCAAAATTATTTGATGGCACGTCTATGACTTCTTTAAACATTTCTTTAGAAAAATGGCACGTTGATACGTAAAGGTTCGCCATCCCTGACCTAACGCAAACAGCTACGCGACCCCATTTAAAATTACAAGCGAAATATCTTAAATTTGTAATATTTAGATTGTCATTGTCATGTTTGTTCTAGAATGTTATCTGGCAGAGCACATAAGAGGCGCTATATGTAAGCATAGAATCTCGGCCTACTGATCGCCGACATCAAAACAAAAATTGATGAATTAACACAGCATCTATATTTATACACCGTGACGAAAGTGAAAATTTTGTTTTCCACGGCCACCTAATTTTCTTATTCTCAATAATTCTAGTACTGTGTACGTTATTTTCTTAATATTCAAAACATTCATCATCTCTGTAATTTACATAAAGAACGCATGAAAAACAGTGATTACTACAGTCGTTACTTACGAATAATTTCATCTACAATGACATAGAAGGCTGCTACTCACCTGAAAACAAAAGAAAAAAGTATTAGTGGCATATCTACAAGGCCAACTAAGACATTCGTCTTAAATCGTGTATTTCAAGCAATTTTTCTCCTAGTCATAAAAATCCACTGAATGTTGTCCGCATCCTTCACATTTAATTATACTTCCGGTTGATTCTCTTATATTTTTCTTGCAAGTTGAAATAAAAGGTACAAAACTATTTAATTACATTTTGAACCGATATTTTTTGTAGGATTGTGAGATTGGTTTCAGTTTTTGCGAAATAAAAATAGTTTCATTTAAACTTTTACTTTTTGTATAGAGTAGATATAATATCTAGGCTTAAACTTTAATTGGAAGGTAGAAATATCTCTCTGTTCTTTTACCATTGTACAAGATTACAATATTAATACAAAAAGCCTATAAGAATACAACTCATAATCTCACAACAAAATCTGATGTAGCCTGTACATAACCTCCCGCCAATTGCATGTTTAAAATAACAATTAAGTAAAGCATCACTTCCGGTTGAACGTTTGTAAACAAAATCTAATTTGTTGTTTCAATAAATAGAAAAGTCTGTAATACGAAATCTCTGATTATATTTGATTGCCTTTCCTCGAAAATCTGCTGTAAGAGCTCCATATTAATCAGGTTTACCGTTATAGACTACGTTTACACGTATGAGAAAAATTTACTTTGACTTGACTTTTAAAAGGCGACTTATGAAAAGTCAATTTAATGGTGCGTTTACACATAAGGTTAAATATACTTCACTTTACGTTTGTTACTTGTCCTTCACTCAGCTTTGACTTTGACAGCAAAGTAAAGTTTGGTTATAATACGTGTGATGTAACTATTATCATATAATCATAAAAAGAATAAATTATTTATAGAAAAAATGGGTAGTAAACTACAGTTACTAAATATAAGCGCGATATTTTTAAATAATATAACTATGCAGCAACAATATTGGATGCGAAGTAGATTAAAAAATAATCACATAAAATATTTTAAAATTCGAGAATATTTTAAATTCAGATATAAAATTGTGTAATTAAATATCTCGGAATTTGTGGATGAAAACTAGATGTCACTGTTAGTAAAGTAAAGTATGTTTTGTTCGTTGGTTCACACGACTTTTTAAAAGTCACTTATATGAGTTAAGTCTATTTTATTTTGGAGTTGACTTTAGGAAGAAAAGTAATAGGCGAGAGTGTTTACACAACGGCAAAAGTCGCCTTTTGAAAGTGAAAGTCAAGTCAAAGTACTTTTTTGCAATACGTGTACACATAGTCATAGTCAAAATCTAAGATGTTGTTCCCAACCATATACCAAATTTGAGAAGTTTTGGATCATATTTTAATAATTTTTTTCAAGGAAATGTGTTTAGAGCTTCCAGTAAACTACTACTTCCGGTTTATCAATTGTAACAAAAATCTAATATGTCTTTCACATTAATATAAAAGTCGTAAATACCAAATTTGCACAGTTTTGGATTATATAATAATATTTTTTTACACAAAATCTGTTCAGAGCTTCAAGTAAAGTATCACTTTAGGTTTATCAATTTTAGCCAAAATTTAATGTGTTGTTCCCATCGATATAAAATTCGTAAATACCAGAAATGAAAAGTTTTGGATATTTTAATACAGTGTTTCATTAAAAACTGTTATGGGCAACAATTGAAATAGCACTTTTGGTTGTCCAATTTTACCCAAAATCTAATCAACTCTTTATATGAATGCAGAAAGCTTAAATACGGAAAACAGAAATTTTGAAAGTTTAAGCAGGTAAATAGTAAAATAGTAATAATAAAAATAGTAAAAACGTGTTGTGAGGACCCTAATTCGTGCTTATTCACTGAAAACTCTCTATTATCTCGAATTTTTAGACTGAATACAACTGTGTAGTTATTATTGTGTATTATAATAAGTATTGTAATGTGCAGTGCCCGCCGTCGCCAGCACTGTCACCGCCGCTGTCCCCGTCGCTGTCGCAGGGACGAGCGAGTGTCTATTTTTAGCGATGACGCAACAGACTTGTCGGAACCAGCTTAATTACGCGGTTGATGTAACCTATTGTGTTTGAGTTTTATCTGGAAGTGTTCTAGTAAGTTCTCGAATACAAATGCCGGAGTATATAAGCACTGTTAGCGAAGGCATTGGGCAGTCTGATATAAATAAGCGTTGCGTGTTAAACAGTTGGTGATATAAACAGATACCTAATGGACAAGTGGTAAACATAAATAAATATAGTTGTATAAATAAATAAGTTAGCTATGTTAAAATAAATAATCTTAGTGTTTAAGTGTCTTATAATATTCTTAGTCTTAATTAGTGTCTAATATTTGTTTTTCTATTTCGGTGTTCTTATGTTTCTATAAAAGCACTGTTTATCACTGAAAACACGACGTTTAGAAAATCTATAAACGTACTGTTTTTGGCGCCTTTCATGTTCTAGAGTTTGTAGTCATGCTTTCATAACTGACAGATAACCTTAAAATGGTAAATTGTTTGCGTTGAAATATTACTTCTAATTGTGGATTTTTATCCTTTCTCTAGGTGATAGGACTAGAAAGAAAAGAAATTTATAGCTATAGCTGTGTTAGTTAAGAAAGAATAAGAATCTGTGAAGTTAAAATTTCAACAAAAAAATTATGAAACAAGAAACAATGCGTTCAGGTTTACTTTGTCAAAATAATTAAAACGGTAAATTTTATTTATTACAATTTAAATTTATGGTAATGCAATTTTGAATTTAATGTATTGTTATTCCAGGCAGGTTATGAAATGTATGATGCACGTTACTTGAAAATGTTAACACTGTCTACTCAATTTGTGGCGGCTACTAGCAAACAAATATGAAAAGTTGACGTGTTAATCCATGATTTGCAGTTCCACGTTCTGGCAAACAATCGAATATATGCCATATATGTTTTGTATTAAAAATTGTAAGAAAAGCTGTTGCCGTTATCTGTGCAACTGAGCAGTGAGTGTTGACAAAATAGTGGAAAGTAATTAATAAATAATAAATTGTTCATTAAAGTATTTCATTATTTAAAGAGTTTTATTTATATGTTATTTTCTCAATAAAAAGGCTCGATAACGTCCTTCAATCCCATATTCAAGTTTTATTTATGATAGTAACCAACACGAACCACCGATATCTCAAATCAGGATGGTTCATTAATAAACCTTGGAGTTCATTGTATGTATTGGTTTTCCTATTTCATAATTGTATAATGCTTGATACAATGTTTTAATGTAAACAATCAGACAAAATCACAAGATACACAAACTGTCAAAATGTGAAATTTTAATTTTTAGCGGGAAGCGCTACCAACATAACTGATAAAAAACACCAACTCATACTTTTGACAAGACCTTTTTTTAAAAAATCTAATTGTAAAATTACCTCAATAGAAAAAATAGTATAAAAAAACATGTATCATAAGGCCTGTTGACGCACTCGTCCTTTGTAAAACTCGCCTGGCGGCTCGTTTTCCAAACTTGGACTCGTACGTTAACAGATTGCCTTATGATACTTGTGTTTTAATGTACTATTAATCGTAGTTTTTGTTACATTTATCATCCTTTAATTATATTTAATATATATTTATCGTTATAATAAACTTTTATTTTAATTAATAATAATTGTCTAATATTTACACTTCACCCAAATAAATAAAAACGTTACAGTATAAACTCTTTCCTGTTTATATTTCTCATCAGAGTTGTACCGTCCATCATATAAACAGCCCTGGTCCGTCCCTGGAGCTGTGATGAGCCACGCGCGTATAATTCAGGGCCGTAATGGGACGGATCACGGCCGTAAGGCTTTAATTAAAACCCGGGTAACGATTAAACTCCCCCCGTCTAACCACGTGACCTATATCATCAGAGTAATCACACATATAAACTTAAACACAAATACTATGCAATGTTAGAAGACCTAATACACCTGTAGTACACAGAAGTTATATTGCCACATGGAAAGGAGTACGTCCATGTTTCCGTAGCTGTCTACTTTATGAAATTTAATATCTTTATAATTTTTTAACTCTATTTCCATTTAATATTAAGTATAAGATGCAGTCAAATCTTATTCGCAATCGTAGATAAAATTTCCCCTCTAATGGCGCAAATCGGTATTACGGAAAGCAATCGTACAAGCGCCATATTGAATAAGTGACAGCTGAATGAATAGTGTAGTAATTAATAATTAAATATTTAAACTTATCGTCTTCATATAAATAAGTTTTTAAACTCGGTTTGTATACACAGTAAACGAAACACAGTGAACAATGTGAACTGTCAAATGTCAAACCCATCGTATAGCGGCCATTTTGTTTCGAAAATCAGCGCCTCTATCGTTAATTTGGATTGCGAATAGAGAATAAAAAATTCTTTAATATTTATAATAACATTAAACGTGAAAAATAGTACATTAAGATACAAGTTTCATAAGACATGATTTTGGCGCACGCGTCATTCTTAGAAACGAGCGGCTGGCCGCGAGATTTCTAAGGGGACAAGTGCGCTAAAATATCTTATGAAACGTGTATTTTATACTATTTTTTCTATTTTGGTCATTTTTTCAAAAAATATACCTTATTTCATGTCCAGGAATTTCAATTTCGGTTGTTTAATATGTACTTTATGAAACTCATTTGGATGTCATAAAGAAGTACTTTATGACATCCAAATGGGTTTCATAAAGTACATATTAAAGAACCAAAATAGAAAAATGATATTTAACATAGTTTCTTCAAGAAAAACTGTTAAAATCTTTAAATGAGGGTACTTCCGGTTGACCAATTGTAACCAAAATTTAATTAGCTCTTCATATGGATGTAGCGAAGAAGGATACGAAAGAATTATAATTTTTGAAATTGTATAGTATTAGAGTTATCGCAGACAAAATTTTTGTTACACACACACTCACACACATACAGACAACATCGTAAAAATAGTAAAATCGTATTCTAGGGACCCTAAAAAATGCTAAAGGTGACGGAACGTGAAAATATATTAAAAGTGATATTTTACTTGAAGCTCATGAAAAATATATTATATAATCCAAAACTTTTCAAATTTGGTATTTAAGACTTTTATGTTAATAACTACGACACATTAGATTTATGCCAAAGTTGATAAACCGGAAGTGGTATTTTACCGGAAGCTTTAAACAGATTTTATTGAAAAAATATATCAAAATATGACCCATAACTTCTCAAATTTGGTATTAAACTCGTATATAATTCGAAACAACATATTATTAGATTTTGACTATATATGATAAACCGGAAGTGGTATTTAATTTTGAGCTCAGATTTTCAAGGAAAAGCAACACAATTTAGTATAAAAGACTTTTCTATTTATTGGAACAACAAATTAGATTTAGTTTACAAACGATCAACCGGAAGTGATTCTTTACTTAAAGCTCATTGCTATTTTAAACATGGAATTGGCGGGAAGTCATTTGCTGGCCACATCAGATTTTTTTCTGTACATGACTGAATTGTATTCCCAGTTTAATATACTTTTCTATGTATTATAGAGTTAATAAAATCAGATCATACTCTATAAAACTCCTGAAGTAATAATCTGAAAATCAAAATCATAAAATTTAAAATTTGACGAACATGATTGATGAGAAACTTCACAACATTAAATTTAAAATTACAGAGCAATACTGTTTGAAGTACTTGCAAATGTATACGAATTCATGAATGCCTCATGTTTAAAACGAAGGCAATCGCAATAATATTTTCTTCTTGGAGAAATGATTAATAACCCACTGTTGTAATTTGCTTATCTTAATGATGTTTTTGTTTTTGAATTGTTTCCGCATTTCTTGATTTAGTTTTTGATACAAGACATGAATTGTGTATGAATTCTACAGCGAAAGAATTTCGTATTGGTATGTATGTACAAACAAACGTTGCTTATGATTTCCATAACACTTTAAGCAATCTGCACATTAAGTAGGAAGTAAATATTGATACTATTGGCAATATTTTGTAGAAGTGGAACTAAAAATAATAATTAGTGACATCCTGAGGTGATGATATTAATTATTAGGACAGGATGTATGCTACTAAACTTAAACACTACAGTTTTTAGATTACTGCTCTGTACTTACTGATATGGTATATATTTATTCGAGCCTAATATTTTTTCGAAAACTGTCTTCAAAAGTTTATATTTACACGAAAACTATTTACACGTGAAATGATAGATTTTGTCTACGCAGAACGTATAGTATGACTAGCGAATGAAAGTTGACGTTTATATTATTTTATAGATGACGTTTCTTTTGAAAACATTTCCATATATTTGATTTGAAAGAAAACTGACCCTTATATATTCCGTTACAGAAAATTAGAATTGTACTCAATACCATGCAGGAGGCATTTAAAATGTTCTTAGCAACAGGATTCAGGGATGTATTTAAATAAATTAATAACGCAAATTCTAGTTCATTTCGTCTTAGGTGTAAGCAACCCTCGAGTCGGAATTACTGTTAGAGGAAATTAA
Source organism: Harpalus rubripes (assembly GCA_963082715.1). Lineage (NCBI taxonomy): Eukaryota > Metazoa > Arthropoda > Insecta > Coleoptera > Carabidae > Harpalus > Harpalus rubripes. The sequence goes on from OY720462.1 coordinate 5,843,719, forward strand.
AAATAATCCTATTTCATAGAATTGCCAAACTAAATAGTTTAAATATCAAAATATTTTGTTAAAATCAACATAAACGAAAAATGTTTAAAATATTTTAAACGCACCCCTGTTTTAATATTCAGTTACCCTATTCGGCCATCTATTTTCAGCCAGACATAGTAATGTATTTCGTACAATGGACTACTTGCGTGCCATTTTTTATTTAATATTTTTGAAAAGACGATAAAAACTTGCTACCCATACTTTTTCTTTTGGCAAAATTTTCATTAACTGGCCAGAAAAAAATTATTGAAATTCTAATATTTAAATTACCGCCATGTATGACGTAGAATTACGCCGAGCCAATGAATGGCCGTAGAGCAATAACATTGGTACGTCCAATAGCAACGGCATGTGCGGGTAATTTAAACATGACAGATCATCTGTTTGACGTTTGAATAATAGTTTGGAGGTTAATATTTTCGTTTGTCATTTTAATCTTGTACAAGTATAAGCTAAGTTAAAATCCTTCAAAATCCTGCTTAACAAATTGAAATACGTAACAGAAACCACACAAATTGTAAATAATAAAGAAGAGAAACAGTGACAAAAAAATGAACTAATGACAAAATCAAATTAAAACTCGCACTCGCTCGCCATCTACAGGTTACATTCTTAAATATGCATCCCTTTCTCCAGTTCAAAATAATGACGTCAAAGAAAATCTTCTTTCTTTATTTATTAAAAAACAAATAATTTTTTAAAATAAAATTTATATTTTTACATACGTTTTCAACTTTACTTTAGGTATTTAGTGATAGATATAAGATTTTCAGTACCACGCAAGTAGCCTATTCTATTCTTCTCTAGGGTTTCAAAAGAAACCACATCTATAAAATAATTTAAACGTCAACTTTCATTCGCTAGTCATACCATACTAATTTTGAAAGCAAAATTTTTCTATATATCAATTATAAATAACGATACCATAACCAGAATCAAACTACTTACAATATTTCTGACAAATATTGTAAAATACAGTGTATATGTCTGCGTACATTTATCTGTATTCGGAGTCATAAATTCATTTCATTCTGTCTGTGCAAATTGCATTTAATTTACTCTAACAAACGATGAGTTCTCTCATACCCCGAGGCACTAGTGAACGTACTGTGTTAACGGCCTTGCTGTGTCCCTTTAGGCCCTTTTGGCTCGCCAGTTGCAGTTGTGAAATTAGTGCAACTTTGTACTTCCATAAAGTTGTGTAAATTGTTTACATTTAATTGTTGCTCTAACTATGACAATATAGTTTACAAATGTAGAAATAACAGTAATGACGATTTCGATATACCGAGTGTCTACTGTTTATACGGACCCTAGAAAATGCAATGGTACAATTTTCATATGATTGTAAATGTTGTCCTATTAATTGCCGTATTACAGTCAAAACTATAAATTTAAATCTGTAAAAAACATTTATTTTTGTTGATTACAGTCGAAATCGATAACTCAAACCATGACTTGCCAAAAAAAAGTTCGAGTTATCAAGACTTCGGGTTATTAAATAAAATGCATATGTATAAATATTATTTATTTATGTATGTATATATTTATTCGAGTCAAAATGACTTACCTTATGATATATACAGATTGATATATGTATACAGATCAAAGTTATAAACATTATATAAGTGTAAAAAAGTCAGTTATTTGTGACTGACGAGAGAATTTTTAATTTTGATTTTCAATTTAAAAAAGCTTCAATGTTATTTAAACCATTATACAGGGAATCGTTTGTATGTTCATTGGTTTTTAAATACGAACGCAAAACGCTCAACGAATTTTCAACCAACTCGTTTGAAGGTGGTTGCTGCAAATCATCCTCCATCATATCACTTTCGCTGTCATCTGTATTGTCGAGCTCAACAGATGCGGATTCAGATTTGTAGAGCTCGACAATATCTTCATCTGTGGGATACTCCGAAGTAACAGTATCATCATCCACATGTATAAAATCATTTGAGGTAACACCTTCTGGTGTAATATTGACATTTTTCCAATCTTCATATTCCAATTGCATTTCTTCCTCACGTTTTTCATTCATACGTTCACTTATAAAATAGAATACTGACCAAGGCCGGCTTTTTCAAAACAATTAGAAATTGTCTCAGGCTTAACGTCGATATTCCATGTAGGTATTGGTTATATCATCAACACACTCCATTAATGTAATGTTAGTTTGTTTTCTTCAAAACATTTGATAGCTTTTTTCAAAATTCTTCGGCGATAATGACATTTTACATTTTGTATGACACCTTGATCAAGTGGTTGCAACTTAGATGTCATATTAGGGGGATAAATTTTAATTTTTGTTGGATGTCTTCAATTAACAAAGCATATGTTTGAACTTCAGTAGTGCAGAAACCGAACTGCCTCCATCATCATGTTATAAAAACACCTGTTACAAAATCACGTATACTATTATTCACGAAAGATGACTATTCAAGATCATTTATTCGAAGAAAGAATACACATCACTTTATAGCAGTAGCTTAGCAACATTTTGTATTAAAAAGAGAAAGATTATTTGACCTATGTATGTTTAATTTATGTGGTGTTACAGATATACGTAAATAGTGGCATTACTTTCTAACACACTATAAATAATAATGACATATGTCGTAGAATTACAGATACCTAATTATCTACTACACTGCCCTCTGTGATAATGTTTACCCAGTGGCGTTGACGTTTAAATCAAATTATTATTCCTTGGTTTATAAGTTAAGCCTATGTTTTTGTATTTTACAAAAACATAAGTGAAGAACATAAATCTTTCAGAAAGGCATTATTTAGAAAGATACATAATTTTCAAATGAATTACACTTATTTTTTCAGTTAAAATGTGTCCATAAATATTTCAGGCTGCACGCCTATTCATATGAAATACAATGAAGTTATCTGCAAGTAATATTATATCAGACGGCTCACAAATGACCTTGAATAGTCATCTTTCGTGAATAATAGTTTAATAGGGGATTTCCCCCAGAATTCGACTTATTGAAGCTGGCGCCAAATATTCTGTTCGAATTATAAAGATATTCGAGTAATCGAAGTTCGAGTTATCAAGTAAAAATTACCCATAATTCTTACTTTTGGCGCTATTGCCAACCAGTTTGACTCGAGTTATCAAAAATACGAGTTATCGAAGTTCGACTGTAATATAAAATTACACATAAGAGTGATAGGTTTCATTGCGATTTTGCTCAGTATTATACTTAAAACTTACAGTTACCATAATTTTAGACCTAACTGTTTGTATTTATACTTTTGTTCTAAAATTAATAGGGCAGGATTTACAGCAATATGAAAATTTTACCATTGTATTTCCTATGGTCCACAAAAAAGTAAACACCCGGTATAAATGTGTTACGTATTACTTATTGATTATATTATTAAAATTCAGTTTGCATACTATTTCCCCCTAATTTATTTCCGTGATACCATCTCCCGCAAATTGCAAAACGAGATTGAAATAGGAAAAGCTATATATATCATCCACCCTGTATATACCAATTCGCATTTATCCATGTCAACACCCTATACAGATATCCATCACTTTCTAACACACAGGTGTGGAATAGGATAGACAAGGATAGCATCATATGGGGAACTTTATTTTAATTTGCATCCATCAGTTGTAGAGAGAGAGGGGTAGATATTAAATTTAAATAAATTAACATTTAAATGGCGCTGTGGTATGATTAGTTCCCGTAAGGGATCATTTAAAGGGACTTTAACTAAAAAATGGGGAAAATATTGACGCCATTTTAAAAGAAACATAATTTACGTAAATGTATTATAAATCATAGGGTGCTTGACTCAAAGCGGAAAGAAAATATTTACTAACGTTTTCCATTTATACATACAGTGTCCGTTTTTCGAGGCGCACCTTTGGGATCTCGAAAACAAAGTTGCCCCGTTAGTACGCCATTTTAAAGATGTATTTGTTTTCCCAAAAAATTCTTAGGTCACTAGATGAATACAAAAATTCAAATTTTGCTGATTTTTTACCTCCCGCTACCCTTGGTAAGGGGGTTATAGGGATCGTGCTAAAAATCGCATATCGAGATTTTGGTAAATGTCCATGTTTCAAGGTCCCTTCTTTAGAATTCAATTTTAACATTTTCATGATGATGTCTGTGTATATGTGTGTGTATATGTATGTGAGGATTCTCCACTCTAACTCAAATACTATCATTCAGAAAATTTTGAAAACTTGTATTTCGAACTTATTCTGTAATGGAAAGAGCCCATTAGATTTTGGGGAAAATCGGATAACCGGAAATGGCACTTTACTAGACGCTCAAAATAATTTTTCTTCGAAATAAATAAAATAAATATAAATATATCATCACGGCATATTACCCATTGCTGGGTGTGCCAGTTCGATATTAATGCTACTATAAATATTAAAGATTATCAAATTTTCTATAGATTTGCATTAATACTTTTTCTATAGTTTATGGATAAATTTATAAAATTATCTATAATTTAAAACCCAGAGCCTACGCTTTAAATAAACAAAACGCAGTTATTTAAATGTATGTAACTGACAGGTAAATATCACTATAGAACAATAGAAAAGGAATTCAATACAGTTTCCAGCATAAGTAAATATGTAAGTATATATTTATTACTAAAAATTAACGATTCACAAAAATGTTTAAAAGCTAATCCTCATTTTTTGATGAGTGAATTCTATTCTATCCCGGTATTTAAAATTAATCTTCATTTTATTATAGTTCCGGTGGCTCAATGGTTAGAGCAACGCCTCATGTCATGAGTGCCTTCGGGGCTCTGGGTTCGAATCCAACTAAGGCATAGATGTGTGTGAATGTGAACCCACTCTGTAATTGGGATTTAATCCTGTTGAGGGGTTTAAAAAAAGGTAGATACTTGGATTAGATTAGACTATATTTTGAGAAATAAACTGTCGAAATTACAGTAAAATTCGCTAATCCAAAAATAAGGATTAACTTAATGTTTTTTGGGACTCGGACTGTAAATGGCGGGAGGTATTGTGTTGGCCACACCAGATTTTTATATTCTATATTAAAACATACATTGCGCAATATTTCGTGAGGATTCCAAATATTTAAATAAAATTTGAATATTGTAATTATTTTTTTGGAGTACAGGCATTTAAAACTGCAATAAAAAATTATTGCACAATATTTCGCTTATTTAAATATGTCTGGTTTAATTCCATACGTGCTCTTGCAAATATTACATTCTGCTTTACATACAGTGTATTATTTTACTTATTCATAATTACAGCAGAAGGGTAATTTAAACTTGATTTTACCGTGTATGTGTGAGAATTTTAAATCAGCACATGAAACTTGGCAAGAAATTGCCAAAGGTGACGATAGGTAAACCTTGCACGCAACATAACGAAAACTTCTTATAAGGTGAAAGAAAAGCGTAAGAAATGTTAAGAAAAACAATATGAAGAAAGGAAAAAAATATTGAAAGTGACAGGCTGTAATATATTAGCTAGTTATATTTTAAATTTATTGGTAAATTAAAATCTTTATGGAAAATCGTGCAAAATTATTGTCCGCAATGCGTATTTGACTATTTGAGCTTCTGGTTCGTTTCTAAACTTCTAATAGTTATTTATGTAACAAGTGTGTAAAGTAGTTCTTTTTTGGTCGAGTGCGATGTTTTAGCACGAGACAAAAAATACTATTTTACACACGTGTTGCATACAACATTTTTCCTACAACCGAAATGGTATTGATGTTTCTCATAATACTGACTGTACAGACATCCAGCAGCTTCAAATACTGTTAGTACTCTTTCTCATAACACTGTACAAAATGTAACTTAAACACTTGGAAGAATCTCAGATAGACGATGATTAGTCTTTTATAATGTGCACATTGTAAATTTAATATTAATATAAAAAATTAGGTTAGGTTAGAACACATATCAAAAAAATGTTAATGTTCTTAAAAATTAGATTAGTGCTCAATCTGTTAAAAAAATATTAGATTTGTTTCATTTACAGTGTATATTCATATTTCATAATAAATTTTATTACTTTCATTATTATTTACTACCTAATTATATACTTGACGGGTAAATTAACCGAATTTTAATGTTGCCTAGCAACGCTTATTTACTTTTCAAGCACTAGTGCTTGAAAAGTGACACTTTACACTCTGTAATGAGTGCGTGAAAAGTACTTTTCACGCACGGTTGTAGGAAAAACTATTAACAATTCTAGGCTGCTTAAATTTGCGAGTTACATCAGTGGCGTAACTAGCGGGCCCTCGCATTGCGGGCGGGCCCCCGGCTCTAGAGGGGCCCCGATTTACATGATTTATAATTTTGTTACTACTGCGAAATTTTGAATTTAATCATTTTTTTTTGTAGCAACATAATTTAGTCCTTTATTTTTTAAATGTCATTTTCCAAAAATATTATTGGCTAAGGGGCCCCTTATCCGCTATGTAAAATCAAGCTCTTTATCCATCACATTTCGGCCGGTAGAGTTTCGATTTCTTGGCAAATATTTTCTTGCAACTGATCCAGAGATTTGTTTTAAAAAAACCCCATCTAAAGAAGTTTGGGACTGTCAAATCAAGACTCCTGGCGGTCAATGTGTATTACCAAAACGTGGGATTAAATAACGATGATTTTCACGAAATTGCTATTATTTAGACTGTATGATACTGATCCATCTTGCAAATACCATATAATATCGCATCCAAGTTCTTTCATTTAGGATACCAAAAATGTACGAATCAATTCCCTGTAACTTTCAACAGAGGACTGTGCCAACAATTTCATTTTCAAAAAGAAAATACGGACCAATCACATTTTCATAGTAAATGCCACAACATACAAAGACTTTGGTGGGATGTAAAAGTGCCTAATCTTAGATTTTCAGGTCTCTAATATTGGTTATTTTGCTTCTTAACATATCAACTCAGATGAAAGTGAGCCTAGTCACAATTTCCACAAGTTCTTGTGGCATGTAGTTCTTCATAATAAACACTACAATTAAAAACGGGCCCCAAAAACTTTTTGCGGGCGGGCCCCCGAACTCTTAGTTACGCCACTCAGTTACATTCAAGTACTATGTGTATTACAGTAAAAAGTTTTATACAATTCATAATGAAATCATCAGTGAAAATAGCTACATCTAATCTACACTGAATTTTTTCTATAACAAACCATATATTATTGCTACTACAACAATTAATTCTATGTTTCATAATTCATATCGACAGCCTATCAGCAACTTAATATAAATTCGACTGCATGCAAATGATATATAGAAAAAGTCCTTGATATTTGAAATTCAAACGAGCGATGTCGTCATAGCTTTATATGCAGAACTGATGATAACGTCTCGTCATTTTTCTACATCGGCAAAAAATCAACACTAACTTTTCTCGCACAAAAAGACAGACAAGAAAACAGGTTTGTTAAAATCATGAAGCAATTATATTTTGACAATCTTTACTTAATTGAGTGCGTATGTGTTTTATTTCTGAATTAAGCAACCAGAAAAACAAGTTTTAATGTTCCTACGAGAAAAGACTTACAAATCATGTAAACATTCATACACATATTAATGAGAAATATACAGTGGGTTCGGAATTTAAGTTGACAGTTATCATATTTATATTTTATGGGACATATTTCATTCATTATGTAAAATAAAATAAATTAATATATCATCATGGCATATTACCCATTGCTGGGTGTGCCAATCTGCTTTGTACGCAGATTTCGGTAATGATAATGACATATTTGTATCGCGCGGGCGTTTACCTCACGGGCTCTCATTGCTGACGAGGAGAATGCACCACAAGGGTCAATTTTGTGCCATTTAAAATTCTAAATATTTAGCGTCGGTTGGGTTCAAACCTGGTTCGCCAGATTCTCGACCAGACACTCAGGTACGCGGCCACGAGACCTATTGTATCTGAGATCAATTTTAAATTTCATTTTTCTTTTAATGTTTTTGTGATATTTAACTACTTTTCTAAAATATATTAATCGTTATAGCGATACATAAAATATTGTCTCACTACTACCAATTTGAAGATACAAAGTAGGCTAACGTTTGCCACGGAGGGGTCTTTGAAGCCCATATATTGTTATTTTTGCATGTTTGCAAGTTGCAAACTTGTCTCATATCAGTTCGTCATAGCTCGCCTCAATTGCCTCACTAATTTTGACCGTTCTTTCTGTCGTAACTGAAGTGAGATAAAGTGAGACCTCCCCCCAACCTGATTCTTAGTCACCTCAAGAGGTTGTGCTTGTTGCGTTTTTAATCTTAGATGAACGGTAGGGATGAATGTTTTGCTGTTACTGGCTGTTACATACCATTAGTTTGGTTATTGAAAAGGTTATTTGTTGATTCCTTTACTAATATTACTATTTTGTATTTATTATAATGTTTTAAATTTATTTTTAGAAACAATTATTAAATGATGACATAAGTGATATGGACAATTTGTTATTTTTCGTCAAGTTTAGCGGACAGTAGGTACTTTGGATTTTCTAACAGACAGTTCTACGGAATTTGTTGTTCTTTTTACTTCACAAAAATCTCATCTCAGCTCATGTCAAACTCATCTCAATTTGAGCTGAGGTGAGCTGAAGCAAATGATAAAAAGAACGCGACTTATATTTCCTTTCTGTAGTTAGAAGCTTCACATAAGTATCGCGCTATCATTGTTTGTTATTTCTGTGTCTATGGAATGACTAGCGAATGAAAGTTGACGTTTAAATTATTTTATAGATGTGGTTTGTTTTGAAACCCCAGAAAAGAATAGAATAGTACGAAATATTCAGGTATGAAAAAAAAATCGTTATTTTGTCCGCCTTGAATCTTCGAAACTATTAATCCTACAAGAAAATGAATAAGACCATTTTTGTAGGAAATTTTATCTACTTTAATTTTGTATATAAATTGTTTTTCGCTAGGACTTATAAGTTCAGAGATTTTTACAAAAATCGTAAAAGGAACACTTTTAAACGGGCACCCCCACCCCCCGCTCACCACCGTCCCAAGGGGACTTTTAATATGTTATACAGTAAACATCAAGGAATAACTGAGCCAAGTTTCAAAACTCCAGTCTTTTTTTCCCTTGAAAAATATAATTTTATTGGGCTAATGTATTTTATGATTTAGACTTTGCGATTTCACTATTTCATTTTCTAATACACTTTTTATGAATACTAAACCTAATGACACACATTTATTTAAAACCGATAATAAAAATATATGCCTATAGGAGCTAATTAAACAATCGTATAGATTAAAAAATAGCACGGAAATATTTAGCTTAAGAATTTATTCGCACGATTATCATACCAATTAATAGGAAAGAAAGATCGTTAGCTTATCAGAACAATCAGAGAAATTGTATGAGTCCTCAGCAATTATCTTTCAAAGATACAGATACCACCTATCAATTATTTCAGATCTAATAGAATTGTGACTCCACGTTTTTCCTGTTTTCAAACGTATATTTGAAAGCCAGTATAATTCTTAGTAGATTCCACAATACATCTCATTTTTACCTCCCGCTACCCTTGGTAAGGGAAATATAGGGATCGTGCTAAAAATCGCATATCGAGATTTTGGTAAATGACCACGTTTTAAGGTCCCTAGAATCCAATTTTAACATTTTCACGATGATGTCTGTGTGTATGTGTGGATCCTCCACTCTAACTCAAATACTATCATTCAAAAAATTTTGAAATCTTGTATTTCGAACTTTTCTGTAATGGAAAGAGCCCATTAGATTTTGGTGAAAATCGGATTACCGGAAATGGCACTGTACTAGAAGCTCAAAATAGTTTTTCTTCGAAAAATACCTTTAAATTTTATTTATTCGAGATTAATGTTGTTATAAAAATTAAAGATTATTAAATTTTCTATAAATTTGCATTAATACTTTTTCTATATATTTTATGGATAAATTTATAAAATTATCTATAATTTAAATTCCAGAGCCTACGCTTTAAACAAATAGAACGCAGTTATTCAAATGTATGTAATTGACAGATAAATGTCACTATCAAAGAACTAATCATTTCACAATTATATTAGATAAATAAATAAATAAATATATCATCACGGCATATTACCCATTGCTGGGTGTGCCAATCTGCTTTGTACGCAGATATCGGTAATGATGATGACATATTTGTACCGTGCGGGCGCTTACCAGGCGTCACCTCACGGCCACTCGTTGCTGGCGTGGAGAGTGCACCACATTTTGTGCCATTTTAAATTATATTAGTAACGTTTTAAAAAGAAAAAAGTAAACAGAACAATAGAAAAGGAATTCAAAACAGTTTCCAACATAAGTAAATATGTAGGTATGTATTTTAGATTAATAAAAATTAACGATTCACAAAAATGTTTAAGCTAATCCTCGTTTTTGGATTAGTAAATTCTATTCTATTCCGGTATTTAAAATTTACTCTTCATTTTATTATAGCTCCGGTGGCTCAATGGTTAGAGCAACGCCCCATGTCATGAGTGCCCTCGGGGCTCTGGGTCCGAATCCAACTAAGGCATGGATGTGTGTGAATGTGAACCCACTCTGTAATTGGGATTTAATCCTGTTGAGGTGTTAAATAAAAGGTAGTTACTATATTTTAAGAAATAAACTGTCAAAATTAGAGTAAAATTCGCTAATCCAAAATTAAGGTTTAACTTAATCTTTTTTATGACTCGGGCTATAAATGGCGGGAGGTATTGTGTTGGCCACACCAGATTTTTTTGAAACACTGTCATTGGATGATTTTGCATCAAGCCACATATTTAACTATTAAATTATCAACAAGACATTATTATTATTTTAAGTAAGCAATAAACGTGTACATAATAAAAATTATTGTTGTTAAACTTGTATGCCATTGCTATTGCAAAGTAACAAGCGTTCATTCAATTATGCTATCACATGAAATTAGAGTTTTTTCAACTCGGCAAGTGTCATTGGTGTATTTCGCAACTGTGACAATACAAATAGCCATAATTCCGTTGTATTTGGCTAATGAACCACGCTTGAATATCAAATCAGCGCAGAAATAATGAGCAGGCACAGGCACTCCTAGTCCTAGCTGCTTGTCCCCGATACACAATCAACCACTTTCAAACGCGGCCATTCATTGGAGATCGGGTTACAAACGTGTCATTTAATTGGCTGATAAACTTGACAAGGAAAAGTGATATGACTTTATTTTCAAACAGAGACACTTAACTTAAAAGATATTAGAAATAACATGTCATATAACTTTTCGGAATTTTTTTGAATGGATGATACTTTAGTTTAAGGCAGGGGTCTCAGTATCCGTAAATGAGGTATTGCAAAAAAATTAACATATCTTTTTCTTCTGAAATTCGAATAAGTACAGTTTGTTCAGAGATATAAGAAAATCTACCTGGGTCACTAATGACAAACCGCGCTTACAGGATGCGGTCCAAGCACCGATTGAAGGGGCCGGATTACAGGAAAAATGAACTTTACTGTTATTTTTCGTAATACTGCAATTAAAATTAAAAATTTCTATACTTAACGGTAATTCTATCATTAACATAAAACAAGATTACTGTTTAACCAACCATAGGTATTGTTTAGAATCATACAGCTACATAGATAATCCCTTTTCTAAATTATTCCTTTATAAAGGGTAAGTGAAAAATATGAGTTCAGTTGAATCGAATCTGTTTTTGAAACAACTACTTGTTCTAAATTAAAAGAAGTCAAAATGTGCAGACCATGGGATGAACAAGAGGACGTCGTCGACGAAGCCCAGCATCGAAACTTCTTAGATTGTTATTTTTATATTGACTTTTAACTTTGTTAATAAAAAAAATTGTGTATTATTATATGTTGTGTTTTATTCCATGAAAATCAACAAATTACCTCGGGAAAATAAATTTTCAATTATTCTAAATCCATCACTGGAAATTTTGTAATTTTTGCAACCATAAATTTTCTTTAATCCACTTAGACTTAGGGTTTACTCACTCCAGGGGTCTAATGGGAATGGTTTTCTTATATCTATGAACAAACTGTACGTTCTACAGTTTCTGTATATACAGGGTGGGGCAGAAAAACCTATCCGATTTCAAATCCCTTTTTCCCAGAAGAGGGAGCAGGTAGAGTAGTGGGGTAAAAACCGTTAGAAAGCCGGTTTTATGCCATTTGTCAGTAGTCAACATGCCTTGGTCTGGTGAACATCGTGCTTTTGTTATTGAGCGGTTTATCGAATGCGGCGGTTCGATAATTGCTACACAACGTGCTTTTCGAATTCATTTCGGACTCGGGCGTCATGACCTTTTGCACATCACGCTACGATTAAAGTGTGGGTGTCAAATTTTAGACAGACGAGTTCAGCATTGAAAAAGAAGTCGCCTGGACGTCCCAGGACAGCAACAGGACCTGAAAACGTGGCCAATGTGAGAGCCGCGATTGAACGTTCCCCGCGTCGTTCGGCGCGAAAACATTCGCTCGCTTTGGCGATTTCCAACCGCAGTATTCGGCGCATTTTGCACCGGGACCTCAAAATGCATCCCTACAAAATGGTTGTTGCACAGGAATTAAGTGAAAGGGATTTTGAAACCCGTACGAACCTGTGTCGCGATCTCCGAGAACTCCCAAACGACGATGTTGTGCTCTTCACGGACGAAGCCCATTTTCACCTTTGTGGTGCCGTTAACAGGCAGAATTTTCGATATTGGAGTGACGAAAATCCTCGAGAAATCCATCAGGAACCCCTCCATAGCCCAAAAGTGACTGTGTGGTGTGCTCTTTCCCGCCTAGGCGTCTGGGGGCCTTACTTTTTTGAAGAAAATGGGCAAACCGTAACGGTCAACAGCGAGCGCTATTGTTTCATGCTGGAAAATTTTCTTAGACCCAAAATGGAAGAAAATGGCGTGGAAAATGTGTGGTTTCAACAGGATGGTGCAACCGCCCACACATCGCGACGATCAATGGACGTTCTCAGGGAACTGTTTCCCGGTCGCCTCATTTCCCTGAGAGGTGATCTTGGCTGGCCGCCGCGCTCACCGGATCTCACTCCATGTGACTTCTTCCTTTGGGGTTACCTCAAATCGAAGGTTTACCAGCATCGACCAAGGACCCTTCTTGCTTTACGAAGGGAAATTGCTCGGGCAATTGAAGAAATTCCTGTGGAAATGACGGTGAAAGTCATGGAAAGCTACCGCGAGCGCCTAAATCAGTGTATCCGCTCCCAAGGACGACATTTGAGTGATGTGCTTTTCAAAACTTAAATTAAAAAATGGCATAAAATTTGCGATATGTTAATAAAAAAATTTTTTGACAAGTTGAGTGGTTTTAATTTTATAACGTTTTGAAATCGGATAGGTTTTTCTGCCCCACCCTGTATAAAGCACAGTAGCAGTTTAAAAATATACTTTTGAATTGGCGCCAAATTACACTGTCCGTGACGTCAAAAAGACATTAGCCATTGACAAAACTGGAAAGATGATGAAAAAACAAATGTATTATACATTAACGGCAATGATTGCTTTAATGACAATTGTGTGACATAAGGTCTGACTTATAATACAGCGTGATTTTGGTTCTTTAGCGTAGTTCTTAATTATTTATTATTGTATTATAGCGTTATATTTCATAGTTTAATGCCCAGTATTATAAAAGATGAATAAGTAAAGCATTAGCAAAGTATAATTTACTCCTGAAGCAAAATAGTTTATTCCAGAGATTTTCGTCAAAACAAGAATAAAAATACTACTTACTAAGTATATCTACAGAATAAATTACTTCACCGGTGTTCGAGGAAGTTGATTTTATTATGTAAAGTAAATTTGATGCATGTCAACATTACTTAAATTAAATTCATTATAAATTTCATCCCATGTATTATTTTTACATTTATTTATCTCCAACATGTTTGCTTTGTCTATTTCTGAATAGATCCTCTTCAGTTGGAGATTGACATTATCGTCAGCAGTGGTCTTAAGAAATACCGTCTAGTAATGTTTTATCCTGGATTTATCAATCTCTCATATGCTCCAGTAGTGCAAACATTAGCCGGTATAAGAAACCGTAGATTGAGTGCATCATTTTCCAGCTAAAAAATTAAATGTATTCAATAATTCTTATTTAATTATAAAAATATTTATATTTACATCAAAATGATCTTTACAACAAAGAAGTTTTGATTTTATGTTTTTATTTTTACTTGCGACATCCATTTCATTCTTCTTTCTTCGTTTTGAGGCACTACTAGAAATATTTTTCCCTATTATCAGTTCTATTTGGGCACACTGCACAAAACACTTTTTTACAACCATATTTGATTATTACCAAATGCAAAAATCAGTAGTAGTTGACAGCTGTCATGACTGTCACTCGTTTAAATTCCGTCGATGACAAATGTAAGCCGCACCCTCATTGGTTAGGTCCTTTCGAACATCATCAGGCAAAAGGGGAAGCGGAAATTCAAACATTATAATTTTAAAGACAATTTTCTCATGAATAATGAATAATACGAAAAAAAAAATAAAAAATAGGGGTAAAATATTTTTTCTTATTCTTTCGATTAAAGCAAAGAAAAAAAAACCGTGCAACACTTCATTCTCATCATGTTTCGTCGCACAATCAAACAGACCATCTTTGCTTTGTCCTGATCTTAGTACATCATTAATAAATATTGTCAAAGGAGGTAAATTCGTTAAATATATTCTGTCTTCTAAAATGTTCTCTGATCTGGCAATTTATTTTTGTACATAAAAAGGGAAAAACATGCAGCTTCACGTCCCTTAAAAAATGTAACATTCAATTATAAAGCATTTGATCTAAATGAAAAAAAATTCATCGAATAGAAGAATATATTTACCTTCAAAAAAATTTCCGAAAACTTATGTGAAATATGTTAGTTATTTTTTTAATGATATACTCGTATGTACTTATTTATCGTTTACAACATTATTAATAGCATTGCTTAGCTAAATATATGCTTATGTTATTGAATTATATATTTCTTATACTCAAATATCCAATACTTATAATTAATAAAATCATTTTCATTCAATGTTCTAATTAATTACATAACCATTGACCTTTCATCTTCTTTTCTATGCGTAGGTGGGCGCCTGTTCTTTTTCTCTTTCTATCACACGTAGCTAGTTTCAGTTTCGTTAAACACTCCTTTCTTGCGAAACTCTTACTTCATCGAACTTGAAGTTGGCTTCGAACACTAAAGTTGATGTTCTATTGTTCTAAACAAGGAGTAGCAATGTTTTGTTTTGTTTCCGGAAGGTACGAGGCCTGAAATGACTTACAATGATGATATGGGTGTCAATTTTTCGATACATTTTTTGTTTTAACTGACTTCGGGCCGGTACTTCAATACTGGGTATCAAGACATGTGTATAATTTTGTCAATTTATTATCTAATATTGATGCGATATTTTCATTTTATATATTTGAAAGAAAGATAAAAACTTGCTACCCATATTTTTCGTTTTACAAAATTTTTATTAACTGGCCAGAAAAAAAATAATTAATTTTGAATATTTAAATTACCGCCATGTATGACGTAGATGTTCAACTGTCCGCCTACCAACCTCCACAGCGTCTATATACTCAACTGACTCAACAGCGTCTGTATATTCAACTGCTCGGACAGAAGTCACACCTTTCACCTCACTGTCTGTTTATTTATGTAACTCTCTCTCTTTCTTTCTCTCTCTCTCTCTCTCTCTCTCTCTCTCCAACAGCCTCAGTATCACCAACTATCTGTATGCCACAATTCTTCAACACCAATGCCGAATATCCACTCCAACTCGCTGTTACTGTCCTTGTATATCTAGCTTCACAATACTCGTCCACACTGCCGAGTATTCACTTTCACAGCTATCCCAATATACCAGTAACTTCCAAACTCGCCGTTACTGTCCTCGTACACTATAGCTTCCTAATACTCGTCAACACTACCGAGTATTCACATCCACAGCTATCCCAATATACCAGTAACTTCCAAACTCGCCGTTACTGTCCTCGTACACTATAGCTTCCTAATACTCGTCAACACTACCGAGTATTCACATCCACAGCTATCCCAATATACCAGTAACTAGCTTCCACTTGCCGTTACTGTCCCCATATACCTACTCGACACCAACTGCATACGCTCACCACGATACTGCTGTGCTTCTCAAACTCACTAACACTATATGAACATCTCTATGTCTCTCCATGTAACTAACTAACTCTCGAGCATAGCTACGTCCCTTATATACAGCTACCATTATTTTCTAGAACAGTCTAGAATATTCGAACACGTACTAACAATGAACACAAAAGGTTCAGGCGACCGGAACTAATTAAACACGTCGCGACCAGTCTGTTTACATCGGCCGGCTACTAGCGCGATTACGTCACCGCTATAAATAGACACTCGCTTACAGTGGCGGCGACGGCGGGCGGCGTCCCATGTTACAGTACAATGCAGATTGATACATCCAGCAATGGGTAATATATTTATTTACGTAGAATATTCATCATAATGCAAGTAACCCACTGTCACTATTATACTTTGATTATATCCAAGACAGCTATGAAAGCCCGAGGGGTGACGCCCGGTAATCAACATCAAGCGATACAGATATATCATCAATACCGGTATCTGCTAATAAAAAAATCTGATGTGGCCAGCACATTACCTTCCGTCAGTTCTATGTATTTTGTACAAATTTCATACAGAAAGTTCCTTGCTAAAGATTATATTTCTTGTACTTTACCTTCCGGCAGTTGCCTGTATTTTATGCAAATTCCATACAGAAAATTTATAGCAAAAGATCCTATATTTCCAGTAAAATTATACGACACACTATGTCAATTTCACTTGACACTGACATCTTTCAATCAAAATTTTCTTAATATAGTAGCTGTTTTCATAGCTATGGCTACTTTATGAAATTTAATTTCTTTATAATTTTTTAACTCTATATCCATTTAATATTAAGTATAAAATGTAGTCAAATCGTATAGAGAATAAAATATTCTTTAATATTTATAATAACATTAAACGTGAAAAAATGATATTTAACATAGTTTTTTCAAGAAAAACTGTTAAAATCTTCAAATGAAGGTACTTCCGGTTGTCCAATTCTAACCAAAATCTAATCAGCTCTTCACATGGATGTAACGAAAAGAAATACGAAAGAATTATAATTTTTAGAATTGTAGTATGGAAGTTATCGCAGACGGAAATTTTGTTACATACACACACACGGACACACATACATACACACGCACGCACACACACACACACACACACACACACACACACACACACACACACACACACACACACACACACACACACACACACACACACACACACACACACACACACACACACACACACACACACATACAGACAGACATCATCGTAAAAATAGTAAAATCGTATTGTAGGGACCCTAAAACGTGCTTATTTATCAAAAACTCATCACCGAATTTTTTGACCAAAGACAATACCTTCCTTACCTAAAGGTGACGGAAGGTAAAAATAGATTGGCACACCCAGATAGGGTTAATACTCGTAAGATAGCATATTAAAATAAAAGTCAAAACGTCAAAATAACTTACGAAATATCCGGTCATGTCTCAATTAAATTGACAACATTGCAATACATTTCTTTTCTCTTATTTATTATTATACAAAATACATGTTAACTGTCAAGCCAACAAAAGAAATTGTCAATAGTCTTCATATTGCAAAATTCAACTAATAATTTATGTCGGCGTCAGGAAATTTCAGCGAATTTCATTTTAGAGAAAGTGGATTTACGGAATTGGACCAAGCATGACAATAACTTAAAAACTGCCTACAGGTAGATTGCATCTTTTGATATTTTTGATTTTATCTCTCTGATGTATTTACTTGTATAATTATTAAATTATTCCTTATTTCTCGTAGCCTTCAGCAAGGACGAAATTTTTTCAGATGTCAGAACAAACAACGTTTCAATTAAAGAAAAAGAAACTGAAACTTATACCTTGGAATTTAATTAAATTTGCAAGCAACATGAATGAGTGTTTTTTTTGTAGAGTAGTTATTTTGTGTTTCCATGGAAATGGTGTTATTTTGCACACGTTTTTGCGAGGTAATCATATGTTATAGTTCTCGGAAAAGATACTGGGGTGACGTCATTGGTTTTTCATTTATTTGTTTGAAATTCATTCATGTTTTCGATGTTTTCAAGCAGCAAATTCAAATTGTTTTACAGGAGAATTGAAAATAAAACAGAAATATTTTAGAATTATGTTTGTTTACAATAACAGTTCCTGTTTTCAAAGGAGTTAAAAAATTTGTACACCATTATTTTCAGAACTGAAATATAACAAAACTGGCTCACCCAAAAAATGTTGTGTTAGCATAGAAATTGATTTTACCGGTATCAGGACATTATTCCATTGTTTACAGGTAAAAAAGTAGGCTGGTAACTAAGTAATAACTGTATCTGTATGGTAATAAAAATAATGCTCTTCATTAATACAAACAGATAACGTTAGCCCATCGTTCTAAATACGGTCTACTTTATACTAAAGTAATAAACATGAGAAATAAAGCACATAATTTGAACATTTGTCATACTGACACATGTCAAAATAATTGTTCTGTTAACCATAGCATTCTGAAAGTAGCATTAATGAGAAAATTTCAAAAAATAATATTTATCAATAATGTCTGAAACCGATAAACTATTGAACAAACCACGGATGTTATGAATCATAACAAGCCTTAGATGTCTTAAAATCCTCGCTCTACGAACTCGGATTTTATAACATTTCTAGGTATAATAATATTTATACAGGCTGTTTCCTTTAAAACAACCAGCGCTTTTTTGGGCGAACTAATGACTTTAGAAAAAAATGTTATAGTATACAAGAAATGATCAAGAATAAGGGGCTAATTTATTAATAATAACAAACCGAAAATTCGACCAGTGATTCTCAAACGGCAGTACAAAATTATTTTTTTAAATGGTATCCTATATAATTTTTTAGCCCATTAGATAGAGAATTTTTTTCTGATTTCAACGATATAAATATGGTATAGGTTGTATAACAATTATTTCGAGAAAAATGGTATTAAAAATAATTTTGTAATATCACAATAGGCTATGCAATATACAGGTTGTTGCCTAGTTACGCTAGTAGTAAACCCATTTTTTATTACACTATTTCTAGTTTTTAATACATTTTTTCTCGAAATAATTGTTATACAACCCTATGCTATATTTATATCGTTGAAATCAGAAAATAATATTCTATTTAAAGGGCTAAAAAATTATACAGGATGCCATTTAAAAAAATACAATTTTGTTCCATCGTTTGAGAACCGCTGGTTATATATTCGGTTTGTTACTATTGATACATTATCCTCTTGTTCTTGATCATTTTTGGTATAAAACATTTTTCAGTAAAGTTCTTAGTTCGCCCAAAAAAGCGCCGGTTGTTTTAAAGGTAACACCCTGTATACGAGTACGTATTTAATGAAGCTTAACTAAATTCACTAAGTATACGGAAAAGTTGTCATCAAAGAAATAAATACAATTTGATTTATTTGTAATAGTGATTGTTATGAAGAATAGAATTATAAGTTTGAAAGTTGTATTGATTTTAAATTATTACTTTCACATTGCAAACTAGATCTAATACAATACTAAGTTTTGTTATTGAAAATAAATTAATGATATGTAATATTTCACCTGATTTTCTTATTTGTCTACTTAGAAGGAAGTAAATCAATATAATACACGATTTCTCAAAGAGTTTAAACAAACAAAAAATGAATAAATCTGTAGCTGCAAAAAGAGCCAGCGTCACTTTTGTTATACATTGCTCTATCTTAGTTTTCTGGAAGCAATCTCAGAGTTCTCATAAAGTCAATTACCGCACCAAGAGTTATTTGCCGTGAGATACCTTTTACCTTTAAATCTACTTACGGCCACAGCAGATATTTCACATACAATGTGTTCCGAAGTTTCTTCGCAGGGTCGACAGATACTGTTTTCCACTATAGCGATGTTTCACAGATGGTATGTCAGAGGAAAATGACCAGAAACATACTTATTATAATTCTAAGGTCCTTTTTGCTAAGAGCTAATAGCTCTTTGGTGTTGTCGAAGAGGGCGAAATAAATTTTTCCGACTGTCTAAGGCCCATAATGTCTCTCCAATATGTGACTGTGGCTGACTACTCCCAATTCAGTTTTTGATGTCATTGTTCAAGCCCGTAAAACAGTAATCTGGCTGCCTTTTTGGCGAGCTCATCTGCTTTTTCATTGCCTAGAAATCCGTCATTTTCCAAGTACCCACCACAAAGTGACGTGGTTGTGTTTTGTCAGCAAATGAAGTCACCTATTGCTTTTAAAGCAGCCTGACTGTCACATGTTGACTGTTGCTCCTTTGAGACCTTTGTTTAGGTTTATTTGAGCACAAGGAAATATTTTCTTAGGTTAATACTTGAAATAACACCTGTTACATACGTTTTGGAAAAAAGTTTCAATCTTCTCTATGCCATCGCAAAGCTAATCAAGTATTCAGCTTTGGAGAAAAAAAGTTGCTAGGGGTATTGTTAATTTGATTGCTATTTCATGTTTTTGTTTGACACATTTGAAATGGCGTACAAATTGGATATCCGAAGGTCCATTTACAATCTAACTGGACAGGTGCCGAAGCGAGAGATAGTAATTATTTCTCACAACCAAAACATTTCGAAAAGTACTTACCATACATCGGACAAGATGGCTATTGCAAGAATTTTTATATGACTTCTAAGTACTAAATTTTAAAAGATATTATTCTTTAAAGAGCCTCAAATTTGAAAATATCACGAAATATCCATTAGATATATTATAATTAATTATTGAAATTTGTGTAATATTTTGAAAAAGTCACGTGATCTGAAGCAGAATGTGACGTCAGAGCACATACAGTATAACATATGACAAACTATCGCGTTCTTTTATTTATATAAATAACGTAAACTGTTTTCCTATTGGCTATGAATGACGTACTGTATATGCTCTGACGTCATAGGAGTGGGGAGTTGTTTTTCATTACTATTTCTGGCGCCGATCTTTTTATATAATTATTTACGAAAATATTACATATACTTTCATTTCACTTAAAAAAAATTAAACCGGCTCATTGAAGAATGCGCAGGCGAAATACTATGCCAGAAACAGATCGTCCACGTAATTTAATCGAAATCAGTTCAATAGACTGCCAAAAATACCATTGGGGTGTCTACCTGCAAACTTTCCCTTCGTTTCTATCTTTCGAATCCTACAATTTCTCGATATATCGCGAAAAAGGCCAAAAATACTCTTTGAAAGGTAGGATTTGAATTTGACATAACGATTGAATAATAATAACTGTATTCTTTTTGGACAAAATCTCAGCTCATCTCATATCACTTCAGATAGGTAACTCAGGAAATCGTTGTTCTTTTTGACACAACTGATTTGAGTTGTTCTGAGTAAACTCGCTTCCTCCCTTTCCGATGCTACACTACCAGTTTACAAAACTCAAATTGATTTGAAACACTCTGTTTGCATTTTAAGGTTATATAATACATCAAATTTTATATTCACATACACAGGCATACTTACAGTAATATATTTTCAACATTATCCATTTTTCGTTTATAAACAGTATCATAGATCAGAAAATAAGTCAATAAATTTGACAGCTGCTACAGCAAATACTATCGGTTAAGACGGAAGTGATAAAATGGAATTAAACTTGTTCTTTTTGCACACATCACAACTCACTTCATTTCAATTCAGTTATGTATTGAGCTGAGTTACAATTGAGTCAAAAAGAATACAGCTATTATTCCATTGTACTGTCAATAGCAACAGTAACGAAGGTCATTAATTGATAAAAATCGGTTGAATTATGGGTATATTATTTGACAGTTGTGGATAAAAGTTTAAATAATATTTTTGTCCCAAAACTTATATAACAGGTTAGGGTTAAATGCATGTAGAAAATACGATCGGTGGATACCCATCCAACTATTACCCAGGCTCACCTCTGCTTGATTCCATAAATCATTTACAAACCCACATATTCCCTATGACAAAACTATTATCTATAAACTATTGACTATTGTGTCACAATGAAATTGTATCCATTTCTTTCTTTGTCAAGTACTTTCTGTAGCTGATTGCTTCTTATTATTCAGGAATGTTAAAAGTGTGCATATCTAGTGAACTGTTCATACCGCGAAGGTTTGTCGCGTTACTGTTCTGCCATATGTGACAACACATGTGTCGAGATAACACCCGATGAATGTGTGCGACCACGAGCTAAGAGCAGATAGACAATTTAAAGGAGAAAGTTTATTACTCAGCACAATGAGGCAGGAATTGTAATTAAACCAATGTAATGATTGCTTGTCGTATAAGGCGAGATGATATTTATAAGAATAGAAGACACAAATGCACAATAAATATAACATGACAATGACACCTTTTTCTGTTATTATGAAAGTATGTAACAACAGTTTTGAGAAAAATTTAGAGAAATGAATACCGTAATACTACTACGGCAACACGGCCGTATGACGTACAACATTTTATTTCATACTGTCTAATGCCCGTAACATCAGGTGAAACAAATACAAAAAGTCTGATGTGGCCAACCCTAAACCTCCCGCTATTTAATTTAAATTATTTAAATTTAAATATACATACTTACATATTTAGTTATTGCGGAAACTGTATTAAGATCCATTCCATATAAGTATGGTTCTATTTACTATTTTCCTTTTAAAACGTTACTATTATTAATTTGAAATGACAGTGACATTTATCTGTCAGTTCCATACTTTTGAGATATGAACTGTGTAACCAAGGAGTTTTCCTTGTTTAAAGCGTAGGCTCCGTGATTAATTATATATGTTTTATAAATTTATCCATAAAATTTAAAATTTAATAATCTTTAATTTGTATAATAACACAAATATTCAAAAGGTAACACTTGCAGGTATTTTTCGAAGTAAATCTATTTAGGCGCACACACACACACACGCTCACACACACGCTCACACACACGCTCACACACACACACACACACACACACACACACACACACACACACACACACACACACACACAAACGCGCGCTCTCGCGGTATTTAAAATTTAATCTTAATTTTATTATAGCTCCGGTGGCTCAATGGTTAGAGCAACGCCACATGTCATGAGTGTCTTCGGGGCTCTGGGTTCGAATCCCACTAAGGCATGGATGTGTGAGAATGTGAACCCACTCTGTAATTAGGATTTAATCCTGTTTTAAGAAATAAACTGTCAAAATTAGAGTAAAATTCACTAATCCAAAATAAGGATTAACTTAATCTTTTTTGACTCGGGCTGTAAATGGCGGGAGGTATTGTGTTGGCCACACCAGATTTTTTAATATCAAATGGCAAAAGAGCGTGCAAACAAAACAGGGTCCGTTGCTAGTGAATTTTTGCATTGTTTGTAAACATTTGCGGAGATTAAACGTGGAAATTGAATCAGTGCTGAATTGGTTCATAAAAATCGGTAGCCGAGCTTCGGGATTAAAGAGATAAAGGCGCGTTTACACCAACACTGATGCGGGATTTATGTGCCATGGATACACTGATTGCAGCTGTAAACGTAAATTGTATATTGAGCGCCGAGTCAAAACGTCCAGCCAAATCACCAGTCAAAATAAATTTATCGACGAGGGAAATTCATTATTTTCTCTCGTACCGTATGTAACAAAAGTTATAAGAAAAAGTTTAGACCTCTTTTCAGTAAGATTTTTTTAATGAAACGTTGAAATAAGGAATTGTTCCTATAAACTAAGGAGATAAGGAATCTAATTCAACAGTTATAAAAAATAAGCATCGCCATTCGAAATAACATAAAAAAAATATTCACAAAAAAACTACAAAATTTACATTTTTGCCTATATTTAGTGACCTACGGATTTTCTCTCAAATAACGACACCACTAAAATGGTCTTCTAATGGGGCAACAATTACGTGAACACGTTAACTTTGAATATCCTGTGTACTTTTTCATAGTTACAATATGTTTTAAATAAACCATAATAATTGCTTTTACCCTATAAAATTAAGAATTCTTGCATTTTCTGCTTGAAACATACATACATCGTTGAAAAGCTAAAATAAACTCTGTTTCAATGGTATAATTTTGCGACTATGGAAATTATAAATTGGACCCCATTACTTGAAATCTAATAGTAATAAAAAATCGTCGTTTGAAGGAAAATAAAAAAGGATCCTTAAAGACGTGCAAACCAAAATTCCATATAATTTTATATTTGGAAGTTATTTGTGAATATAAAAGGAGAGTACAGAACGCGGGACCGTGTTCAAAAAATTAAGATCTCAAATTGACATGGTTTTCGCAATTTCTCTAAATATACCCCAACATTACCCAACCTAACGCCCAAACTCAGGCTTGGAAAACGCGGGTCAAGTTGTCAAGTATTATGCGTCAGGTGAGGTTATTGTTGTTCTATTTAGAGTAAAAGAGAAAAGCAACCTTAGTAAGCTATTCAACAACGGTCCCGCGTTCGTGCCGGGATTTGAATGTTTAACAACGGTCCCGAATGTTAAGACATGTCTCTTCGACGTTTTAAGTACTAAACGAGGGACTAAATTGGAGTTTTGTACATTAACTATTTATATACGCATTTTTCGGGGAAAACAAAAACATCTTTAAAATAGTCTACTAATTCGGCAACCTTGCCCTAATTTAATCGACTTCGTATATCTTATAGTTTACGAGATCCCAATGTGAGCCTCGAAAATGGGCATATTAAATTAAAAAATCTTATGTGGACACCATACGACTTCCTTGTACGCAAGACTAATATGAAGTATAGACTCAATTATAAAATTGCACGTATTTGCCGTAATTTGACATTAACATCTATTTTTTATTTTTTTGTTATTTTTTGTCCTAATCCATAGCAAGCTTCAATACAAAAACCAAAAAGTCTTAAATTTACATATCTCGCTTATACAAAGGGCTAATTTAATAATATTAGATGTGCTAGACACAGAATTCTCTAAAACTATTATTTGAAGCATTTATTTCTAAAATCAAAATAAAACCATTTTATTCAAGAAAAACTGTTAACAACTTCAGGTAACATATCACTTCCGGTTAGCCTGTTTTAACCAAAATCTGCTATGTTATTCTAATTGATATAAAAGTCTTATATACTAAATTTGAAAAGTATTGGATTATATTTTAATATAGTTTTTCATTAAAATCTATTATAGGCTTTAAATAAAGTACGATTTCTGGAAAATATGTAATGACCAAAAAGGGAGGTGCACAACTAAATGTTATAGAAGTCCTAAATACAAAATTTCAACTTTCTACGGCTTATCGTTTTTGAGTTATGCGAGATATGTACGTACGTACGTACATACGTCACGACGAAATTAGTCAGAATGGATTCAGGGATGGCCAAAATGGATATTTCCGTTGAAATCTGGAAACCGAAATTTTTCGCGAATACAATACTTCCTTTACTTTGTACAAGGAAGTAAAAATTAAGTCATTACAATTTTGCTCGCCGTGTCGCCCCTAACCAAGTGTCGCCCGTGTGTCGCACACATATCGCACCCTGTGACGGCGCGGCCCTGATGTTAAATCTACTTTCGGATCGTCAGGAATATTCTTGTGTCTTGTGTGTAACTGTTGTTCATTTTGTATTCCCTGCCATTATTGTATTCTTTTCTATTAAGCAAGAAAGGCCCAAAAGTTTTTAATAATTTTTTAAAATAAATTTTATCTAGTAGTCTATATTTGTCAAAACTTATGTTAGATACATTACTTATTTAAAACCTTCATCCAAATCCAACAATATATTATGATGTATGTATCACCCACTGTCCCAATTAAATGACTATCATAATCTTAATCAATTTAAAATCGGCTCGGTGCTCTGGTTTAATTTGAGGATTTATACTCTGATGTCCACCCTCTACGTCCATGTTTGCATGCAATAAATCGACGGCTACTGGTTTACGATAAGGTGTGACTATTAGTGGGTCAATGAAGTCGCGATATGCAGAAACTCATGCTGGACAGTTGTATCCAGTGTTCTGCTCACAATATAAGGACAAAGAGGTCAGTAAACCGTCACTGATCCTACATCCCAGCTCGTTTATCGACAGATGAAAAATTGCCAATGATATTGCAGCAAAGCAAATGGAATCAATAAATTTATCATCCACAAGATTTTTCTTAAACTAATGGGATGCACCATTCTTATTTTTTATTATATTAAATGAAACTTCTTTTAGTTTTGAAGCAGTTCATATTAAAAAATCTTCATTGTTTTTAGTTTTTATGCCACAATAGAATATAACCATGTAGTAATAGGAGCAGATTGATTGATCTTATTTTCTGATTGGATAATACCCATTTATCCAATCAAACAACAAGATCAAACTGCTCCTATTTTCTCACCACTGTATAGTTAAAACAGATAGAGTATTGGTTAAATAGACATGTTTTGAATTAATATAAATTTTTAAAACACTTATGCACTTACTGAGTTAGGGCCACTTTTACAATCATTAGATAAACCTCGTATAACGCTATACCAGGTATAAAATTGAAAAATTTATTTTACAAACCTCGGATAAACCACAGATAGAATAAACACCCATGGAAATCGGTCGTATTAACCTCGGATAACTTTATTCCTTGTTCTTATGGATACCACGTAAACACAAACGATCTGTTGTTATTCATACGTTTGACAGATGTCAATCAAGTATTTCATCATCACTATCAGAATCAAAAATATCATTTATATCATCTAACATCGTGAAAAATGCAAATTAGAAGATAGAAATAATAACAATATTGAAGAAAAATAGTCTAACAAGAAGATAATTTTATTGTGTCAGTATCAACCTAAAGTGATTTAACGTAATTCCTGGTATAACTATCTGACAGATAATAGCTATTTGCGCTCGAAACACGCACAAGATTTTTTTACAGTCGTCACAATGGGGTCCTCCACTATAACAAAAATTTGTTTGTTTCAAGCACATTAAACTAGTGCAGTGGAAAAGTGGATGTCCATTGGGAGCGTTCACGCCAAACTTTTGCAGGTGGCAGCACAACTGTTCACACAATTTATTTTATATTTAATTTTAATTTATCGTTATTTCCCATTTTTCTTGAGCTATTGCTTCAATGTAATTTAAGCATTTTATACTTTCGTTTTTGTAAGTGAATGCTTTATTTTATTTTCACAGCAGCGCGACATTTTATTTGGTTATGTAATATACCGACAGAGCAGTTATAATATGTCAGATTGACTTGTGTTGTGAAGATGGTAAATGTGTAACTACAGTGCCATTAGTTCCTGACTAAACATTTCCAGTAAGAATGTAGACAAGTGACATTTCTCACCATTGTATAGTTAGAAATTTGGACAGCGGGCGTTTTTCTACTTTGTCGCGCTAGAGCAAAGTTATACCTCCGATAGCTATACCATAGTTTATCCATCAATTGTAAAAGTGGGCCTTAAATAAATATATAACAAATTTACAACAACAATTTAATGTTCTTAAAAACCGTAAACTATTAAAAATTTAGAATATCTACATATTTTTATGAAATCTTTTACTTGGCAAAACTTTATATGAGACTGTCATGATACCTTAATACAAGAAAAACAAGTTGACGCATGCATAATATCTATAAATCAATGTCCGAAGTTGTCACACTTCGATTCAAAACAATTCATAAATCTAAGATCTTAGTGAGTCATGATAAGTGACAAAAAACACTTAAATTATGAACGATGAGTAACGTTATTACTAAATAGAAAACTTGATTATTACTACAATCGTATTGCAAAATGTTTAGCATAAATTTTCAATTACATTAGAGAATAAATTACTCAAAATAATGTCTAATTAACAATTCATTATTATTCATTTGCAGATTTTTTATTTGAATCCTTGTTCTCAATATATGATACTAATTAGTACATCCTTTTATTTATTGGAAAAAATCTATCAATATGAAGAATTTATTGGTCATATTTCACAAATATTGTAGAAAGTTAATTGAAAATTTAAATTATAGAAAGACATATGAAAGAAATATGTGGGAATGTAAAACAAAATTTTGAGAAAAATATAATAGTTATTTTATAATATATCATGTTAAAATTGAAAAAAAAAGTTTTGAAAGATGTTATACAAACTTGAAATATGAAAATCTATCTATAGGTTAGTTGGACAGATTAACGTTTTTGGGGATCAAAATATTGGACAGATGATTATTTACCGAACTATACGGGAATGTGAAGAAGGTGTAGTATGTATTAATTTACCAAAAAGTGGGTAACCCGAACTTTTGCCCCCAAATCGAATCAAGAGGCCTTAAAAGTGCTCAAGACAAAGTCAGAACATAATCGCGCAAATTATCCCAACAATTTAGAATTTTGAGATAATTGTTAGTAGAACATTTGAAATAAAGACACCTACCTTGCCGGGATAGTGCTCTATCAACTAAGCTATTGGCTGCTCTCCTCTCGGTAGCTGAACAATTTTCACTTTTAAAGTTTAAAATTTATTTCAAATATACAAACTGTAAGTCATTGTTAGAATTTGGTCTGGTAGGGCCTTGAGTAAATTATGACTCGTTCACTAGATGTTTAAACGCAGTGGTAGCTTGGCAACCCCACACCTAATCATGTGACGATTGATAATATCCTCAGCAATTATACGACTTTAAAAGTGAAAGATGTTCAGTCATCGAGAGGAGAGCACTCAATAGCTTAGTTGGTAGAGCACTATCCCGGCAAGGTAGGTGTCTCGAGTTCGAATCCCGATGGCTGACAATTTTTCACAATTTATTTCAAATATATAAACTGTTAACTCATTGTTAATATTAGTAGAACATAGTTCAAAATTGATTTTAAAAAAAGCTGATCCTTAATTTTGGATTAGCGAATTTTACTATATAATTTTGGCAGTTTATTTCTTAAAATTTTGTCTAATCTAATCCAAGTAACTACCTTTTTTGATAATAAAATGAAAATTGAATTTTAAATACCGGGATAGAATAGAATTTACTAAACCAAAAATGAGGATTAGCTTAAACTTTTTTGCGAATCGTTAATTTTTATTAATCTAAATACATACCTACATATTTACTTATGCATGCTGGAAACTGTATTGATTTCCTTTCCTATTATTCTATTTACTTTTTTCTTTTTAAAACTTCACTATTATTAATTTGAAAATATTAGTTCTTTGACAGTGACAATACTGACAATTATCTGTCAGTTACATACATTTGAATAACTGCTGAACCAAGAAGTTTTGTTTGTTTAAAGCATAGGGCTCCAAGATTTAAATTATAGATAATTTTATAAATTTATCCATAAAATACGGAAAAAAGTATTAATGCAAATCTGTAGAAAATTTAATAATCTTTAATTTTTATAATAACATTAATCTCGGAAAAATAACATTTAAAGGTATTTTTCGAAGAAAAACTATGCTGAGCCTCAAGTAAAGGTTTCAAATTTTTCTGAATGATAGTATTTAAGGATTCACTCATACATACACACAGACATCATCAAGAAAATGTTAAAATTGGATTCTAGGGACCTTAAAACATGCTCATTTACCAAAATCCCGATACGCCATTTTTAGCACGATCCCTATACCACCCTTTAGGTCTAACTTTGTCTCAAAACTTTTGATACGTTATTTCAAGAGGAAATGAAAAATGCACCGGATGTCAGCTTAATGCACGGTTAATATTATATAATGTGTATTAAATTTCTTGTCTGTATTTTTGCTAATATATTTTGCCCCGATAATCCATATGTTATCATCACACTTTCATGTGAACTATGATTAATTCCAGATACAATCTATCATATTAATTTATTGATTTATTTATTATTTGAGGCCTGATGTAATTAATCATAGGATACCCATTTCATTTTTAATCCATTAGATTTTTAGATTGATGGTGCAATATACTACGTTTAACTATAACATGTGCTAGAAAAATGGGCTTCTGTATAAATTTTTCTTAGCAAAATGGACAATAATAATTAAAAATCTGATGTGGCCAGCACATGACCTCCCGCCAATTTCATATTTAAAATACCAATTAGCTTTAGGTAAAGTATCACTTCTGATTGATCGTTTGTAAACAAAATCTAATTTGTTGATCCAATAAATAGAAACGAGCTCAGAACTCCAAATGGGGTATGTGACCAAATTCGAATTTCAATATATATGTCATAAAATATAAAAACTAACAAGTGTAGCATCTCATTATAATAATAAAAACTAAATATTAATTTGTAATAATCTTGTTATTAACAATGTAATATTTTGGAGAAGGGATATATACCGTAAGTATGTTAGAATCGTGGACAAAGACAGATAGACTGCGAGAAGTCGCATATGCACTAGACGTTCAAAAAACATTTCTCTTAAAGCGTTTAGAAAATTTCGGGCTGTGTGGGCTGTAGCCCCATCCTGTTCGAACCAAAAGTCCCCTAATCCCTCTTCTTCAACAACCACTTCCAATCTGCAGAAAATTATGCAACCTTGAAACATAACGCCCGGAATTCACGGTCACGCCTCCGTCTGCAAAAAGTACGGGCCTATAACGCCAAATTGCGATACGGCACACCACACCGTTAGTTTCGGAGAATGTAGCGGTCTTTCGTGAACAATTTGGGGGTTGTTTTCCGCCCAGTAGCGAAAATTTTGTTTATTCACAATCCCGCTTAGGTGAAAATGTGCCTCGTCGCTGCTAAAGAATGCTGCCTCAGGAGGGATCGCTGCAAGAATTTCCTCACACTGATTTTGGCAGTTGGCGTAGTCTGCTGGGTTCAATTCCTGAACCATCATTATTTTGAAGGGAAATCTAAATGCAGAATCCTTCTCAAACTGCGGTCTGAAACCCCCAATCCAATAGCGTGCCTTCGAGCAGAACGTCTTGGCGATTGTTCGACTGCACACTAGTTTCACATTTTCTGGTGTTCTGATGGATCTTCGTCGGCCATGTGTACCTATTCTTAGTTTCCTCCAACTGCCGAATTCAGGACCGAATTGTGTTCGCAGTAGGAACAGCATTATTTCGCGGAATGTTGAACTGTCGCCGAAAAGCTCTTTGCTTCGCAATGACAGATCGGTTGTTTTCATAAAACGCACGCACGGCAAAGCCACGGCGTACTCCAGTCCAAACCATGTTGGGTACTAAAATGGGGATGCCTCATAACAAAAAGAGACCTAGTGCAGCTGCCTACCTCCGCCACCGCCCGAACACCTGCCCCAGCAAACTGCTCAATTGGTTCTGCCGCAGCCTGTACTATTGTCATGTCACATATCCCGTCCCCAAATTTTTAATAATTATTTTCTCGTAAAGTACGAATAATCGATATAAAAAAATATGGGTATTTTATTTTTTTGTCTAATCATATTTGGTCACATACCCCATTTTTATCATATATAGTTAAAATCTAATATGTTGTTTGCAATCATATACGAGTTTTAAATACCAAATGTGGGAAGGTTTGGATTATATCATAATATATATTTTCATGAAAATCTGTTCAGAGCTTCAAGTAAAGCTCATTTCCGGTTTATCAATTTTAGCCAAAATCTAATTTATGCGAATGCAGAAAGCTTAAAAAATTAAAAAAATCGACGCGCACACACACACAGACAAACATATGAGCTCAAACTAATTAAATCTTATTAATCTGAACTTTGTATTAGTCTTATTAACGTCAATATTCAATAATAATCCTTATCTAAGATGGCCATGTGTGTTGATACGCAATTGTTTAATCTCATAGCCTCCTAGACCAATAAATTACTAATTCTCTTTTTATGTTTGCCGCTTCATTTATATAAATTTATTTTTCACCAGTTGTATACATATGTTCTGGTTTTTTCTAATCACCAATATTTCATAATTAACTGCAAAGATAACTGCTCGCATTTTTGTGAAATTTTCTCCATTACTATAAATGGAATACTCGCAATTTTTTAATCAGATGATGTAAGAATTTTATTTTTTGTGAGAAAGTATTTTGGTTGACTTGTAGATTATGATTAATTTATGATCGAGTTACTAAACAAATCGATTAGTAAATTAGCGTGAATGAATGGCCCAATTTTTGTTAATATTTTATAACTGATTATAGAGACATTAGAGGAAAATTAGGAAATGTACAATCTTTTAATCGAAAACATATTCGTATAAGGGCATGTAATAATTGTTATATAAAAAGTATGGTGACCCCTATTTCATGTAGATTGGCACACGCAGCAATATTAAACGTACTTAGTCTATGAAGCGTTGCTTGCACACGACACCAATGTGAATACCTTGTGTTATATGATGCATATACAAAGCCCATGCGTCAGACAGAGACAAATGAATTGTAACTTTGCTTGCGTTAGACGAAGACTACCACCGCCCTATTCGCTTGCACACGGTCAATGACCAAGATATCATCAGGTTAGTAGCAGATAGTGACAGAATAAGTTCGGTTGTGTATTTTATTCATTCAAGAAATGGGGTCCTGCACTTTTTAAAATTATTTTAAATGAAAGTTCCTTTAATTTTAAAGCAATTCGTAGTATTAAAAAGTATTAATAGGGCATTGCAGCTCAATCGAATTAAAAGAAATTAGTAAAAAATAGTGAAAGTATATGCTTAATAATGAATATTAATAAAGAAATAAAATGATTTAGTTGAAATACTCCGGATATAAGGGGGTTTTTGTTTTAGCAGCTCATCACACATGTGAATTCCATACACAGGGTGTTAATACTAAGTTGTAACACCCGAAAACGGCAGTTAGAACTCATTGAAACAATAGTATACTGTGTTATTAGGAGTAAAAGTGATACTTTGTGTGGCGAGCATGGAAGTTTGCACGACGAGAGAAGCGAGTCGGAAAATTGCATGCGAGGCACACAAAGACACTTTTATTTTTTTTCAAACGCACTACTTTTCTTTATATTCGTTAATTCTATGTAGTTTCTATGGATATTTATTTATTTTATTTATACCTTGTGAATCAAGTCACAAAAATGCCATTTCTACGACGTTTCAAAAAATACTTTTATTTGTTTTAAGGTAATACATTGTTTCGCAGTGCTATGTTTAATTTTGTATGGAATTTTATTAATACATATTTTGAAAATAAATGGTCGCCATTTTGAAATGGTTGAAGTAAAACTATGATATTTTGATATCATCTTGAAGCTAATTTTATGTTAATTCTGGAAAAATATATAAAAATACAGATTCCTTATGCTAGATTTAAAGTTGTACCCATTTCCGCTAAAACCGGAAGTGATGCAAAATTCCTACTATGGTCATCTTAGAGTCCCTTTGTCTAGTTTAAGTTTGCTTATTAACATTTTCTTCTATCTCTCAAAATAAACGAAATATTCTTGGTGCCAAACACCCTGTATGGAGTTTCGTGGCCGGGTGCCTGAGTGTCTGGTCGTGAATCTGAGAAACCGGGTTCGACGCCAAATATTTCATATTTTAAATGGCCCCTGTGGTGCACTCTCCACGCCAGCAATGAGGTGACGCCTAGTAAACGCCCGCACGGTACAAATATGTCATCATCATTAGCGAAATATGTGTACAAAGCAGATTAGCACACCCAGCAATGGGTAATATGCCGTGATGATATATTTATTTATTTTACCGGTTTCAGGATATTATTCCATTGTTTACATATACAAAAATAAGCTAGTAACTAAGTAATAACTATCTGTATGGTATACCATACTTACTTGTCAACAACGGTCTACAAAATGAAAATATAATTCATTAATACATACAGATAACATTAGCATATCGTTCTAAATACAGTCTACTTTATTCTAAAGTAACAAACATGAGGAATAAAGCACATATGTCAAAATAATTGTTCTGTTAACCACAGCAATCTTAAAGTAGCATTAATGAGAACATTTCAAAAAATTATATTTCTCAATAATGTCTTAAATTTCCGAAACCGATAAACTATTGAACAAACCACGGATGTTATTAATCATATAATAGCAAGCCTTAGATATCTTAAACTGACATCTGCGGCAGTTATGATGTGCATAACATTCCTAGGTACGTTAATAGCTATATTTCTAATATATAAATTTATTGCACATATTCTGAAAAGCACCCATTCTAAATTCTATATCCCTTCTGTCTAATTCCTTTCGACATCTGCCAATTGCAAATCCTTCAATCTGCCAATTCATTTCTGGGCATTAAGTGCTAATTTGGGATTAACTTCACATCCGGATGCGAAAGGCGCGCGTGTGTGTATATCGAATGTCGCATTCGTTTCGTGTGTATAATTGTATACAACACCCTGTATTTACACCAGTCAAGAGCTTGTGCTGCCCAAAGGGCCTAGGGCGGCCGGCAGATGTTGCCTGATAAATGGCACGTGTGGTGCCATCTGCACGGGGCCAGGTGGTGGCGATGAACCGCTCAACACGGACTTCCGAAAAAGTAAAAAATCTGATGTGGACACCACACGACTTCCTTGTACACAAGACCAATATGAAGTATAGACCACGTATAGACCCAAGTATAAAATTGCACGTATTTGACGTAATTTGACATTAGCATCTATTTTTTATTTTTTTGTTTTTTTTTGTCCTAATCCATAGCAAGCTTCATTACAAAAACCAAAAATTATATAAGTTTTAAATATACATATCTCGCATATACAAAGGGCTAATTTAATAATACTTGATGTGCTAGACACAGAATTTAATTATCTAATATTTTTATTTGAAGCATTTATTTCTAAAATCAAAATGAAATCATTTTATTGAAGAAAAACTGTTAACAACTTCAGGTAATATGTCACTTCCGGTAAGCCTGTCTTAACCAAAATCCACTATGTTATTCCAATTGACATAAAAGTCTTATATACCTACTAAATTTGAAAAGTGTTAGATTATATTTTAAGATAGTTTTTCATTAAAATCTATTATAGGCTTCAAATAAAGTACCATTTCTAGAAATTATGTAATGACCAAAAAGGGAGGTGCACAACTAGATGTTATATCAGTTCTAAATACAAAATTTCAACTTTCTACGGCTTACCGTTTTTGAGTTATGCGAGATACATACGCACGTACGCACGTACGTACGTACGTACGTTCGTACGTACGTACGTACAGACGTCACGACGAAATTAGTCAAAATGGATTCAGGGATGGTCAAAATGGATATTTCCGTTGAAATCTCAAAACCGACATTTTTCGCGATTACATACTTCCTTTACTTCGTACAAGGAAGTAAAAAAGGGAGAGATTTTGGGAATGATTTGGGTAGCCAGCAAAGACCATGTAAACTTAATTTAATAAATGTATTGAAGCGAATATACACACCTGCATTTTTGCACGTTATTTTTACCTTCCGTCACCTTTAGGTAAGGAAGGTATTGTCTTTGGTCAAAAAATTCGGTGGTGAGTTTTTGATGAATAAGCACGTTTTAGGGTCCCTAGAATACGATTTTACTATTTTTACGATGATGTCTGTATGTGTGTGTGTGTGTATGTATGTGTGTGTGTGTGTGTCTGTGTGTGACAAAATTTTCTAATGCGATAACTCTAATACTACAATTCCAAAAATTACAATTCTTTCGTATTCCTCTTCGTTACATCCATGTGAAGAGCTGATTAGATTTTGGTTGTAATTGGTCAACCGGAAGTACCCTCATTTGAAGATTTTAACAGTTTTTCTTGAAAAAACGATGTTAAATATCATTTTTTCACATTTGATGTTATTATAAATATTAAAGAATTATTTATTCTCTATACGATTTGAATGCATTTTATACTTCATATTAAATGGACATAGAGTTAAAAAATTATAAAGAAATTAAATATCATATATATTAGTCAGCTTTGCTATAACTCTGGAAACAGCTGCTACATTAAGAAAATTCTGATTGAAAGGTGTCAGTGTCAAGTGCAGTTGACAGTATGTTTATGTTATAATTTTACTGGAAATATAAGATCTTTTGTTAGAAACTTTCTGTATGGAATTTGTATAAAATACATACAACTGCCTTAAGGTAATGTACAAGAAATATAATCTTTTGCAAGGAACTGTCTGTATGACATTTATACAAAATACATAGAACTGACGGAAGGTAATGTGCTGGCCACACCAGATTTTTTTTTTGTTATGTTGAATTCTGAAGATATTTTTGCATGACGTGGATGTATGTTTAAGAATTTTAATCTTGCATGAAGACAAATATTATCTCGGAAATGGCTTTGATAGGTAAAATATTTTATGTCTCACTACAGTATTATGAAATGTTTACTGCTAGAATACGGTGTATATAAACATATCTATAACAACCGGGGCATTATATGAGGGCATAATAGTACATTATGACCTCATTATAATCCGATCATCGTTTATGGACTTTAAATTCGAAATAATATGAACGGTATATAATGAAAATTATTTTCTTTTTAATTATAATTCATTACAATAAGGATTGATTACAACAATTAATACATTAATTGATTATAACAATTAATATAATAAGAAAACAGCTTTGAAAGCACAACACAGAAATCATTTTTATTTTAATTAAAATACTTAAAATTGTTTATCAAAAGGGCCTTAAAAAGCAATTTACTTTCACCACATGTAAATAGTAAGTACGTCGAATTGCAGACTGCTATGTTTCGCATTGATTTTTGACGGATGACGGATCACTAATTTTTTTGGGGACGATATTTATCCACGTTTGAATTCATTTTTACCTTCCGTCACCTTTAGGTAAGGAAGGTATTGTCTTTGGTCAAAAAATTCGATGATGAGTTTTTACTCAATAAGCACGTTTTAGGGTCCCTAGAATACGAATTTACTATTTTTACGATGATGTCTGTATGTGTGTGTGTGTGTGTGTGTGTGGATGTGTGTGTGTGTGGATGTGTGTGTGTGTGTAACAAAATTTTCGTCTGCGATAACTCTAATACTACAGTTACAAAAATTATAATTTTTCGTATACTTCTTCGTTACATCCATAGGAAGAGCTGATTAGATTTTGGTTACAATTGGTCAACCGGAAGTACCATCATTTGAAGATTTTAACAGTTTTTCTTGAAAAAACTATGTTAAATATAATTTTTTCACATTTCATGTTATTATAAATATTAAAGAATATTTTATTCTCTATACGATTTGACTGCATTTTATACTTAATATTAAATGGATATAGAGTTGAAAAATTATAAAGAAATTAAATTTCATAAAGTAGCCATAGCTGTGGAAACAGCTACTATATTAAGAAAATTTTGATTGAAAGATGTCAGTGTCAAGTGAAATTGACATAGTGTGTTTGTCTTATAATTTTAGTGGAAATATACAATCTTTTGCTTTCTGTATGGAATTTGTATAAAATAAATACAACTGCATTAAGGTAATGTACACGAAATAATATAATAATAAATCTTTTATTTCTGCAGATACATTACACTGTATATAGAAAACGTCACAAAATAATAATTTTCTGTATGAAATTTGCATAAAATACATGCAACTGCCGGAAGGTAATGTACAAGAAATAGAATATGTATTTAATTTAAAAAGGAACTTTCCGTATGAAATTTGTACAAAATACATAGAACTGACGGAAGGTAATGTGCTGGCCACATCAGATTTTTGATATTATTTACCGTCACATGCAACACATCCAAAGCAGTACAAACTCTCTAAAATGTAATAATATTTAGAAATAAGTGCATAAGAAATAAATAACTGAGATCTGTCATGTGAAAACGAAGATCACAATATACTCGTAATACTTACATCTTCTACAGACGAGAATGGAATAATTAGGGGAACATTTATGCGTTTGTCTTCCTCAAAGTATGCAGGAGCATTCAAAATAATTTCTTTACACCGTTTCGAAAAAATATCTTCCGAAACATCAAATTCACCCATTCCATCATCTCTAACGATATAGAACGTTGATGTTTTAAAAATAAATAAATATTGATAATAAACAAAACAATTAAACAACATCCATAGCAACGCCAAAGCGTAAGCATTATTGTAATCAAAATTATTATAAATGAAAACTTATTTCATATACTCTAGTGAGACATAAAATCTTGTATGCACCACGAGCGTTACTAGATGATAATGCCCATCGGACGACATCTACCCACGAGCCAGTGGCGTAACTAAGAGTTCAGGGGTCCGCCCACAAAAAGTTTTTAAGGCCCGTTTTAATTGTAGCGTTTACCATGAGGAACTACATACCACAAGAACTTGTGGAAATTGTGACTAGGCTCACTTTCATCTGAGTTGACATGTTTAGAAGCAAAATAACCAATATGGGAGGCCTGAAAATCTAAGATTAGGCACATTTACACCCCACAAGTGTCATTGTATGTTATGGTACTTACTATGAAAATGCGATTGGCCCGTACTTTTTTTTTTGAAAACGAAATTAGTGGCACAGTACAAGAAAGAACTTTGACAAAATATGGTATTAGCAAAATGAATCAGTATCATACAGTTTAAATAGTAGCAATTTTGCGAAAATCATTCTCGTATCGTTATTTAATCCCACGTTTTGGTAATACTGGCCGCCAGGTGTCCTGATTTGACAGCCCTAGACTTCTTTTTATGGGGTTATTTTAAAGGAAAACTCTGGATCAGTTCAAGAAAATTATTTGCTAAGAAATCCAAATTCTACCAACCGAAATGTGATAGAAAATAAAGAGCTTTTGCATGCGGATAAGGGGCCCCTTAGCCAATATTATTTTTTGAAATTGACA
This sequence comes from Harpalus rubripes, assembly GCA_963082715.1. NCBI lineage: Eukaryota > Metazoa > Arthropoda > Insecta > Coleoptera > Carabidae > Harpalus > Harpalus rubripes. The sequence continues at coordinate 5,882,685 of OY720462.1, forward strand.
TTTAAAAAAATAAAGGACTAAATAAGTTTGTATGTTGCTACAAAAAAAGGATTAGATTCAAAATTTCGCAGTAGCAACAAAATTATAAATCATGTAAATTGGGGCCTCCCTAGAGCCGGGCCCGTTACTTACGCCACTGCAACGGGCCAAAGGCCCTCGGGCTAAATCCTCGTCACCCTCCTGGCATTATCATCATCGTAACGCCCTTGGTACATAAAATACTATTATTTTCCTTTGAAACTTCTTTCTTAGTATTAGGGTAACTAGTTTTCATCCCGCCTTCGTAGGTACCGAATGTCTAAAAACATTTTTCTTGCAATTTATTTATAAATAATTCTTGGATTTTAATAGTAAGTATGTATTCTTATCCGAAGTAATTCAGTCTGGTTTAAGCTCGGTGACTATGGAGGATTTTTACCTTCCGTCACCTTTAGGTAAGGAAGGTATTGTCTTTGGTCAAAAAATTCGGTGGTGAGTTTTTGATGAATAAGCACGTTTTAGGGTCCCTACAATACGATTTTACTATTTTTACGATGATGTGTGTATGTGTGTGTGTGTGTGTATGTATGTGTGTCCGTGTGTGTGTGTGTGTGTGTGTGTGTGTGTGTGTGTGTGTAACAAAATTTTCGTCTACGATAACTTCCATACTACAATTCTAAAAATTATAATTCTTTCGTATTTCTCTTCATTACATCCATGCGAAGAGCTGATTAGATTTTGGTTAGAATTGGACAACCGGAAGTACCCTCATTTGAAGATTTTAACAGTTTTTCTTGAAAAAACTATGTTAAATATCATTTTTTCACATTTAATGTTATTATAAATATTAAAGAATGTTTTATTTTCTATACGATTTGATTGCATTTTATACCTAATATTAAATGGATATAGAGTTAAAAAATTATAAAGAAATTAAATTTCATAAAGTAGCCATAGCTGTGGAAACAGCTACTACTTATATTAAGAAAATTTTGATTGAAAGATGTCAGTGTCAAGTGAAATTGACAAAGTGTGTTTGTCTTATAATTTTACTGGAAATAGGTATAGGATCTTTTGCTTTCTGTATAGAATTTGTATAAAATACATACAACTGCTTTAAGGTAATGTACAAGAAATAATAATAATAATTCTTTTATTTCTGCAGATACATTACACTGTATATAGAAAACGTCACAAAATAATAATTTTCTGTATGAAATTTGCATAAAATACATGCAACTGCCGGAAGGTAATATACAAGAAATAGAATATTCAATTTAGCAAGGAACTTTCCGTATGAAATTTGTACAAAATACATAGAACTGACGGAAGGTAATGTGCTGGCCACATCAGATTTTTAAGCTTATTTTTAATATTAAATAGCTATTTTTTACAAAAAGCTAATTATATTTCTCAGAGCATTGAATACCTCGTACCATTACTAAAACAATGAGCTTAACTAACACTTCTTTAACCAAAATACATCATCTACAGAAACTCTATCCATGTGCATAAGTTCCATATTTAAAATCCAGGTAAGGTCATTGCCCCTCTCAATTATCCTGTTTTCGTTCAGAGAATTAAAGAACTGTAACTTTATATGAGTTATACAAGCATCTCATATTATATGCAGCGCTTGTATATTTATTGAACAGGCGATTTGTTTTTGTTCTGAAAATAGTCGATTGTTAAAAGCAACATTGTGGCTCGACAGCCAATGCACGCGCTGCGTTGCATACAACAGGAATAGGGAAATGTTACGTCATTTGCTCTTATGATCTGACATCTGGCGTGCATTGTTGCAGTTGCAAACCAGAGATAGCCGAAAGATAAATAAAATGCGACTCATGGAGTTACAAACGGGATTTAACAAGGATTTCAAACATATGAAAGAAATGACTATGTGAAGTCAAATTTCTCTGAAAATGGCATTCCAATGTTATGACGTAATTTAGTTAATTTATATGAGCCAGGTAATGAAGCCGATTGATCTAGATGATGAAGCTATAGGCGATGTGCACATTTTGAGCGTCAGCGCCTCTAACGGCTACATTGACATTTTTGGTTAGCGAATCAATTTTGACATTTCGAGAAAGTGATACAATTTACAATTTTATTTTGAGTTTTTGCTATTGTGCATGAATATTATACATCATAGTATATTGAAATGAATAAAGAAAATATTTAAAATGCTATATATGTGACAATCAAAAATATCTAAATACCAGCGAAAGTACTGTGGCAAAAATATAATTTTTCTCATAATATGTGTGATTTCTGTAAACCATTTTATCATATTTAAATTTATATTACAATTTATAATATTAGTTGAATGTTACAAGATACACAATACATGGAAATTGAGATTAAAAAGTTGGACAACTTGAATGATTGGAAAGAAGAATATTTGTATATATCACGTTATCAGTGTATGATGTTAGCATCTTTCTTTTATATTCGCAATAAATGAAGATTCTTCATGGAAAATATACCAGACTCTAAGTGGAATCAGTTGCACTAGCTCGGAAAAGGAAATACTTGAAAAATACGAACCATGTGAATTTCTACCTTTAAAATTAACTTTACATGTACAAAATCTATAATAAATAGACGAATTATGTCAGAAATAGACTTCTGTTTCATACAACTGCAAGTATTATACAATTTTATGACAATTTTCTGCCTCTTGTATTAAAATTTGTTCAAATATTAACTTAAGAAAGACATTTTTATATAATTCATTATTGCAATCAGACGACTATTGTTGGAATTTTATTCATATGATAAGCATCTTTTACAATGAGAAAATATGTATACCTAAAAGAATTTTTCATATCAGTAGAAGAAAAAGTTATTTTCTAAAACATCTGTTCCTCATATAATCTTCTAGGAAATATATAAAATTTGATACTTCAATCGGTCATTTTGTGAGAATTATTACATTCCCCCAATCCATCACATAAAAGATGCTTATCGTATGAATAAAATTCCAACAATGGTCGTCTGATTGCAATAATGAATTATATAAAAATGTGTTTCTTAAGTTAATATTTGAACAAGATATAATACAAGAAGCAGAAAATTGTCATAAAATTGTATAATACTTGCAGTTGTATGAAATATAAATCTATTTTTGACAATTCGTTTATTTATTATAGATTTTGTACATATAAAGTTAATGTTAAAGATAGAAATTCACATTGTTCATATTTTTCGTGTTATGTTCTTTTCCCAGCTTGTGCAACTGATTCCACTTAAAGCCTGGTATATTTTCAATGAAGAATCTTCTTCATTTATTGCGAATATAAAAGAAAGATGCTAACATCATACACTGACATCGTGATATGTAGAAATTTTCTTCTTTCCAATCATTCAAATTTTCCAACTTTTTAATCTCAATTTCCATTTAACTAATATTATACATTATAATATAAATTTAAATATGATAAAATAGTTTACAGAAATCACACATATGAGAAAAATTATATTTTCTGTCACAGTTCTTCCGGTGATATTTTGACTTTTTTGATTGTCACATCACATATATTATTAAATATAATGAAATACAATTTGTAATTACAGAAGATATTAAAAAGGGGCATAAAAAACAAATTACTTTCACTATAAGGCGCGAGCAGACACGTGACTCGAGCAACCTTGAATTGCTTAGAATCAGCTGATATGTGTGCACGTGTCACTTTGACAAGAACAATGTCACTTAGACAAGACCAATGTTTTGACTTATTTTAATTAAATTAAATGATTAATAAAAATCTAATATGACCATAATACAACATAACATAGTATGTATTCATGTTGTGTAATTTTGGCACCCAGCTAACATTTTAAGCACCTGCCCCTTTTAACGTACGTCCATGCCCAATCACGCGGCTATTTGCTGCAGCTGCGTTTGTTTACAAATGTTACAAATCGGTATACATGTGTTACATTTTCTCAAATCACTGCAATTTTGCGCACATTGTTGCATTTACCACAAATACAAAGTTCTGCTTGAATATATTCGTTCAAAAACAAATTTCGCAAACATGTAGGTGTTTAATTTCTTTTAGATTAACACAATCAAAAATAAAAGCTATTAAGGGAAATATTTTAATTAATAGGTTATCAAAGCTTTTAAAACTTATCAGTGAGAACCAGGACATAAAAATAGCAATTTTGATTATTGTAAAACAAAGAAATTTGTTGAGAAATAACAAAAGTCACGAGCGTAAACAAAATTTTTAAATATAATCGAATAATCGTGACTTTGTGCAATTGCATATTGTTCAAATTATATCACGATTTAATTTTTGTGTTACAGATTTAACAGAACAATAGAAATAATATTATAAGCGACAGTTTTACAATATCCGGTTATAATTTTAACTGTACTTTAAATAAACAATATTGAATCGGATTATTGACAGTAATGATCAATTTTTCATTTGACAGTTCATTTCGTTTTAATTTTGTTTATTTATCTGACAATTAAAATGTTAACCAGGGTTAGAGATTGTAAAACAGACCCTAATAATAATTAAGATATCAATGATAATAATGCAAACAATTTTTTTCTTACATAGTTGAGAAACACGTTTAAAAAATCTGGTGTGGCCAACACAATACTTCCCGACATTTACAATCCGAGTCACAAAAAAGATTAAGTTAATCCTTGTTTTTGGATTAGCGAATTTTACTCTAATTTTGACAGTTTATTTCTTAAAATATAGTCTAATCTAATCCAATTAACTACCTTTTTTAAATCCCTCAACAGGATTAAATCCCAATTACAGAGTGGGTTCACATTCACACACATCCAAGCCTTAGTGGGATTCGAACCCAGAGCCCCGATGACACTCATGACATGAGGTGTTGCTCTAACCATTGTGCCACCGGAGCCATAATAAAATGAACATTAAATTTTAAATACCGGGATAGAATAGAATTCACTAATCAAAAAATGAGGATTAGTCTAAACATTTTTGTGAATCGTTAATCTTTATTAATCTAAATACATACCTACATATTTACTTATGCTGGAAACTGTATTGAATTCTTTTTCTATTGTTCTATTTACTTTTTTCTTTTTAACACGTTACTAATATTATTTTGAAATATTTAGTTCTTTGATAGTGACATTTATCTGTCAGTTACATACATTTGAATAACTGCGTTTTGTTTGTTTGAAGTTAAAGTGTAGATTCTGGGATTTAAATTATAGATAATTTTATAAATTTATCCATAAAATATATAGAAAAATTGCAAATCTATAGAAAATTTTAAAATATTTAATTTTCATAATAACATTAATCTCGAAAAAATAATATTTAAAAGTATTTTTTAAAGAAAAACTATTATGAGCTTCTAGTAAAGTGCCATTTCCGGTTATATGATGTACACCGAAATCTAATGGGCTCTTTCCATTACAGAAAAAGTTCGAAATACAAGGTTTCAAAATTTCTGAATGATAGTATTTGAGCTAGAGTGGAGGATCCACACACACATACACACATACATACACGCAGCATCATCGTGAAAATGTTAAAATTGGATTCTAGGGACCTTACAACGTGGTCATTTACCAAAATCTCGATATGCGATTTTTAGCACGATCCCTACTCCTCCCTTACCAAGGGTAGGGGGAGATAAAAAAATATTTTGAAAATTTCAATTTTTAGAAAAGTTGTTAAGTTCTGCGTTCCGGCTAAAATAATTGACTTGATATATAATTATACAAATATATTCAAATATTATACTTTGTTATCTCCATTGGGTCATATGGGGGTTCCCTATGTTACATTTTATGATTGACCCTAAAGCCCTGAAGAAGACTGTACTTCCAGTCGAAACGTAGGCCAGGAAATAAATAATTTTCACTAGACTACGTGTCTAATTATTTTCCGTTTCTCCAATAATAATTTGGAAAATCCAGTTTTAAATTTCCCGATTTTCTCTCATGATTTATCCTTTTGAAGTATAGTAAATCTTACTAGCTGATACAATCTCTCAATTCTCGATTTGAGATTCGTTTCTTGAGGCGATACGTCGTACTGTTTTTATTTCCTCGGACAAGAATCGATGGTTATCATAGCAGATAGCATTTTTATGTTGGCATGTTTCTTCTCTCTCACTGGTCCGATTAGATTTATAGCGGTGTTTAAGTCATGTTAGTGATTCAATGCAGAGAAATTAAGATAGAAGACTCATTATGAAAGATTAGATAATATATATCTACGAAGCGAAAAGGAAACACTGAAGAACATCTTAAGAATAAGTTTTTTATAGCGCACAAATTACAACGATTTTTTTTTTGTAAAAAATAAAGTTACGAACTTCAATTAAATGTGTTCTTCCCCAAGGTGCAAATTTCTGTGAAAACCTAGCATTGGGTTTTAGGCGACATTTAGGGTATTCCAATACATTTTTTAATTTTTTCTTGAAGTACATAAAAATATAAAATGAAATTTGAAAGGCAGTTAAAAATATAATTTAATAATTTATAAACTACAACCTTGAATGCAACAATGAACTTAGCAAGTAGAAGAACATATTGTAACGTTTTTTATTTATTTCGGACAGAAGTCACACCTTTCACCTCAGTGTCTGTCTATTTATGTAACTCTCTCTCTTCCACAGCCTCAGTATCACCGACTTTCCGTATGCCACAATTCTTCAACACCAATGCCGAGTATTAGCTTCCACTTGCCGTTACTGTCCCCATATACCTAGCTTCCCAATACTCTTCAACACTACCCAGTATTCTCTTAACAGCTATCCCAATATACCAGTAACTTCCCGAGTACCTACTCGACACCAACTGCATACGTTCACTACGATACTGCTGTGCTTCTTCTAACACTTTACTCTCTAACACTCCATGACTCTGTATGTAACTGACTGTCTCTCGAGCATAGCTACGTCCCTTATATACAGCTGCCATTATTTTCTAGAACAGCTCTAGAATATTCGAACACAAAAGGTTCAGGCGACCGGAAGTAATTAAACATGTCGCGACTCGTCTGTTTACCTTTCTCACATTTAATGTTATAATAAATATTAAAGAATATTTTATTCTCTATACGGTTTGATTACATTTTATACTTCATATTCAATGGATATTGAGTTAAAAAATTATAAAGAAATTAAATTTCATAAAGCAGCCAGCTATACAATAGTATTGGAAACAGCTAATGGCAGCGTTTAGCACGGCACAGCGCTGAGCGCCGAAGTTTGCCGAACGCAATGAATGGACAAATGCGATTGGTCGAAAAAACTCGGTGCTCAGCGCTGCTAGCGCTGTGCCATACTGAACGAGACCAATATAATTTTAAAAATTCTGATAGACAGATGTCAATGTCAAGTGTGATTGACATAGTATGTTTGTGTTATAATTTTACTGCAAATATAGAATCAATTCTAAGAAACTTCTGTATAGAATTTGTACAAAAAATATAGAACGGAGGGTAGGTAATGTACTGGAAATATAGTACCTTTCGCAAAAAAAATTCTGTATGGAATTTGTATAAAATACATAGAACTGACGGAAGGTAATAAGCTGGCCACGTCAAATTTTCTTGTAGTTATTTTTTTTTTATTTCACAGTTATTTTTTTATTTCACAGGTTTCTATACACACATTTCAGCCATTGAGAAGACAACTTTAGAAGGTGGTGTTGCAAAAATAAATTATTATACTTAATTTATATCACTTTTTCGTTATAAATCTCCCTTATTGTATGAAAAAATGCGGGATAATAATAAATAATAAACTAATAATATGTATGTGCAATTAAAATAGCAAGAACACTAAGCACATTTCAAAGTGTTACATCTGATACGTTAATGCCTATTCCCAATTTTTTTCTTCTCTAATAACGTCGATTTTATCATCATTAATAAAACGAAATTTAAATACCATACCTACTGGTGTTAATACAAAAAAACTACTAAAAAAATCTTAAAAAACTTCTGATTAATTACAAAAAATAATTAAACCCAAACTCCTTGTCATCTCTCTTGTTGTGTAACGCGAAAAATTTAATCACTTCACATTAAAATATTTCCGTTACGTGACTGGTCGGCCTAGATTTTCCCCAAGCCACCCCTGTCAAAATGAAGGATGACCGTGTAGTGTAAATATTTATAAATCCGACAGATGGTGTACTGTACGGGCTACAGGCTCGCATTCCTGCAAACATTTTAGCGTTTTTTGGATTCCTGCTGGAATGGGAGGAAGTAGAAGAATGCAGGAAAGTGACATGGTTCACGAATTGCTAATTAGGAAAAAATTGTAGTTAATGAATACATTAACCACATGCATACCTGATGTCTTAGGCCAACCGAAACATGGGGAATTAACATGGAAAATCAGTTAATTGAGAATAGTATCTTCTCAGTGCAAGATATTAAGTTGAAATTTTGTATGCTTATCCGGGGATACTAATTCTATGGATTATATTTCAAATTACTCAATTTACATGTGTAAAGGCCCATTCAGAACAAAAAAAAAATAGCGGTAGTGTAAGAATTAGTGGCATCGGTAGCGTAAGAAATTTATAGTAAAAATTATTTCCGTTCACAATGAAAAATTATTGAAATTATAGTTTCTAGGAATTTTTTATTTATTACTAGTGTGCAAGGTTGACAGTTATAACTGTCATTTTATTTTTGCGCAAAAAGCAACTGACATAGATGATGACTTATTAATTACACTGATTCACAAACACTCCATTGTGTGAGATAAGCGAAGAGATTAAGGGAGTTTAAAATTATTTCAAAAAAAGTAAATGCGGGGGCACACATTGCCTTTGAAATAAGCGAAAATGATAAGTTATGATGTCAATAAACGTCAAAACTGTCAAAAAAATTAAGCGGTAGCGTAGTGGCAACGTAGAAGTTTGGAGTTTACAAACTCCCACCGCTGCCGTTGCCACTACGCTACTACTAATTTTCTTAATTTTTGGATGTGAACGAATACGTTTGCTATAACGCATTCAATCTTTTACCCAGGCCACTACCACTGCCACTAATTCTACCGCTACCTTAATTTTTTTGTTGTGAATGATACTTAATACTAGCAGAAATTAAGAAAAATTATCGAATTTCCAGAATTGTTCATATCCAGGAAAAAAAGTTCCTAAGCAACTGTTCAAATAGCATAATGGTAGCGTGTGCGCTTGGTAATAAACAAAATTCGTAGAGTCGTGTTCGGAACGAGTCGAGAGCAAATATATTTTTTTAATTTTTACTTTCCAACATAATTTTTATCATTAATATGTATTTAATCTTTTATTCAAATTTAATAAAATATAAACATTATTTCAATCATAAATTATATTTTGTAAAATCTGAAACATACTGATTACGGCAAATATTTTTGGATTTGTTTAAATGGATCAATTAAATGGCCTGCAAGATCTCCTGCCCCTTAGATTTTTTCTTTGGGGTCATTTAAAATCAAAAATTTACGGCCATTATGAATTGATCACTTTAGAAGATCTTAAAACGGCAATGAGAAATTATTGCAGCCTTATTTCAAATCGACAGCTCAGCAAAGTCTCGGATTTTTCTTAGTACAAAATGGGGTCATCTCGAATATTTGTTGTAATTTTTTAATTCTTGCTGTTGTGTTAAGTACGATTTATATTTTATAAAATAAATAAGTTGTGTTGCGTATATCGTATCCATTTTATTAAATATTAATGAAAGATTAAAACATATTAATAATAAAAATTATTTTCAAAAGTAAGAATTTAAAAATAAGTTTTGCTGTTGGCTGGTTTCGAATCCGTCTCTCCGAATTTTGTTTATTACCAAGCGCACTCGCTACCAACATACTATCAGAAAATAGTAAGAAAATGGCGCGAACAACTGCCAGTTGGGCTGTCAAACGAAACGTCAAATATATTGCAAATTTGCATCGTTAGACATTTTAACTTCAATAAAAGCTTTTGTAACTTATTTCGATAAGATTTTTTAAAGTTATTTGAGATATTCTCACATTTTCTGTCTAAATTTTATAGAAACAAACGCCATAGATCTCAGTTGTTCTTACTATGCGCAGATCCCCATTGCGCATATCTTTTATCTCTTTAAATTGAAAAGGTCTATTCTACAATTTTTTTTAATATTACACATGTAAATTGACGGATTTGAAATATAATCCATAGAATTAGTATCCCTGGATAAGCATACAAAATTTCAACTTAATATCTTGCACTGGGAGATTCACTATTCACAATTAACTGATTTTCCATGTTAATCCCCCATGTGTCGGTTGGCCTAAGAGACCCGGTACATACATGATTTTTAATTTAAGGGTGAAATCATGATATTTTCCAACCTCTTGGAAAATGAGGTTCCCAACTTTTTAAAAGTCAGAAATCGTCATATTACTAACCGATTGTGAATAAAATAGTTTTTTATAAACTACAAACGTAATTAAGTTGATCATGCATACATATTCCCGGAGATCTGTCGTTGACGTTATAGGCTCATATATACGACAATATTTCTCCTTATGTTTAAGAAATAAACAACCTTAGTACATATTTACCATGCCATATTAATAATTAATTATCGAATAATTAGCACCTATACGAGTGTATGTGTATTAAAACGTATGTCTATTTTTGACATGTGTGAAGTATTATTTCATTTCTGAGTTATTGTCTCTCATGTGTAATTGATATGATTAGAACATATGTTATGCTAATTTACGTTTTGTTATAATTGTTTACAATGTATGATTTATAAGGTAACGACATTAATTTATAATATTATTAATACCTCTTAACAGTTCAAAACAATTATAATTTTTTTTGGCAGCTTCAAGACGAATTAATTACAATTTATTTTTGGATATTGATGAACATAAATAGACAGTTTTAAACATAACAACTTGAAAGTGATGTCCACCGTTCTCAATCTACCGATGCAACCAACTTGTGCAGCTCCTCGCTACATGTTCCAGCATTCGGGCTATTTCCTGCCGATTCTTCTGCTGAAGCAGTGTTTGTAAACCTCTGCCTTGAGATATCCCCATTTAAAAAAATAACATGGCGTCAGATCAAGTAAATGCGGCCCACGTGATGTCATCTCAAATCAGGGTTGTCAAAAACCCGGTTTTTTTTGAGATTTGCCTAATCCACTGGGTTTTTTTGAAAAAACCCAACTCATTCTGGTGTGGCCAACGCAATACTTCCCGCCATTTACAGCCCGAGTCACAAAGAGATTAACTTAATCCTTATTTTTATATTAGTGAATTTTATTCTAATTTTGACAGTTTATTTCTTAAAATATAGTTTAATCTAAATCTAAATCAAGTAACTACATTTTTTTAAACCCCTCAACAGGATTAAATCCCAATTACAGAGTGGGTTCACATTCACACACATCCATGCCTTAGTGAGATTCGAACCCAGAGCCCCGAGGGCACTCATGACATGTCTAGAAATTTTTATTTTTTATCCATCGGTGTCAAATTTCAAGTAAAAGTAAATAATAAAACGGAAGGTTAGCAGTAAAAACGGTGACAATTCGATGTGAAACAAGTTTCCAATAAAAAATCGCTTCCCACATTGTATTTTAAAGACGGACCACACTCGCAGAATACATAACGCCGTTGGAATTTTAAATTGTAGTTCGAACGGCATTGCATTCTTCATTTATCGAAACATAAAATGTTTCACAATTATTACTATACAATAATGTTACAAAGTTTTACTTATTTATGGTCGACACATGAGACAAAACATATAAGCATGCATAGTATTTGTTGGCACATATCGTGAATTGTTTGAAATATTTTCAAATTAACACTAAAATTGTACGGGGTTAAAATATAAATTGAGACGCAGTTGCGAAGCCCGTGGGTATCAGCTAGTAATAGCATAAATCCGGGTTCAAATTCGACACACAATTTAACACTACACTATTTTTTAATAGACAATTTTTTGTTCTGCAGTTATCGACAATCATACATTAAAACCTGTTCTTAATCTAAAGCGATCCATTTATTACTTTTAGTTTGTTAACCTTTCAGCCAAAATAGCAAAAAACTTCTAATCAACTATTTTTATTATTGCTAATTAATTTGCAGGTAATAATCTTAATGTGAGAAAATAAACAAAATTGTTTAAATTAATCGTTTGAGTGTCAATGAAAAATATAAAATATTCTATAGATAGTGTTGATTATTCCGTGAAATTTCGGTACAGTTCTGAAGCGAGACGACGACTATTTTCAATTTTCCAGATCATTTAAGGTCGTATACACATTTTTATTGGGGTATATTTTACTTTACCAATATAGGGTACGTTATTTATAACTCATATACGAAGTATGTGATCGAAATTTTAAACAGTCTACGCATCATAAAGATCTGAAGACTTTGTTACATACATGAGAAAAAACATTTTATCTACATCTTATGTATATTATAAATAATAGTGTATTGTACAACTATAACGGATGCTCTTATCATCGAGGATGAAGTTAACAACAAGAGCGAGCGCAGCAAGCCAGGGTTGCAATCATCCGTGGTAATAATAGTTATTATAGCGAGTTGTATGCTTGATCTACGACTAATGTATTACATCCATGATTGTGTATCAAAAATAGTGTGTAGACAACAGGCGGCTTCTTCAAATAAAAATAAGAAAACAGTTTATATAATAGTATATTAAATATTAAGAACGGTAGGACAGTTTATCGATCGAAGATAATGTTTGGGGACTGAGCGAAGCGAAGGGCCCAATTTTGTCTGAGATCGGTAATTCCTTTACCGGTTTCAGGATATTATTCCATTGTTTACATGTACAAAAGTAGGCTGGTAACTAAGTAATAACTGTATCTGTATGGTAATATTATTACCATACTGACTTGTCAACAACGGTCTACAAAATGAAAATAAAATTAAATGAAAATATAATGCTCTTCATTAATACATACAGTTAACAATAACGTATCGTTCTAAATACGGTCTACTTTATTCTAAAGTAATAAACATGTGGAACAAAGCACATAATCTGAGTATGTCATATTGACATATGTCAAAATAATTGTTCTGTTAACCATAGCAATCTGAAAGTAGCATTAATGAGAGAATTTCAAAAAATGGTATTTATCAATAATGTCTTAATTTTCTGAAACCGATAAACTATTCGGCAGTTATGATAAGATTTGAAAATTATTTTGACATATTAAAAAAAATTATTTGTCATTTTTGAAGTAAGCTTTGATTTTTGTTTTTATTTATTTACCGTCTCGCCTTCTGAACGGTAAGTGAAGCACATCACTTACCGACGTGAGTCACATCACTTACCGTTCAGTAATTTGTAAATAAGACCTACTGTCTTGGAAACACTATCGGTAAATATAAAAAATAACCCGATCATGCGAAAACATAAATAAGTTCTTAAATTAAGTTGCAATATGGTAAAGAGTTATTGCATATATAAACTCTATTCGTTTTAACTATAGAGTGGTGCGAAGATAGGAGTAGTTTGGTCTTGTTTTCTGATTGGATAATACCCCGATATTATCCAATCAGACAAGAGTAAACTGCTCCTATTTTCACACCACTGTATAGTTAAAACGGATAGAGTATAGTTGAATATTTCTTTCTTCAGGTAATCGAATTTTTACTTCATATTCTAGAAATTCATTTCAAAATCAGTATATCTTAGGTATATATAAGATAATTTTTGTAAGTTTTTGAAATAAATGTTTCCAACTGTTTTGACTCCAACACAAAAGAAAATGGAAGTAAAGGATTTCTTAATGTCAACAACAAGAAAAAAAATTGCACTAGTACCATAACTATTTGACGTTTGTGTATAGTCAGTCCACCATTTTTGTTACACCCTGTATACAAATTATTATTTAGGTAATTGTTTTAGCTATTTTAACCAAATGCAATTATTGTGCATTTATATTTGTGTCATTGAAATTGACCCCTGTGGTGCACTCTCCACGCCAGCAATGAGTGCCCGTGAGGTGACGCCTTGTAAACGCCCGCACGGTACAAATATGTCATCATCATTACCGATATCTGCGTACAAAGCAGATTGGCACAACCAGCAATGGGTAATATGCCATGATGATATATTTATTTATTTATTTTATTTTATTTCATTGAAATAAAACTAAAATTATTACTGAACTTGGTAGAATTCTTGTCCCAAATCTCTAAAAAGAAAAAGGAATCCGTTTATAATTACAAGGGCTACCGGATTTTATTTGCCTTTTAAATATTTACAATTCTACGTTTAACTTTCCATAAAAGGGTTGATTCTTTATTTCATTCACCCTATTGTATTTTTTATTGTTTCCGGTTGTCAGGGTAACCGGAAGTATAAAACTCTGATGGAATAAATGAATAACGAAATTCGCCCTAAAAAGTTTCAGACCTAAAGTCAATTTGTTCAAAACAAACGCTACGCACTTTTATGACTAATGAATAATTCTTCTATTGCAAATAATTTTCAAAGTAACAAAATGGAGGTGTAGACTTGCTTTATACCAGGTATTTTTTTTTTCAAGGTGCACATATGAGATTAAACATTAGAACATAACAAAAAATGAAAAACTTATTGAGAACGCGAATACCCCCAGTATTTTATCGATAATTTTTAATGAGAAAAATATTTAAATGTTTTATTTATTTTCAAACTTTCCTTGTTTATTTTGAAAATTATTCCAAAATGAAATTGAATTATTAATAAGTTAATTCTGTACGGATATTGTGGCTATGTAGTGAAACGTGCAGGCATGCAAAGTTAAACAGAGAATTTTTGTATGCATGCCCGGTTTTGAATAATTAATAAGTTTATTTTTCCGGTGACTGTTTAATTATTTATCCCTTTGATAGACCCGTTGTTTACATATGAGGTACCGTAAAAAAGTTCCCGGAATCGTTGCCTAGATCCAAGTAGGTGATCGCCGTAGGTAAATTTATTTTTCTGTCTGCGAAAGCTGCAGATTGTTTCTTACAATAAGTTTTTTACCTCCCGCTTCCCTTGGTAAGGGAAGTATAGGGATCGTGCTAAAAATCGCATATCGAAATTTTGCTAAATGATTACGTTTTAAGGTCCCTGGAATCCAATTTTAACATTTTCGCGATGATGTCTGTGTGTATGTGTGGATCCTCGACTCTAACTCAAATACTATCATTCAGAAAATGTTGAAACCTTGTATTTCGAACTTTTTCTGTAATGGAAAGAGCCCATTAGATTTTGGTGTAAATCGGATAACCGGAAATGGCACTTTTCTAGAAGCTTAAAATAGTTTTTCTTCGAAAAATACATTTAAATGTTATTTTTTCGAGATTAATGTTATTATAAAAATTAAAGATTATTATATTTTCTATAGATTTGCATTAATACTTTTTCTATATATTTTATGGATAAATTTATAAAATTATCTATAATTTAAATCCCAGATCCTGCGCTTTAAACAAACAAAACGTAGTTATTCAAATGTATGTAACTGACAGATAAATGTCACTATCAAAGAACTAATCATTTCAAAATAATATTAGTATCGTTTTAAAAAGAAAAAATAAATAGAACAATAGAAAAGGAATTAAATACAGTTTCCAGCGCAAGTAAATATGTAGGTATGTATTTAGATTAATAAAAATTAACGATTCACAAAAATGTTTAAGCTAATCCTAATTTTTGGATTAATGAATTCTATTCTATCCCGGTATTTAAAATTTAATCTTAATTTTATTATAGCTCCAGTGGCTCAATGGTTAGAGCAACGCCTCATGTCATGAGTGCTCTCGGGGCTCTGGGTTCGAATCCCACTAAGGCGTGGATATGTGTGAATGCGAATCCACTCTGTAATTGGGATTTAATCCTGTTGAGGGGTTTTAAAAAAAGATAGTTACTTGGATTAGATTAGACTATATTTAACGAAATGTTGTACTTGTTTTCAATAAAATATTATTAATTCAAAGCGGTGCATTTCCGAATGGAATTATCTCGTGGCCGCGAGCCTGAGTGTCGGGACGCGAATCTGGGGAACCGGGTTCGATCCGGACGACGCCAAATATTTCCAATTTTAAATGGCACAAAATTGACCCCTGTGGTGCACTCCCCACGCCAGCAATGAGTGCCCGCGACGTGACGCCTGGTAAGCGCCCGCACGGTGCAAATATTTCATCATTACCGATATCTGTGTACAAAGCAGATTGGCACACCCAGCAATGGGTAATAAGCCATGATATATTTATTTATTATTTTGGAGCTTGCTAAACCTCTCGGACACAGTTATCCATCTCACAATCTTTATAAATCATAACAGAAGTCACCCACATGTATTAGTCTTCCACTGCCCCTCTGCTATAATTAAAAGCTACCTGCTATGATGCTTGGCAATGCCCCTGTGCGGTTGCTAGGCAACCGTGTCATCCCCTTAGCGTGTTGAGACTTTATCCACCCCCGCAAACACATGCAGGATGCAGCCACCGCGCGACCCCGACTCGATCCACTGGCGATTTACACAACAAACACAAGGGTACTGGGAGGGCAAACGCACAAAAGTGGTTAGGCATAAGGGTTGTAGCCTTGTAGTTGATGGACGACGGCTGACCGGTTGACCACCGGTAAATTAACATCAAGGGGTGAGAGAGTTAATTGTAAATTAGGGGATGAGACATGAGAAAAAAGGGAAGAGTAAAAATCAAAAGATGAGTAGATACATTTCCATTTAAAAATTATTATACTTTCGAATAAATACGAGCTCAAACTCATAATGTATGGTCCTAAAGTGTTTAGAAATTTTTTAGATACCCCATCAATCTCAGGACAACATCTGGATCGATTTCTCGAATCTTTTGGTACATGCGACGTCGTAATTGTTCTTCATTTGCAGTTTCTCAACCCTTGTCGTACACATTTCTGGTCAATATTGACCAAATTCTATTTGTCGAATTTGAGGTACATTGGGAGGATTGTCGAATTTCGGAACAAAGTCTACGTTGTTTTCGTTATACCAGTCTTTAGTTATTCTGGCGTAATGGCATGAAGCTACTAAATCATGCCAAAACATTATATCATCATTGGCGTGATGTGTATATAAAAATTGAAGCAATTTAGAGATGTATCTTTGAATATAAAGTTATGCAGTTAAGGCTTCTCCTCAAACACGACCAATGTACGGCTGCGAGATATATCCGGTGTCAGAAATGGCACACCATACTAAAATTTTGTCCTCAAATTTAAATTTACCTTTGAACTTGATATTGTCTGGTGTGTTTTCCATGTCATTAGTATAAAAACCATCGTTTCCTTTCATCTCTGAATGGGACAGAGTAAAATATTTCTCGTCATCCATTACAATAAGTTTATTGAGAAAATGAATGCGCCTTAACGCACAACATCTAGGGATTCTTTCTAATTGGGCCACGGTATATTTTGGTGCCTTTCTTCTTTTTTGAAACACCACCTCATTTCGACAAAGTGTTCTAAAAACAGTGGTCTTCGAATCATCGAATCTTCTGGCTACAGTTCGTTGTGACACTCCAACTTTGTCTTTAACGGTTGCAATTAATCTTTGTTCTCTCATGTAGCTCAAGATTTTTCGTCAACCACTTTTGGTCAATTTAACACAGGGTATACCTACTACACAATCTTTTATTGTCCGATAAATTGTTGACACAGAGATATTGTGCTCGCAATAAACTGCAACAATATCACACTTAGGCATTCGCCCAACAAGATTGTAAATTCCTTTACGAATATCTAGCTTATATGACATTTTGCTGCACCAAATCGAAAAAACTAAACTCTCAAAATGAAAACAATTTAATTGTGATATTTTGTTTCCAGCGACAATTTGATTAAACGTTATTTAGTATAAATACAAAACAGCTAAAAAAATTCTCAAAACTTTAGAACCATCCGTTATAACAAACAAATTATAAAACCTATGCAAATGGTGAGAAATTTCTACAAATTTCTTTCGACTAGTTTAAAATACAGATTTTAAACTTACAAAAACTGAATTTGTTATTCAAGAATTCTGACATTTAATATTGGGTTACGGCGCCTTTATTAGTAATACTAGATTTAATACTATTAGGTATTGGATCCCTAAGTCCTGCACATTTTCCTGTGAGTATTGTCCCATTTGTCTTGCAAGGTAGATTTTACTGAAAGCTTTTCATTGTGCCAAAAATAAAGGGTCTCGGTAGAAGCTAAATCTGGACTAGAAGATTCTCTTAAAATACCGATCGAACAATTGATACCATATTTAACCCTTGCCTGACCAAAATCGGATCACGGTTGACCAAATTTCCTGTTTTTTGTTAATAACTCCCATAATAGAAATATTATTGACCATTCCTCTTGAGAAATCTCCTAAAATATATTAATATTTTGTTTTATATAATTTTCGTTTATAGAAGTTTATGCCTATGGCACACTTGTCGATGATCATCAAGGAGAATCGATGAGCTCATCGATGAAACAACAGTACGCACCCGTCATCGATGGTTTTCAATTTTATCGATGATAAATACAACGACTTTTTCTGTGACGTAAAAAAGTTAAGTTGGTAATAATACCAGTGAAATGTTACTATGTTGTCGGTTTTTAAATTGATATTTACCTAGCTTATTGTTGCTGTTTGCAGGTTATGTTTTCAAAAAACTGTTTTTTAGTTGACACCTGACACTTTATTTTCTATTTTGACGTTTAGATACCCAACTCTAACGTGAAATGAGACTCAAAAGATACGTTTGAAATGAGATACGTTCGTTTCATCGATGCTCTTCGATGGAAATAGCGGCGCCGTATTTTTCATCGATGACGGGTGTGTACTGTTGATTCAGCGATGAGCTCATCGATGCTCCTTGATGCTCATCGACAAGTGTACCATAGGCTTAGTATTGAGTTATTTTTTTTTTTTGTCTACGATGACCCGATTTTGGTCTTCAATGTTATCTTAATAACCAAAGCAAAATAAAGAAATAAAAAATAATAATTTGTTTATATTGCTCAAGGATGGATATGGAGAGTAAATTTTGAAATATATTGTTTACTTATATTTTGTGTAGATTTTATAATTTGTTGAAAATGTAAACCGCCCCAACGAATATGAGTTTGGGTTTGTATATCATCAAGGCTTATTTCCCATTTCTGGGTGCACCAGTCTGCTTTTAAAATATAATGAAACATAGATAACAACATTCAAACTATAGACGTGACAAAATTCATAAAAATTAATTCCCAAACTATATCTTAATAAATACAGTTGTCTAAATTTTAATATCTCTCATATATTGTATGTTAATAACTATACACCTCTATCTTTTCAAATCTTGTTAGTTTTCGAGAATTTTAATAACTTTATTTGAATAAAATTACATTTTTAAGTTCCCTATATTTCTTCCAAACACACTGTAAATTCTCAAAACAGTAGGAATACAACCATAAAATTAAAATTAAAGTTAAGAACGCTTCTTCAGTCGTAAAGTTGAGATCACGTTTGAAATGAGCAGTTAATATGCTCCGCACGTAATGACAGAGAAAGTGAATCTTACTAATAAATGTTAATACACAACAACCAAAATGACAGGAATTATATTCCGTGTGTTAAAGTGTGAAAATTTAATGATTTACTGTTAATAGCACTTACTATTTACGAAGATGTTGTGGATTATATATTGTAGAACTCACCTGTAAAAGACAGAAAAAATAATTAATAAAATATTATAACAGACATGTAACAAAAGTTTTACGTTCCAATTTTTTACCTCCCGCTTCCCTTGGTAAGGGAGGTATAGGGATCGTGCTAAAAATCACATATCGAGATTTTGGTAAATGACCACGTTTTAAGGTCCCTAGAATCCAATTTTAACATTTTGACGATGATGTCTGTGTCTATGTGTAGATCCTCCACTCTAACTCAAATACTATCATTCAGAAAATTTTGAAACCTTGTATTTTGAACTTTTTCTGTAATGGAAAGAGCCCATTAGATTTTGGTGAAAATCGGATAACCGCAAATGGCACTTTAATAGAAGCTCAAAATATTTTTTCTTGGAATAATACCTTTAAATGTTATTTTTTCGAGATCAATGTTATTACAAAAATTAAAGATTATTAAATTTTCTATAGATTTGCATTAATACTTTTTCTATATATTTTATGGATAAATTTATAAAATTATCTATATTTTAAATCCCGAAACCTACGCTTTAAACAAACAAAACTTCTTAAATAAATAAAATAAATATATCATCAGGGCTTATTACCCATTGCTGGGTGTGCCAATCTGCTTTGTGCACAGATGCGGTAATGATGAAATATTTGCACCGTGCGAGCTCTTACCAGGCGTCACCTCACGGGCACTCATTGCTGGCGTGGAGAGTGCACCACAGGGGTCAATTTTGTGCCATATAAAATTCGAAATATTTGGCGTCGGTCGGGATCGAACCCGGTTCCCCAGATTCGCGACCTGACACTTCTTGGTTACGCAGTTATTCAAATGTATGTAACTGTCAGATAAATGTCTGTCAAAGAACAAATCATTTCAAATTAATAACAGTAACGTTTTAAAAAGAAAAAAGTAAATAGAACAATAGGAAAGAAAATCTATACAGTTTCCAGCATAAGTAAATATATAGGTATGTATTTAGATTTTTGCGAATCTTTAATTTTCATTAAAGTTTAAGCTAATTCTCATTTTTGGATTAGTATATTCTATCTCGGTTTTTAAAATTTAATCTTCATTTTATTATAAAAGGTAGGTACTTGGATTAGATTAGACTATATATTAAGAAATAAACTGTCAAAATTAGAGTAAAATTCGCTAATCCAAAAATAAGGATTAACTTCATATTTTTTGTGAGTCGGGCTGTAAATGGCGGGAGGTGTTGGCCACACCAGATTTTTTACAAAATAAGTTCTAATCGAGTTGTCATTGGAGATAATAAATACATAACAGTCGTTTTATAATATATCATGTTAAAATTGAGAGAAAAAGTTTTGGAAGATGTTATACAAATTATGGAACCAAATTGAGTGCGGCCTAACTTAAGCGAATCTTCAAATACTGCAGAGAGCAGCCAACATTTTACAGAAAACAGAGAGAGAGAGAGAGAGAGAGAGAGTGAGAGAGAGATTATAATCTCCCAAATGATTCACAGGCACGACTGATAAGGCTTTTGGGCATTTCTTAGCAGAAAAGTAAACCAAAATGGCTGGCAATACCAAAACGAACAACAGTTACAGACAAGAATATTTCCGACAATCCGGGAAGCAGATTTAACATCGAGACAAGGTATTAAAAAACTGCGTCGAACTGAATATAATGGTTCCCCATCAGTGTTGCAAAAATACGTTTAATGAATATAAGGTAAAATTTCAGAGATGTGGTTGAAATGTAATCCAAAGGAATAAAGATTGAATGAATTTTTTGAACAAAAAGTTCTGGTTCAGTTTAGTTTAAAATATATTTAAAGTCACGATGATACATCCCTTTTCAGCTCTGCTATCTGTAGTGGTTCTCTTTAACTTTATAGGGTTTTAAAATTTTAAGTGATGCAATTTTAAAATTTAAAAGTCCTGGGAGCGGTTTCAGGTAGAAAGATAAATTTTGGGTGGGTCTCTTGTGTTTATTTTTCAAGAAGATGTTTACCTAGATTTTAAAGTGCTATTCATCCGTTTACCACAGTAGTGTGCTTGAATTTTAACTTGACTTTCAAGCTGTTTCAAGATACACAAGATTGACTTTCGTTGAGTTTCAAAGCAGGTGATTTTCTAAGAAGATTATTAAATAAACCGCAAACGAAATTTCCAATAATAATTGAAATTCCATTTTTTATGATTACATAGGTACCCCATTTTATGCTAATAAGAACATGCGATATAGGATGGGTGCAGCGGCAGATTATCATGTTTAACTGACTTATATAACAGGTTAACGAAAAATTCAATCGAAATAAAAGAAATTTCATTGAACAATGAAAGGCGTAAGGTTGAACAATATTCGTGGTTTGAAATATATTCTTTACGTTCTTGATTTATAAATGTCCTCAGAAATTTAAAAATGCATATTTGGTTTTTCACATTTACGGGATTACTGCCCCCAATTTGGACCAGGCCCGGTCAGGTTTTGAGGTTTGGCTCTACTCAATCCGAGAAAAATATCTCAGCTAGACTCGAAGATCGGCTCGACAATTGGCGACTAAAATTAACGTTAATCCCTCAAGCGGACGATATTTGCAACTCTTGAAAATGGTATTCTGTTATTCAACTTTACAGTAAATATATATATAGTGCATTGGATTCCTTGCCGGTTTCTAGTTTATATTTTTGTTTTAAAGTACATATAAATTACTTTGCAATATGAGCAAAGAACGAAAAAATATTATCAAGTAAGAAATTATCTGTCCCAAATATTGGTGAGACGAACAGTGACATCCAAAATAAATTTGGTAAAATGGAGTCTATCGACAAAAGAGAAGGCTAGATTAGGAAAATACGAACTAGAAAACAAATGACGAATCATAAGGTGACAACAAAAATGAAAAGTATTGTATTATTTCCTGACCAAAGTAAAATAATACACTTTTCACTTTATGTGTATCATTTAATATATGTCTTACACTTGTAATTAAAACAATTTGAAAAATATTTGACATTAGTTCCATTTTAATTTTCTTAACTAAGTAAAGTAAATACATATTTATTTAACAACCATAAATAAGATATGGTACTATTTTACAAAATATTAAGACAGCTGTAATGTGTTTGCCTGGCACTATGATGGCCAGCTATACGAGAGCATTTTGTAAATAATCAATTGTAAACTTAAAGTTCTTCTAATCTCATGAGGGTGTGACGTTAGAGCACTTGTTTAAATACAGCGCAATTTTTTTTAGTCTGTAGCACTATGTTCATTAACGCCACATAAAAATAACAACCCATGATTCAACAATTCTCCGCCCTTTTATAAAACTTCGAGAAGAATTTGTTACCTCCAAATAAGTAAAC
Organism: Harpalus rubripes; assembly: GCA_963082715.1. NCBI lineage: Eukaryota > Metazoa > Arthropoda > Insecta > Coleoptera > Carabidae > Harpalus > Harpalus rubripes. The sequence goes on from OY720462.1 coordinate 5,905,672, forward strand.
ATTTCCTTAGAAATAAGTCTAAGATAACTTTCTTCGAATGTCATTATAATATACACAAAATTATTACTAACACTATTTATAAAAAGTTTAATGAATTTGTTAGTATACTTCAAAACGATTGTCGGTTTCTGTATGCGATCTTATAGCACCATACCATTTTCATAGCCCGTGTATGCTGCAACACTAGCGCCGCCATCGGTAGTTTTAGTCGCCAATAAATAAGCAGGCTTGGCTTAAAAACTGACTCGAAATCGGTCCCGGCTTTAGGCCTTGAATTCTTGAAGTAAAAGCCAATATGGTACTTTGCCAAATGATCGGCCCGAAAATGAAAGTAGACCCGACTCGATGATCGCCTCGAAATCGGGTCGGGCCAAAGCTAAAGATCGAATACATCCCTACACGTGACATATTAATTAAATTAATTATCTAGAATGAGCACTTCACATTCGCAACTAGAAACTAAATCTCTTTATAGTGAACTTGCCTCAATATTATTTTACTTGTAACGAGTAATATTAACCTGGATACTTTGATTTTGTTCGTCTAATGAAAATATATTTATACATTTTGTTTGATGGAACTTGGCGCCCTTTCAGATAAGGGCCTGAAGGCCCTTTCTGACGAGGACCTAGGTGTGTGTCCCTTTGCTTACCGTTAAATCCGTCACTGGATGTGTCTCAACTTTAGTAAAGTCAGTTCAGTCTACAATACCTTGAAACATACTATAACTGTTTGGGGAATGAATTTGTATGCATCACGAGTCGTAACCATATATAAGAAGGTATATAAATTTTATTTAGTTATAAAATTTGTGTTAGTACGAGAAACATACTAATTTATTACAATATATAATAATGTATACGTATGCGTTAGTGTGTTTCTTTTTCTTATATAAATATGACATGTACCGAATCACATAATAAGGAAAACTATTGTTTTTTTATGTTTTAGATAATGGTTTATTTTTAGCTAATTTTTAAATGTTATATGTCAAGGATGAAAATAAAAATAATGGGTGTCATAATTTTCTTTTTATGTATGCATAACTATTCAGTTATGTAAAGTCCGTTTCCACGACTTGATCCCCACGTTATCAATCGTAAGCATACGGTTCAAAACGCCAGGGGAGGAAGAAAGTTGATGAAGTCATGTTGTCGGGTGAAATTGTGTGATTTCCGAAATATTCATACAAATCAAAATTAACAATTGGCAGTATGTAATATAACTTATACCGTGTGAATATTATTATTCATCAAAATTCGAAATTAGACATTCATTTTGCAATAATAAATCAATTGAATAATTATGATGTAATGTTAAAACTGACAGTATTATAAATGTAATTTATATTATGCTCTTTTGGATCTTTGTTCGACGATTGTGCAATGGCAAACATTAAAGTTTTGTTTCAGCAGCGGAAACTGTCGCAATGCTTCGGAGGGCATACGGCAGGGGTACTCAAACTTTTACTATCGGAGATCAACCATAAAACTTTTTCGCGGTGAGCGATCGACTATGCTCTGTTGCATTTAAGCCATTCAGTAAAAGGCACTGGCAACAGCGCAAATCTGAAGTAGCCGAAATTACATTGGGTAAACTTGTCTCTTGTCTCTAATTTCAGCCAATCAGAGAGGTCAAAACTATTCCTTATGCTCCGCAATACTGAATGGCTTAAATGGAACAAGGTATAGGTAGGAAAAAAATGTAAAATTAATATACAGGGTGTTAAAAAAACGCGCCCTGCTTGGCGATCTTGAAGTCTATAAAAGATAAGAAGTCTGTTAAACTAGACAAAAGTTGCCCTTAGGGGACGACTTTAGTGGTGTTTCATTATTTGAGAAAAATGCATAGGACACTAGATATAGGCGAAAACGTATTTTTTTTTTGCGAATAACTTGCAAATGTCTAATACTTAATACTAAATTTAGGTTTGCCCATCTTACACCACTGAGCAAAAATTTTTCTTCAGCTCTCCAACGATGTATAATTTATTTATGTTCATTTGTTTCAAACAGTTAAGGTGCATTCACAAATGAAAATTAGGTTTAGATTTATGGTTTATACTTTAGATTTAAAGACTTTGGTCGCATATTATGTAATGACTACATTCACACTTCAGAATTTAAGGTCTCTAAATCAAAATCAGAAAGCTAAACATTGCAAGGTCCAAACTTTAGGTTTATGGTTTAGTTTGACGTCACAAACTTCACCAATGAGAACGAGTCTGAATTGATATAGATATATACACCCATCTTTATTTATTTATTGGTGGATTCGGCTTTTTAAACAAATGCAAGAAGAACATGGAGACTGTCATAACTTAATTGCTGAAATATAACCAATAATGCCAAGCGAATGACAGTTTCACGGCGCACAGGTGTCTTGTTTAGTACTGCTCTACCGATATTTTAATCTTGTTTTTGAAGCATTTACACAGATGTCTGTACATATGAAAACTAATTTTCAGGTAATTAAAAAAAAAATCCTATTAATAAGCGAGTTATGGTCCCCCGAAGTTTGAAAATATAGATGTGACGTCACGAATATAAGTTTTTATATCAAACTGTTTTCTGCGTGAATCAAAAATGTTCTCGAAATGTATGCTATTTTTAATTTATATTTATAAAAAAAAGAAATTAATATTATAACACTGTGCAAGCCTACATGCTTTATAACTGCAAGTGTATCAAAATTATTAAGTTTAATGCAAGAAATTTATATTCAAATAAAAACTCTTTGAGAATTGCAATACTGGACTGGTAGCCACGTGTCCGCTCTTTGTATTTGTCTACTTCCATTGGTAGTAGACTCCACCCCCTAACTCGGTATTCGTTATATATTTATAGGTGGTCTTTGAGTCGCCAATCAAAATAATATATATATATATAGAATGCATATGAGTGACGAGCTGCTAAAACAAAAACCCCCTTATTTCCGAAATATTTCAATTATATCATTTTATTTCTTTATTAATATTCTTTATTAAACATATACTTTCACTATTTTTTATTAATTTCTCTTAATTCGATTGAGCTGTAATCTCCTATTGAAGGAACTCACTGGAATATCCTGAGTTTATGCCAATGAATTTTGAATGAAAATTTGAAGATGAAACACGGCGTAGCGAAATTCGTTCCATGTATGCTTTCCGACAACCAGAATGTCAACCATTTGAGTGTGTGCTAGGAATTGAACTCTCCCAAACATTGCTGCTGATTTCATATTGCTTTTTAATGTCCGCCATTGTAAAATCGCCGCACACGTCAAACAGGGTTTATGAAAAAAATCACACTGACCGCTCAGATGGTTCCCCAAGGATGACGCTTGAGCAAAAGATCCAAAAGGATGATGTGATGTCTCGATGTTGTGCGGGTAACGTTACTCCATGTGGGAGACCGTTCTCGTATCCACCGTGCATGTGACATGTGAAAAATTCACGAACTTCAGTGGGATCCTGTAGCTCAGTTGGCAGAGCGCCCGACTAGAAATTGGGAGGCCGTGAGTTCGAATCCCGCTGGGGTCCGTGAATTTTTCACAAATCCGTCTTCGTTTATATATTTAATATATTAGATGGTAACTTTAAGTTACAGAAATTTCACTGTTGAATTACATCAAAACAGTCTTCTCTCATCCAAAAGGATGTTTGGTAAAGATACCTAGCGGATGAAGTCGAAACTAGAACTCTACCACCGACCAGAAAATAATTCTCCCTATTTTTGGGTCCTCTTGTATTATACTCTAATATTCAACGGTTAATATATCGCCATTACCCATTTGAATAAAAGCAGATTGGCATACCAAGAAATGGGTAACCAATCGTGATGATATATTTATTTATTTTATATTCATCCACCATGCATGGACCCAACATATGGAATACTTCTGTTTATTTATTAACCTTTCCTCTTGTGCATATTTCAAAGTAATATCGGTTCGAGATTCAAGGAACAACAACTGTGTACTTCACACTTGTGCGTCGGGCACACACACATGCTCACATGTGACACATGTACGTCTGTATACTTGACCTCAGTGGACTGCAGTTTCTCATTATGTTGTGTAAACAGAAGCCATTGTGACGTGGCAGTGAGAGAAATATTCCAAACCAGCTAGCACTTTTATTTTCCAAGCAAACACGAGCAATTTTTCCTAGAATATAATTACTCAGTGAGTGATAAAATCGCTTAATCAAAAGGGAAATTAATTATTATTGTTTCAGTCTTTCAATATTTACTCTTATATGAATTAATGGGGCCGAACAAGTATTATTTTCAAATAGCTCGCAAGTGCTTTTGGTTTACTGAATTTACAAAATGATAGCTGTCAGCTACAGCACCTAACTTCAGCTCATACTTAATGAATTAGATGTTAGTGGTTGCTAACTTCACGTCTTGACTATGCTCTGCTCCATTTAAGCCATTCAGTAGATGGCGCTGGCAACAGCGCAAATCTGAAGTAAACGAAATTACATTGGGTAAACTAGTCTCTTGTCTCTAATTTCAGCCAATCAGAGATGTCAAAACTATTCCCTATGCTCCGCAAAACTGAGTAGCTTAAATGGAACAAGGTATAAAAATTCAAGAACGGATGATACTGGTGGTCGATGATTGGACGACCACCGCTTTATTGAGGAAGGACACACTCACTTACACTTGGATTATAGTTTAGTGCCCAAAACTAAATCTCAGACTATCAGCCGTATTCATAGTAACTGAGATAGACCCGGTTTAAACTACATCTAAGTAGACTAGGTCTAACTTAGACCACCCTGGACTTATTCATAGTAAATTTTAGACCCAGTTTAAACCTAGTCTACGTAGATCGAGTTTAGCCCTTGTATCCATCTGGACATGGTCTGCGATGAATATGAAGTAAGCTCCAGACATAAATATTCGAATATTTTCAAATAGCATTTAGTTGTCAGTGTAAAAATTAATACTTAATTAATATTATCTAAAATAATAATAGTATGTAGTGTAGTACAACAATAGCTTTATAGGAGCGTGTATTCATATGTACGAGTATACATGAAGGAAAATGGGAAGAAAAAAATTTATAAATTAAATAAAAGACAATATGTCAGTACTTTTATTTGGGTGTGAAACTGGTTGCAATTTACAGCAAACGTGTGAAATGAACTAAAAATCATTTATTGATACTCAAAATTTGTCTAACACATTGATTTTTTTATAAAAATATTTGACAACTACATGTGAGGTGTAAAGTGTTTTCGTTTCCGGGCCTATTGTAATTTTGTCTAAATATGCTACATTACATATAGCATTATTGAATTCAGTATTATCTTCATCTGAATCTCTGTCTCTCATTCATTTTCTAAAATTAAATACAAATTTCAATTATATCAAATTTGCAGATATGATAAAAGTACCTTCAACGTTGACATCTGATCTTTTCTTCATCTTCTACATCATTTATATTGCACAAATATCTTGAATATCCTCAGTTTTATTCATTTAATATCAAAATTGTCAATTTGACAATTAATAAATATTTTTTGCAACTATTTTAAAGCACACTATATATTCGTTACAATGACAGGACTTAGACCTAGTTTAAACTAGGGGTACACTCGGTCTAAATTTTAGACTAGACTTAAACTGGATCTAAGTCAACCACTATATGAGTAAGGAAAAACATTGGACCTAAGATAGACCTGGTTTGAACCATGTCTGTATATATCTTGCTGACACCAGTATTTAATACCAACTGACTTAAAACTAAAACGTTATCATCTTCGCGAGAGGATATCTGAGGGGATACAGAGTGCAGGGTGTCATATGGGATCCATAACATCACAACAAAATATCAACGCTGACCGTAAACTTGCAATAACTTTAAGACTTGTCAACAAATAAATATGAAGATCACAGACCGCATCACTAAACATAATTTTGACTAACAAAGATAACAAAGTTGAAATATTGTTCTTATAATTTAGAAAAGGTTTTAAAAAAGTTATTTAATTGTTATTGGTCTTGCCCTTGCTTTGTCACAGCTTACTAAATTCAATACATTGTCAATTGTCATATTTTACCAATGAAAGAATAATGTATGCTTCAAAATGGTTAAGAATTTAGTAAAAGCAATAAGTTCTTGTAAACTTATAGACAGATAACCTATCATTAAGTTGCAGTAAAATAGATAAGAAACCGGTGAAATTCCTGTGTTATGTTTCACTTTGTAAGTACATATTTGTAAAATAATTTTTTATGGCTTTACTAACATCATTTAGCAATTCAATTTTATAAATTTTCTTTGCTGTATGTATACTAAAACGTCGGCTAAGTGAGAATAATTGCTGTACGACGAGGAATTGTTTGCATTTTATATCATTAGAAATCTATCTATAAAAAAAATAGTTTCTATTATAAATATTGGTTTCTATACTGATTATTTTTTGACGTTTGTTAAAACCAATGAAATGCTTCATTATATGTCACGTGTCTGCGTTTTAACCAATAAAGAATAAAGCTCTACAGCCGTATTCATAGTAATTCTAACGTGGTTTAAACCAGGTCTATCTTAGATCTAAGGTTTTTCCTTATTCATAGTAATGGTTGACTTAGACCTAGTTTTTAAACCTAGTCTAAAATTTAGACCGAGCGTATCCCTAGTTTAAACTAGGTCGAAGTCCCATTAATGTAACGAATATATAGTGTGCTTTAAAAATATTTATTAATTGTCAAATTGACAATTTTGATATTAAATGAATAAAATTGAGGATATTCAAGATATTTGTGCAACATAAATAATGTAGAAGATTAAGAAAAGATCAGATGTCAATGTTAAAGGTAATTTTTGTCATATCTACAAATTTGTAAATACATTTTTATTACAAAAATATATTGTTGTAATTTGTGCCAAAACTTAAAGGAAAACGTTACATGACGATATTTTATGGAAGTTGTAATAAACAATAAACTCTGTAGGCCAAATAGTGATACGGTAATATAGTATATCAAGCCGCTATCTTAATTAGAGTAATGTGTTTTTAATTAGTAATGTGTTTTTTTGGTGGCTTGCCAGTGTCTTGTTAATTTTTTAGCTGTTTTTATTAATACTGTTGTACTTCACAGTTCCACTATAATCGACGTTGACGTTGCTATGATTATTCTGTTGGATTTGAAACAAGCAGACTGAAAATTGGTAGTTATTACAGTCAAAGATCGATACTTTATTTCCTCCGATGTTTTTTGTGGGTAATTACAGAATATACAACAGGAAGAAAGTCATTTTGAAACAGAAATTTAAGTGAATTTAGGGCATGAAATAAAAAGAGTAAAAAATAAAAACTTTGTTGTTCATGTAGACTTGTCTCGATATCAGATTTTTACAGTACAAGAGATGAATTAAATCAAAACCATTTGTTTATCGCAGGGCCATCTAACCTCCAAGGGTTTGCAATGGGGTAGAAAAGTGTGACGTCAAAGAATAGCGCCAAATATGAAGCACTGTCCTAAGCTAAAACGATACTTTCAAAGTAGACTCTATTGACAGAACACATAAGGGTCAGAATTTATAGGCTAGTAATTTGATGCTGATATTATAGTTATTAATAATATTAAATTGTAAACATTTTCCTATTACTTCGTAATACAATATACACGGTGTAAATGAAATAAGTGCATTAAATTTAACCAGTAATGTAACTCGACGAGAGCAACAATATTTCTTAATAACTTTTTTTTTTCTAATTTTGAGTTAAAATTCTTTAAAGATTTGCTGCATATTTCGGCGCGCGCCCATGGAGAACAAATGGCTGCCTGCTGTATTCAAGTGGGATACAAACAGCTCAAAAATTGTCGGTTATCGGTTACACTTGCAGTCACTGTAATTAATAAACGAATCAACGGAAATAACATTTATTATTAATTAATTCGTAATAGTACAATTTTTAAAATAAAGAAATTTAAATTTTGGATACCAAAATTATAAAGTTGTGTATTAAACCAGGCTTTAATCACCTGTGAATAGAGGAAGACAAGGAGGAACGAGAGGAGGAAGAGCAAAAGCATAGTTATTAGGTTATGAGATGATTATTTATCGTCGACAAATCATAATAGTTTAAATACGTTATTCAAAAAATGTAAGTACAGACTTTTGTCCATTTAAAAGAGGTACATGAGTACCTATAATTAGTCGTCCATTTATTGTTCCCGTTCAAACATTTTTTAATGAAAATTTTTACAGCATTTTCGTCTGTTGAAATGTGTATTGTGCATAATAAATACACCTTCCCAAGTAAATTCAGTCTCATTAATGAACATTATGAGCCATTCCCAAAATTGAAGTTTGCTGAAAACATTGATCTTTTTGCACATAATATGGATACAACTGTTGCTTTTTTTAAAATTGTCATATGTGACACTTCGTATTGTGATAAAGATGTACAAGATTAACAAATGTGCAAATATTAGGAACAGTATGATTTGGAAACGCTCCGTCTAAATGCGTTGATAACTTTATAATACTGTCTTTATATCAACCACAAATTCAAATGTAGTAAAGATACGAATAAATAAATAAACCATAGGTAAGTAATTACAATATCTGTGTACTTGCTATTTGTAAACGTAAGCATTTTGACAGAATTTTACCTGATAAACAAGTTTATTACTAATGTCAAAATATAATTCCAACAACTGACAAAACTGTCAATTGCTAAAACAAAATTTTTCATAGCTATTGCTACTGCATTCAATTATTAGATTAAATACGTGGAACGACTCGTCAATTTACGGGGTTGTAAAAATGAAAAAAAAAATATGCGATTTCGAGAAAAAGTTATTATGAAATATTGTTGCTCTCGTCGAGTTACATTACTGGTTAAATTTAATGAACTTATTTCATTCACAGCCTGTATACACATTAATAAATAACAAAGGTTTTATTTCAAATTGAAATCAACTCTGCACATTCTGAACTACAGAGTATCAAGTCTGCGCAGCTTCAAGCATATCCAAGAGTTTACCGACATACCGACTAAGGTTTTGTTTGTTGGCGTTTTACAGCGTTTTCAAATCAGTTCTTTTCAGAACTTTGATTTCTTCTTTTTAAGTTTAACGTACGTAAATAACTGTCTCTCCACATTAATATATTAATAATATGTCGTGTTCTTATGGTAATGTAACCTAAAAATGGTTCACTTGTCTTTCAAACAGGCTCTTCCGGCCGCTTCACGCGATGTCTCACGAAAATGTTCGAGATTTAACGAACATTTAGTTTCATGTAAAGTTTTTTAAAAGTTGAATAGAATAATCGTTATTACAAATTAGGATAATATATTTTGTTCAATTGAAAGGGTAATATTCAAACTTAACTGAATGATAGTTTAAATAGCTAACTTTTCTTTATTAAATAAAATATTGGCGACGAAGTGAACTGCTTAAAATTCTAGTTCTTATTTGCTGTGGCAATAAGGTTCACTTTGAAAGACATGTTTACTGGTAGGACACTGGTTTAAATGAAGCGCGCCTTATATGACGTAATGGGCCCGTCCAAGTCTTCGACTTTTTAGAAATTACATGTCGCATATGAATTATGAATTTAAATAAATGAAAACGAAATAAAAATTGCTATATATTTTGTATTTTTATACTTTTAATAACGTAATTAAAGTTTTTAGCGTAAAATGATCGCCATGTTGTGGCGTCAGCGTCATTACAGTAGTCCAGTTTCCCCTCATAAATTCACGATAGGCTTTACACATACTTTAACGTACACATATTTAATATATCCAAGTAATTTTTTATTAAGATCAAAAGAAAATTTATTAAATGAAATTATATTATAATTTTTGTTTTAATTATTGTAATCTCAATACTTGTCATTGTTGCAATCATTTAGTAAATAGGTATGTAAATGTTGGATTACTTTTTATTATGAACTATGCGTTGATTATTGTAATCAATACTGTCATTGTTGTAATTATAAATAAAAAATAGTTTAAATATTATTTTAATTATAATAATGGCACTTGGTGAGTATAATAACCTTCAATATTATATTAAAGAAAATTTTAAAGTCACATTAATGAAAGCGAATGATTAACCTGATTATGAAAAGGAGCAAAAATTATTAATTTTACTTACCTGATTTATGTATAATGTACTTTGGAAGTTTTTCATAAATTATCATTTAACACTACTCCTATACCTATTCATGTAAGTCAATCAAACAAATACATATTTTAAAATGGTATAATAATTATCTCCTTTATTTATTACAATTAGCTCTAAAGATTTTTAAACACAGTTTGTAATGGATACGTATTTTTATTCTTGCAACATGTATTGTATATTACCATATTAATGGTAACGTATGTCGGTTCTCTCTACTTTTAACGGAGTGACGCTAACGTCACAACTTTCGCGCCAAAACTTTAATAATTATTTTAGGCGTTATTAAGCATAATTTCAAGAAAACAAAAAATACGGAATTTCTATTTTTAAATTCTTCATAACATATAAAAAATTCAAAAAAAGTTGGACGGGCCCATTACTGAACTACCCTATAGACACAGAATTGACGTCACACGTAAGAGAGAGAGAACATCGCCATATAAACAAACCTCCTCCCGTTCCATCTACTATTCAGGTTTGTTTGTTTGTCTGCCGTAACCTTAGCAACATTTTATAAGTATTGTTATACTGTAAATAATTTTTATTTTAATGGTACAGGTTGTAGTATTTAATCCCATGAAATTAACTTGTTCCACCTTAACAACTAAGCACCAAATTTATTTTAAAATCCTACAAATCCTCTTATTTTTTTTTTCTGACAGACCACCCTCCAATTTTTTTTTATTCTACCACAGTATTCCCCACAATATATTTTGACTCCAGGTATACCGTTTCCATAGACGTGCATTATATATTTACCAGGGGCTTTACTAATCTCTTAGTTGTCTGACAGGTCGGTCAGTTAACGGTGTGTGAGTTACATAACAACGATTTGCATAGATCACTAAAGATTTTAGTAAATAGATCACCTCATGAATTACACATACGGTTTTTATTTTCTCTATGAATACATTAACAGTTCATTAGAATTTCGGAGGCATTAATACACCTGCTAGACAACCTAGAATATAAATAGAAACTAGGGTATATATAAAGCCCTCTGTTTAATAGAACAGGTAGACTGAATACAAAATCTATAACAGACTCGAATAGGGCTGTTGCAAGAATTTTTATATCTCTTCTAATAAATTAAAAATATATCATTATTTAAATTATTATTATTTTTATTATTATTATTTATGGGGTCGTCTCGTAGCCGCGTGCCTAAGTGTCAGGTCGCGAATCTGGGGAAACCGGGTTCGATCCCGACAGATGCCAAATATTTCCAATTTTAAATGGCACAAAATTGACCTCTGTGGTGCACTCTCCACGCCAGCAATGAGTGCCCGTGAGGTGACGCCTGGTAAGCGCCCGCACGGTACAAATATTTCATCATAACCGAAATCTGTGTACAAAGCAGATTGGCACACCCAGCAATGGGTAATAAGCCGTGATGATATATTATTTATTTATTTATTATTTAAATAGCCTCAAATTTAAAAATATCACCAAATATCCATTAGATATTTTACAATTAATTTTTGAAATTTGGATATTTTGAAAAAGTCACGTGATTTGAAACAGAATGTGACGTCACAACACATACATCTTTATCGGCTCCAAATGGTCCCTCATAGTGTCAATTCTTTGTGTTTTGTTACAAGTGTTATGATAAATATATTGTCAAAGTTGTTAAACAAGTACCTATCAAATTTTTGAGTTTGTTAGATAATACAAAATTAAATATGAAATGAGTAATTTACAGTATCGTATTGTGCCTTCTTGCAAAAATGGGCTAGGAACAAACTTACTATTGAATTTATAAATATGCCAAAAGATGCGAAGAAAAGAAAATTGTGGCTGGAAATAGGTCGAAGAGTTAATGGTTGGATTTTTACATTTTATTTTACCTTAACTCTTTAACACACCTTATTTCGGCAACAGTAAAACAGTCGTTTTCTGATATAAATTCAGCCACCATCCAGCTATCGACTTTCGGTAAACTGTCCGACTTAGCTTGAATGTATTCTGTATTAACCATTATTACTCATTTATAATGGAAAATGTCAGCGTCAAATGTCAAATTAGAAGTTTGTTATTAACATGTGACAAACTATCGCCTACGTTTATTTATCTAAAGCCGCTTTCTTTTTATCAAGAAGATCAACTCCGAGTAGCACACATCTACCCTAAATCGTTCTTTTTAAAAAGGGATAAATGATCTTGTACTACCCATTTTCTTCGTCCCCGCCCCCGCGAAGCACCACCTTTGAAAGAGGATCATATAGATCGTGAACTGATCCCGAATGTCAATGACGCGTCAATATGACTGACTGCTATGTCAGCGTCAAATGTCAAATTAGAAGTTTGTTACTAACATGTGACAAACTATCGCCTACGTTTATTTATCTAAGGGCCGGTATTTTCACTTGCGAATAAAGGTTTAGATAAATTTATCCTTCAGATAAATATTTTTGTCGTCTTTTCACTTGCAAATAATTTTATTCGAAAGAATAACATCTGTTATTCGCGAGATAAATTATTCGGTACTTGGGTAGCGAATAACCGTTTATTCGTAAGTTCATTACATTTCCACATAGTGCAGATTTATTAACAAAATGGATATATTAAATATTATGATGATATTTTCAACTATGAATTAATAAATAACGTGAGAAATCGATCACACACCATCAGACAGCAACATAACCACATAAATAAAATAATTTTTGACAGGTTCCGATTATGAAAACAATTTAGGATCACATATTGGGGATCGCATTTGATCTCAACCAGTAAATAGGTAAATCATTATAAAGATCCTGTCATTTGACGCTGGCAACATATTTTCGAATTTTGGATACTTTTGTTGAATACATTGACAAACATTTACTTTGAACTGAAACAAATATACAAAAAGTACAAGAACAATTTTACAATATACATATCCCGCTTACCGCATATGAGTGCTGATGGTACACTTGTTAAATTACAGTCTCCCGGTGTTAAAAATGCAGAATATAGATGACATTGACATTAAAGATGTCAAACAAAATTTTGACAACTACGGATTCAAAAGTAGTTGACACATTTCATCCTTGTCTGCTTAACGTGGCTATGCCAAACTCCATCCTTCTCTACTGACACAGATTCACACTGCAAGGCTACCAATTCACGAACGTTAAAGTTATTCGACAGATAGCTATTTGTTTGTGTAAAATGTGTGAAAAGACGCAATGGAATTATTCGTTGGATAAATATATAGAATAAATTTATTTAACGAATACTTATTCGAAACTTTATTCGGAAGTGAAAATACCGGGCCTAAATAACAAAAATAAATGTAGGTGATGGAAAAACTGTTTTTCTATTGGCTGTGAATGACGTAATGTACGTGCTTCTACGACACAGGAGTGGGGGGTTATTTTTCATGACTATTTTTGGCGCCAATATTCGTATTTAATTATTTACAAAAATAACAACAAATTATTTAAAAAATAATTATTAATAAGAAAAATATTGCATAAACTTTCATTTAAAATACTTTTAAAAAAATGTGAAACAGGCTCATTGACTAGCCTTGTTTTAGCTCTGGCAATCGTTTATGGATTATTTTAGAGAAAAATACTTCAAATAACAATTATAACAAAAATAATTCTACGCATCTGTGATTTGAAGAATTATTCTCTAAAATAACAAATAAACGGTTAACAGGGCCAAAACAATGCTAGACACACCAGCAAGAACTATAACCTAAGACTGGTTGATCTGTACATTATTCGAATGAATATTCGTTCTACTTTTCTGCAACATATCAGATCTCCATCTATTTCTCGTGAATGTAGGTAAAAGCTCTAAGATTTATTAAGCATTCTTTTCCTTAGAATTGTCTTATACTAGTATGTCTCAAGTCTTTTAAGAGTTATTGTCAATAAACCTGAATACACTACAACAAACTACAAGTCTTGTTAGTGTATCAGTCCTGTTGCTGTTGTGTGCAGTTAAATCTCGCTTTCTATTACGTATTTCGAGTGTGTTACTTGTATTTGGGTTGGCGCCATGACAATGACGAATGTCGACACCCACAAAGAAAGTTACGGAGAGTTGATTTTGACTGACTGACTGACCTTTAGCAATTAGATTTAGAAAATCTGGTGGTTTAGGAAATCGCAAGAAGGTTAAGTGAGATGATTTTACATTTGTTTAACACACATGCATTTGTTTACAGTATATTATTGTGACAAGGAGAGTACAAGCAAATAACCTTTTTATTTTTATGCACTTTTCGAAATTATAGGTTCAGGAACAATTACTACGTTTACATGCAGTTTTGAAAATGGTTTCAGTTTTCAGTCAAAATTACGCGAGACTGTTTATATGCAATTTTCAAAACAGGTTTATAGATTGATTTGTAAACAGTTTCGGCACATGCGCATTTGGCTGAAGTAACTGACAGATCCTCTTCCCTCCAAATTCTTCGTTTTGACATTTTTCGAATTATCTTTACCTCTCGCTAAGAGAGGTATTGAATTCATGCTAAAAATCGCATATCCAGATTTTAGTGAATAAGCACGTTTTAAGGTTCCTAAAATCCGATTATAACGTTTTTACGATGATGTCCGTAAGTGTGTGTGGATGTTGGATCCACGATTTCTCAAATACTATCAGACTTTAGACTTTTCTAACTACGGATTCCTCAATCTAACAATAATGGGAAGAGTTGATTAAGTTTTAGTAACAATTGGACAACCGGAAGTGGTAATTACAAGAAAAAAATCATCTAAATATTATTAATCGAAAATTTAGGTAAATACTTATATTAAAGAACGTTAAATTCTTTATTCGATAAATATAAATTCATTATTATATCTTCTATAGATTTAGAGATAAAGAAATGCATATAAAATAATTTGATGTAAAAATTCTCAGATCAAACTACTTCAAAGCAAGAAATTCAAATGTTTGTAATTGACACATAAATATCACTGTCTAAAATATTTGTATGCCACTGCCAAAAATATTTGTACATTATTATGAAGATTATGAAAATAAAAAAAAGTCAACAACGCAAAAGAATATACGTAAAAAAGAATATAAAAGGAATTTGCGAAAAAATGACGAATATAAAGAAAATTTCAGGATATTGAATATAAAGAAAATGTATGTATTGTAGATAATTTATATTAAAATATCCCATAGATTTTGGACGCTACCTCGTATAATAAACAAAATATTTTCCATAATGTATAAATCTGATAATACCGATCCCATTTTATAGAGGTATAAAGTCTAATATATTATTAATACGTTTAAATATATTTTGTTATCTATTATAACTTTGAACCCGTGTTTATGCCTAAATATATGCCCTTAATAAGGGCCCGAGAGTATCAGAATCAAGTTGGCGATTAACTCTCCCAGTTAGTCCTTAACAACCCTTACAGCCCTTTGGGATGTCCAGTGGTTAATCACATATCTAAGCCTTTAACAACATACCTGTCTCTCTCTACATAACGAGGAAGATTGGGACGATTACATAGTACCATCTCCGTCTTACACATATGGAAGTTAAGGCTTTTTTTTAAGTATTGGTAAAAAGTGAAAGATTTTTTGTTAATTACAACGAATACGAAATTTTAATTGAAATAAATAATTTGCAAAGGTCAGAAAATGACGTGTCTGTCAAAACAGAGGTGTGATGCTTTGCTTTTAATATGGGATATTAATTTTAAAATTATAAAAACACGAAAATAATTAACATTTTCAGTCGATTGATATCTTCACTATATTTGTGGCATTCCCAACCTTAGTCAGTCGAAGAAATTCATTTCACCTACGTCGAGAAACGTCAAAGAGGTAGTAGCTCCCAACAAAAAGGTCCTTAGAACTATGACTGGTATCTTTATTGGTCATTATCATTTGAAATACCATCTACGGACCATAGGGCTTTAACATGTAAAATCTTACTATCGTAATTTCTTGCTTCTCTAATTATTTTAGGTAAAAAAGCTCCAAATAAATGTAGAGCATAAAATTCTACATTAGAATCAATAAAAAAATTAATTTTGCATGTTCTATAACAGCATGAAGATGTAGAAAATCACCCCAAATTGGCGACAGCCATGGAATTGAAACAAAAAATAGTAAAAATTAACAAATGTTAAGCTTTTTCTCAAATTCTCGAACTATAGATATTTTCATGCGAGCTTAAGTGTTGGTAACACTGTCTGCCATATTATACGCATGAGTATTGTATCTATACTCTATCCGTTTTAACTATAGAGTGATGGGAAAATAGGAGCAGTTTGATCTTGCTATTTGATTGAAAAATATCGGGGTATTATCCAATCAAAAAACAAGATCAAACTGCTCCTATTTCCGCACCACTCTATAGCTAAAACGAATAGAGTGTAGTATGAAAAAATAGGACACACCGTATATTTCTGAAACTCGGATGAAAATGTCTGATTTACATTATACTAAAAATGACTGTATAGAAATTCACGATCGAGAATCGAACTAAAATGTAGACAAAAATAGTATAATGTAATTCAAGCTTTAGCGATTTATCTGTCAAGCAAGCTTAATTTAGTTTTATTAAGTATCATTCACAACAAAAAAATTAACGTAGCGGTAGAATTAATGGCAGTGGTAGTGGCCTGGGTAAAATATTGAATGCGCTATAGTAAATTTATTCGTTCACATCCAAAAATTAAAAAAATTAGTAGTAGCATAGTGGCAATGGCAGCGGTAGGAGTTTGCAAACTCCAAACTTCTACGTTGCCACTACGCTACCGCTTAATTTTTTTGACAGTTTTGACGTTTATTGTCATCTGATTTCTGATTTCATCAGATAAAATGAGCAATAGAAAAAGGATCATTTTGTGGTGTGCCTCAGATGTTGCGCTACATAAACAAACAGACTTATTAATAAACTTTATACAATTAAAAGTGAACACGTAACTTACCATTTTCGCAATTTGTGCCCACGCATTTTCTTTTTTTGAAATAATTTTAAATTCCCTTAATCTCTTCGCTTATCTCTCACAATGGAGTGCTTGTGGATAAGTGTGATTAATAAGTCATCATCTATGTCAGTTGCTTTTTGTGCAAAAATAAAATGACAGTTATAACTGTCAACCTTGCACCCTAGTAATTTATAATAAAAAAATCCTAGAAACTATAATTTCAATAATTTTTCATTGTGAACGGAAATAATTTTTACTATAAATTTCTTACGCTACCGATGTCACTAATTCTTACACTACCGCTAATTTTTTTTTTTTTTATTCTGAAGGCCCATTCATCGGAACACAGCCATCTAGATAAAAGGTACCAGACGGTAAATGAAATCGGAAAACTGACTCCTACAGCCAGTAACTGCCTTCATGAGAAAACTAAGACTAAGACCAGCTCTTAAAGCCCTTAATTAAATAATAATAACACCATTTAGATATATTTCAATAATTTATTTCAAGCCGGCAACAGAAATTTAAGGATTCATCCTTCGTATGGTGATTTAAAAAGCAGTAAAACCGCAGAGTTATAGAGTTACAGTTCTAGAGATTCGATTCCCATTAAGCATATCATTTTGTCGATACGTGAAGAGTGGTTCGAATTATCCCATTGCGTATTCATATCGCTATTTCTCCCGAAGACGTGAGAAAAATCGCAATGGCTCACTAACTCACACAGAAGATAAAGTTTGCCATATTCCGGAAGTTAAAATAGTGGGCGGATGTTTTATATCCAGAATTTACCTAGAACTTACCCATAAAGTGAATATTCCTGAAGAAGTTATCATGAATATAACTAGAAGTTAGATGAAGAATTGTAAAATTTACAAAATCAATCGGAGAAAAATACAGTTACACTAACATACATCATAAAACATTTATATAAACACTAACTAAAAGGTTAAATAGATTTCCAATTTTTTTTTAAATGCTTGAAAACTTTACACTGCGTTCAAAACTCGCCGATTGCTGGGCGGCCTATGACGTAATAAGCCGGATCGAATTTACAGTTTTCTATTTTTCCTCTCAACATAGGAATAGTTTAAAATACTCTGTTTTACGTACATATATCAAATAATTTCAATATCTTTAATGTAGGCGACTCGATTTTCAGCACTCCTACTACATTTCTTAAAATTTAATTTTTAAATTGTGAGCAAACATACTATATGTTCGGACACTCAGTGATTTATTATAAATAGCCGTTTATATTAATAATGACATTATTCAATATAAATTTTTGGTACATATCTGAAGATAAATATATATGAAGCTAGAAAAGAAATAATAAAGTTATAAACACAATGAAATTGTAATCTAATTTTAAACAAAAAACTTAAAAATCAACTGACAACCATATGTTCGGACATCAACAGTTTTTCAGTAATTTAATAAGGATAACACATTTGTTTACTTTTAGGATTTCCCGAATTCTTAAAAGCATATTAAAAACAAAAATTTAACTTTCATCAGATTCAAATATGTATCCCATAGATAGTATAGTTTTAGTCGAAATTCAGGAATTATGCGTTTTAAATACTTCCGCAGGCACTGTTTCAGCTTATGTCATACTATTTCCATAATATTAAGGTCAAGACTGCTTAAAGACTAATCTAATATAGTATAACGTTTAGATTATTTAATAGATATGGTTTCTTTTGAAAACATTTCCGTATATTTGATTTGAAAGGAAACTGACCCTTATGTATTCCGTTACAGAAGATTAGAATTGTACTCAATACCAGGAGGCATTTAAAATGACCTTAGCAACAGAATTCAGGGATGTATTTAAAAAATTTAATACCGCAAATTCTAGTTCGTTCGTCTCAGGTGTACCTAAGCAAACCTCTACTCGGAATTACTGTTAGAGGAAACTAAAAATAATCCTATTTCATAGAATTGTCAAACTAAATAGTTTAAAGATCAAAATATTTTGTTATAATCAACACAAACGAAAAACGTATAAAATATTTTAAACACACCCCTGTTTTGATACTCATTTACCCTAGTCGGCCATCTATTTTCAGCCAGACATAGTAATGTATTTCTGTGCTTTCCTAGTCCAGTATTTAAATGGGTTCATGCAAAAATTTCATACCTGAATATTTCGTTCAATTCTATTCTTCTTTAGGGTTTCAAAACAAACCACATCTATAATAGTATTTTATGTACCAAGGGCGTTACGATGATGATAATGCCAGGAGGATGACCAGGATCTAGCCCGAGGGCCTTTGGCCCGAGGAATAGATGTCGCCCGATGTGCATTATCATCTAGTAACGCTGGTGCATACAAGATTTTATGTCTCTCTAAAATATGTGAAATAAGTTTTCATATATTTTGTTTATTATCAACATTTATTTATTTTTAAAACATCAACGTTCTATATCGTTGGAGATGATGGAATGGGTGAATTTGATACTTCGAAAGATATTTAATCGAAACGGTGTAAAAAAATATTTTGAATGCTTCTGCATACTTTGAGGAAAAGAAACGCATAAATGTTCCCCTAATTATTCCATTCTCGTCTATAGAAGTATTTTGAGGTTCGTTTTCACATGACAGATCTCAGTTCTTTATTTCTTATGCACTTATTTCTGAATATTATTACATTGTAGAAAGTTTGTACTGCTCCGGATGTGTCACATGTGACGATAAATAATATCAAACATGAATTAAAACATGGATAAGTACCGTCCCAAAAAAAAAAAATGATCCTCATCCGTCCAAAATCAATGCGAAACAATGCAGTCTGCAATTCGATGTACCTACTATTTTCGTATGTGGTGAAAGTAAATTGCTTTTTAAGGCCCTTTTCACAATCAATTTTAAGTATTATAATTAAATTAAAAATGATTTCTGTTTTCAAAGCTGTTTTCTTATTATATTAATTGTTGTAATCTATTAATGTATTATTTGTTGTAATCAACCCTTATTATTATTGTTATTGTAATGAATTATAATTAAAAAGAAAATAATTTTCATTATATACCATTCATATTATTTCTAATTTAAAGTTCATAAACGATGATCGGATTATAATGAGGGCATAATAAATTATTGTGCCCTCATATAATGCCCCGGTTGTTATAGATATGTTTGTATACACCGTATCCTAGCAATAAACAGTTCATAATACTTTAGTGAGATAGAAAATAATTTAAACGTCAACTTTCATTCGCTAGCTATACAATACCTTGACAAATTACCCTTACACGTTGCAAAATAACCATGATGATATAATAATTATTTATATAAATAAAACAACAGTTTTTATGTTCGTATATAAATATCGTGTTTGATATAAAAACTTTTTCAATTATTCAAATGATCAATTTACTAATTTAGTTTGCGTCCAAGGCTATTTGAATATTTATTTGCATTTTTTATTGATTGTAATTATTGTATTATAGAATGGTCTGATTTGGGTCCTTGCTCCTATATTATTGTGTTTCCAAGGCAAATCGTGGGTGAAATTATAATAATTACAATTAGAAATATATTTTAAAAAGTTAAGCGCTAGTCGAAGTAATTATTCAAAGGTCTTATAAATTCAAAGGTGATTGACATTGCGATTACTGTTTGAAAGTTAAATGTTAAAAATAAAAACATTCTTTAAACACAAGTATACCTTTTACAATAAATAATGGAGTTGCATGACAAGAGAAGAGTCGTTTATGACTATCGAATGAAAGTTGACGTTTAAATTATTTTTGAAACTCTAGAGAAGAATAGAATTGTACGAAATATTCAGGTATGAAATTTTTGCATGAACCCATTTAAATATTGGACTAGGAAAGTACAGAAATACATTACTATGTCTGGCTGAAAATAGATGGCCGACTAGAGTAACTGAATATCAAAACAGGGGTGCGTTTAAAATATTTTAAACATTGTTCGTTTACGTTGATTATAACAAAATATTTTGATCTTTAAACTATTTAGTTTGGCAATCCCTATGAAATAAGATTATTAATAATTACCTCTAACAGTAATTCCGACTCGAGGGTTGCTTACACCTGAGACTGACGAACTAGAATTTGAGGTATTAAATTTTTAAAATACATCCCTGAATCCTGTTGCTAAGGTCATTTTAAATGCCCCCAGGTATTGAGTACAATTCTAATCTTCTGTACCGGAATACATAAGAGTCAGTTTCCTTTCAAATCAAATATAGGGAAATGTTTTCAAAAGAAACCACATCTATTAAATAATCTAAATGTCAACTTTCATTCGCTAGTCATACTGTACAGGCTGTCTCACAACTCGCGCCCCAGAGCGAATGAGGAAACACTCGGATGTGTAATTTCGAAGAAAAAAATGTAGCTTAAAAGATATTCGAGAAAAGACGTCTTAAAATTGACCAATCAGAGACCTACACCTTTAACGTGTTTGCTGTAATTTTACGTTGCTAAGGTTTTATACAAATCAAATCTTCTTTAAAATGTGTGGGCGACTGTAGTTTTCGAAAAATGTCAGTATCAAATTAAATTTGACAAGGCAATTTTCGTTTAACACATTTTACACAGCTGCTACATACAACACGTTGCACTGTACGACATAAATGATGATCTCGGATGACACCTTCGCTAACCTAAATTTGTTGACAGTGAAAAGTCAACTCTAAAGTGTCAAAATTACAGTAAGTCAAACAAATTTTGTAACTCACTAGTAGTATTTTTAAAACCTAGCAACCAGTTTTATTTTGTAATAATATCATCACACCTCAAGATATCCTTTCGGGATTGGTGGACTAAAAAGTCTTGTAACTCCGTTATGCAAGCAGCCGCAAATTATTTTCTTCTATCTGTTGGCAACCTATTGTCGTCGGCAAGTGTCAGTTTCGTCTGGGGCGCGAGTTGTGAGACACCTGTACAATAAAATAATTTTGACCCTTTATGTTATTGATTGACAAAAGTCTGCTGATTATAACACCCGCATTGTATTATTTTGTGCCCTTACTGAAATTTTCTCCGTACGCCTATGTGTATAGAACTACCGTCCGTTAGATATAAACCCATAGAGGGTTTTTCACAGAAGATGCCGCATTAAAATTCCATCTTCTGTGGGACCAGAGAATGTTTTATTCATCTGACCACTGTAACTGGACAAAAATACACTCCAGACCAGCCTTCCATATTTCAATATCAAAATTAATCTATTCCAATCTTAACAGGGGTCAACCCTATCAACATTAATTGACATTGTATATCGAAAATTTTAATTGGAACACGTAGAGTGGAAGACAAAACATATAAGTTCATTTTTCTTTTATGTAGAACATATAGAACGGAATCAGATTTGTATCTACAAGAATTTCATAAATATTTTAATGGTACATGTTGTTAAAGTTACTGCATGTATTCGATGTATAAGTTAACAGATGTCAGATTTCAACCCTATGGGACATATTTACAAATCAAAAAAATCTGATGTGGACACCACACGACTTCCTTGTACGCAAGACCTATATGAAGATGAAGTATAGACCCAATTATAAAATTGCAAGTGTTTGACGTAATTTGACATTAACATGTATTTTTTATTTTTTGTTATTTTTTGTCCTAATCCATAGCAAGCTTCATTACAAAAACCAAAAAGTATATAAGTTTTAAATTTACATATCTCGCTTATACAAAGGGCTAATTTAATAATACTTGATGTGCTTGACGCAGAATTTAATTCTCTAAAACTCTTATTAGAAGCATTTATTTCTAAAATCAAAATGAAACCATTTTATTCAAGAAAAACTGTTAACAACTTCAGGTAATATATCACTTCCGGTTAGCCTGTTTTAACCAAAATCTGCTATGTTATTCTAATTGATATAAAAGTCTTATTTACCAAATTTGAAACGTTTTGGATTATATTTTAATATAGTTCTTCATTAAAATCTATTATATGCTTCAAATAAAGTACCATTTCTGTAAATTATGTAATGACCAAAAAGGGAGGTGCACAACTAGATGTTATAGAAGTCCTAAATACAAAATTTAAACTTTCTACGGCTTACCGTTTTTGAGTTATGCGAGATACATACGCACGTACGTACGTACGTACGTACAGACGTCACGACGAAATTAGTCAGAATGGATTCAGGGATGGTCAAAATGGATATTTCCGTTGAAATCTCAAAACCGAAATTTTTCGCGATTACAATACTTCCTTTACTTCGTACAAGGAAGTAAAAATCTGGTGTGGCCAACACAATACTTCCCGCCAACTACAGCCCGAGTCACAAAAAAGATTAAGTTTTTTTGGATTAGCGAATTTTACTCTAATTTTGACAGTTTATTTCTTAAAATATAGTCTAATCTAATCCAAGTAACTACCTTTTTGTAATCTCTCAACAGGATTAAATCCCAATTACAGAGTGGGTTCAGATTCACACATATCCATGCCTTAGTGGGATTCGAACCCAGAGTACCGAGGGCACTCATGACATGAGGCGTTGCTCTAACCATTGCGCCACCGGAGCTATAATAAAATGAAGATTAAATTTTAAATACCGAGATAGAGTAGAATTCACTAATCCAAAAATGAGGATTAGCTTAAACATTTTTGTGAATCGTTAATTTTTATTAATCTAAATACATACCTACATATATACTTATGTTGGAAACTGTATTGAATTCCTTCTCTATTGTTCTATATACTTTTTTCTTTTTAAAACGTTACTAATATTATTTTGAAATGATTAGTTCTTTGATAGTGACATTTATCTGTCAGTTATATACATTTGAATAACTGCGTTTTGTTTGTTTAAGGCATAGACTCTGGGATTTAAATTATATATAATTTTATAAATTTATCCATCAAATATATAGAAAAAGTATTAATACAAATCTATAGAAAATTTAATAATCTTTAATTTTTATAATAACATTAATCTCGAAAAAACAACATTTTAATAATAATTTTTCACTTTAACAGAAATTACAAATAATAAAAATAATTTATTGGAAACTTTTTTAAAATAAATAATTAAGGAATCAGGAAATTACGAAAGAATGATTTTACATGTTAAAGTCCTATGTTCCGTTGTCGCGGCCAACACCCTGTATGAAAAGGATAGGACTGAAATTCAACTTGTGTCAATAAAAAGTTTACTTGCATTTAATACTTAATTACTGTCAAGTGACTGTCTCAACAAAATAACTGTAATTTAATGTGAATTATGGATTCTTTACATACCCGGACACGACAGCTTTTTAAATAATCATTATCACCATTGACGTAAAAGAATTATTTAAACAATGTAATAAAAAAGAACAATAATTATTGTTAAGTACGAAAAACATGACTAAACAAACCTTATCTCATTAACTAATTATTAAAGTGTAATTAACTAAGAAGAACTATATATTTAATTCATTATATAGTCATGATGTCATTAATACGAAATTCTTATGGCGTGATTTTATTATTTATAGATATTATATAATATACTATATATGTTTACGTAAATAAAAACTTGAAACATGCATTAGTTATCCATACTAGTATATTTACCTGCATTTTTCTTTTTATTATATTAATCAAATATTAAATGGAAGTAATGTTTTTATTAAACAAATAATATTATCAAAATGTAGATAAGAGTATTGTTTGTATTTTCAATTCATATTCTGCAGTATATTCTCACAGAAAAATAATTATGCTTATTAATTTTAAATGACAGTACAATACTCGTTTTTTATTTTTTTATACATACATGTGTACATACAGCCAGAGTTCATTTATTTATATAACTATGTATATTTTTGAGGTATTAATCTACGTCACATCTTTATTTATTTATTATATACATAAATGTAAATAATGACGTCAAAACAGATTCAAACAAATTATTTTTAAGTACCAAATTGGTTCAAAAAATTATTATTTAAAAATTATATATAGCATTAAAATAAAAAAAATCTGATGTGGCCAGCACATTACCTTCCGTCAGTTCTATGTATTTTGTATAAATGTCATACAGAAAGTTCCTTGCGAAAGATTCTATTTCTTGTACATTACCTTAAGGCAGTTGTATGTATTTTATACAAATTCCATACAGAAAGTTTCTAGCAAAAGATCCTATATTTCCAGTAAAATTATAACACAAACATACTGTCAACTGCACTTGACACTGACACCTTTCAATCAGAATTTTCTTAATATAGCAGCTGTTTCCAGAGTTATAGCATAGCTGACTAATATATGGTATTTAATTTTTTATAATTTTTAACTCTATATCCATTTAATATGAAGTATAAAGTGCATTCAAATCGTATAGAGAATAAAATATTCTTCAATATTTATAATAACATTAAAAGTGAAAAAATGATATCTAACATCGTTTTTTCAAAAAATACTGTTAAAATCTTCAAATTACGGTACTTCCGGTTGACCAATTATAACCAAAATCTAATCAGCTCTTCACATGGATGTAACGAAGAGGAATACGAAAGAATTATAATTTTTGGAATTGTAGTATTAGGAAATTTTGTCACACAGACACACACATACAGACATCATCTTAAAAATAGTAAAATCGTGCTTATTTATTAAAAACTCATCATCGAATTTTTTGATCAAAGATAATACCTTCCTTACCTAAAGGTGGCGGAAGGTAAAAAACAAATATTTTTGTTTATATGGGGTACGTCATTTTAGAAATATTTAAACCAGACAGTTTTGAGATATGGAATTGAGTTAATTTATATTTTAAACCTCGTTCAACACGAATTTAGTGTTATCATGAACATTATTTAAACCATTGAGTATTTGAGAGCACAATAAAATACATTTTTTAAGGCAATTTTTTTCAAAATTTCGATCGTATTTTCCGCTACTCCTAAGGCATTTTTGACATTTTTAAAATATTAATATATCAAATCGATCCTCCAGAGTTCATCTTTCCAAGAATTAATACTATCTTTAACCTAAATCGAGATATTGACGGATTTATAACTTCATATTTCTAACGAAAAATGTACAATTTTTTAACCACTTTTATACCGGAAATATACCCATGAACATGTAAACATGCATTTTAGGGGCTTATAACTCCTGAATTGTTTTAAATATTTTCATATTAACACAAAAATCGTGTTGTACGGGGTTATAGTGTAAATTGACCCTCGGTTCGAAGCCTACGGGTATCAGCTAGTTATTCATAAATTGTCTCGACTATAGAAGTGACTCCAGTGATGCAATCTATACTATATATCAGATATAAGTGCCCGTGTGATAACGTCTGGTAAATAAAATGTACAGTAAAAATATTTGGTGTTATTTCATGTTAAATTCACTAGTAAATTGTCTATATTTAAAATCATGAGTTTGTTGTATCGCGTAGCCACTTATAAGTAGCTGCATATCGTTTCTAAAATCCAAATAAATAAATAAAAACTGTACAAAAACACGTAAACCATTCCTTCACGGTAAAAATATTCCAACAACTCACCACTTATTCTCCTCATGTTGTTTCCTAACAACACATAACCGGTAAACAACAAACTCAACAAATCAGCATCAACTAACAGTAACAAATTTGTTCTTTTGTAAATTCACTTCTATCACACTGAAATTAAGTATATCCACTTAGAAAACATTCCCAAGAACTCTATCACTGATTTAACAACACTCTCACGGAGAAAAGCGACGCCAGGCGTCGGAAAAATCGAGGAAAAGCGATGATGATGTCACATAACAACTACACACCACGACGAACAAGACGCGAATGAAAAGTTGTCAACAGAGAGGTTGCCGGTAGGCGGCAGCACGGTCATACTTCATTCCAAATCTCTTGGATAGGGATAATGAATATTTTCATAACAATTTGTTTGTTTGTTTTCGTTTTAGGCTATGATAATTGTGGTTGTGGTGCTCTCGTCACGGCAGATTTGAGAGACGTGGGGTGACGCTTGGTAAGCACCCTTAAGAGTACAGATATATATCGTCAGCTCCGAAAACTATAAAAAAAAATCTGGTGTGGCCAACATAATACCTCCCGCCATGTACCGCCCGAGTCACAAAAAAGATGAAGTTAATCCTTATTTTTGGATTAGTGAATTTTACTCTAATTTTAACAGTTTATTTCTTAAAATATAGTCTAATCTAACCCAAGTAACTACCTTTTTTTAAACATCTCAACAGGATTAAATTCCAATTACAGAATGGGTTCACATTCACACACATCCATGCCTTAGTGGGATTCGAACCCAGAGCCCCGAGAGCACTCATGACATGAGGCGTTGCTCTAACCATTGAGCCACCGAAGCTATAATAAAATGAAGATAAAATTTTAAATACCGGGATAGAATAGAATTCACTAATCCAAAATGAGAATTACCTTAAACATTTTTGTGAATCGTAAATTTTTATTAATCTAAATACATATCTACATATTTACTTATGCTGGAAATTGTATTGAATTCCTTTTCTATTGTTCTATTTACTTTTTTCTAATTTTTATAATAACATTAATCTCGAAAAATAACATTTTAAGGTATTTTTCGAAGAAATCATATTTTGAGCTTCTAGTAAAGTGCCATTACCGGTTATCCGATTTTCACCAAAATCTAATGGGCTCTTTCCATTACATAAAAAGTTCGAAATACAGGTTTCAAAATTTTCTGAATGATAGTATTTGAGTTAGAGTGGAGGATCCACACATACACACAGACAACATCGTGAAAATGTTAAAATTGGATTCTAGGGACCTTAAAACGTAGTCATTTACCAGAATCTCGATATGCGATTTTTAGCACGATCCCTATACCTCCCTTACCAAGGGTAGCGGGAGGTAAAAATAAATAGGAACACAAAGAAAAAGGCAATAAGCCACTATGATACTTTTAATTTATTAATTTCTTTTTATATTTATTTAAATAAATAAATAGGTAGATCACGGCATATTTCCTATTACTGGGTGTTCCAATCTGCTTTGTACACAGATATTGGTAATAATGAAATATTTGTACCGTGCGGGCGCTTACCAGGCGTCACCATACGGCCCTTATTGCTGGAGTGGAGATATTACCCATTGCTGGATATGCCAATCTGTTTTGTACGCAGATATCGGTAATGATGATGACATATTCGTACCGTGCGAGCGTTTACCAGGCGTCACCTGACGGGCACTCAATGCTGGCGTGGAGAGTGCACCACAGGGGTCAATTTTGTGCCATTTAAAATTCGAAATATTTGGCGTCGGTCGGGATCGAACCCGGTTCCCCATATTCGCGACCTGACACTCAAATAATTTTTTTATTATTATAAGACAATCTTATAGAAGATCAAGGGGGACATCAGATTAGAGAAGAAAACAGATTTTTAAACCATCGGATAGCAAATATTTTTAGGCCCATTCGATACAGATTTTTTTTTCAAATGTAATCATTTAATATCCTTACGTAACAAAAAATATTAAGAAAAATTCAATTAAAATTTAAACAAATTTGATGTTTATAGTTATTTTTTAGTAGGCTATGTATGAAAAACAATTGAACTTAAATTAAAACGAAACATAAATATTTGTAAATAACTTTATAGTGTTCTATTTGATTTTCATCCTAAATAATTTAAATAGCAGTTTTATTTTTCATTTATCTTTTAAACAAAAATATATTGTAATTAAATAAATAAATAAATAAATAAACATATTGTCGCGGTTTATTACCCATTTTTGGGCATGCCAATCTGCTTTTTGACGATATATCTGTACTGTTGAGGCGCTAACCAGGAGTCACCTCACGGGTTCCCAAAGCTGTCGTGGAAAGTGTACCGCAGTGTACACTATCGTGCTATCGCTATCACATATAAACAAATACACGTCCAAATTATTATATATTATACTCGTCGTCTCTTTCTCCGCCGTTGCTATCTCTGTCGATATCCAGTGCCAAGAGAGTCAGAATGTTTTAAGAGGGGAGTGACTGTCGAGCTGTACAGTTGGTTCAAAACTTTCCCGCTAGCTTTTGGCTTCGCAACATACAGAGAGTACTGACACATGTGTTCGTAGAATTTAAGCTGGTCGTTCGACCTATCTTGTTGTTTGTTTATATTATTAGTACATAAATGTTTAGCATTGGTAGAATGTATTAATAAGAGTAGAATAGAATTAGACACAGAATTAATTTGTAATGTTTCATAATAATTTCGTTTACCTTAAGGGCCAGTTGCATAAAACGTTGTTAGCTGATCATGTGTTTAACTACACATTGTAACCATGGATACGTATCAAAAATACATTGGAAAAGAAGCGTTGTCAAAGTTAACAACGTGATTAAAGTTAACAATGCTTTATGCAACTGGGCTTAAGAGTTAAGCATTTACCATACTTTTTAATAAAATTTAAGTATGCTATGTTTCTTCAGTTTCTACATATGTATATATTATATACATATACCGTGTGTCTGTCTTAAAGGTGTACATAGGAGATTAACATGGGAAATCAATTTTTTGCAATTTCCTGCTCGCCTAATTATTTTAAGCAAATATGCGTCAAATAAAAGTTTTAGGGCATAAAATTCTGCATCTAAATCAATAAACAGAATTACCTTTACATGCTTTGTAACGACAGAAATTAAATATGAAAATGTCGGAAATTACTTTGAAAATATCGACAGCCATGGAATTTAACAAAAAATAAATAAATGCTTGACACTTTATCAAATTGTCAGAAACGTCAAATAAGTTAACTTACGTTGTGACAGATAAAACGTCAAGCATTTATTTATTTTTTGTTCAATTCCATGGCTGACGATATTTTCAACGTAATTTTCGACATTTTCATAATTAATTTCTGTCATTACAAAGCATGTAAAGGTAATTCTATTTATTGGCTTGGATGCAGAATTTTATGCCCTAAAACTTTTATTTGACGCGTTTTTGCTTAAAATGATTAGGCGAGCAAGAAATTGTAAAAAACTGATTTCCCATGTTAATCTCCTATGTACACCTTTAAGATAGACACACGGTATATATAAATTTTTATAAAGGGTCACCAGGAGTAAGCTGAAATATTTCAAAACAAAATAGAGCGAAAATACATTGGCAATGTAGGAATAGTGGCTCACAAGGAAAGTTTTTTCGTAACACATAATAAACGACAGATTTGTACAAAAAACTACCTAACGACAGTTCAAGTTACTGTTTATACATGACTGTAAAAAAAACGTCCAGTTACCGGCTACTTTTCTAGTTGTTATTCTGTTCGAAATACGGAAAATATGTGATTTTCAATGGCATTTTTGCATTTATTAAAACATATATATTTTTCTTAGGGCCGGTATTTCCATCTTCGGATAAAGTGCTGGATAAATTTCGATGCGATATTTTATCATTTATCTGACGGACAGTTATCCTGAACTTTATCCGGAGATGGAAATACCGGCCCTTAAATATACTTATTATTTTTTACCTCCCCCTTCCCTTGGTAGGGAGGTAGGTAAGAGATTTTGGCAAATGACCACATTTTAAGGTCCCTAGAATCCAATATTATTATTCTCACGATGATGTCTGTGTGTATGTATGGTTCCTGTTTACACTCTAACTCAAATACTGTTCAGAAAATTTTGAAACCTTGTATTTCTACCTTATTCTAATATGGGAAGAAGCCCATCAGATTTTGGTGTAAATCAGATAACCGGATATGATACTTTACTTGAAAATAGTTTTTCTTCGAAAAATACCTTCAAATGTTATTTTATCGAGATTTGTATTTTTATAAAAATTAAAGATTATTATATTTTCTACAGATTTGCATTAATACTTTTTCTATACATTTTATGGATAAATGTATAAAATTATGTATAAATTAAATCCCAGAGCCTACGCTTTAAGCAAGCATAACTCCTTGGTTACACAGTTCATATCTCAAATGTATGTAACTGACAGACAAATGTCACTTTCAAAGAACTAATCATTTCAAATTAATAATAGTAACGTTTTAAAAAGGAAATAGTAAATAGAACTATAGCTATATGGAATGGATCTTAATACAGTTGCCAGCAAAACTAAATATGTAAGTACGTATATTTAAATTATAAAATAAATAAACAAAAAAAAATATATATCATCACGGCATATTACCCATTGCTGGGTGTGCCTATCTGCTTTGTACGCAGATGTCGGTAATGGTGATGGCATATTTGTACCGTGCGGGCGTTTACCAGGCGTCACCTTACGGGCACTCATTGCTGGCGTGGAGAGTGCACCACAGGGGTCAATTTTGTGCCATTTAAAATTTGGCGTCGGTCGAGATCGAACATCCCCAGATTCGCGGCCACGAGACCCCATGTATATTTACATTAATAAAAATTAAATAGCTGAAGGTATTGTGTTGGCCACATCAGATTTTTATTTTTATAAAATATTTATAACAATTTAATTTTCTTAATAACCATAAACTAATAAATATTTAGAATATTTATTTTTATAAATTATTTTACTTGGCAAAACTTTTGTATGAGACTGTCGTGAGAGAACCACCGTAATAGCTGTAAGATAAAAATATATCCTATATATAAAACTGCAAAATTTAAAATGGGTAAAACCAAAGATATACAAATTTCTATTTTTGAATATATGAGCAGTATAACCATAAATTATCTCCATATACTTCTCTACTATCTATGTTCACATTTATGACAAATTTATCTAATCTTCGTAACCTTTCGATTAATTTCAAAATTATCTCATTCAATTTACGTAACTTTCAATTTAAAACATGATCTCAGTTGCTGTAGCTGCTGCACTTGTAACAAAGAAACGCAAAAAATTATAACTGACGTCGACTACTAGATCTATCAATAATAAAATTAATTATGATAAATATATGCAAAAGTAAGGCGCCGAGTACTAAATGAATTATTAATTTGCATGGGAATGTACGAGTACTTAAAGTTCTAGTTTATACATTGCACAAAGTTATGTTAAAAGTTAGAGGGAACACAAAAGTGAATTTATATGAAGAAGTTAAAACAATAGATACGTCGTGTAAAGCAAGAAATTATGATGCTATCTTTTATCTTGGAAATAACATGGAAAATAAAACATTAACACATATAGAGACTGTCTCACAACTCGCGCCCCAGAGCGAATGAGGAGACAAGAGAAAGCACTCAGATATGAATTTTCGAAGAAAAAAAATCTAGCTTAAAAGATATTAGAAAAAGACGTCTTAAAATTGACCAATCAGAGACCTACACCTTTAACGTATGTTTGCCGTAATTTTACGTTACTAGGATTTTATACAAATCAAATCTTCTTTAAAATGTGTGGGCGACTGTAATTTTCGAAAAATGTCAGTGTCAAATTAAATTTGACAAGGTGAATAAACTAGGCAAATTCTTACCATGTATTCAGCCCATGATTACTTAGAAATGATTATAATTTTCGGAGAATTCAAATGACAATAATATTTTCGTTTAACACATTTTATACAGCTGTTACAACATGTTGCACTGTACGATATAAATGATGATCTCGGATGACACCTTCGCTAACCTAAATTTGTTGGCAGTGAAAAGTCAACTCTAAAGTGTCAAAATTACAGTAAGTCAAACTAATTTTGTAACTCACTAGTAGTATTTTTAAAATCTAGCAACCAGTTTTATTTTGTAATAATATCATCACACCTCAAGATATCCTTCCGGGATTGGTGGATTAAAAAGTCTTGTAACTCCGTTATGCAAGCAGCCGCAAATTATTTTCTTCTATTTGTTGGCATCCTATTGTCGTCGACAAGTGTCAGTTTCGTCTGGGGCGCGAGTTGTGAGACACCCTGTATACAGGGTGGTGACTTGAACGACGCAGCATAGGGGTTTTAATGGTAAAATCTTAATGTGCAATTATTTTCTACCCTAATTATTTTAGAGCAAAATTGTATATAGGTTTTTGCTACAGGAAAAAATACTGCATCCGAATATGCTAATGTTTACAATTTATCAATTTACGGAACCGTAAAACTAGTCTAAAACAATAATAACATTTTTGCAAAAATCATTGATGCCATATGGAACAAAAGCGCAAACATCTGTCACTACAAAGAAATCTTAAATTTCGTTCTCATCAAATTACATTGTTGTAATCAACTATTACATTGTTGTCATCAACACTACAATAAAGGTGTTTCCTTTACGTCAAGAATCTTTGACATATTTTTGCACTTTTGTTTAAAACGAGGAAAATGAAAACATCTTTATTGAAGTTGATGACAACGATGTAATAGTAGTTGATTACAACAATGTAGTTTGACGAGAACCAAATTTAAGATTTCTTTAAGTAGCAACAGATGTTTGCGCTTTTATTTAAATTTTTGTTCCATGGCATCAATGATTTTTGCAAAAATCTTATTATTGTTTTCGACTATTTTTACGGGTCCGGAAATTGAAAAATTATTAACAATAGCATATTCGGATGCAGTATATTTTTCTGTAACAAATACTTCAACACAATTTTGCTCTAAAATAATTAGGGGAGCAAATAACTGCACATTAACAATTTACCATTGAAATATACAGTGTGTTCAAAAAAAATCCTAACTCGGAGTAGGCTATGAACAGAGAAACGTATATCTGATCATTATTCAATTCAAAAGTCAAGTTGTCAAAATTAATCTTTAAACGTAATTTTAAGGAGAAAAGACAATAAAGAAGGGAACAAAATGATGCCATTCGCCGATTTTTAATGTGATTCCATTTCTAAAATAAGATTCAAGAAGAAAAGCTTTGTTTTCTTTAGATAACATTTTTGACAATATCTTGTGTCAAATTGACATTTAATTAAATATTTTTAAATTAACAAACGTTTCTTTGTTCATAGCCTATTCCGAGTTAGGATTTTTTTTGAACACACTGTATATATATAATAAATTTGTGTACATTCTATTATTTTTTGTTATGGTGCAGGACCCCAATATAAAATATTTATTTATTTATCTATTTATTTATTTGACCGCAAAAACAAAGGTAATGTTTTACCTCCATAGCAACAATTATAATTTTCATTGTGCGTTATTTCTGAAGGCTTTTTGTGGTTTTCCTAATAATTAAATTAATTATTGATATATAGTTCTGCGTATTATTGCATGATTCAATATTTAAATTAGGTTGTCGTTTGTCGGCATTACATATAGATGACATTTCTTATCAAATGTACACAGAAAAATATATAATAAACAACTTAAATTCCTTGTTATTTTTTCTGGTATTGGAACAAGTGTTCAGATATAAAATAAGTCAATAAAAAATAATATCATTCAATACCTTCAAGATTAAAAAAAATCATATATAAAAAATCTGATGTGGCTAGCACATGACTTTCCGTCAATTCCTTGTTTAAAATAGAAGTGAGCTTTAAGTAAAATATGACTTCCGGTTGATCATTTGTAAACAAAATCTAATTTGTTGTTCCAATAAATAGAAAAGTATGTAATACGAAATTTTGCATTACATATTATTATATTTTTCCTCGAAAATCTGTGTTAAGAGCTGTAAGTTAAATACCACATCCTGTTTATGATTATAGTCAAAATCTAAAATATCGTTTCCAATCATATACCAAATTTGAGATATTTTGTATCATATTTTAATACATTTTTACCTCCCGCTACCCTTGGTAAGGGAGGTATGGGGATCGTGCTAAAAATCGCATATCGAGATTTTGGTAAAATACATATCTTTTATCTCGACTTTGTTCTAATATGGAAAAAAACCCATTATATTTTGGTGTAAATTGGATAACCGAAAATGGCACTTTACTTGAATTATTATTTATGTTATTATAAAAATTAAAGATTATTAAATTTTCTACAGGTTTGCATTAATACTTTTTCTATATATTTTATGTAAAAATTTATAAAATTATCTATAATTTAAATCCCGGAGCCTACGCTTTAAACAAACACAACTCCTTGGTTACACAGTTCATATTTCAATTGTATGTAATTGACAGATAAATGTCACTGTCAAAGAACTAATCATTTCAAATTAATAATAGTAATGGCTGGTTTATGACGGATTTAATTTACAAATTTAGATTTACGAATTTAAATTTACATTTAAAATATCACCATATTTTATATTCTAAATTTAAATTTGTAAATGCGTCCAATCATTTCATAGTATTTCAAACAATGATTTTTGGTGGGGAAAATGACAGTTTCAAGTGACAGTTGAAACATTTTAATTTGACAAATGGATTCTGAAAATATGGATATATTATTAATATTATCTGTAGAAAAATACAGATTGATTATGATAAAAATAATATATATCATGTAACTGTCATCCCATTTGTGTCAAACCACGTGACCCAATGTAAGTTGATTGGGCATATTTCATATCATTAAATTCACTATAAACCAGCAAGATAAATCTTAAATTTCAAACCTAAATTTGTAAATCTAAATTTATAAATTAAATCCATCATAAACCAGCCATAACGTTTTAAAAAGAAAATAGTAAAAAATAGAATCATAGTTATATGGAATGGAACTTAATACAGGTTCCAGCATAAGCAAATATGTAAGTATGTATATTTAAATTTTAAAAAACCAAATGGCGGGAGATATTGTGTTGGCCACATCAGATTTTTTGTTACTTTATTCATCATAATCAATATTTTTTTTTACTTATACCTATTTGAGAACGTTTCAGTTCTATTTATAAACAGTTTTTACCTTCGCCGTAGGTAGCGGGAGGTAAAAATTCAAAGTATTAATAATTTTTCTACTTATTTGTACGAAATGCATGTCTGCATCTGAAAGTGAATTTTCAATTCTTGTGAACTGAAGGCAAAATTCATGTAACGTACGTAAGTTTACTTAAAATATTTAAATGTAAATGCATGAACATATAAGACATAAATTTACAAAATTTATGCCAGCCAAGGAATTTAGATTCCGGTAAGCTTTTACGTATATTGGAATAGTTTTGCATAATGCAGTTTTTTAATGCTACCTAATTTTCTTACGAACAATCGTCCAAACCAATAAGATTCAGAAAAATATTTGTTCTAATACTGATTCATTTTTCTAGACCTAGACAATTCTCAGGAAATTTCTCTAATTTCTCTGCCAAGAAACCGAAAAATAATCGTTAATAGAAACTAAATTATCTGTTCTACATTTATATTAATCATAGTTTTTACCTCCCGCTCCTCTTGGCAAGGGAGGTATAGGGATCGTGCTAAAAATCTCTTATCGAGATTTTGGTAAATGAATACGTTTTAAGGTCCCTAGATTCCAATTTTAACATTTTCACGATGATGTCTTTGTGTATGTGTATAAACTATTCAAGGTCATTTGTGAGCCGTCGGATATAATATTACTTGCAGATAACTTCATTGCATTTCGTAAGCGCTAGGCGTACAATATAAAATATTTATGGATACATTTTAACTAAAAAAATAAAAATAATTTATTTAAAAATTATGTTTCATTCTAAATAATGCCTTTCTGAAAGATATATGTTCTTCACTTACGTTTTTGTAAAATTCAAAAACACAGTCTTAACTATAAATGAAGTAATAATAATTTGATTTAAATGGCAACGCCACTGGGTAAATATTAGCACAGATGGCAGTGTAGTAGATAATTAGGTATCTGTAATTCTACGACACACGTCATTATTATTTATAATGTGTTACAAAGTAATGCCACTATTTACGTATATCTGTCCCACCACATAAATTAAATAGACATAGGTCAACTAATCTCTCTCTTTCGAATATAAAATGTTGCCAAGCTACTGCTGTATAGTGATGTGTATTCTTTCTTCGAACAAATGACCTTGAATAGTCATCTTTCGTGAATAATAGTATACATACTATCATTCAGAAAATTTTGAAACCTTGTATTTCAACCTTTTTCTAATATGCAAAGAGCCCATTAGATTTTGGTATAAATCGGGTAACCGGAAATGGCACTTTGTTTCGAAAAATACCTTTAAATGTTATTTTTTCAAGATTAATGTTATTATAAAAATTAAAGATTATTAAATTTTCTACATATTTGCATTAATACGTTTTCTACATATTTTATGGATAAATTTATAAAATAATCTATAATTTAAATCCCGGAGCCTCCGCTTTAAACAAACAAAACTCCTTGGATACGCAGTTATTCAAATGTATGTAACTGACAGATAAATGTCACTGCCAAAGAACTAATCATTTCAAATTAATAATAGTAAGGTTTTAAAAAGAAAAAAGTAAATAGAACAATAGAAAAGGAAATCAATACAGTTTCTAGCATAAGTAAATATGTAGGTATATATTTAGTAAATAAAAATTAGCGATTCACAAAAAAATTAAGCTAATCCACATTTTTGGATTGGTGAATTCTATTCTATCCCGGCATTTAAAAATTAATCTTCATTTTATTATCAAAAAAGGTAGTTACTTGGATTAGATTAGACTATATTTTAAGAAATAAACTGTTAAAATTAGAGTAAAATTCGCTAATCCAAAAATAAGGATTAACTTAATATTTTTTGTGTCTCGGGCTGTAAATGGCGGGAGGTACTGTGTTGGCCACACCAGATTTTTTCCATTCATTTATTGAAGTAATTAAAAAAAATAAAATCGTTAAATAGTAGGAAAAAATTATACAGTTTAAAAAACCTATTATAATTTGTTTCATTTAATAACTGGTTTTTCTATAAACAAAAATATCGGTTAACAGGTTTTTAAA
Organism: Harpalus rubripes; assembly: GCA_963082715.1. Lineage (NCBI taxonomy): Eukaryota > Metazoa > Arthropoda > Insecta > Coleoptera > Carabidae > Harpalus > Harpalus rubripes. Next base: position 5,943,454 of record OY720462.1, read on the forward strand.
ACCTTTACCTACTTTTTAAACTATGTTTTTTTTGCAATAAAATGTTTATATTTATTTATGAAAAACAATGGCTCGTACCACGATCGCGGTTTTAACTAAAAGGCTGTTTTAAGAAATGTTAAATTTCACTATTTAATAATAATAGTAAATAATGTCAAATTTATCAAAATATGATTTTAAAGTAGAACATAGTTTGTATTCAAAGAAATATTTTTTTTAAAATCGTTCTTTAAACGTAAGGGCAAAAATAAATATTGAAATTTTAATTTGTCATTTCTTAAAACAGTGTTTTAGTTAAAACCGTGATCGTGCTACGAGCCAATATGTTTACTGCCTGCTGGCCAGATTATGTTCCTAATGTCTTTCTATTCTTGCAGTTTCTGCATTATGTCTTTTGCAATTTAACCTTCCCATGTAAAATATTTAGTGTAACTTAAGAATACGCCTGGTGTATTACAATGTAAATTACACCGTTTCATAACATAATGATCTATGCATACCTTCGTCATTACACTATTGCTATTGCTTTACAATACAATTCTGCGCATTTTCATTGAAATTTTATACCAGTTCTCAGGATGGATATATCAGTCAACCGAATTAATATTACATGCAAATAAATAAATAATAAGTACAGGACAAATGGCATTTCTATGATGATATATATACAGGCTGTCTCACAACTCGCGCCCCAGACGAAACTAATACTTGTCGACGACAATAGGTTACCAACAAATAGAAGAAAATAATTTGCGGCTGCTTGCATAACGGAGTTACAAGACTTTTTAATCCACCAATCCCGGAAGGATATCTTGAGGTATGATGATATTATTACAAAATAAAACTGGTTGCTAGGTTTTAAAAATACTACTAGTGAGTTACAAAATTTGTTTGACTAACTGTAATTTTGACACTTTAGAGTTGACTTTTCACTGTCAACAAATTTAGGTTAGCGAAGGTGTCATCCGAGATCATCATTTATATCGTACAGTGCAACGTGTTGTAGCAGCTATGTAAAATGTGTTAAACGAAAATATTATTGTCATTTGATCTGGCATAATTTGACCGGTCTCATGCGTCCTTGCGATGGCTTTCAATATCATTTTATGATCCACAAGATTTCTATCCGGAAAACGTTCCGAATAGACTCGTGCTGCCTCTCTGGCGTTACGTCCACATTATCCGAAAATTAAAATCATTTCTAAGTAATCAACGGCTGAATACATGGAATGAATTTGCCTTTTTTTATTCACCTTGTCAAATTTAATTTTTCGAAAACTACAGTCGCCCACACATTTTAAAGAAGATTTGATTTAAAATAAAATCCTAGTACGGTAAAATTACGGCAAACACACGTTAAAGGTGTAGGTTTCTGATTGGTCAATTTTAAGACGTCTTTTCTCGAATATCTTTTAAGCTAGATTTTTTTTCTTCGAAATTACACATCCGAGTGCAGTCTCGGGTTTACTCATTCACTGTGGGGCGCGAGTTGTGAGACAGTCTGTATATATATATATACCGTGTGTCTACTTTTTTTGTGGACCATAGGAAATACAATGGTAAAATTTTCAAAATGCTGTAAATTCTGCCCTATTAATTTTAGAACAACAGTGTAAATACAAAAAATGTTCAGAATTAAAAACTGCATCTAAAAAGTCCAAAATTATTGTTTGCATGCGTTTCGTTTGCGAAAGAGAGGCAAAATAAAAGTAATAATTTTTAGCTACTTAAAGAGTGCCATGAGCACTATCACAAAATTTTAAACAGTTGTATTGCTTGAATTTGACAGATGACATCTGTCATAAAGTTTTTAAAATTATTGAATTCATTAAATTATTTATCAGTAAGCACGGATACATTTGCCATCGCAAGAAAAACTCAATGGAACAATATTAACAATTAAATATCAATTAATAAACTTTTATCTGTCAAAGTCAAATAATATGACTAATTAAATTGCATATTTTGTCTTGCATGGCACTCTGTAAAAAGCTTAAAGACGGATATTTTATTTTACGTTTATCTCATGGCAAGGACCTATTATATCAACAAATTTAGGCTAATTTGATGCAGTATTTAATTCTGAACATTTTTTATGTTGACACTTTAGTTCTAAAATTAATAGGGCAGATTTTACAGCCATATTAAAATTTTACCATTGTATCTCCTATGGTCCATAAAAAAAGTAGACACACGGTATATATAAAACAATATATTTTAAAGTTGAGTCTCCCAAGGTGAATTATTATTTTTCGTTTCCAAATCATATACAATATACATAAATAATTAAAAAAATACATCTTTAGTTTAATTGTTCAGTAATATTTCGTTTAATCAATAGTTAATAATAAGTTGTAATAATCATGTAAATAAAACTTTAGTTATAAATCTATTATTATTGTCCGTGTCCATAAATCTAAGTGTTCATCAGCATCTCTCATCAGTCAACAAATGAGTGCATAAGTGTGGAAACTGGAAGTGTATATGTGTTCCTCCTTTTCCACCAACCAGTCAGTTAAAGTTGTCATAGACTACGTTTACACCGTGCGTACTATTCTGATACGCAGACCAAATGTATACTAAAATTTATCTTAGTATGGTATGTTTACACCGGTATTTAAATAAACATACTAAATATTTTGGTACGTTATACGCACTTGCGCAGATTTAACTGTCAGAGTCATTACTTAATAAGGAAAAATATGTAATTTACATCGCCACACTATTAAAATTGTAAAAATTACTAAACTTACACAATTTCCCTAAATGTTAATACACCATTTAATTTAATTAACAGTAGTTATAGATGGCAGAAAAATCGCATTAGAACGCTTGCTGTTTACACCATGCATGAGTAGGGTCTGGTACATCCCCCTTTGAACGTACCAAAAATGTGTACCAGTTGCGTACCAAAGGTTTGGTACATAGTGTTTACACCATTCGTCGCCATCTTGTTACGTCACTTGGTATGCGGACTAAATGTTTAGTACGCGTGGTGTAAACGTAGTCATAGTTAGAAAACAAGTTACACAGCCAAACTCCTGGATTAAAATTTGAATGAACAAAGCCCAATCAAAATCTAAGCAAGATTTTGTTAAATTCTTCATCTTGTACAGTGTTTCAATTCTTCCTGTCTCCAAATTGGAGGTTGAAGTAATAAGTAGCTAGCTGTTCGGAGATAGAGAAAAAGAAACAATAACAAGCGAACATTACGGAGGCACTTGAGCCGTAATGGACAGTCGTTTGGGGTCAGCGTAACAACGCGGATTCGGATTCCGGACCATAAAGGCCGGTATAATCCGTCATAGCCCTTAACTAGCCGCCCTTTCGCCTGATACATCATACGCACAAAAGTCACTAACATCCATATAGATAAATCACACTGATTTCTGATTTAATTACCTATCAGAAAGTGTTTATTGACATAGGTACCATAACTATTCCCCCCGGTCCAGTTTATTACGGTTGTAACCACGGTGTAGTATCTATAGTTGAGAGCACGAGATGCGTTGACATGTCTAAGTAACTGGGAAACAAAATGGCGCTAACGCGACCAGTTACCATTTGACAAAAAATGTTTTGCTACAAGATGCACAACAGGGTATGGATCAAATAAAGATAAATATAGTCTTTTTAAGATGCCAAAATGTGCAATTTAGCGGCAGCCAGCTACACATAATAACAGAAACAGGTACTAAAATAAATTTCTGATTGAAAGGTGTCAATGTCAAGTGCATTTGACATATGTTGTTTTATAATTTAACTGGAAGTATAGAAACGTTTTTTTATGGACTTTGTACAAAATACATACGTAGAACTGACAAACGATAAAAGGTAATGATTGAAAATATAGAATATTATGCGTTATATATGAATAATTTAATATTTTAAATATTTTGTGTAAAAACCGGGTCGCAACAAAACCTGACATCTAGCGACACACTGTATGAACTAGCCCAGTTAGTTAGCCATTCTTCGTAATGCATTGGAATACGTCGTGCACTCACCTATAGATACTACACCGTAGTTGTAACTAATACAGGATTTCCGAAAAGGTTACTTGGAAACAATCTTACAATATTCAGTTAAAATTTTAACTGCGAATGATGAATCAGTATTATTTTAAAGAATGTTTAATAATAAATGTATCCGTTGGAATATTTTGATGAAAATTGGTATACTTATGTTTTTTGGTACGAGGAATTTATTGGTAAGGTCGTTGAAGGTGTACCGCACACCCATTTTTGGGTATGAGGATGGTGTAGTTTAAAAAAGGGCCTAAATTTTTAAAAAATTCAATATTCTGAAAATTTGTATTCAAGTAGTTTGAAGGGTGTAGATTTAAGATTTTGTCAGTTTTTGACGATTTTAAAGAATGTTTAATAATAAATGTACCCGTTAGAATATTTTGATGAAAATTGGTATACTTATGGTTTTTGGTACGAGGAATTTACTGGTGAGGTCGTTGAAGGTGTACCGCACACCCATTTTTGGGTATGAGGGTAGTGTGGTTTAAAAAAGGGTGGATTTAAAAAAAAAAAAATCTGAAAATTTGTATTCAAGTAGTTTGAAGGGTGTAGATTTAAGATTTTAAAACCGCAGGTCGATATCTCTTTTCGTGTCCAAGATATTCGTCCTCAAAACTTTGCTCAAAAATGCCCATTTTTGGGTCATATCCCAAAAATGGTCAATTATACACTGCTGGCGAAATCACCATTAGATTCTACGAGCAAAATTACATAAGCATACCAATTTTCATAATTTTTGAACAACTATTACAATCTCCCGAAGGAAAAGACTGAAAATGGCCAAAAATCGCAAAAAATCGAAGGTGTACCCCTTGCGATTTTGTCAGTTTTTGACGATTTTAAAGAATGTTTAATAATAAATATGTACCCGTTGGAATATTTTGATGAAAATTGGTATACTTATGGTTTTTGGTACGAGGAATTTACTGGTGAGGTCGTTGAAGGTGTACCGCACACCCATTTTTGGGTATGAGGGTGGTGTTGTTTAAAAAAGGGTCTAAATTTTTAAAAAATTCAAAATTCTGAAAATTTGTATTCAAGTAGTTTGAAGAGTGTAGATTTAAGATTTTAAAACCGCAGGTGGATATCTCTTTTAGTGTCCGAGATATTCGTCCTCAAAACTTTGCTCAAAAATGCCCATTTTTGGGTCATATCCCAAAAATGGTCAATTAAACACCGCTGGCGAAATCACCATTAGATTCTACGAGCAAAATTACATAAGCATACAAATTTTCATAATTTTTGAACAACTATTACAATCTCCCGAAGGAAAAGTCAGAAAATGGCCAAAAATCGCAAAAAATCGAAGGTGTACCCCTTGCGATTTTTTCAGTTTTTGACGATTTTAAAGAATGTTTAATAATAAATGTATCCGTTGGAATATTTTGATGAAAATTGGTATACTTATGGTTTTTGGTACGAGGAATTTACTGGTGAGGTCGTTGAAGGTGTACCGCACACCCATTTTTGGGTATGAAAGTGGTGTGATTAAAAAAGAGTTGAAATTTTTCAAAAATTAAAAATTCTAAAAATTTGTATTTAATTAGTTTGAAGGGTGTAGATTTAAGATTTTAAAACCGCAGATCAATATCTCTTTTCGTGTCCGAGATATTCGTTCTCAAAACTTGGCTCAAAAATGCCCATTTTTGGGTCATATCCCATAAATGGTCAATTATACACCGCTGGCGAAATCACCATTAGATTCTACGAGAAAAATTACATAAGCATACCAATTTACATAATTTTTGAACAACTATTACAATCTCCAGAAGGAAAAGTCTGAAAATGGTCAAAAATCGCAAAAAATCTAAGGTGTACCCCTTGCGATTTTTCAGTTTTTAACGATTTTAAGGAATGTTTAGTAATAAATGTATCCGTTGGAATATTTTGATGAAAATTGGTATACTTATGGTTTTTGGTACGAGGAATTTACTGGTGAGGTCGTTGAAGGTGTACCGCATACCCATTTTTGGGTATGAGGTTGGTGTGGTTTAAAAAAGGGTCTAATTTTTTAAAAAATCAAAAAATTTCTGAAAATTTCTATTTAATTAGTTTGAAGGGTGTAGTTTTAAGATTTTAAAACCACAGGTCGATATCTCTTTTCTTTTTCGAGATATTCGATATTTTTTACAAAAAAGTGAATACACCCTTTCTCTCGGTTATTATTGCAGATACACATATTGATTATTGAATTGTGTGAAAATTGTAATTATGGAACTTCCGGTATAATCGGAAGTGACATCAACTTTGTAAACAACCAATACTATTTTTTAGTTTCATAATATTTATTAAAACAGGCGAAATTTTTAACCAACGTTCCGCGTGAATCAAATCAAAAATCTTCTTCAAAATCGCTCATTTGAGTATTTTAAACAAGAAATAATAGTCAAAATCTATCATATTATGAAACTATAAGCAGGAAATACAATTTTCTTGCCAATTCCAAAACTTGGCTATGTTAAATTACAATATTCTGTCGACTTTTGACGTTTATAATTAATATTAAAATTGCTGGCTCCGGTCGTCTGACAGTATCTTATAATATAATTTTTATTTTTTATTTTTCTGTACCACTTATGTAATATTTCAATCAAAATAAAGGCGATTTCGGGCGACAACCGTTCACTTGCGGTATGTTGCGTTCAGGTACGTTCACACATTCGGGCGCTAGGAACAACATACCCGGTATGCTTGGATCAGTGCTCACAGCTGAACGGGTTTGCGAGTCGGGTCAGCTCTCTGTTCACTATTTCTATCTCTTTTTATCATGTCTTTTTTTGAAATGTCAAAAGTCAAAACAGTCGGAGTCGTGGTCTTGTGTCAAACAGGGTCACATTATTTTCGTTGACTCTTTTTTGGACAAATATGGAAAAAACTATCTTTCTCTGTTAATGCATTTTAATTGCCAGACACTATTTTTGACAGTTTTAAATGTCGCAGAATATATATAACCACCAAGCACGGTGTCAACATGTGAACCAACGATTTTTGGCGCCACCATTAACCATATACCGTAACTAACCGTAAGTAATCCGAAGAAGTGAACGGGTATGTCGCCCGAAATCGCCTTAAGTTTGAAAACTGATCTAAATATAAAGTAATTAAGATATATATTAGATTTTGTTGCTAATAAACAATAGAAAACAACAAAATTATGCAAATAAACATGTTGATATTGTTTTATATTTAAAATAATAAGAATCGTTCTTATGGGAGAATGATGCCAAAGTATTTTGCCAATGTCGTATACATGAATAACAATTATTTTTGTTGAAAATTTGCTCTATTTTTGTCGGAGTTGAGCTAAAGGTGAGAGGTGACTCTAATGAACCTTTAGTCACCCCGGTATAATCTAAGCTAAGGCTAAACATTTTAATCGTGCACTCTGCAATACGGCCCTAGTCTCCGCGCGAATTAATTAGATCGTTAAGATGTCACTGCAAAGCACAGGTGCGCAGGGGATGTACATAGGCACCAGCTCAAACATAGGCGTGCGATAACATAACAAAAAAGACAAAGGTATCATAGAAACACAAATTTAAAAACATAAATAAAATAAATATAAATAAATATATCATCACGGCTTATTACCCATTGCTAGGTAAACACATATAGTCCTATAAATCGGTAGTATCCTAAAGCTATGTCACGATATATAGGAAGTAATACATCCATGTAACGTAAGAAACAAATAAAATTTTGCCAGTTTCGCCTTAGAATCATTTGAGGGATTATACTCTCTCTCTCTCTCTCTCTCTCTCTCTCTCTCTCTCGCTCTGTTTTCTCTAAAATGTTGTCTCCTTAATAAATCCGTTTCGTATGACGTCATGAAGATTTGCAAACAAGAAAATGGCGTGTCATAACCTATAAGTTTGTTTGGTATTGAAAAGGTTCAGAAATACGTTATAAAGTTTTCTTCTTAAGGAAATTTAAAAAACTTACCAATTCCACGTTCGCTATAATTTAATTAATTTAAAATAAAACCTTAAAATATGAACTGTACAACTTACAAGGCGTAATAAGTACTAATAACAATTATATTTCATTCATCTGTCCCCTTTAAAGAGCCTAAACTTTGAAGAAATGGAAATCTCCCACTACTAGTTTCGCGGTCAATTTTAAATAACATAGCAACCATTACCAAGGCGGCATCCATTTCCTTGTTTGGAAATCTGGCCTCCGTTACCACTAAACGGGTCTATACTCTGCACTTTGAATTTATGAGTGCCATTTTTTTTTAATTTATTCTTTTGGTGCCCGAGAAAATTTAATTTAAAGAGTGAAAATGGTTGTAGTATGTAATTGCTGCAAAAATGAACGTCGAGTAAGCTGTTAACTCCAGTAACATGCCACACATAAAAATAACGCATACAATACTCTGAAATAACGAAAGAGTTTTGACAGATAGATTCTAGTGATTCTTTTGGTTGCTATGCGCTGTAGTCAAGCGCGGTTTACACAAACACAATTCAAATATTTTGTCAATTATGATATCATTCTTTGTAAATACTGTGCGTTATTTTTTGTTTATCAAGTTTTACATGGCTATTTTCCTGTATTTATTCTGCTACGGCTTTGCGTAATTGGCACTTCTTTTTAAACATCGAACATGTTTCGGTGTAAAACAGACTCTTATACCACGCCCCAATTAACAGTCAAAATTCTTTCGTTATTTCAAACAGAGTATACTTATCCGTTTTTACCAGGTCTTTAAGGGCCGATATTTCCATCTTCGGATAAAGTGCTGGATAACTTATCTGTAGGATAAATGAACAATAGCGCATCAAAAAATGGCATTCAATATAATTTATATCATTTATGCTTTTATTTCGATGCGATATTTTATCATTTATCTGACGGATAGTTATCCTGAACTTTATCCGGAGATAAAAATACCGGGCCTAAATTAAGTTTACTTGGTCTTGATCACTAAAGTAGTAAATTTAAAAAATTTAACTTTCAAACTATTTCTGGCAATTTTAACATGGTATATTATAAAACACCTATTATGTATATTTTATAACCAGTGAAAAGTAGATTAGACCTTATTTAGTAATAAAATTTGGAGTGTAAAACTTTTGTTAAATAGGTACGTTATTGAGTCATCTGTAGTGGACAACAGAGCACAACATAGTTCATATACAAATTTTTGCCATCACTGTCTGGCATTCCCCCTTTTTAAAACATCATCTACATCTTGAGGGTGTCTTTAGCATCCCCTGGCAATTTCCCTCCCCTACGCTAATGGGTCTGGTCGTGCAGTAGCCCTGATCAAATCTGCGTGAAGTTATTGTTGGGGTACTGATAGCTAAGTTCCACGTTCAGAGCTGCAGTGCACGTTCCTCTACTTCTACTCCAGAGGCAGACATAGACTACATAGTAAGTCCAAGTGCTATGCCATGCAGCGAGCGTTCTCCATATTCAGCACTTTACTATCCGGTGCTCATCTTACTGTTCCTCATTCATAACGCATAGAATGTGCTTACGACGGACTTACAGATATGATAAATATATGATTAGTACCTACATTGAAGTACAGACTCATTAACGCCAAAAACTAATCTAATCATTTTTATCTGTACCATGTCTGTACCTAAATTAATGTTATAAAGTATGTCCCATTAGTTTTGGGACATACAACCTGTACAATTTATTTAGAGGGTATGTAATTTTATGTATATATTTAAACAACGTGGATATATCTACGGGGTGGAGTTTACCACTTCTACTTATTCTGTGCACCCCCACCCTTATCATGCTAAGGGTGGGAGTCTTACTCAAACCATCGTGGTAAAGAGTCTTAACCGAGGTCTTAACCAAACGCTCAGACCGAAACAACCTTAACTGGTGTAACATTATATATCAATAAATTTAATCAACCAAAATACACGTATTTATTATTCATAAACCAATGGTCCTTCGAAGTCACAACACAACCAAATTTTAAAAAAAAATCTGCAGTGGGATCTCACCGTTTCGAGCTATAGAATTGAAGCGATAGATAGAATACGCGATAGAAATGAAATTTGGTGTTACGCCATATCATTTTGTAGAGTAGAAATGTAATTCGGATACTTTCGGTTTTTGTATGTTCTGTTTTATAAAAATTGAGTAATATTTTGGTATTTTTACTTGTTGGTATTTCTTGTAATCAATATAAAGTTTTCTATAACGAAAAATTTACGTTTCGTTTCTATCTATTTTGACGAAAGGATGCGAAAAAATGATTTTTGTTCTTGGCGCGATATACCGACTTGTAGTTTATTTTCTACAAATACCGTTTTCCTAGCAACGAGTCGCCACTTTTCTACATTTCTATATGGCGCGATTCCACTACTGGTGTGGCCAGCGCAATACCTCCCGCCGTTTTCCGAGTCACAAAAAAGATTAAGTTAATCCTTATTTTTGGATTAGCAAATTTTACTCTAATTTTGACAGTTTATTTCTTAAAATATAGCCTAATCAAATCCAAGTAACTACCTTTTCTTTAAACCCCTCAACCAGGACTAAATCCCAATTACAGAGTGGATTCACATTCACACACATCCATGCCTTAGTGGGATTCGAAACCAGAGCCCCGAAGGCACTCATGACATGAAGCGTTGCTCTAACCATTGAGCTATCGGACTAGCTTAAACATTTTTGTGAATCGTTAATTTTTATTAATCTAAATACATACCAACATATTTACTTATGCTGGAAACTGTATTGAATTCCTTTTCTATTGTTCTATTTACTTTTTTCTTTTTAAAATGTTACTAATATTATTTTGAAATGATTAGTTCTCTGATAGTGACATTTATCTGTCAGTTACATACATTTGAATAACTGCGTTTTGTTTGTTTAAAGGGTAGGCTCTGGGATTTAAATTATAGATATTTTTATAAATTTATCCACAAAATTTATAGAAAAAGTATTAATGCAAATCTATAGAAAATTTAATACTCGTAATCTTTAATTTTTATAGTAACTAGTCTCGAAAAATAACATTTATTGGTATTTTTCGAAGAAAAACTATTTTGAGATTAGTAAAGTGCCATTTCCGGTTATCCGATTTTCACCAAAATCTAATGGGCTCTTTCCATTACAGAAAAAGATATTGTATGGTATGACTAGCGAATGAAAGTTGACGTTTAAATTATTTTTGTGCAACCGGACGCGAAATAAGCATTTCGCAGCCGCAATACAGGCCGCGAAATTAAATTTCGTGACCGTTGTCATGGTAGCGACCGCGAAATTAGGTAGGTAAACAATCACTTTGACACTTGAGAATTGCATGGTTTTGTTTATCAAATGTTAATTCCATAGCCACCTTGAAAGCTAACTTTCTATTTACAATGAAACTGTTTAAAATTAATAAAATTTGTAATTACATATTTTTTACGGTTGCACAAAAAATATTGTGTACACCTTGTCCGCGAAATCCTTTAGCGCCCTCGAGATTGTCTTGCCTCGGCCGCAAGCGGCCTCGGCGGCAATTTTTCTCTCAGTACGCTAAAGAGTGATTTCGCGGCCTTGATATACACAACAACTATTATAGATGTGGTTAGGTTAATTTTTGTATGAACCCATTTAAATACTGGACTAGAAAAGCACAGAAATACATTACTATGTCCGGCTGAAAGTAAATGGCCTATTAGGGTAAATGAATATTAAAACAAGGGTGCGTTTAAAATATTTTAAATATTTTTCGTTTATGTTCATTATAACAAAATATTTTGATCTTTAAACTATTTAGTTTGGCAATTATTTTTAATTTCCTCTAACAGTAATTCCGACTCGATGGTTGCTTACACCTGAGACGAACGAACCAAAATTTGCAGTATTAATTTTTTTAAATATATCCCTGAATCCTGTTGCTAAGGTCATTTTAAATGCCTTCTGGTATTGAGAATAATTCTAATCTTCTGTAACGGAATACATAAGAGTCAGTTTCCTTTCAAATCAAATATAGGGAAATGTTTTCAAAACAAACCACATCTATTAAATAATCTAAACGTCAACTTTCATTCGCTAGTCATACTATACAAATCAATATTACACAGTTACATTTTATATCTGTTGTAAATATTTACAACGAATGAGCAATGTATATTTAATTTTCAAACGAACATCTTTATTCCAGTGGCGTAACTAACGGGCCCGCATGGCCCGCATTGCGGGCGGGCCCCCAGCACTAGAGGGGCCCCAATTTACATGATTTATAATTTTGTTACTACTGCGAAATTTTGAATTTAATAATTTTTTGTGCAACATACAAATTTCTTTAGTCGTTTATTTTATTGAATGTCAATTTCCAAAAATAATATTGGCTAAGGGGCCCTTTATCCGCTATGTCAAATCAAGCTCTTTATTTTCCATCACATTTCGGCCGATAGAGTTTCGATTTCTTGGCAAATATTTTCCTGCAACTGATCCAGAGTTTTCCTTAAAATAATCCCATAAAAAGAAGTTTGGGGCTGTCAAATCAAGACACCTGGCGGCCAATGTGTATTAGAAAAACGTAGGATTAAATAGCGATAAGAGAATGATTTTCGCCAAATTGCTATTATTTAGACTATATGATACTGATCCATCTCGCTAATACCATATTTTGTCGCAACCAAGTTCCTTCATTTGTGATACTAAAAATGAAAGAATCAATTCCCTGTAACTCCCACCAGTGGACTGTGAAAAAAAAAATAACGAGCCAATCACATTTTCATAGTAAATGCCACAACATACAATGACTTTGGTGGGATGTAAAAGTACCTAATCTTGGATTTTCAGGCCTCCAATATTGATTATTTTGCTTCTTAACATATCAACTCAGATGAAAGTGAGCCTAGTAAAAATGTCCACAAGATCTTGTGGTATTTAGTTCTTCATGATAAATGATACAATTAAATACGGGCCCCAAAAAAATTTGCGGGCGGGCCCCCGAACTCTTAGTTACGCCACTGCTTTATTCGTTTCTCATAAAATAAATAACCATTCCAGTTATATAACAAAGTATTCCACGCAATCTCATATGTTATTATAACATACAATCACACAAATAAACAATTCCGGAAACGAGTTATTAAACAAAAGAATAAAATCCCGGAAAGAGTAAAAGTATTTCCTTCAAACTTTTACTTGTCTATTTCTCCATATTTTATATGTTATCTCTAGAACAAAAATGTGCTCCCTCCGTATGTAGGTATGTAATTGCCTTCGTGCTCATCTTGTTAACCACGTACATCAACACAACCATGGAACGCGAACGCGACTCAAGTGTCGGTTGTCGGCTGTTGTGATGCTGCAAGTTGTCATGGCAGTAGATGAACTCAGAACAAGATGTGCAGCATATGTGTTTTATAAACAAGCAAATTAACTACACGACCTCAAGGGACTCATCAAACAAATGAGATGGAAATTAGACAACAAAACCTGAGAGAATACAACAAGATTTTGATTGGAAGAAATTTTGTAATTTTTGGCATGTCACAATAAAATGTAGATTATCTAGACTACTAAATAAACGGATAAGATGCCAAATATAATCAAAATAGAAAGCATAATAAAATATTTATCTCCTAATGTATTTTTTTTTACAGAAATGTCAGCCGCCTTTTATTTCCAATTTTAAAAATGTGTGGATTTGACATAGAATGTACTTCAATATCTCAGAAAAACTTTATGTATGTATGTCAGGTACGCATATGTTATTATTTTGTGATGATGGATCTGTCTTGTGTTCTATAAATTTCGAAGATGACATTACAAAGAATATGATATAATATTCAAAAAATAACATTTTGTATTCGAAATGTGTAAGACATTAATTTAAATATTTTAAATTGTGTAACGTTTTTATTTATTTGGGTAAAGTGTAAATATTAGACAATTATTATTAATAAAAATAAAAGTTTATTATATCGATAAATAGATATTAAAAGATAATAAATTTAGCTAACACTACAATTAAATAAATATTTAAAAAAATTAATTAAAACTATAATTTACTAGATAACACTAACACTATTTATTTATTTAACCAATTAACACTACTATTTATTTCCACGATATTATTAATTATTCATTTCCACTATTTATATCACTTTTTACCTCTCGCTAAGAGAGGTATTGTATTCATGTTAAAAATCGCATATCCAGATTTTAATGAATAAGCACGTTTTAAGGTCCCTAGAATCCGAGTATAACATTTTTACGATGATGTCCATATGTGTGTGTGGATGTGTGTGTGTGTGCGTGTGTGTGTGGATGTTGGATTCACTATATCTCAAATACTATAAGACTTAAGACATTTTTAACTACGGATTCCTCAATCTAACAATAATGGGAAGAGTCGAGTCAGTTTTGGTAACAATTGGACAACCGGAAGTAGTAGTTACAAGAAAAAAATTATCTAAATATTATTTATCGAAAATTTATGTAAATACTTATATTAAAGAACGTTAAATTCTTTATTCGATAAATATAAATTCATTATTATATCTTCTAAAGATTTAGAGATAAAGAAATGCATATAAAATAATTTGATGTAAAAAATCTCAGATCAAACTACTACAAGGCAAGAAATTCAAATGTTTGTAATTGACATAAATGTCACTGTCAAAAATATGTGTATGCCTCTGTCAAAAATATTTGTACATTATTATGAAGATTATGAAAATAAAAAAAAAGTCAACAACGCAAAAGAGTATACGTAAAAAAGAATATAAAAAGAATTTGCGAAAAAATGACGAATATAAAGAAAAAGAAAAGGAAAGTAGAAAAACAAAATTTCAGGATAATTAATATAAAGAAAATGTATGTATTGTACATAATTTATATTAAAATATCCCATAGATTTTGCAAATATATGTGAGAATTATTTTGTAGTGAGATATGAATATGTGTATTTGTATTTAAAAATATTTTTCGTTTTATGCGTACAACCAGGTAAAATATCTGGCGAGAGGTTATGTGTTGGCCACATTAGATTTTTTATTTATATCACGTTGTCCGCCTACCGACCTCCACAGCGTCTATATACTCAACTGACTCAACAGCGTCTGTATATTCAACTGCTCGGACAAAAGTCACACCTTTCACCTCACTATCTGTCTATTTATGTAACTCTCTCACTTCCACAACCTCAATACTACAAAGTATTCACTTCCACAGTTATCCCGGTATACCAGTAACTTCCAAAGGCTTCCACTTCCGAGCATAGCTGCGTCCCTTTTATACAGCTGCCATTACCTTCTAGAGAGCTCTAGAATGTTCGACCCCATAACAACAACGAACACAAAAGGTTCAGGCGACCGGAAGTAATTAAACACGTCGCGGCTTGTTTGTTTACGTCGCCCAGCTGCTAGCGCGATTACGTCATCGCTATACTTTGACGCTTTTCAGCGCAGCAGAGGGGCTCACACGTTACAATTGTATAGAATTTGCAATTACTTTCTATCTGTTAACATTCTATTCTATATGATAGTATAGATAGTTATCTATTAGATAAGTAGGTATACATTATTTAATGTTTGTTAAGTCAGGGTAAATACATCACTAAGATAATAGCAGCATTGGAAACTAGATATTTCCAATGATTCATATAAGTACGTAAAATATGTCTGAAAGGCGTATCGACTTATGACAGTTTCTGGGCGTGTGATACACGAGATTATTTGTACCGACTTCTCCATAAATTCCATATATTTTATATACTTTCGCATATTTTTTATGACAGATGGCGGAAACTGAATTGTATCACGTGAAGTTAGTTGTAGTTTCAAAAGAAACTAGTCCTAAAGTTGGAACTTATAATTAATCTATACGAGATGTCAGTAATGACAGCATATTATTATTTTTATGACAAAATTTAGTTATTTAAGTTACAACAATTAAAGCTTTAGCCCTAAAATTTGTAAACATTTTGCTAATTCTTGTGTTGAAAATAATCTTAAAATGACATATTACCAGAACAGTAATGCCAACTCCTTTTGCCGGCCTAGGTCAGCAACAGCGCATTTCTGGACGATTTTGAGTTCTGTAATACTAGTCAAAATGGACGGAGGTACCAAATATTTATTTGTATCACTAGGCCAGAAACTGAACATTTGTGAGCCGAGTTTATTTTGACAGGGCGAGCTGAAAGCGAGGCCTGCAAATGCGAGATCTCGCAAAACAGTTTCTGGGCGTGTGATACACAAGATTATTTGTACCGACTTCTCCATAAATTCCCTATATTTTATATACTTCTCATATTTTTTATGACAGATGGCGGAAACTCAATTGTATCACGTGAAGTTAGTTGTAGTTTCAAAACAAACTAGTCCTAAAGTTGGAACTTATAATTAATATATACGAGATGCCAGTAATGATAGCATATTATTATTTTTATGACAAAATTTAGTTATTTAAGTTACACCAATTAAAGATTTAGCCCTAAAATTTGTAAACATTTTGCTAATTCTTGTTGAAAATAATCTCAAATTGACATATTACCAGAACAGTAATGCCAACTCCTTTTGCCGGCCTAGGTCAGCAACAGCGCATTTCTGGACGATTTTGAGTTCTGCAATACTAGTCAAAATGGTCGGAGGTACCTACTAAAAATATATTTTTCTACAAACACTATTAAAAATTGAATTTTTAACACGGCATACTTCAATTAAAAATTCGATATTTTAATTCTAGTGTTAAAAGTAAATTACCTTGTAATGACGAATGGAACAACAAACATTTGTCAATTTTTTTTTACAAATATAAATTTAAATGAAATAAATGTGTTTGTAGAAAAAATAGTGTATGATATTCGTTTTAAAAGTGATTTTATTTTGTTCGAAGTTTTGGATCACTCCGCTTCGCGTCGTGTTCCAAACTTCCTTCTCACAAAATAAATAGTCACTTTTAACACTTATATCATAAATAACTATTATTTAGAATGCTGCAACATTTGATAATAATTAAGGAACTTAAATTCTTCTGGTCATAAAAAATATCAAGTAACATACGGGTAGGTAGATATATCTATCTTTGTCCTACATATGACGCTAATATAAAGACATTTGTCTCAATTTAACAGTATTAAAACACACTACCTATATATGTAATAGTGTTATACATTAACCTAACTACATATTCTATTATATCCTGTTATTATAATCGTGAGAATATATCATTGTTTTGTTTTTTCATACGTATATATAACTAAAACATTATACATACCTAATTTTCTCCAAACTCGTTTGAAACCCATTGAAAATCGCCAAAAATTACAAAAAAACACTTTTAAAAACACTAATAAAAACTTTACATCACTATATTATAATTAAAATATCACCATTTGTACATAGTAAAGTCAACACACATAGTCAAACAATTGAAACCTACTAAAAACAAAATTCTCAGCGCCTACTTTGATGCACAAAACACATCCGCCAATTTCAAAATCTAAATAACAAATAGTATTGTATCTACAGCAACGTACATGTGTATACGTTAAAAATAATGTCGCAAACTAAAATGCGCAATATAGCAATTTTCAAAGCAAGAAATTTACCAACAAGGACAGATATATGTATAGTCCATCCTTTTCTTTCTCATAGCTAAATATAAAACTGATGATTTTATGACGAAATGGATACTTTTGAATACACTTTTTATGGATAATAATTTCAAACGTTGGTCAAGGTTTAAAAATGACATTAAAATGTAATTTTGAATAATTACACAAGGTTTTTTAAAATACGGATGTACGGAATTCAATGTTTAACTGTTACTGGCTTAAATATAAGAAATTGAGAGAATATTTGTGAACTGATAATAAATTAGAACAATACTGATAACAGATAAGAACTATAAATATATTTTGCCAATTTTTAATACATTAAACTTTAAATAAATATTGATACACTTTAACATAAATACTACGCGTAAAAAAATAGTTCTTAAATTGAAGCATTTAAATTCAAAAACCGTTAGTATGAAGAACTGATTAATTGTGATTATCGACCAATTGACTAATATTGTTTTTTCTGTCAGTCGTTTATGGATAATTTGGAGAAAAATAATAATAGAAGATGGGAAAGTACTATTTTCGCGCCACAAATGCGGCGATAAGTGTTTAGACTCAGCTGATGTGTGTGCGCCTGTCATTTTGACAAGAACAATATCACTTAGACAGGATCAATATTTTGACTTATTTTATTTTTGAACTTGTAAAATATTTTTAAGTTTATGTGTTTTACTGCCCGAAATTTGAAAATATTAACAATTTAACAATTAAAAATCAAAATAAGTCAAAACATTCGTTTCGTCAAATTGACAATGTTCTTGCCAAGTTGTCATGCGCACACACATCAGCTGATTCTATACATGTCAAGGTTGTTCGAGTCACGTGTCTGTTCGCGTCCTGTACTCTATCCGTTTTAACTATAGAGTGATGGGAAGATAGGCGCAGTTTGATCTTGCATTTTGATTGGATAATACCCGATATTATCCAATCAAACAACAAGATCAAAGTGCACCTATCTTCCCACCACTCTATAGGTAAAACAGATAGAGTGTAGATACTTATAGGCCGCGAAAAGACACGTGACTCGGGCGTCCTTGACGTGCCTGGAATCAGCTGATTTGTGTGCGCATGTCATTTTGACAAGAACAATGTTTTGACTTATTTTGATTTTGAACTGCTAAAATATTATTATTGTACAATTTTCAGGCAGTAAAACACATGAAATTAAAAATAATAACTTCTCAACAGTTCAAAATTAAAATAAGACAAAACATTGGTCTTGTTAAAGTGATATTGTTCTTGTCAAAATGACAAGCGCACACAAATTAGCTGATTCCAAGCACGCAAGGACGCACGAGTCACATGTCTACTTGCGCCCTATAGAAAATAAAATTTAAAACTGAACATTTGCGAGACCGTGTTTATTTTGACAAATACGAGATCCCGCAAAACAATTTCTGGGCGTGTGATACACAAGATTTTTTGTACCGACTTCTCCATAAATTCTTCGTATATAACCTAAAAAATTAACATATATATTTTTATCGGTTTTGCATTGCAAGTTTAATTATAATTACATACATTTGAGCTTGGAATGCGTAATTATTTTATATCTATTGAAAATATAACATACAAACATTAGTTATATATATTTTATATAAACTATTATTCACGAAAGATGACTATTCAAGGTTATTTGTGAGCCGTCTGATATAATATTACTTGCAGATAACTTCATTGCATTTCGTTTGCATAGGCGTGCAACATAAAATATTTATAGACACAATTTAACTGAAAAAATAAGAATAATTCATCTGATAATTATGTTTCTTTCTAAATAATGCCTTTCTGAAAGAGTTATGTTCTTCACTTATGTCTCTGCAAAATACAAAAACATAGACTTAACTTATAAATCAAGGAATAATAATTTGATTTAAACGTCAACGCCACTGGGTAAATATTAGCACAGAGGGCAGTGTAGTAGATAATTAGGTATCTGTAATTCTACGACATATGTCATTATTATTTATAGTGTGTTAGAAAGTAATGCCACTATTTACGTATATCTGTCACACCACATAAATTAAATAGACATAGGTCAAATAATCTTTCTCTTTCTAATACAAAATGTTGCTAAGCTACTGCTATAAAGTGATGTGTATTCTTTCTTTGACCAAATGACCTTGAATAGTCATCTTTCGTGAATAATAGTGTACTTTCGCATATTTTTAATGACAGATGGCGGAAACTTAATTGTATTACGTGAAGATAGTTGTAATTACAAAACAAACTAGTCCTAAAGTTGGAACTTATAATTAATCTATACGAGATGTCAGTAATGACAGCATATTATTATTTTTATGACAAAAATTTGTAAACATTTTGCTAATTCTTGTTAAAAATAATCTTAAATTGATATATCACCAGAACAGTAATGACAACTTCTTTTGCCGGCCTAGGTCAGCAACAGTGCATTTCTGGACGATTTTGAGTTCTGTAATACTAGTCAAAATGAACGGAGGTACGAAAAAATATTACAGTAAAATGTGTGTACTAGTGTACTTGACTGGGAACTGTAAAATACTCGGCACAAAGTAGCTCGTTTTCCTGACTCTAATGTAAATAACTATTTCTAAAGTTTAATTTAAAGTATTTTTTCTCAAAATAATCCATAAACTATTATTAAGATTATTTAAGATTATGTTCCTGTATTAGTAAGTGGGTGGTAATATATTCATTAAAAAAATAAATATTTATTCAACCAAATAAATACATTTTTCACGTTCATGTTTTAAGTCAGGTATACACAATCTCTTATCATTTACGCCTACTGAATGACGTAAGCGATAATGATAAATAAAATAAGAAAAATTATACATTTAATACGAAAACAATATATTGTTTATGTTTTTCACTTTGGAAATTGAAATTATATCGATGGTAATAAATTGAAATTACTTTTCAAGTTAGTGGGTAGAATAATAAAAATTTTATTTGTAATTGTCAAGATTATTAGATTGTTAGTAAATTTTTAAATAATCAATCATTGTTACAACATTGAGAAGAATTTCCCATTTGAATTCTTACAGTCAAAAAATCTGATGTGGCCAACACAATACCTCCCGCCATTTAATTTTTATTAATTGTAATTTATGTTCCTTTCCATATGACTATTGTTCTATTTAATATTTTCTTTTTAAAACATTATTATTAATTAGAAATTAATTTTTGACAGTAATATTTATTTGTCAGTTATATACATTTGCGATGAACTATATATAAAACCAAGAAGTTGTGTTTAAAGCGTAGGCCCCGGGATTTAAATTATAGATAATTTTATAAATCTATCCATAAAATATATAGAAAACTACACCTAATATTCTAAAAATGAACAAGTAGAAGACGCACGTCATCAATAAATATTACTAGATAATGACGTCACTTATTACTACGTTTACAGGAGGTACTAATATATTCTAGAAAATGTAATGCGTGTTACGTAACTTACTGTATACAATACATGCAAATGAATTATCGTGTAATACTTATTAAAACAAACCAATAATACTTAGCTCTAACCAAATCAAAGCGCCCCAAAAACTATAATAAAATGAGAAAATTGTGCGCCCTCAAAATCTGTGCGCCCTAGGCTGCAGCCTTGTCAGCCTATCTGGTAATTGGGCACTGTAGTAATGGACCTTTTCAATTTAACGGCTATATCTTTCTATCGCTAGAAATAGTAAGAAAATGGCGCGAACAACTGCCAGTTGGGCTGTCAAACGAAACGTCAAAAATATTGCAATCATTAAAATACCAGTATTTTCAGTGAAAATTTGCATCGTTAGACATTTTAACTCCAATAAAAGCTTATTGCGATAAGATTTTTTAAAATTATCTGAGATATTCTCACATTTTACGTCTAATTTTTTAGAAACAAACGAAATAGATCTGTTGTTCTTACTATGCGCAGATCCCCATTGCGCATATCTTCTATCTCTTTAAATTGAAAAGGTCCATTCAGAAGAAACTGTTATAATTAGAACAATAGGTAGATAAACTAGAACGATATATTATATTGATATATTTTGACAGCAAATTGACAGTTCTACAAAACAATAATACGTAACTACTTTGATATTTAAAATTATTTATATTAATACATGTCACTCGTGCCTGGATGAGATGAGTTGACAATCACTGACAATCAAGTGACAGGGGTAGGATCGGTATTTGATCGATTTTAAATTCAATGTAAACATGGACATTCTCAGTAGTGCTACCGTTATGATACAAAAATCAACTACAGTTATTTCAAATAATTTTATATTCCCTAAAAGGAATAAGTATTGACTTAGAAATAAATGTAAATTTCATTAATATATGCGTTTCTTAACTAGTATTTTTTATTTCTTCTTTATTAAAAAATAAATAACACCCAATAATTTCTATAAGTTATATTTCATTTTATAAGGTTTTTTCATGTTCTGCTTATTCATTTTTTTTAGTATAATTACGCAATAAACTAAAAAAATCGAACAGTTAAATTTAAATTATTTTTTCATATTTTGCGCACCTTGATGTATCAAATACTTATTTACTTTATCAAAAATCCTAATCTTTATATCACCAATAACATTATATTTGAACAATTTTTATCTATTTTTTATCAATCTACGCGCCATGCAGACTATCCTATTATTGTTTGCTTGTCTTATCTATTTTTTTATTCATATTTATGTAAACAACATATCATATGACAATATATGCGTTTTTAATATGGCCAAGAATGTAGAAAAATTGAAAATGATGAATTTGTTCTTTGAAATGATGTTAAATGTGTTATTCTATTCTAAATATATGTAGAATACGATAAATAATTTTACTATTTACTAGATTATTAAAATATTTATATATGTTCTCATTATATGAGACAAGAGATGTTTAAAAATAAATTAATAATTTGTAATTAAATATTTGAAGATATAAAATGTAAGGTCCTATATACCGAGTGTCTACTTATTTTATGGACCATACAATATTTAGAATTGCACCAAATGAGCCTAAATTTATTGAAATAAAGGCCCTATCACACTAGAAGTAGTATCTCTGACTTGTCACACATTATCCATGACTTAGGTTCATATCGCTGACTTACTTCAGTGTGATAGCTACAAGGAAGTCATGGATCCTGTTCTCAGATGAAATGGAATCGGTTTCATTTCCTCTGACTATTTATCACTGACATCTATTGCGCATGCACAGTCTCTGAAGTACAGGAATGTAACTTTACTGTACGGAGTATAATAAAACTGCAGAAACGTCAGAAGTTGACATTTTTTTGTTTGATACGCATAAAATTATTATGCTTGCCCACAATTGCATTATTGTCTTTGATCAAAAAATTTGGTGATGAGTTTTTAATCAATAAGTACGTTTTAGGGTCTCTAGAATACGATTTTACTATTTTTACAATGATGTCTGTATGTGTGTGTGTGACAAAAGTTTGCTCTGCTATAACTAATACTATACAATTCCAAAAATTATAATTCTTTCATATTTCTCTTCGTTACATCCATATGAAGAGCTGATTAGATTTCGGTTATAATTGGTTAACCGGAAATACCCACATTTGAAGATTTTAACAGTTTTTCTTGAAAAAACAATGATAAATAACATTTTTTCATATTTAATGTTATTATAAAAATTAAAGAATATTTTATTCTATATACGATTTGAGTGCATTTTATACTTCATATTAAATAATATAGCCAGCTATGCTATAACTATGGAAACAGCGACTATATTAAGAAAATTTTGATTGAAAGATGTCAGTGTCACGTGCAATTGACAGAGTATGTTTGTGTTATAATTTTACTGGAAATATAGGCTCTTTTGCTAGAAATTTTCTGTATGGAATTTGTATAAAACACATACAACTGCCGGCAGGTAATGTACAAAAAATAGAATCTTTTGCACGGAACTTTCTGTACGAATATTGTACAAAATACTTGGAACTGACGGAAGGTAATGTGCTAGCCACATCAAATTTTTTTCCATCGTTTTAAATCATTTCACTTGAAATAAGAAAACGGTTGTTCGAAATTGCAGTGTGATAGATCGAGATGGTCTTGGTCATACAAGTTAAGTCAGCGAAATGATTGTAGTGTGAAAAGGCCTTAATATATTCATGTCATGAAATAAACGTAAAATAAAATATCCATCTTTAAGCTTTTTATTTTTATAAAGTACAAAATATACAATTTAAATAATCGTTTGAAAGATAAAAGTTTATTAATTTATATTTAATTGTTATTATTATTCCATTGACTTTTTTCTGCGATGGTAAATGTATCAATAATTACTAATAAATCATTTATTGAAATTTGAAATGAATAATTATTAATATTTTATGACAGATGCCAAACTCAAGCAATTGTTAAACATTTTGTGCTATTGGTCATGGCACTCTGAAAATAGCTAAAAATTATTACTTTTTTGCCTCTCTTTTGCGAACGAAATGTATGTAAACAATAATTGTGGGCTTGTTAGATGCAGTTTTTAAGTCTGAACATTTTTTTTGTATTTACACATTTGTTGTAAAATTAATGGCAGAAATTACAGCCATATGAAAATTTTATCATATTGTTCCCTAGGGCCCACAAAAAAAAAATGGCAAATGGTATGTATTAACATAAGAATACCAGGTATTACTGGAGAAATTCAGGTATTATTTAGGAAAATACACCATTCTATAAGAAATATCAGGTACGAGAATTATGACGTAAACTATTATTCACGAAAGATACTATTCAAGGTCCTTTGTGAGCTGTCTGATATAATATTACTTGCAGATAACTTCATTGCATTTCGTATGCATAGGCGTACAACATGAAATATTTGTGGACCCATTTTAACTGAAAAGATAAGAGTAATTCATTTGAAAATTATGTTTCTTTCTAAATAATGTCTTTCTGAAAGATTTATGTTCTTCACTTCTGTTTTTGCAAAACTCAAAAACATTGACTATAAACTATAAACCAAGGAATAATAATTTGGTTTAAACGGCAACACCACTGGGTAAATATTAGCAGAGGGCAGTGTAGTATAGATAATTAGGTATATGTAATTTTACGACATACGTCATTATTATTTTGTGTTAGAAAGTAATGCTACTATTTACGTATATCTGTCACACCACATAAATTAAATAGACATAGGTCAAATAATCTTTCTCTTTCTTATAGAAAATGTTGCTAAGCTACTGCTGTAAAGTGATGTGTATTCTTTCTTGCAAAAATGACCTTGAATAGTCATCTTTCGTGAATAATAGTATATATAATATATAGACATTAATATGCAGTAAATAAAACACGTATATTATAAAGTGGAAATAGGGCACTACAATTTCAAGCAAGTAAAATATATCAAAAGTACATTAAATATTACAGCTCCAATAGTAAGAAAATCTATAATTTATTATCACGCATTTTCATATGAACATGTGCCAAGTTTTTCTTAAACAAAACTAGGACAAAATTCTCAATTCGTTGCCAAATTTTACCCCTATTCTTTTTTTTGCAAAACCTACTATCCTAAATATTAAATATTCCACAAAAAACAAGCCATGTAATAATAAATCATCCCTCATTGATCGGTCCCATATTTTGAGAACCACTGAGGTGCTTCTAAATGTCAAAACACCGGCGAAAGGGTCAGGTATATCATTTTAAAACAGAAGCATAGTTCAAGGGTTCGATTCTTGCACTCACCTTTATAGAAGAGATGTTATTTTGCCCTTTGCTGGAGTTGGTAGCAGTCCGGAAAAGTCCAGGATGTCCAGGTTTCCAAAATCAGCTGATGAAAAGATACGACGATTATGAAGAAGCACTTATTTCATTTTAACGATTGTTTTTATTATATTTTTTTTAAATATTATTGTAAATTGTTTGTTTACATGTATAAATAAATAATAATTGTTACAATTTTATAGGTTAATTTTTGTTAATCTCACTATATGATCGAAAGTACTTTACTAATCAATAGTCCCATACTTTTTTTTTATTTTACGATGTTATGTCATATTGAATAAAACAACAAACATAATTTTACCCTCATACAAACATTTAAAATGTCATTCAACTTCATTTTGGCCCGGTTCCGAATGTACACAAAACATTAAAACACACAACACTAACAAAACACTGCAGGCTAACACAACTGCGAACAAACAATACCACCAAGACTGTCAGTGTAGCAAACCGGTATATGTTGTCTTTTTTTTATTATTATTAACTTGACGAAATAAAAACAACCAACTAGTAATTATTCTATATGTGTGTAAATGTGTTAGTGTGTGTGTGGAGACTACCATACTAGACTGTTTTATCGATTGGTTGTGAGACGCTTGGGGGTAGTTTGGGAGTTTGCCACAAGATGAGGGTATCCTGTGGCGCTAGTCGTCGGCTCAGGGGAAGGATTTAACATTCAATTTTACCTGACCTACGATTTCGGGACGATTTGGATGCTGAATGTTTCAGTGACACAAATTCGGCCGATCATCGCGGGGTTTTTATAAAAAAAATGTACAAAAAAATATTGCAAGGCAAAAAAGATTATTGAATAGATCGCAACACAAATGACCTAAAATCGACGTCACTGTGACGTCTTAATTTACGTCCTGTCATTTTAAGACGTTGTTTCGACGTCATTGTAAGACGTTGTTTTGACGTTATTTTAAGATTTATTTCGCTTCAGGTTTATTGACTTTGACAAATATAAGTTCGGTTCGGGTTAACAATCATAAAAATTTTGGGTTAATTCGGATTTTTGGTTCAGTTTAAGGTCCCTGTTTAAAATTATTATATGAATTTTTAATGTATTCGAAACTTTATAAAAAAGTAAACGTCGCAAAGATATCAAATTAGACGTTTAAATGTGGTTTCAACGGTCTTAATGAGACCCTTAGCGCAAAGCTTGGCGTAGATGGCAGCATATGGACATTGTCCTAAGTACACATTACACTGTACAGACTTATGTAGAACACAGATATTATTGTGTGTAACCGTGATTTTTCATCGTTGTGGCACATTATATAAACACAAAATAAAGAATAATATACAATAGGTGCAATAAAACAAACGTTTTTAACAAATACGTAGTCTAAATTTATTATTTTAATTTTAATTAATAGTTATATTTGACGTTCGTTTGACGTTTCAAAGTCTTTTGAAGGTTAAAGTAACTAGCCCAGTAGCGAACCTATCGGGAGAAATATTGTGCTAAGGCTCTCATTAAGACCATATAAAAACCCCTACTTTGTAAGAAAGTTGTTAAGTCTTAGCAACGTTGCTATAAATTTTAACCAATAGAAACGAATGTAAAGCCTGTCATTTTCAAATTTTATTCAGTGTCCGAAATTATTATTGGTTATTTGCTATATCAACGTTGCTAAAAAATAACAACTTTCTTGCAAAATAGGGCTGATGGCCGTCATATGGACGTCAAATCTAACGTCTAAATGCAAGTCATATTTCAGACCAAAAATAAACGTCACAATGATGACAAATTAGACGGTTGTATAAGACTTAAATTCGACGTCACTTTCTGCTCGACCGTCGGTCAGTGTTACTTGGGTATATGTTCCAAAATTTAAAAAAAGTAATGGATATTGTTCAAAATAGGTTTTTTTTATTTAATAAAATGTATATAACCGGAACAAAACTGAACATTTTTAAATAGATAATCAATGAACAATAGAAATATGTGGCTGAGTATCTGGTCGCGAAATTGGGGAACAGGGTTCGATCCCGACCAACGCCAAATATTTCGAATTTTAAATTAAAAATTGACCCCTGTCTCATCATTACAGAAATCTATGTACAAAGCAGATTGGCACACCCGGCAATGGGTAATATGCCGTGATGATATATTTATTTATTTGTATGTTTGACCCCGAAGTTTGTATATATCCTTTTTGTAAAAATATGCAACACAAAAAATTGTTAAAACATTTTCTGTAATATTTTTGTAACTAAAATTTATTTATTTACTTCAAATCTACAAAATATAAACTACGATCAATTGTACTTAACGGCATTTATATATTTTTTATACATTTCGGACTGAAACAATACCCCCACTGCCATCTATGCTAAATCCTTGAACTAATATGAAAGATATTTTCACACAATTTGGTGTATTAAAACTATAAATTTTCGAGAAAATCTTGAACAATTCTTATTTATAATTGTTTTTCTTTTAATATTTGATTACAAAATTACGTAATACTTAATAAAAGTTAAAATAGATAAGCATTATTATGTTATCAGTTCTATTTTTAATGAATAGCTACCATCTAAAACTCAAAACTATAAAATTTACGGTCTTAAACATTAAAAATAAACAGAAAAGATAATGGGTCTAAAAATATGAAGTAAAATAAATATCATGTTGCTTACGCCCGCACTTACATGCTCTAAACAAAATAAACATACGATGTTCTTAAAGTTAGATATACTCTTATGTATTTCAAACATAAAATATTATTATCTCTACTGATAATAAATTATCTAGAACAAGAAAACAATGATATAGGGCTAGAAAAAGGTTTTAGATATAGTCAAGAAAATTGATTTTGTCGTGTTTAGCAATAAAGGGGGAGGTTTCGAATTTTTTCTTTTTTTATATGTTTAAATATTTTTAAATCTACAGCGTTTTTACTTTTATATTTTGTAAATTTTAAAAAATACCGCAGAAAAAAAATGTCAAACTTTTGCGATATTTTCTTCCCGCCATTATGGAGTACATAACATCAATGTGCGAATTAGGTCTCGAGATACGTACCCAAAACGTGCTTCATAGATAGAGACAGAAGCGAAACACGGCCACCTGTTATGTTTACATTTGTCACTTGACAATTTAATTTCTGTGTTTATCGTTGTTTATAGGTTTTACGTTTACATATTTAAAATCAAATAATTTTCTTTTTGCGATTTGACATTGAATTTGACGTTTCAATATCAAATATTCAAGATATACGTTTATCTTCTCATTCTAAACTAGCGTTCATAGCGGACAACTATGGCGAACCAAAGATGCTGCATACGTCATCGTATTGCGGGAGATTTAACTAACGATAAATTTAATATCGTTTGTACAAAAAATACGCTATATTTTATTACTTTCATTGTATTAATAGTAATATTGCATATATAGTATTGCAGTAAAGTAGACTCTGTGGTCATCAGAAAATACATATGGAACGAATTTCGCTGAGCCACGTTTCATCTTCAATATTCTTTGACATGATCGCATCACGGATTTTTTAAACAAGAAAACCAACCACCCATAAAGCCTCGTTTGGCACAAAGCTTTCTCTCCGTAAGTCCTCCGAAGCATTGCAAAAGTTTCCATTGCTGATTTCCCTAAAGGAATCAAAACTAATGTCTGCCATTGCAAAATTACCCAACACGCTAAACAGCGCTTACGAAAAAAAATCATACTGACCGCTCAAATGGTTCCCCAACGATGGCGCTTGGGCAACAGATCCAAAAAAGTGTCTAGTAAAGATATCTAGCGGGAGAAGTCGGAACTAGAGCCCTACCACCCGCCAGAAAATAATGTATGAAAGTATAAATCATGGACGTAAGAAAGTAACTTTCTTACGTGCATGGTATAAATCTTAATCTGTCGACTTACATAACGAGTTCAATAGGGGATTCCGCAATTTTTTACCTCCCGCTACCCTTGGTAAGGGAGGTATAGAGATCGTGCTAAAAATCGCATATCGAGATTTTGGTAAATGACCACGTTTTAAGGTCCCTAGAATCCAATTTTAACATTTTCACGATGATGTGTCTCTAACTCAAATAGTAGCATTCAGAAAATTTTGAAACCTTGTATTGCGAACTTTTTCTGTAATGGAAAGAGCCCATTAGGTTTTGGTGAAAATCGGATAACCGGAAATGGCACTTTACTAAAAGCTTTTAATGTTATAAAAATTAAAGATTATTAAATTTTCTATAGATTTGCATTAATGCTTTTTCTATAAATTTTATGAACAAATTTATAAAATTATCTATAATTTAAATCGCAGAGCCTCCGCTTTAAACAAACAAAACGTAGTTATTCAAATGTATGTAACTGACAGATAAATGTCACTATCAAAGAACTAATTATTTCAAAATAATATTAGTAACGTTTTAAAAAGAAAAAAGTAAATAGAACAATAGAAAAGGAATTCAATACCGTTTCCAGCATAAGTAAATATGTAGGTATGTATTTAGATTAATTAAAATTAACGATGCACAAAAATATTTAAGCTAATCCTCATTTTTGGATTAGTGAATTCTATTCTATGCTGGTATTTAAAATTTAATCTTTATTTTATTATAGCTCCGGTGGCTCAATGGTTAGAACAACGCCTCATGTCATGAGTGCCCTCGGGGCTCTGGGTTCGAATCTCACTAAGGCATGGATATGTGTGAATGTGAACCCACTCTGTAATTGGGATTTAATCCTGTTGAGGGGTTTTAAAAAGGTAGTTACTTGGATTAAATTAGACTATATTTTAAGAAATAAACTGTCAAAATTAGAATAAAATTCGCTAATCCAAAAAACTGAATCTTTTTTGTGACTCTGACTGTAAATGGCGGGAGGTATTGTGTTGGTCACACCAGATTTTTTAATATAATTTCATCTGAGCGTATAAGTAAAACTAAGACTGTCGGTAAAAAATAATACCTATTAATAAGCGAGTTACAGTGCTCCGAAATTTGAAAATATAGATGTGACGTCATGTACATAAGTTTTTATATCAAACTATTTTTTTCGTGGACCTAAATGTTTTTGAAATATATGCTATTTCTAAATTATATGTATAAAAAATTAATGAATATTATTATACTGTACAAGTCGACATGATATATAATTGGAAATGTATTTAAATTATAAAGTTTAATGCAAAATAATTATATCCAAATAAAAACTGTTTGAGAATTGCACTACTGGACTGATAACCACGCCTCCGCTATTTGAATTTCTCTACTTCAATTGGTAGTAGGCTCCGCCCCTAACTCGGTATTCGTTATATATTTATAGGTGGTCTTTGAGTCGCCAATCAAAATAATATATATGGATTTCATATGAGTGACGAGCTGCTAAAACAAAACCTCCTTATTTCCGAAGTATTTCAATTATATCATTTTATTTCTTTATTAATATTCATTATTACGCATTTACTTTCACTATTTTTCTCTTAAATCCATTGACCAGTAATCTCATATTAAATTATTGATGGGGGTGGGGGTAAAGGTTTAAGAAAGGATGGTCTATTTCGTAGGCAAATCTATATTCACATTTATTGTCCAACATCTCAATATTTATATACAAATACATAACTAATTACGCTAAATATAATTAAAATAGTACGTGGAAAATATCAGAAAATGCCACACTGACATTCCAAACTTATTGCACGTTAGAAACCAAAATTAAAATCATCACAAATATTTGTTTAAATCCGTGTAAAATTTATTGTGCTGTCATGGCCAATGTGATTACTTATATCGCTTAACAGATTAAGTAGAACGACTTATACTTAAGATATTGATATATTCATAGTGTAAAATATATGTACAATAAATTATGCGAATACCAAAGTATCACTACAGGTCGACTATAAGAGTAAGAAGATATCATAGGAAAATATATCGATATCGTAGAAGGCCAAGGTTATTGTCTCCCAGGATAACAATGGAAACGCGATTAAACAAAACACGAACAATGACAAATGAAAACAGAGAACCACACTGGATTTTTTAAAAATTATTACTAATTTGCTAGGCTAACAAATATGATATGGCATTGTTTTATTAGTTGTAGTTCTCTTGTTTTCTTTAACTAAATGGACGGTTAAATGAATAATATTCTACCTCGTACAACACGGCTAAACAACAATAATCAATCAATCATCATACAGGGTGAGTCTGGGAAGACGCCCCCCCCCCTTTAACTTCTTTATTATAATAGAAAAAAATGGCTCATATAAAAGTTTTATTATTTTACATATACTATGTGATGGCAGATGTAGATATTTTTTATAAAGTCAGGTTTACAAGATACGACTATCAACTTTTATTTTTCAAATGGCAACCTATTATTATTTTAATAAAATAGAAACCGCCATTTTTTTCTCTTTTCAACGATGTATTATTTTTACTTCCTTGTACAAAGTAAAGGAAGTATTGTATTCGCGAAAAATTTCGGTTTCCAGATTTCAACGGAAATATCCATTTTGGCCATCTCTGAATCCATTCTGACTAATTTCGTCGTGACGTCTGTACGTACGTATCTCGCATAACTCAAAAACGGTAAGCCGTAGAAAGTTGAAATTTTGTATTTAGGACTTCTATAACATCTAGTTGTGCACCTCCCTTTGTGGTCATTACATAATTTCCAGAAATGGTGCTTTATTTGAAGCCTATAATAGATTTTAATGAAAAACTATATTAAAATATAATCCAAAACTTTTCAAATTTAGTATATAAGACTTTTATATCAATTGGAATAACATAGCAAAATTTTGTTATAACAGGCTAACCGGAAGTGATATATTACCTGAAGTTGTTAACAGTTTTTCTTGAATAAAATGGTTTCATTTTGATTTTAGAAATAAATACTTCAAATAAAATAGAGAATTAAATTCTGCGTCTAGCACATCAAGTATTATTAAATTAGCCCTTTGTATAAGCGAGATATGTAAATTTAAAACATATACTTTTTGGTTTTTATAATGAAGCTTGCTATGGATTAGGACAAAAAATAAGAAAAAAATAAAAAAATAGATGTTAATGTCAAATTACATCAAATACGTGCAATTTTATAATTGGGTCTATACTTCATATTAGTCTGGCGTACAAGGAAGTCGTGTGGTGTCCACATCAGATTTTTTATTAATGTATTTGAAAAATTTCGAAAAAAATGAGATAATTTAGAAATATTAGAAATAATTTTTAAACAAATATTATAGCTGGCTATGTGAAAATAAACATAACGTAACAATGTAAAACAATTAAATTAATGTCAAAAAAGTATACATTTGTTTGTTACTTAATTTAACTTGTTTTGTAAAAAAAAAACATTTTGAAATGTTTACGAAGAACGAATTAATTGATATGATTCTAATAATTGGTGAATCGACTGGAATCATAAGAGCAAAAATAATTTACCGGGAGCGGTTTTTGTTACTAAATTTGTTGTTTTAGTTTGCTAAGTTGTATAGCACTGTTACGTTTTGTTTATTTTCACATAGCCACCTATAATATTTGTTTAAAAATTATTTTTAATATTTCTAAATTACCTCATTTTTCTCGAAATTTTTCAAATACATTAATAAAAAATAATACATCGTTGAAAAGAGAAAAAAATGGCGGTTTCTATTTTATTAAAATAATTATAGGTTGCCATTTGAAAAAAAAAAGTTGATAGTTGTATCTTGTAAACCTGACTTTATAAAAAATATCTACATCTGCCATCGAATAGTATATGTAAAATAATAAAACTTTTATATGAGCCATTTTTTTCTATTACTTATAATAAAAAAGTTAAGTGGGGGAGGGTGTCTTCCCAAACTCACCCTGTATAACAAGATATGTTTTGATTCGCTATCTATTTTTATTTTTAGTAATTTTGTTTTTAGTAAATCCCACATAACACTTATTTTTTTCTATTTTGAGGAACATATTTCCGTGTTGTACGAGAGTTTTCTACGTTAGTCTCCCCCAAATCAACGCCCAAGAACGAATTAAAACACATTTATTTTCGGAAAATTTAAAAGGGCAAATTTGAAACGACTTCACGAACACATCCTGATATGCAAGGAATGATTTAAGTCAGAAGAATCTACAAGACACCAAGAGTGACTTTCCAGATACACCATCCAGAAATTCCATAAATGAACAGCTATAGCAATGATAACAATAATATTGTGTATATAGACTGTACAAGAAGTTGTCACCTGATTGGCTGCTTTAGTGGAATAATAGGGATTGCTGTTGTGCCATTGGTTGACCGGCAGGTTGGGGCGTTGCCAATGGTATGCCTGGCATTATACCTGGGCCTGCTGTCATTGGGCGCATACCCTAAAAAGAGGAATACAATGATCTTTTGCCGTAATCTTTCGTTGCGTTGGATCAGATCCAACTGATCGTATGGATTAGATCAGATCAGATCACGTGGTCGCAGATTAGTTTATTCCAGTATTTCCCAACCTTTTTTCTGCCATGCCCCACCTTAGTCTTTCTAAAATTCTTATGCCCCCCCCCCTATGTAACATACATAATTTTTAATATTAAAAAATTGAATTGTTCACTTAAGAAACTTAAATGATAGGTTTTAGGAAGAAATCACTAGGAAATTGTTAACGAAACACAGTAAGTAAATTTCCAAGAAAAACTGAAATTCAAATTCCAAATAATTTTAATAAAGATTTTTCTATATTAATTTATTATTTTAATTTAGTGAGATCGAATTTGCTTTTTTCGTTAAATTTGGCACCGAAATCTAGCATTGCATTTAAATGGCCCTGAGCAAAAGGGTTAAACTCGTGTCGAGTCCATTTTCGAATTGCCCCCCTTAACAATCAAATTGCCCTCCTGTGGGGCGTGGGCCCCACGTTGGGAAACACTGGTTTATTCGAAAGAACACAAGTATCTGTCAAAATCAGTCAGAAAAATGAAGTTTAATTTTGTATATTTATCATTGTTAATTACTGTTTAAATTTATTTTGGAACTTTAAATGTAACCTCTTATCTTGATTGACTGGCATAAAATATGACAGATTCTTCCGCCGCTTCCGCCATTTTTGAATCTAAAGTTTTTGTTGGAGTAGATGGCACTAATCTGGTATACTTAACTTTGGGGTGGGGATACTGATCCAGAATTCGAAAGAACATTCAATTTAATGATACAGTAACATGGATATGATCCAACGCAGCAAAAGCTTTTATAACAGAATGAATAGGAAACGGCGAGTGGTTTCTATAGGGCGCGAGCAGACACGTGACTCGAGCAACCTTGATATGATAGGAAAGCTGATCTGTGCGAGTGTCACTTTGACAAGAACAATGTCACTTTGGCAAGACTAATGTTTTGACTAATTTGATTTTGAACTGCTAAAATGTTTTTATATTACAATTTTCAGGCGGTAGAACAGATAAAATTAAAAATAATAACTTTTTAACAGTTCAAAATTAAAATAAGTCAAAACATTGGTCTTGCCAAAGTGACTTGCGAACCCATATCAGCTGATTCCAAGCACTTCAAGGTCGTTCGAGTCACGTGTCTGCTTGCGCCCTATTATATTATGAGTAAAACAGATAGTACATTAGCACGGTGTAGTATCTATAGGTGAGAGCACGACATGCGTTGACATAGCTAAGTAACTGGGAAACAAAATGGCGCTAACGCGACCCGTTACCATTTGACAAAAAATGTTTTGCTACAAGATGCACAACAGGGTATGGATCAAATAAGGAGAAATATAGTCTTTTTAAGGTGCCAAAAGGTGCAATTTAGCGGCAGCCAGCTCCACTATAATCACAGAAACAGGTACTAAAATAAATTTCTGATTGAAAGGTGTCAATGTCAAGTGCATTTGACATATGTTGTTTTATAATTTTACTGGAAGTATAGAAACGTTTTTGTATGGAATTTGTAGAAAATACATACATAGAACTGACAAAAGATAAAAGGTAATGATTGAAAATATAGAATATTATGCGTTATATATGAATAATTTAATATTTTAAATATTTTGTGTAAAAACCGGGCCGCAACAAAACCTGACATCTAGCGGCAAACTGTATGAACTAGCCCAGTTTGTTAGCCATTTTT
Source organism: Harpalus rubripes (assembly GCA_963082715.1). Taxonomy (NCBI): domain Eukaryota; kingdom Metazoa; phylum Arthropoda; class Insecta; order Coleoptera; family Carabidae; genus Harpalus; species Harpalus rubripes. The sequence goes on from OY720462.1 coordinate 5,978,860, forward strand.
CGTAATGTATATTTAAGGTAGCGTATTTCTCTTTTTGAGAACCAATGAGGTGACGCCTGGTAATCAAGGGTACAGAAATCGGCGAATAAAAGCGAATTAGCTTACCTTAAAATGGGTAAAAAGCAGTGATGATATATTTATTTATTAATAATAAAATTGACATTTTTTGAAAATAAATTTCAGCTACGCTAATCTACAAATAAAAAAACGAACTGGTGGTCGGATAAGAGAGGAAATAGGATTAATGGTGTAGGGATTACCGTATTCGGTTTTATTAATAGCAGATAAATGGAATGTTTGATGTACAAAACCGATTTGTCATATTTGTTTGTTGTCCAAAATCTTAAATAATATGTGGAAAACGGTTCGAGAAGTCAACTTGAATTTCACGGCATTTGATTCGTAAAGTTTAGACCACGTTCTGACTATGTATCTATTAATAAAAATATTACTATTATTATGGAATTAGTTATACAGTTATTGTTGAAAATCCGATACTTTTTAATCGCTGTAATATTTAAGTCTTTCATATTAATTAAAACAAGATCATTCAAAAATATTCAAAGTACTAAAAATTATCGTTTTTACAAATTTTTAATTGAATTCGCCTTACCATTGGTTGTATTTGCGGGAACATAGGTTGCGCTGGTATTGTAGTCATCCCTTGTCCCATTGGTCTATACCCAGCCCCCGTGGTCGCCGCCATTGGTTGCGGCGTCCAGTTTGAACCAGGTTTGGCACCATTTTTGGGCGAATTCCATTGTACCCCCCTAAACAACCCAATTATTAAATCACTTTAAACAACAATACAATCGGCACGTACTTTACAGGGGCTGCTCTGTTGTTAATTGATAAATTTTCTGCCAAACTTGCCAAACTGGATTCTAAGTCGCCGGTTAAAAGGGCACTACTTTGAGCCTGTTGTTGTTTTGAGTTGTGGACAGTGGTGTTGCCTTGGGTTGTTGCTGGTTGGAGGACTCCGCCCAAACCATCAAATCCTTACAAAGAAAGGAAATTGTGACAATGATTTTTCACATAGGAAGTTCCATATAGTTACAATATTTGTATAAACTGCTATTTATGTTTCGATTCTGCACACTAAACAAGGTTTAAAGTAGTGGAGGACTTCCTTCTATAAAATAAACTACTGATACCCACAATTTTTTTAGTTATGCCTCCTAAAGCTTTTAAAGGGAACGAGGACTGTCTAAAAAGAGTCCGACCATCAATTTTACCGCGCAAAATAATGACGCCATTTTCCACAGTGGGAGAATACCTTTCGCGCATGCCTGAATTTTCGCTTCGGCATCGGGTGCTTCATTCGCTGTGTTAGATATTGTTTTAAGTATTCGTCGGTTTTCCGATTCGCTCGAAATTTGTAACACACACACATTTACACTTTCCACGCACTTGTTGACTGATGAGAGATGCTGACGAACACTTAGATTTATGGACATGGACTTCATTGCGATTTAAACTGCTAGTTTTGTTTTTATATATTATTTCCATTTCTCATGGCCGCGTGCCTGAATGTCTGGTCGTGAATCTGGGGAACCGGGTTCAATCCCGACTGATGCCAAATATTTCGAATTTTAAATGGCACAAAATTGACCCGTGTGGTGCACTCTCCACGCCAACAATGAGTGCCCGTGAGGTGACGCCTGGTAAACGCCCGCACGGTACAAGTATGTAGTCCGACCATCAATTTTACCGCTTAAAATAATGACAGTAGGAAGTAGGGTGACCCCACTTCCACAGTGTGGGCACACCTTTTGCGCAGGCCTGCATTTTAGCTTCGCCATCGGGTGCGTCATTCGCTACTTCGTAGCTGCTGTGTGAAGTATTGTTTTAAGTATTCGTTGGATTTGCGATTCGCTCGAAATGACTTGTAACACACACATTTACACTTTCCACTCACTTGTTGACTGATGAGGGATGCTGACGTGTGCCTGATCGTGAATCTGGGGACCCGGGTTAGATCCCGACCGACGCCAAATATTTCGAATTTTATATGGCACAAAATTGACCCCTGTGGTGCACTCTCCACGCCAGCAATGAGTGCCCGCATATTTTTTTAGCATTTTTACAACCCCGTAAATTGATGAGTCGTTCCAAGTATTTTTATTAGTAATAAACTTGTTTATAAGGAAAATTCTGTCAAAATGCGTATGTTTACAAATACCGAGTACACAGACATTGTAATTACTTGCCTATGGTTTATTTATTTATTCGTATCTTTACTACATTTTAATTTGTGGTTGATATAAAGACAGTGTTATAGAGTTGCCAACGGATTTAGACAGAGCATTTCCAAATCATACTGTTCCTAATATTCGCACATTTATTAATCTTACACATCTTTATCACAATGCGCAGTGTCACATATGACAATTTTTAAAAAAGCAATAGTTGTATCCATACCATGTGCAAAGAGTTCAATGTTTTCAGCACATAACAGACTTCAATTTGAGAATGGCTCATAATGTTCATTAATGAGACTGAATTTACTTGGGAAGGTGTATTTATTATGCACAATACACATCTCGACAGACAAAAATTTTCGTTAAAAAATGTTTGGGCGGGAACAATAAATGAACGACTAATTATTGGTACTCATGTACCTCGTTTAAATGAACAAGTTTGTACTTTATATTTTTTGAATAATGTATTTAAACTATTATGATTTGTTGACGATAAATAATCATGTCATAATCTAATAACTATGCTTTTGCTCATCCTCGTTACTTCGTTCCTACATGTCTTCCTCTATTCACAGGTAATTAAAAGCCTGGTTTAATATACAACTTTATAATTTTGTTATTCAAAATTTAAATTTCTTTATTTTAAAAATTGTACTATTACGAATTAATTAATAATAAATGTTATATCAGTTGATTCGTTTATTAATTACTGTGACTGCAAGTGTAACCGATAACCGACAATTTTTGGGCTGTTTGTATCCCACTTGAATACGGCAGCAGCCATTTGTTATCCTTGGGCGGGTAACGAAATATGCAGCAAATCTTTAAAGAATTTTAACTGAAAATCTAAAAGACTTAGAAAAAAAGTTATTAAGAAATATTGTTGCTCTCGTCGAGTTACATTATTGTTTAAATTTAATGCACTAATTTCATTTACACCCTGTATAATACAATATATAATTGTACTTAGGCATTTAATAAATATTTTTTTTCATGAATGGAAATAACTAATATAAATAAATATATAATTTTATTGATATTTTTAATTTCTTAATGTTGCACTTATTAACCATGACTTAATTATTTCATTTTTAATATAGGTAATTTGTATCTAATTGCGTAGGCTTCCACAGTCTGAGTCATGAGAAATATTCGTTTTCCGGGAATGGACTTTGTCATATTTTGAGTCAGAGCTCAACGTTTCGCCAGCAGTCGCATGGGGCATCTTCAGGACCAAGGGGGATAGTACTGTCTTAAACAAGGTTACCCGACGTGTCAACCACGCTAGAGGCTGAGTTTAAGCAACAAGGGGGAGACTCAGTTTACAAGGTTACCCGACGTGTAAACCACGCTAGAGGCAAAATAAACCAAGTGACGAAAGGAAGGCCGAGAAGACAGTTATACACTAATCTAAAGATACGGTAGATGAGCAAAGCTAATGACAACCAATGGGAATCGAGTTCGTAATGGTTCCCATTGGTCCTCATTAACTTTGCTCATCTACCGTATCGAGCGAAACGTTGAGCTGACTCAAAATATGACACAGTCCATTCCCGGAAAACGAATATTTCTCGTAATTTGTATTTGTTTGTGAAAAAATCAAGTGAAAGTATATTTTCAAATACTGCCCTGGTAAGTTTAACGGTAAGACATGTCATAAATTTCTTTAATCCTATTATCGTTATACCTGCTGAGAAAAGCTAATGGAGTCAATCGCCAAATATTTTCGAACACTCTATACGCAATATTTTTCTCCGAGCCGAAGTTCGGATTGTTTTTAGACAGTCCTCGTATGTTTAAATATACTTTTTTATGCTTTTGATGCGTAGAATCAAGCCTTAAAATAGCGCCCATTAATTTAACAGCACCTTGTATTACTATATAAAACCTCTTTGTACACACGTAACAAGAAACAATTGAAAGTCAGAATAGTCAATGTAAGAAGCGAATGATATAAAACGATACAATGCAACAAATAGAAAACCCACAACAGCAACACAGAATAGCGTGTCAAACAATCAATCAATCACCTGCGTAGGTTACGGGCACATCCCCCGTCAGTGGTTCTCCCACTTCGGGGTTGGTGCCCCCTTCAAGTGCATTAGCAGTAGCAGGTTCTTCAGGTTTCACATTTAGATTAAGTTTAGGTTGGGTATTCTGCCGAGGAGGCGGCGGCCTAGGAGGTGGAACCCCCTTCCTAGGCGCCTTCTCCACTTCAGGTGGGGATACAATCGGCTGGATTGGTTGTATAGGCGAAGGAGTGGGGGGAAGCACTTCAGCATTGTCGGAGAGTTCGCCAGCGAAGAGATCGATTACGGGAGTGGGGATTGGTTTAAGAGGGGGCTCTTCGTCCAATAGGAGCGAAGGAGCGTCGTGGGAAATTGTGGAGGGGGGAGGTTGAGGCAGAGAATCGGGAGAAGGGGTTTTTGTAGGGGGGATGAAGTCAGTTAGGAAGGGGTTGGATAAAGCAGGTGAATCCCTGGTATCTATTGCAGCTTGCACAGAAATAACACAGTTAACTAATGCAAGTTAAACTGTTTACCAAATTTATGTTAGTATTTTTAATTGTAATAACAATTTAACTTTAATTAGTGTAGCAAACAGACTGGCAAAATAATATTTACAAATGATATTCCAAACGACAGCCCCTACGAGATTTTAATCGTATTCAAACCAAGACCGATGTTTAGTTACTAAATTTATTATTATTAATGGGAAAGACAGTGTCGGGACAGTTTATTGAAAATATGGACGGTCCTAACTTTATTGGAAACCTCTTAGTCTAGAATTATTTGTGTGTGTATAAGAAATGTTAAATTCGATACTTATGGGGTCTCGTGGCCGCGTGCCTGAGTGTCAGGTCGCGAATCTGGGGAACCTGGTTCGATCCCGACCGACGCCAAATATTTCCAATTTTAAATGACACAAAACTGACCCAAATATTTTATCATTACCGATATCTGTGTTCAAAGCAGATTGGCACACCCAGCAATGGGTACTAAGCTGTAATTATATATATATATATATATATATATATATATATATATATATATATATATATATATATATATATATATATATATATACATATATATACATTAGCACAAACCTGAACAACAATAATAATAATAATATCAACCACCAAAATAATCACACTCTCTTTCAACAACATTCTTACTAACCTGACACCGTACAACAAATATTCCTCTCTTAGCATATTAAAATGACCGATTTTCGGTAGCGAAATACCGCAACCGTACCACTGTAACAGTTACGAAACAATCATCCTGCGCCACATATTCCTGTCTAAGCACACTTCTTTCGCCTCGGCCGCATTCATAATCGCATTCATACACGCTCTTCTGCTCTTCTCACTCGGAAACTTTCTCTCTTTTAGCACGTTATCAATCACATCCATACACTTACACGCTGGACGGCTACGTAATTGAACATCCTCAATTTCACCAAGATATATACGCTTTACAAGCCGTTCACTCTTCATTCTCTCCACATGACCAAACCATTTCAACTGGCTCATTCCTACTCTCTTAACAACATTCTTCCTAACCATACATTTTTCATACACCAAATTATTCCTCGCGCGATCCCGTCTTACATATCCACATACACCACGTAAATACCTCATTTCCACGGTAGACACTCTCTTTTTATGCTTTCACGTCCATGCCCAACATTCGCTTCTATACATCAAAGCAGGCACTAGCACTCCATTATACACACTTAACCGAGCTTCTCTAGATACGTTTCGAGCAAACGTACCCAGAGCACCCATTACCTTACACCCCGCACTCACCCTCCTTTCAATTTCTCTATCAATTCGACCATCCCTTGACATCATGCTACCCAAATATACAAACTCATTCACTTGCTCCAGTTTCACTCCATCCACCAACACATTGCATACAGTCACCAATTTACTGCTTTCAAATACTAACACCTTGGATTTATCAACATTCAAATCCAGATTCATACTTCTTTCAACTACATGTATTCTCTCTATCATTCTTCTGAGTTGCTCTTCATTTTCACCTAAAACAACTACATCATCCGCATACGCTAACGCAGGCACAATACTTTCACCAATATGTACACCATCCGTTTCACTCAATGCTCTCCGCAACAACACATCCATATACAAGTTAAACAACCACGGAGACATACCACAGCCCTGTTTCATACCAACATTTGTACGAAACCAATCACTTAACCTACCATCTATTCTTACAGGAGCCTCACTACCCTCATACAATACTCGAATCGCTCCTAGCCAGTTTCCACTCACGCCATACTCCCTGAGTACATCCCACAAAGTATCTCGAAGAACACTATCATACGCCTTTTTTAAATGAAGAAAGCCACAGAACACCTTCTTGTTCTTGTCGAGTGACTTCTCAACAATCGTACGAGGAGCAAACAATTGATCGACACATCCCCTCTCAGGCAAAAAACCACCCTGAACATCACTAATTTTTGAAATTGTGAATTAAAACCTTACCAAAAAGTTTCCCGACTACACTGAACAAACTTATCGCGCGAAAATACGTACATTCACTCGAACTGCCTTTGCCTTTGAATAATGGACAAATAACAGCTTTTTTCCAATCATCAGGAACCACGCAAAGAAATGGCTTAAATATAATTAGATTTACTAGTAAAGTGCAGTGAAGTGTTTATTTGTGAAAAGACTACAACGACTCCAACAATCAACAAAAGCATACCAGCGCTGTAATACGTGCGGTTACCATTTTATTTTATTTTTACCAGTCTGTTTTATTTAAGTGTAGAAAATATTAGACAGAGAGTAGAACATGACGATGAATGATAGTAAAAAAATCCTCCTCATGCTTTTTTCTATTGTTTACATACCTTGTGTTTCACTATTCCCAAACACTGAGCTAAAACTCGTCTCTGACACAAAACTAGTAGCCGATGTCTGCACACTCTGTTGCTGTCCCGGCATCGCTAATCCTGTCTGCATTCCCATTGGCGGAATGGCATTCCCGAAGCCGTTTCCGTTCATCCAGACGTTCCCAACGGGTGGAACTTGTGCAACGGGAGGGATTTGAACCTGGGGCTGAGCAGACGCGGAGAAGACGTCAGCGAAGGGGTTGTTCAGCTGGAGAAGGTCTTCCGATGGCATGTTGGAGAGTGGGGCGGAATGCTGGGTTGTGATTGGTGGAGGGGCTGGGGAGGGGGCAAATAAATCGACGGTGGGGATAACAGCGGGGGATGATAAGAAGGGATTGGTGGATGATGTGGGGGTCTGCACTTTTGACTAGAAAAAAATAATATGCAATATGATTTTCGTGTTATGTGAAAGATACATATAGTTTTTTTTTTTTTGCAAAATTTCATTCTATATTCGAGGGTAGCTCAAAAAGTTCCCGACTTGATACAGAAATGATGCCAGAAGTATCAAATGCCAGTAATTTTTTCCAAGTTTGATCTATCAAAGGTAGTACTGTAAAGTTGCAAATGAAATAATTGATCCTACAACTAGATCGAAGGTGAGACTTTCAAATGGTATATGTAAAGAAAGTAAAAACGGTAAGAGTCCTAAGATACAGGAGCTAAAAAGGATGACGGTCCATCATTTTTGCTTAGTAGATTCGGTAGTCAGACTTGTAAAATTCTATTAGGTCTATACAACTGAAACTATAGGATTTTTAATCCAAAAGTTAAGACAAACAAAAGATGTAATCGAGTTAGTACCTATTACATCTTTTGGTATCAGAAGTGGGATTATCGTTTATGGTACAGTATAAATTAATTGGAATATCATTGGTCTAATGCTAGTCTAAGGTCTGTATTGTGTTTAAAGGAGGCTACACTGAAAAACAAAATAAGCGAGAACTTTTTCGAACTTCCCTCGTATTTTCAACATAAGAACATGCGAAATATACGAATGCATTCCTTTTATTTCTACCACAAGATAACATAATTAATAAACCATGCATCATTTTTAACTTTAAAAATCTATTTTTAGGGTATCCGACATCAATTTACCTCCTCGAATTCTGTGAGCTAAACAAACAACCCTCATTATATACCCCATATTTTTCAGATCCTTTATTTCTCTTCCGTTCGTTTATATTTATTAATAGAAATTGTCTGCTACACTGTCCAAACAGAGACGCAAAATTTGTGAACTCTCGCACATGCGCAGAAATGGACGTAGATTTTTATAAACAATTGGGGTGTTTTATAATTGGTGTCTCAGATTCACGCAACCGCTAATTTGACTGTTTCAAATAGTAATATAATATTTACTAAGGTTACAGGGTCCAACAGAATTAATTTTGTCCATTATTAAATTCCAGCCCCTCCTTCATCCCAGTTAAAACCACGGTTAATGTATTTCTTGCCGTCTCTGTAAATGGGATGTTATATTAAGCACCAATGGGAGCCAAAGTGAAGCGGAGTGTGATATGACGTCCCTATTCTGAATACCGCCCACAGTACTGTAACGTGAGACACTTGGTCCGCGAGACCCAAGCCGCCAAGCCAGCACGTGTAAGCCGACGCCTATGATAGAAGTTCTAGAGTTTAATAGTGAGGGAACAGGCGCGACTAGGTAGGCGATCGATAACATAGTGCAGCGCGCGATAGACGAGAGTTAGAGAGTAATGGGTCGATTCTGTTCATATTTGTAAATCTTACAGATCTGTAAATTTGTAAACAATAAACAAAATCGCAGCGAAACCTGCTACTTTTATGTATAATTTTATATTGATCAACAAAAATAGATGCGTTTCTGTCAGGTTTTTACAGATTTACAGATCTGTAAGACTTACCGATGTGAACAGAATCGACCCATTAGTCCGTCAGAGTGACAATTAGATAGTTAAACAGTTAGGTACATAAATAGACAGACAGTGAAGAGAAAGGTGTGAATTCTGTCCGGGCAGTTGAATATACAGACGCTGTTAAGTCAGTTGAGTATATAGACGCTGTGGAGGTCGGTACGTCGGACAGTTGAAAGTGATATAAATAAATAGTGACCTACATAGTCGAAATAAATAATCAGTAATATCGTGTAATAAAATAATGCGTTGTTAATTGTTTAAATAAATAGTGTTAATCATTGTTTAATATTAATAATCGACATTATTTTTTAAATATTTATTTATCGTTTTAATAAACATCTATTTTAATTAATAATTAATATTTGATTTTTACCCAAATACAGAGTGATCAAAAATAACTGATTTATTTGGCAATACAATTCTGGAGATGTTTTTATTCCAGAGTTTATACAACACCACGCGAAGGCGGAAATACTATTTAACATGTCATTTTTACAAGAAACATAAGGCCTGATAGTTTATAGGATATTGAGTGATCTATTTTAGATTATTGCTCTGTGGTTTGTAAGAAATAAAAAGATGTGGGTAAAGGAAACATCGAACATTTTAATAAAAAATTGTAATTTCAAGTAATATTTTTTATTGCCAACTGACAATTCATAATTGGTAGATAGTGGTTTTTAGGTTCTGTTCGAGAAGTGGCCGCCAGATTCCATCTGGTCCATTTCTGCGCATGTGCGACTTTACATTTTTTTTTTGCAGCTTTGTCAAGACAGCGCAGTAGAGAATGCCTTATAACATTCCTTACCTTGTATTGGTTCATGGCAGCCTCTTCTTCGGCCAGGATCTGCTGTTTGAGTGATTCGTCGATTCCGTTGTCCATACGGCCGTTCGTTGCAGCCGTACCGAAGGCTGAGCTGGTGGAAGAAAGGGCACTAACACCTGATTTGACGTTGCGTTGGTTGCTACGTTTGTGAAAGTGTAGGATAATAAGGTGCAAAAGGAAAAGGAAGAAATAAAAATAAATAAATCAAAATGAACTCAAATATAAAATGATAATACAGTAAAATATGTGACCAATTATTGCAGTTTGTGTTTACTGTGAATATTTTAATTGCGCAGGCTTCCACAGTCTGAGTCGTTTTCTGGGAATGGACTGTCATATTTTGAGTCAGAGCTCAACGTTTCGCCCGCAGTCATATGGGGCATCTTCAGGAGCAAGGGGGATAGTACTGTCTTAAACACGGTTACCCGACGTGTCAACCACGCTAGAGGCCGAGTTTAAGCAACAAGGAGAGGGAGACTCAGTTTACAAGGTTACCCGACGTGTAAACCACGCTAGAGGCCAAATAAACCAAGTGACGAAAGGAAGGCCGAGAAGACAGTTATATACTAATCTAATGATACGGTAGATGAGCAAAGCTAATGAGGACCAATGGGAATCGAGTTCGTAATGGTAGATTGGGCGTGTCGTGTTCCGAGAATCACCGGTTTCCACATGTGACTCAAGAAATAGCCATCATACCGATTGATGTTATGAGGATGTTTCCATATTTCTAAAGTTTCCCTGTATTTACGTCTGTAAATTCCCGCATTTTAGCTCCTGTCCCTGAGTTTTACAGACGTAAATACAGGGAAACTTTAGAAATATGGAAACATCCTCATAACATCAACATCAATCGGGATGATGGCTATTTCTTGAGCCGCATGTGGAAACCGGTGATTCTCGGAACACGACACGCCCAATCTACCATTACGAACTCGATTCCCATTGGTCCTCATTAGCTCTGCTCATCTACCGTATCTTTAGATTAGTATATAACTGTCTTCTCGGCCTTCCTTTCGTCACTTGGTTTATTTGGCATCTAGCGTGGTTTACACGTCGGGTAACCTTGTAAACTGAGTCTCCCCCTCTTGTTGCTTAAACTCGGCCTCTAGCGTGGTTGACACGTCGGGTTACCGTGTTTAAGACAGTACTATCCCCCTTGCTCCTGAAGATGCCCCATATGACTGCGGGCGAAACGTTGAGCTCTGACTCAAAATATGACACAGTCCATTCCCGGAAAACGAATATTTCTTGTGAATATTTTATTTTGTTCTCACCTTGCTGACTGTGTGGGGGTTGTCGTACTGCTCTTCTTCCCTTCAATGGACGCTAAATGTTGTTCCAAAGCATCAAGCAAACTACTTGGCGCCTTCGTTAAATCCGGTATTTCCCCTTTATCAATACCAACATTCTCTGCCACTTTTAAAAACTCTGCCACTCGATCCATCCTAATCAAGAATTTTTTGTACAAATCTAATGCATCTCTGCATTGCTTTTTATTCATATCGAAGTATTTCTCTAACAAATTAATAACACCATCATTGTAGCAAGCGAAAAGACGAATTAAATCCCGGAATAAAAGCATGAAACAGTTGTTGATAACGCCGTTCGTGAGATTGTTGGCGCTGCAGTCGAATTCAAGTAAGGCGTCCAGTTGATTTTGTAATGTTGGGAGTGTTTTGAGGAGTTTTTCGGCGTTCATAGTACGGAGAGTGCCGTCTTCTTTCCTAAAACAGCATATTTTATTACAACTTGCATTTTTGGGAAATGACTTTTTTATTTTACTTACCCTCTTTTAACTTTACAGAAATCAAATGCTACTGTCCGATACGATAAGGCTTTTTCATTTAAATATCTTGCATATCTTCTGATAAAAGGTGACATATCGTACCCTAAGGCATACAAATACAATTTAATAATTATAATAAACACGAGATATTACAGGTATTACCAAATGGGATACTATACCATATTCAAATTTAAAATATCTTACATAAGAAGCGAAAATATGTTTTCACATTTTGCGTTCATAATGAAGTCATTACGATACGCAATTGGGGTCTAAAATTATAAATTAAGAAGTTATTTACGTTCATAAAAAATAGTAGTTCAGAGTGGAAAAAACCATAATATAATACCTACAAAATTTTGGTCCTTTTTTATTAATACTTATTTTAAACATTACACTAATTCCAACTTGTACTTCAATAGGTTTTTCTATTATAAATATTATATTAACCATCTCATCTTTACTAAAATATGTATTATTCATTTTCACATCAACATCAACAATGATAAACTAATGCCCGGTTTTATAAAAGTGGATTAAATTTTTATCCAGGATTATAATTATAAACCAGAATTTTGTATATATTATTATATGTACAAAATCCAGGATTTTGAAAGCCGAGATTAAATTTGTTTATAAAACCGGGCCTAAGAGTATTTGGACAACTTGTTTGTTTAAATTTGAAATAATTGATCAAATTATCCATAGCTTACTTTATTAATGATAGAAACATATCATTCAACGAATAAAGGTAAATAACTTCTTAATTTATGATTTTAGACCCCTTATTACTTAATACTTTTTTAAAGGGAATCTAATTTACTATCAAAATAAATAAATAAATATAGGGTGTTCCATTAAGAAATATAAAGTTACATATTGTTGCGCTTAAACGGAGCACACTGTATACAAATGCATATGGTACGTAGATAGACAATAATATATCATATAAATTATATTTGAAAAGTTTTTCTATCTGACTTAAAATAAAAGAGTTATAAAGAGAGGGCAGACCGATGAATCACCCGGTATAATAGAAAAAATATTAGAAAACAAAATTATTTCTAAAATCCTACTAATCCCAACGTGATTGGTCGCACAGAAAATTTTCCTCTAAAATGGGACTTGCCACATCATTAGAATAATCACGTCATTCTACTATATCTTGAAACATACTTTACGTCCATGAATATAAAGGTACAGTATTTTTTTTATTGTAATAGTTTTTGGTCTGTGGGACACATCAAATTACCATTATTATTAACATCAAAGAAATCTTATAAAAATATGTATGAATATTAATAATTTGTTACGCATTTCCCCTGATAATGTTAAAAATATGTTAGTAGGTTAAAGTATCGATTTTAAAATTATAAATGCGATTATAAACCCACATAATTTTAAAAGAAAATAATAAGTACGACAGTAATGTAACATGAAAGCACTGTTAATCTATTTTCAATGTAAAATTAATAATGAAAATTCATTCAATTCAACTAATTACATTAAACAATAACTACAAATTGAAATAATGGTTAACATTCAATGTCATTATTACTAAACAAACAAAATTGTTAGAACTTACCCGTTCTTGCCCCTGCTACCCCTTTGTTGTTAGACAGAAAAAAAAATTAGTGAATTAGTCACAATTAGAATAATATATTAAATAGATAAGTATGGTAAATAAGCATGCATTAGATTATTAATTGCAATTAGAATACATCGTATATCTACTTATAGTTAATGCAAATTATACAAAATTATTAGTAATACACAATAATAAATAAATACATTAATATGGAATGTTAACTACTATAAATTATAAAGCAGATTATTAATAAAGTATACCTTGTAATCCACTTTTATCTAAGAAATTGCTAAGTTGAAATGTGCTATTACTAGACGCCAAATATTGTGTAAATCTCTGAAAAGAAAAAATATATAATAAAATATTGTACAATAGGGCTGTTGCAAGAGTTTTTAAAATGACATCTAAGTACTAAATTTAAAAAAATATATTGTTCTTCACGAGCCTCAAATTTAAAAATAAAGTATTATTCACGAAAGATGACTATTCAAGGTCATTTATCTGATATATTACTTGCAGATAACTTCACTGCATTTCGTACCCATAGGCGTACAACGCGAAATATTTATGGATACAAAACAAAAATATAGGCTTGACATAAACCATAAAATAATAATTTGATTTAAATGTCAACGTCACAGGATAAACATTAGTACAGATGGCAGTGTAGTAGATAATTATATGTCTGTAACTCTACGACATACGTCATTGCTATTTTTAGTGTGTTAGAAAGTTATGGCACCATTTACGTATATCTATCAGCCACATAAATTAAATAGACATACGTCAACTAATCTTTCTAATACAAAATGTTGCTAAGCTACTGCTATAAAGTGCTGTGTAGTCTTCCTTCGAACAAATGACCTTGAATAGTCATCTTTCATAGTATATTACGAAATATCCATTAGATAGTTTACAATTAATTATCGAAATTTGTATATTTTGAAAAAGTCACGTGATCTGAAACAGAATGTGACGTCCAAATTTATACAGCTTCATATGTGACGAACTATCGCCATTTTTATTTATATAAATAACGTAGGTGATGGATAAACTGTTTTCCTATTGGCTATGAATGACATACTGTATGTACTTTGACGTCACAAGAGTGGGGGGTTGTTTTTATGACTATTTTCGCGCCAATCTCTTTATTCAATTATTTACGAAAATAACAAATTATTATTATTGTTATTACTATGAAAAATATTGTATAAACTTCCATTTAAAATACTTTTTATATTTTGCGTTCATAATGAAGTCATTACGATACGCAATTTTTTGTTTTAGACGGTTGGTACTAGATGACGTTTCTTTAACCCATTTTTACCTAATTTATTTTTAGTTAATTGACAATTCATTTTTATAATATAATGTCGAAATTATTATTATTATTTTTTATTTAGGGAAGATTATTTACATGAAAATGTACAAATGGTTACAAATATAATCACAAATTGAGTAAGTAAATGTTATTGTAGAAGGCGCAAAATATAAGAAATAGTATAAAGAACTCATTTTATAAGACTTTCTTTCGCACTTGTCTATTAGAAAACTCGCTAACGCTCGTTTTCTAAATTTTGACGCGTGCGAAAAAAACATATCCATTTTGACCATCCCTGAATCCATTTTGACTAAATACGTAAGTATCTCGCATAACTCAAAAACGGTAAGCCGTAAAATGATGAAATTATGTATTTAGGACAGCTATAACATCTAGTTGTGCACCTTTTTGGTCATTAATAAATTTCCAGAAGTGGTACTTTACTTGAAGCATATAATAAATATTAATGAAAAATTATATTAAAATATAATCCAAAACTTTTCAAATTTGGTATATTTTAGACTTCTATATCAATGAGAATAATATTATAGATTTTGATTGAAATAGGCTAACCGGAAGTAATATATTACCTGAAGTTGTTAACAGTTTTTCTCGAATAAAATGGTTTTATTTTGATTTTAGAAATAAATGCTTCAAATAAAACTTTTAGAGAATTACATTCTGCGTCTAGCACATCAAGTATTATTAAATTAGCCCTTTGTATAAGCGAGATATGTAAATTTAAAAATTATATATTTTTTGGTTTTTGTAATAGCGTACTATGTATTAGAACAAAATATAATTAAAAAATAAAAAATTAATGTTATTAATTAATGCAATTTTATAATTGGATCTATATTTCATGTTGGTCTTGCGTACAAGGAGGTCGTGTGGTGTCCACATCAGATTTTTCTAAAATGTGAAACTGGGTCATTGTATTCTAATATTATTAATTCATACAAAAATTATTCGAATAAATTTAGAAACTTGCAAAAAATCAATACAAGTTTTCAAAACGTGACCAGCAATACAGGTAAGTGTTTCACGCTATGTGGCAACATAAATTTAAGGTATAAAATTAGAAAATTGATTTTACAGATAACATTTGTTGCAATTACCACTCCTAAGTGTTGATTTTATAGTCACTACAACTTACAGATTATTATTTTGTAAATTGTTTCAAATTTGATTAATCTGGTACTTAAGTTCTGCTTTAGTTTCTGGGCAACTTTTTTGTAATTCTTTTTTAAGACGTAAAGACACTGTCTAGTTCCCAATGGACCTTTTCAATTTAATGGATTGTAACGAAGAGGTTCTTCGTTACTTTTATATGAATTTATAAATAAATAAATAAATACATAAATAAATAAATATATACTGAAGGGAGAATGACATGTATATTTGTGTAAAAATATATAAAACAACTGAATCACAACTGAATTAAAAATATAAATAATAATCTTGGTTGGGGTGGTAACGTGGCGGGCTACTCGATCCGCCACATTACTTCTTTCTATAGGGCGCGAGCAGACACGTGACTCGAGCGTCCTTGTCGTGCTAGGAATCAGCTGATTTGTGTGCGCTTGTCATTTTGACAAGAACAATGTCACTTTGACAAGACCAATGTTTTGACTTATTTTACTTTTGAACTGTTAAGAAGATATTATTTTTAATTTCATGTGTTTTACTGCCTGAAAATTGTACATTAATAACATTTTAGCAGTTCAAAATCAAAATAAGTCAAAACGTTGGTTTTGTCAAAGTGACACTGTTCTTGTCAAAACGACATGCGCACACAAATCAGCTGATTCCAAGTACGTCAAGGATGCCCGAGTCACGTGTCTGCTCGCGCCCTATATCGCTGCAAATTCGCAATCGAAATTAACGATAGAGGCGCTGATTTTCGAAACAAGATGGCCGTCATACGATGGGTTTGACATATGACAGTTCACATTATTCACTGTATTTCGTTGACTGTGTATACAAACCGAGTTCAAAACCTTATTTATACGAAGGCGACAAGTTAAAATATTTAATTATTAATTACTACACTACTAACTCAGTTGTCACTTGTCCATTATGGAGCTTGTACGATTGCTTTTCGTAGTACTGATTTGCGCCACTAGAGGGAAAATTTTATCTACGATTCCGAATAGTAAG
Organism: Harpalus rubripes; assembly: GCA_963082715.1. Taxonomy (NCBI): domain Eukaryota; kingdom Metazoa; phylum Arthropoda; class Insecta; order Coleoptera; family Carabidae; genus Harpalus; species Harpalus rubripes. Next base: position 5,995,572 of record OY720462.1, read on the forward strand.
AAAATGGCGCGAACAACTGCCAGTTGGACTGTCAAACGAAACGTCAAAAATATTGCAGTCATTAAAATACCTGTATACTCAGTGAAAATTTGCATCGTTAGACATTTTAACTTCAATAAAAGCTTTTGTAACTTATTTCGATAAGATTTTTTAAAGATATCTGAGATATTCTCACATTTTACGTATAATTTTTTTTTAGAAACAAATGCCATAGATCTCAGTTGTTCTTACTATGCGCAGATCCCCATTGCGCATATCTTCTATCTCTTTAAATTGAAAAGGTCCATTGTGCATAAATTATTTCCTTTTTCGTTTGAGTATTTTTATATTTTATAGAGAATAATTTCTATTGTTTATTAGAATTATTTTTAACTCACAAGATTGATTGAGTTTGGGTTTGTATGTGTAATATAGTAATAGTGTAGCATAAATACTTACTTCATTTCCATAACACATCATATGATGAACTGTGATAAGGGCTTTATACACTACTATCCAGTTGGCGTTCTGTGATCTTTCAATTAGTAGATTGGCTAGTTGTGGTATTGATACGTTTGGTTCGTTTGTACATTGGACTAAATCTGTAACAAACAGAAATACAATAAAAAAATATCCATTTATTAATTTACATAAAGAAAATATTTTTTTGTAACTTTCCATTTTTAAACAAATTAAAATTTACATTTTCAAATTAAATAAAGACGGAATTTTAAATAAATTTTCCACTCTAACATTAGCAAAATGAAACACTAATTATTACGTACTTGCTTAATTAAAAATTATAATTATATTATTTTACCAAATATTTTCCAACTGAATTTGTGCATAATTAATTTAATATATTAAATACAAAATATTTTTGTTTCGCAATATATTCGAAAATTTTTGTTAATTTAATTACTGTATATATTAATAAATTACAGTTTGACAAATAAACAATTAAAATATCCGCTAATTAACGCTATAATTTTGTCATTAATATTTACAATGAAAAATATTTAACTTTTTTATTTGAAATATTTTTCCCCATTACTGATAGTTTAGAAGTAATTTCAAAATGAAAATATGCAAGGCCGCGCCGTGCGGGTGGGCAGGTTGTGCCCCGCACAAAGGCGCCTGACTTTGAAGGGCACCGTTTCAAGACAGTAAAGTAAATAATAGTAATTTTTTATAAAATACTATTCGTAAAGACAAAATTACTATAAAACTTACAAATTAACTTGATAGAAGTAAACAATATATTTTTTAATTTGTTTGCATTAGAGCTCTAGTTATAAGTAAAATAATTATTGTATCAATCGGTTCGTTATTATTCTAGCATTGTTATATTGAAATAATAACTATGAAAATGTTGATTACAACAATGAATATATTGATTATCTCAAAAATATTGATTACAAGAATGAATCCCACAATGAATCCAATATTTAAATCCCTATTATCATTTTGCAAAGAATCAAATGCATATACAATTCTGAAATCTGTTGTAAAATTGTTGATTACAACAATCGATTTTGATTATAATCTATTGATTACAAGAATGAATCTAGGAAAATTTCATCAATATAATAAATCTTGCATTTTTGAAGAACAAAAAGTATAGTGTAAACTTTAATTTGCAAATTTTATCATGAGGGGAAGGGGCGCTAAAATATAACATAGCACAAAGGCGCCTAATACCCACGGAGCGGCCCTGAAAATATGGACCAAATTTAGTTTTCCGCCACTATGAGAATTTTTGTCAAAACAAAAGCACATCTAAAATGGCACCTAAAAGGAGCACCACATGTCCCAATTATCCGAAGTCGTATCTGTTATAACTTATAGTTTCCGAGATCCCAATGGTTGTCTTCGAAATCCGGACACCCTGTATAGACATATATTTCAAATATCCTGCTAAGGATAGTACGTATACGAAAATAGATTTTATTTATTAAACAATAGGGGATTTCACCATTTTTTAAAAATAATTTCATCAGAAAGTATAAGTAAAACTAAGACTATTGGTGAAAATCCGGTGAAATTTTTTTTATTAATAAGCGAGTTATGGTCCCCCGAAGTTTGAAAATATATATGTGACGTCACAAGTTTTTATATAAAACTGTTTCATTCGTGGATCTAAAATCTTCTTGAAATGTATGCTATTTTTAAATTGCAGTACTGGACCGGTAGCCACGTGTTCGCTATTTGAATTTGTCTACTTCCATTGGTAGTAGACTCCACCCCCTAACTCGGTATTCGTTATATATTTGTAGGTGGTCTTTGAGTCGCCAATCAAATAAATAAATATATCATCACGGCTTATTACCCATTGCTGGGTGTGCCAATCTGCTTTATACACAGATATCGGTAATGATGAAATATTTGTACCGTGCGGGCGCTTACCAGGCGTCACCTCACGGGCACTCATTGCTGGTGTGGAGAGTGCACCACAGGGGTCAATTTTGTACCATTTAAAATTGGAAATATTTGGCGTCGGTCGGGATCGAACCCGGTTCCCCAGATTCGCGACCTGACAGGCACGCGGCCAAGGGACAATAAAAATAATATATATGGATTTCATATGAGTGACGAGCTGCTAAAACAAAAAATCCTCCTTTCCGAAGTATTTCAATTATATCATTTTATTTCTTTATTAATATTCATTATTAAGCATCTATATTAATTATTTTTTACCAATTTCTCTTCATTCGATTGAGCTGTAATCCCCTATTATAATTTTAAATTTATGGTAAAATTCCAAGGAAATCTGAAATTAAAAATGAACCAAGTAATATTTTGTATTTTACTGTAACCATAATAACTATGTTTACTAATCAGCAAAATTATAGATTTATCGTAAATTCTCAAAAATCATACAAAAAGTAAATGAAATGTAAAACCCAAAAAGATAAATAGAACTTACAATCAATATCATATTTTGTAAATAAAATTGACCCATGCTACCATACTTGGAAACCATTTGGTTTTTTAAACTAAAATGTACTGTAAACAAAACTCTAATGAATCATAATGTTCTATATTCCATGTAAACAAATACATTATAAAAACATCCGCATAGGGAAACATTGTATTATTTATAGTTGGTATCAATTACTTTGATAACATAATTGAAAAATCGGATATCAAAATACATTACAAATTATCACATCTTCTGTTCGTATCTTTGTGTGAGGTCACACAATGGTGGTCGCAGTTGCTGGCCTTTCTAAACGCTCATCATTATCCAAGCTGGTATAGTTCGTCTAGGGATCATTTTCCGAAGACTCGTTATCGTTTTATTATGGGTGCACAATAGCTAAAACCGCAATGCCAAAATATTTCGGTCCGTACAGTCGACCAGTTCAGTATTTGCAATGCTGGTATATATTTTACGCCCAGTATTCGACTGTAGACCAAGACTGCACTTTCCAGATTTATTGCGTTTGCAGACTATCATGAAAATATGTCGGCTGAACTCTTCGAACGTTGGTTTGAAAATAATTTACTTCCTAATATTGCACCAAATTCAGTAATAGTCATGGATAATGCCACCTACCATTCGCGACAAGAGAATAAAATTCGACAGCAACAAGAAAGGCTGAAATAATAGATTTTTTAGTAAAGAAAAATATGCCAATACCAGAGAGGGCAACAAAAAATGATTTACTTAAAATTATAAAAGAGCAGAATTTTGATGTCTTACGTTATAGACAATATGGCACAACAGGCAGGGCATAAAATATTACGTTTACCACCTTATTATTGCATATTCAATCCGATTGAGTTAATTTGGAGCCAACTAAAAAACAATGTTAGATCAAAAAATGTATCACCACAATTAAATTCTAGTGTAGTTCAATTAATCAGGGAAGAAGTTGAAAATATTGGTCAGCAACAATGGAATAACTGTATTCAACATATTATAAAAGAAGAAAATAAATTTGTATCACTTTACAAAGACGTGAATCCATTAATTATATCTTTAAGGGATTCAGATATGTCCATAACAATTCTGAAGATGAGGACGAGTACACTATGTCCGAATAAATATTCATATATTTTTTTAAATGACATGTGGTTATAGGCCTCTTGGGGAAATCGCCACTATGAACAAAGATTAATGGTCCGCAATCAGTACCTCCTGGGTGGTCACGGAAATCTGATTATACAATATATTTTTTAAAACAGTTAAATATTAAACAATTTTGTTTTACTATTTTGGAAAGTAAAATGTGTGAAATGAAATATTTCAAACCCCTACTCAAATTTTTCATTACAGTCCTGGCACATGCCAGGCTAGTGGGACCCTCTATTGTACTGCCGTAATAAAACGATAACGAGTCTTCGGAAAATGATCCCTAGACGAACTAACCACATTAAAATGAGTACGTGCCATTACAACTAAATGTCATAGCACCCAAATTTCACAGCGTCTAAATGAAGTCGCAATACCAATTATTTTCACAGCGACTAAATTTGACCTGGTCTATTTCGGCCACTACAAGTGATGTTGGTAATACAGCAAACTGTAAATATGTCGACATTTATTGTGAATTGTGCAACATAAAGCGTATCTAATCTAACCAAACCGAACCTAACCTACAGTGATCTCCGCTTGGCCACGCCCATGTATTCGGATTTTGAATGATTCGGGCGAAGTGCTTCCTGGTGATGCGCTATTCTAAGTGGCGTATCCAGGGGGAGGCGATCACCCCCCCCCCCTAGACCTACACATATTTTTTTATATCAGTGATATTTCGAGTTAGTTGTAACAATTGTTTTAAAATTGTTCTAAGTTTGTCCATTTATGACGAAATTTCTAATAATGGCCCCTCACTTAAGTAAATATGCCTTAAGTATCTTTTACAATGGACCATTTTCACTGTCGATATGAGCATGCGCGACGACATTAGAAAAAGAGATCCGAACTGTAACATGAATTTAGTCGCAAGTGTCAAATTGTGCTTTTATCATCTAACCTTGAGCTATCCTATCCATGTGTGATTTTGTTATTATTAAAGTTATTATCGTGGTAAAATATAAAATGGGTGTGTATTGTTGTGTCCCTGGGTGTAAAAACAACTCAAAACATAACAAAATTGTTTCGTGGCATTTATTTCCCGCAAATAATAAAATAAAGAATGAATGGATAAGACGGATAAATCGAAGAGATGAAAATGGATCATTGTGGCAACCAAATTATTTTCATCGAAATGTGGGGTGCATTTCAATAAATCTGGCAAAAATATATCTACAATAAGTATCCTGTATATTTCCCGAACGACACAGAAGATGTTAGTACGAAAGTAATTTATTGCAACAAAGGTTTAGAATTGGGTTTAAATTTAAAAATAGGAGCCATAAGTAATGAAATAACATTATTAACATACGAAGCACAGAACACTAAATTAACTTTTGATTTTTGTACATTCTGTATCCACTAACGTAACTTTTGTTATGTTTATTATCTGCGAAATTGTTAATATGTCTTTCACAATATTCTTTTTGATCTACTCAACATGTTCTATTGTTTCCAGAGGTTCTCTCAGAAAAATAAAATTAACAAGTAAATAAATTAATTTATTATTTATTAAACTTACTTGATAATGTTTACTTTCATCTTGCCGCCTTTAAATTCACATAACCAAAAAGAAGAACCTTATGACGTTTAGGTCTACTATTTTTAGTTTACAAACTTCCGACAGATGTCTCATTTTCAGTGAAAATGGTCCATTAAAAAGAAATTGCAACTTGTTACAAAGAAAAAAAAATCTCTCGCCAGATATTTTACTTGGTTGTACGCATAAAACGAAAAATATTTTTAAATACAAATACATATATTCATATCTCACTACAAAATAATTATTTTAATATAAATTATGTACAATACATACATTTTCTTTATATTCAATATCCTGAATTTTTTTTTCTACTTTCCTTTTCTTTTTTTTTATTCGTCATTTTTTGCAAATTCCTTTTATATTCTTTTTTAGGTATAGTCTTTTGCGTTGTTGACTTTTTATTTATTTTCATAATCTTCATAATGATGTACAAATATTTTTGACAGTGGCATACAAATATTTTTGAATGTGACATTTATGTGTGAATAACTAACATTTGAATTTCTTGCCTTGAAGTAGTTTGATCTAAGAATTTTTACATCAAATTATTTTATATGCATTTCTTTATCTCTAAATCTATAGAAGATATAATAATGAATTTATATTTATCGAATAAAGAATTTAACGTTCTTTAATAAAAGTATTTACATAAATTTTCGATAAATAATATTTAGATGATTTTTTTCTTGTAACTACTACTTCCGGTTGTCCAACTGTTACCAAAACTGACTCGACTCTTCCCATTATTGTTAGATTGAGGAATCCGTAGTTAAAAATGTCTGAAGTCTTATAGTATTTGAGAAATCGTGGATCCAACATCCACACACATCCACATACAATGCCTCTCTTAGCGAGAGGTAAAAAAATCGCGAAAAGTAAATACACAAAAATTATATATAAATTTCCTCTATATCTGCTGATTCGATTTGGTTATTCTTGTCTATTCAATCACACTTTATTGATTACAACAATATATCTATATTCCCTAGATTTGAATTCAAGCAATCCATCACCTTAATCTCTGGTTCAATATAAAATTACATATACATTTTTATATTCAATATTCGTTCGCGAACAAATTCGAGGGATAAAATAATACTTTGTGAAAAGGATTAATGTTAAATGGAATAACGAATATCATCCATTTTATAAAACAAAAGGTTTCAATTACATTTTCTCTTTCGGTATTCGTACAGTAGATACATTGAATTTCCAGTTGAAATTTTCTTTTGTATGTATTGTATTTTATATTTTTCTTCATAATTTTTAAGCTACATAAAAATATACGAAGCGGAAATCATTATTAATTCGTTAGATTTTTCTTCATTTTATATAAACAGATTTCGTCGGTAAATTAACTTTTAATTCGCCTGGGGCGAAATTGGTTTTAGGGCGACATTTTTTGAGATTATTTTTTGCAAAATAAATTAAAAATCAAATTATAAGTTTATTGACTCGTCCAGTGTGTAGCTTTAATCATAATGCTGACAATTCGAGTTGCAGGAAACTTATATTAATTAAATCCTATTTATATTTTTTACGTTATACTAAGAAAGAAGAAAGGTTAAATTCGTTGGCGATTATATCAATTAAAAACAATGTCATATCAAATACTGAAGAAGTAATTGTGGTTCAGGAAATCTACTGAAAAATACCCCCAACATCAAAAAATTGCAACAAAAGCTTTTTTACAGAATCCTGTACAAAAAATACACTAATGCAACAGCCCTTCGCCAATTTGGAAAAAGGCAACATATTTTGGCTTTTGATATTTTTCTTGAAAACGGTGATCCATATCAAAATTTTATACAAAACAAGATTCTTATATTTTTACCTAGGATGAATCGTTAAAGAGTTAAATTGGATTTTCCGAATTGCAAAATAACGAATAGTATATTATATACTCAAGGACTAAAGTGCATATTCAATCCTGTGAGTGAAGTTTATTTTCCGAGCCGAAGGTGAGGGAAATAATCACCTGAGGGATTAAATGCACTTTAGTCCTGTGGTATATACGCTATTTTTCGCACTCCCGTATCAAATGGAACCATATTAGTGTAAAAGAAATTAATTTTTACAATTTGACAATACAAATGTCAAAAATTTAAACTCAACGCCTGCTCAAAATGTAGTGCAGATACGAATAAATAAATCATAGTAACTATATGATGTTATGGAAACATCTTGTTTATTTTTACTTTAGCCCCCCAGGGATTTTTACCTTCCGTCACCTTTAGGTAAGGAAGGTATTGTCTTTGGTCAAAAAATTCGGTGGTGAGTTTTTAATGAATAAGCACGTTTTAAGGTCCCTAGAATACGATTTTACTATTTTTACGATGATGTCTGTATGTGTGTGTGTGTGTGTGGATGTGTGTGTGTGTGTGTGTAACAAAATTTTCGTCTGCGATAACTCTAATACTACAACTCCAAAAATTATAATTCTTTCGTATTCCTCTTCGTTGCATCCATATGAAGAGCTGATTAGATTTTGGTTATAATTGGTCAACCGGAAGTACCCTAATTTGAAGATTTTAACAGTTTTTCTTGAAAAAACGATGTTAAATATCATTTTTTCAGATTTAATGTTATTATAAATATTAAAGAATATTTTATTTTCTATACGATTTGATTGCATTTTATACCTAATATTAAATGGATATAGAGTTAAAAAATTATAAAGAAATTAAATTTCATAAAATAGCCATAGCTGTGGAAACAGCTACTATATTAAGAAAATTTTGATTGAAAGATGTCAGTGTCAAGTGAAATTAACATAGTGTGTTTGTCTTATAATTTTACTGGAAATAGGTATAGGATCTTTTGCTTTCTGTATGGAATTTGTATAAAATACATACAATTGCTTTAAGGTAATGTACAAGAAATAATAATAATAATAATAATAATAATAATAATAATAATAATAATAATAATAATAATAATAATAATAATAATAATAAATCTTTTACTTCTGCGGATACATTACACTGTGTATAGAAAACGTCACAAAATAATAATTTTCTGTATGAAATTTGCATAAAATACATGCAACTGCCGGAAGGTAATGTACAAGAAATAGAATATTAAATTTAGTAAGGAACTTTCCGTATGAAATTTGTACAAAATACATAGAACTGACGGAAGGTAATGTGCTGGCCACATCAGATTTTTTTCATATTTAATCCCTCTGGGACTGAATTTGAACTTTAGTTCCTGAAATGTGTGATTAGAATCGCTCTTTAGTCTCGGGAGTGCGAAAAAGTGTTTATACCGAGACTTTACCTACACTGAGAAATATTTTTTCTTTCTTTATATACAGGGTTAGTCACGGAAGAGTGATTTTGAAAGTCCGTTTGTTTGCAACCCAAAATACTAATAACAACAGACCATATCTAATTGTTTAATGTCAAAATGACAGAACAATCACTAAACAGGCAAAGCAATCGTTTTTTTTTTAAGAGGTGAAGCTAGACGCTGTTCTAAATTTTATTTCGTGTTGCACACAAACGGACTTTGAAAGTAACTCCCCCGTGACTAATCCTGTATATGGTATTAGACAAAAATAAAGCAACTCTGTAGAACCCAAAAGAAAAAAATCTCTGTATTTTAAATATACAAAATATTGTCAAAAAAAATTCATTCAGATTAAGATTCTGTGATTGTTCGCGAGTCATGGACACAAATCGCCCCTTTTCTAATTTTTATACCTATATAATCTAAACAAAATTGTAATAAATGATGGCCGCAATTTACAATTTTCGCCTGGGGCGCTCAAAAGTCTCGGGCCGGCACTGTTAAAAGCTTAAAAGTAGTTGAAATTAAAAATAAAACTTTGATTGGCTACTCAATCTAATTCAATATTAAAATAATATAAAGTGCCTCTTCTGCTCTTTCCACAAAAGATATAAGTACCCATGACATCTAATAAACGCCTTTTATGGTAAACATTATGTCGTCATTACTGAAATCTATATGTAAACTAAACTGGCACACCCAGTAACAGATAAAAAAAACTCTGGTCATACATTTATATTTTTATTGGGTGTATGTATATATGTACAATGATAAGTAATCCCATTGGAAATATCATATATATTAATTACATGTAGACCTAATTAAGATAAAAAGGTTTTGATATACGCCTCACAAATCAATGGTGATACAGTAACAGTAACCCACTTCGACAATATGCAATATTCATATGACCTTGGAATATGTATATCTGTATACATATGCTTGCTGTTTCTAAGCGTTTATTTTATCAGAAATATCACAAATAAACTTATTTTTATTTACATTTTTTGTTGTATAAAATTGTTCTAAAGTATGACATTTTTTAAAAGTTGCAAAAAACCAGCCATGTTGTGACGTCAGCGTTTCACACTGCAAGTTCATACTCATTTCATACAGACTTATTATATCGACACAGAATCTCTAAAAGAAAATAATATACAAGCTGTCTCACAACTCGCGCCCCAGACGAAACTGACACTTGCCGACAATAGGTTGCCAACAAATAGAAGAAAATAATTTGCGGCTGCTTGCATAACGGAGTTACAAGACTTTTTAATCCACCAATTCCGGAAGGATATCTTGAGGTGTGATGATATTATTACAAAGAAAACTGGTTGCAAGGTTTTAAAAATACTACTAGTGAGTTACAAAATTTGTTTGACTTACTGTAATTTTGACACTTTAGAGTTGACTTTTCACTGTCAACAAATTTAAGTTAGCGAAGGTGTCATCCGAGATCATCATTTATATCGTACAGTGCAACTTGTTGTAGCAGCTGTGTAAAATGTGTTAAACGAAAATATTATTGTCATTTGAATTCTTTGAGATTAAAACAAATTTAATTTGACACTGACATTTTTCGAAAACTACAGTCGCCCACACATTTTTAAGAAGATTTGATTTGTATAAAACCCTAGTAACGTAAAATTACGGCAAACACACGTTAAAGGTGTAGGTCAATTTTAAGACGTCTTTTCTCGAATATCTTGTAAGCTAGATTTTTTTCTTCGAAATTACACATCCGAGTGCAGTCTCGTGTTTCCTCATTCGCTCTGGGGCGCAAGTTGTGAGACAGCCTGAGACTATAAATTGAGAATTACATATCTAAATATTTGATAGAAATGCTATAATATATTAATATAACATCATTCTATTCATTTTTATAAATATAATTTTCATTTGACCTGAAGTTATCCACGTATCACTCAGCTGCTGGTCATTAGTCATTCGTCAGTCGTTTTTACTTTTTCGTCTGATTAACATTTGTCTACGTTGTTCGTTGTGTATTCTTCAAATTTCATTACTGTTGCTTTGTTGCGTATCACATCTGTATTTTTCAATAGAAACAGTAACCGTTTTTTATAGTTGTGTTTATTTGTATCACGCGGTATTATTAAAAATATTTTCTCACTATTTTCGCTAGTATTTTGGCACGATGGCTCAAAACAGCGTTTCACCGACATATTTACTTTCGTAAATTTCAGGTTATCTTTAAATGTCACTTTGACGTTTAACCTAATGTGACAATCAAAATGGCCGCGTTGATGAAACGCTGACGTCATTTGGCAAGGGACGAGGCGGAGAAAATCAACCGCGTTTTGAACAATGTTATTTTTAATTGCAATTTTTTCAGTATTACAGATTGATTTGAGGAAAAATAAAAAATACGGGTCTATTATTTTTTATTACTCTACCGATTAAGTTAAAAATGAAAAATCGTGCATGATATTGTCATTGTCAAAACTATATATATATATACCGTGTGTCTGTCTTAAAGGTGTACATAGGAGATCAACATGGGAAATCAGTTTTTTGCAGTTTCCTGCTCGCCTAATTATTTTAAGCAAAAACGCGTCAAATAAAAGTTTTAGGGCATAAAATTCTGCATCTAAATCAAAAAATCGAATTATCTTTACATGCTTTGTATCGACAGAAATTAAATATGAAAATTTCGCAAATTACGTTGAAAATATCGACAGCCATGGAATTAAACAAAAAATAAATAAATGCTTGACGTTTTATCTGTCACAACGTATGTTAACTTACTTGACGTTTCTGACAATTTGATAAAACGTCAAGCATTTATTTATTTTTTGTTCAATTCCATGGCTGTCGATATTTTCTACGTAATTTTCGACATTTTCATAATTAATTTCTTTTATACAAAGCAAGTAAAGGTAATTCTGTTTATTGATTTAGATGCAGAATTTTATGCCCTAAAACTTTTATTTGGCGCATTTTTGCTTAAAATAATTAGGCGAGCAGGAAATTGCAAAAAACTGATTTCCCATGCTAATCTCCTATGTATATCTAAACCACTTACAGCTAGACAAAACAGATAGTTAATAGAAGACTGATAATTATTTCTAAAGAAAATTTTAACTAACAAAGAAAACAAAGTTGAAATTTTGTACCTGAAACTATAATTTTGAAAAGATTAAAAAATTATTTATTTGTTATTGCTCTTGCTCTCGCCTTTGTCACTGTGAAAAGGACCAACGTTAAAATATTTATAGAATTACAATCATTGTTAAACAACTCTATAAAACGAGATATTATTCAAATTCATAACAATATTAATAACATTATTTTATAGGTACATTAATTAAAATGTTTTTCTTCTCTTTATTACTATGTTTATAAAACATGTCATTTACGATTTACAATTATACAACAAACATATAAATCAAAATTACCTTCCAAAACATCTATTATCAGCATATTAAACCGTAGAACAAACTTTGATTGTGAGTTTTTTCCATGTGACGAACGCCACTGGTCGTGAAAGTGAAGGTTAAGTGATCTAGGACGCCGCATATGGGGCAACAAGGGTCACATGAGACGAATTAATGTTCTACTTGTGGTTGACACAGACTGTAATAAATTTATTTAATTGTTTCTACTATCTGTTCTGTACATTTAGGGAGGTCGACATAGTCATAGAAATATACTTGGTATAGTTGCTGAGACTATCTAGAGTAGAGAATGAAAGTTGACATTTTAAATTAAGTGGAAATATCACTTTTATATCCTCGTTAGAAATATATCTACCTCGCAACAGATTGTCACTATCTGAAACTAAAAGGGGTGTGTCCTGTGTAGAATTATATTTATTTCCAAATTATACTACGTACTACATTTTCTATTGTTTCTGATATTAACCATATGATAGTGGTGGAAAAAATTCTGAAGCTGTAATTTGATATTTATATCGTGAGGATTATTACATAAAGAAGCTTCACATAATAATAATTTGTTTATACCACGATGTTGTATCTATAGGTGAGAGCACGAGATGCATTGACATGGCTAAGTAACTGGGAATCAAAATGGCGCTAACGCGACCCGTTACCATTTGAAAAAAAATGTTTTGCTACAAGATGCACAACAGGGTATGGATCAAATAAAGAGAAATATTAGGTACGTTCAATAAGCCAAGCAAAACAAGCAACCGGAAGTAAAATTTGTTGAACGACTTTGCTAGTCTAGCATTTGCTTGATTTGCTCGCAAGCAATCCAAGCCACAATTTTCTCGCTTGTCTTGCTAAGTGTCAATTATAATGGCGGGAAATACAAATTTTACATACATGAAGTTAACTTGAACTGTTTCTATTTCTTTATATGGTGTGTGGCTATCAACCGCATGTAAAAAAGGCTTTGAGAGGCTATGGATGTTTATAACATTATTAAATTGGAAATATTTTGTTATAGTCAATATAACTTCTTCCAAATTAATCCCACTATCTGAAAATAAATATATAAATTCATTTTCCATATGTTCGCAGACAAAGAAAAGAAATACAACAGGTACACAATTACACAATGTTATATTTGACATCTATATACGTTTCTCGATGACAGTTGTGGATGACAGTTCGTCATATAGCTAACAAATTGTTCAGCGCACTAAGCAACATGTCTCGTTTGCTTACCTAGCATTTGCTAGATTTGCTTACTTCATTGAACGCACCTATTGTCTTTCTAAGGTGCCAAAATGTGCAATTTAGCGGCAGCCAGCTACACTATAATCACAGAAACAGGTACTAAGATGAATTTCTGATTGAAAGGTGTCAAGTGCATTTGACATATGTTGTTTTATAATTTTACTGGAAGTATAGAAACGTTTTTATATGGAATTTGTACAAAATACATACATAGAACTGACAAAAGATAAAAGGTAATGATTGAAAATATAGAATATTATGCGTTATATATGAATAATTTCATATTTTAAATATTTTGTGTAAAAACCGGGTCGCAATAAAACCTAACATCTAGCGGCACATTGTATGAACTAGCCCAGTTAGTTGGCCATTCTTCGTAATGCATTGGAATACGTCGTGCACTCACCTATAGATACTACACCGTGGTTTATACCGAATATTCACTCCCACAGCTATCCCAATATATCAGTAACTTCCAGAGTTCCTAATCCATTCGACACTTTACTGCATACGATCACCACGATACTGCTGTGCTGCACTAACACTTTACTCTCTAACACTCCATGTGAATGTCTCTGACTCTCTCTATGTAACTAACTTCCGAGATTAGCTGCGTCCCTTTTATACAGCTGCCATTACCTTCCAGAGAGCTCTAGAATGTTCGGCCGCATAATAACAATGAACACAAAAGATTCAGGCGACCAGAAGTAATTAAACACGTCGCGGCTTGTTTGTTTACGTAGCCCGGCTGCTAGCGCGATTGCGACATCGCTATATTTAGACGTTTGTTCAGCGTAGCAGCGGAGCTCACACGTTACAGTAAGTTTGTTTTATTTTAAAAAATCTGGTGTGGCCAACGCAATACCTTCCGCCATTTACAGCCCTAAGTTAATCCTTATTTTTGGATTAGCGAATTTTACTCTTTGACCGTTTATTTCTTAAAATATGGTCTAATCTAATCCAAGTAACTACCTTTTTTTAAACCCTTCAAGAGGATTACATCGCAATTACAGAGTGGGTTCACATTTACACACATCCATGCCTTAGTGGGATTCGAACCCAGAGCCCCGAGGGCACTCATAACATGAGGCGTTGCTCTAACTATTGAGCCACCGGAGTTATAATAAAATGAAGATTAAATTTTAAATACCGCAATGAAATAGAATTTACTTATTCAAAAATGAGGATTAGCTTAAACATTTTTGTAAATCGTTAATTTTTATTAATCTAAATACATACCAACATATTTACTTGTGCTGGAAACTGTATTGAATTCCTTTTCTATTGTTCTATTTACTTTTTCCTTTTTAAAACGTTACTAATATTATTTTGATATGATTAGTTCTTTGATAGTGACATTTATCTGTCAGTTACATACATTTGAATAACTGTGTTTTGTTTATTTAAAGCGTAGGCTCTGAGATTTAAATTATAGACAATTTTATAAATTTATCCATAAAACATATAGAAAAAGTATTAATGCAAATCTATAGAAAATTTAATAATCTTTGATTTTTATAACATTAATCTCGAAAAAATAACATTTAAAGGTATTTTTCGAAGAAAAACTATTTTGAGCTTCTAGTAAAGTGACATTTCCGGCTATCCGATTTTCACCAAAATCTAATGGGCTCTTTCCATTACAGAAAAAGTTCGAAATACAAGATTTCAAAATTTTCTGAATGATAGTATTTGAGTTAGAGTGGAGGATCCACACACACACAGACATCATCGTGAAAATGTTAAATTTGGATTCTAGGGACCTTAAAAAGTGGTCATTTACCAAAATCTCGATATGCGATTTTTAGCACGATCCCTATACCTCCCTTACCAAGGGTAGCGGGAGGTAAAAATGTTACTAGTTCTAGTAAGAGAACATTTTTTTTTAATTTTCGCTTCATATTCGAGTACAAGAGTACACAATGCCCTTACGAAATGTTAACATTGGTTGATCTTGCATTAAACCTCAGAAATAGCTGTAGTAGTAATAATTATACGATTTATATGTTCGTGTGTGGTATAAATTCAATCTAGCGGAAATAGGCAGTAAGAAAGTATAAGCTTCTTAAGGTGGGAAAGTGCCCCTTCTACTTCCGGCTATTCGCCGTCACTGTCATGCGTTATACACTCTTGCAATCCTGTGAATGTCTGTTATACTTTCTCTGGTTCTACTCACTTAAAACAATTTTTACTAATTGAACTTTTACTTTTTATGAGAGGGTTCAATTATAAATTGCATCACTCGTCATTTTTGATGATGTTTTATTAATTTATTGCTGTTAGTTATAACATTGCAATTTTGCAAGTATTTATTGCTGTTTTCAAGAATACTATTGGTCTTTTTACTTTCACATCTTGGTAGACGGTAATAGTAATATAGTGACGCAGTCATCCGTGAAAATGTTACATAAGAGTTTACATAATTATTAATACATCATGATCAAATAAATAAATAAATATATCATCACGGCTTATTACCCAATGCTGGGTGTTCCAATCTGCTTTGTACACAGATCTTGGTAATTATGAATGAATGTTAAAATATTCGAGTTATATTATATGTACTTTTTCAATTCCTAACGGTATAGTCAAAACATTTAAATTTATAGACAACTGTCTGACAGAAAAAATTGTAAACAATTAACCATGAATGAAAAATTCATACACCACAAAGTTCAAGTGTAAATTTTAGTTCCGTTAATTGGCAATTATTGGTATTACTCATAGTAATAAATTAGTATTTATATGACAAATAAAGAAAATATATGACTAATCTTGAAAAAAAATTAAGAATTCTAGAAAAAATTCTTGATATGTATGTACACAATACAATCAATCATAGAGGATTGTTTTATTGCTATAAAAAAAATTCGTACTTGTTTTGGTATTAAGTTTTGTAAATTTATTAATATATTACACTTACATATGTCACGCCAAATAAATGTTATTTTAGTAGAATTGACATATGACATTGAAAGTTTATCAAATATTAAAATGATAAAATGAATCACAAAGCATTTGTGTTTGTGTTCTTGCAATCTGAATAATTTTAGCAAATTATTATTCGTTTATATTCTTCGAAATAATAATAATATAATACTATGATTGTGTCCGATGTCGTATTTTGGCATTTAGTACCACTTTAGTACTTAGGATTTAGGTCTACTTCACATAAGTACAACTCCGAATGGCACACTAATGACACCCATTTGTTTATATGGGAAAACTTCAGTACAACAAATGTGAATTATACAATTCGATTTGATTTGATGCAGTAAATATTATATTTCACAAAATAGAAGCTAATAGGGCACGAGCAGACACGTGACTTAAGCAGCCTTCAAATGCTTATAGCATCAGCTTATATGTGTGCGCGTGTCATTTTGACAAGAACAGTGTCATTTTGACATAACCAATGTTTTCACTTATTTTAATTTTGAACTGTTAAAATGTTACTATTTTAAGGTCATGTGTTTAACTGCCTGAAATTTGTAAAATATTAACAATTTAGCAGTTCAAAATCAAAATAAGTCAACAAACATTTGTCTTGTCAAATTGACGTTGTTCTTGTCAAAGTGACACGCGCACACAAATCAGCTGATTCCAAGTACTACAAGGTTGCTCGAGTCACGTGTCTGCTCGCGCCCTATACTATGTTCCGTATTCAACCAAAAAAACCAGTATCTTGATTTCTGGTACACCATCGTTTTAAATATTTTCATCTATTTCGGGACAGATTGTCATTGAATTATATGACAATATCAGCCAATCAAAGAGATCAAAACTATTCCCTATTCTCTGCAATACTGAATGGCTTAAATGGAACAAGGTATAGATATATTTTCCCTGAATTATACAGCGTGGTAAGTAAGTAATGTGCCATAGATCAAGTTATGATAAAGAGAATTGAAAGAAGTTTTAATCTGAAATATATTCTGCACAATCTGTCAAGTTGTAAAAGCTAATTAAAATCTAAATATCAAATTCAAAAAATCTGATGCGGACACCACACGAATTCCTTGTACGCAAGACTAATATGAAGTATAGACTCAATTATAAAATTGCACGTATTTGACGTAATTTGACATTTTTATTTTTTTGTTATTTTTGTCCTAATCCATATAGCAAGCTTAAAAAAAACCAAAAAGTATATAAGTTTTACATTTACATATCTCGCTTATACAACGGGCTAATTTAATAAAACTTGATGTGCTAGACGCAGAATTTAATTCTCTAAAACTCTTATTTGAAGCATTTATTTCTAAAATCAAAATGAAACCATTTTATTCAAGAAAAACTGTTAACAACTTCAGGTAATATATCACTTCCGGTTAGCCTGTTTTAACCAAAATCTGCTATGTTATTCCAATTGATATAAAAGTCTTATATACCAAATTTGAAACGTTTTGGATCATATATTAATATAGTTTTTCATTAAAATCTATTATAGGCTTCAAATAAAGTACCATTTCTGGAAATTATGTAATGACCAAAAAAAGAGGTGCACAACTAGATGTTATAGAAGTCCTAAATACAAAATTTCAACTTTCTACGGCTTACCGTTTTTGAGTTATGCGAGATACGTACGTATGTACGTACGTACGTACAGACGTCACGACGAAATTAGTCAGAATGAATTCAGGGATGGCCAAAATGTATATTTCCATTGAAATCTGGAAACCGAAATTTTTCGCGAATACAATACTTCTTTTACTTTGTACAAGGAAGTAAAAAGCAATATTTGTTGGTTGTCAAAAATGACGTTAAATTTGAAATACGTGTCATAGTACTTAAATATTTAGAAATGCCCGTTACTTTCACTAATCAAAAATAAATAATATTGGTGTCTTATCCATGTTTATGACTCTGATTTCAATCCTTGAAAAATGACAAGTGTAATTATTGTTTATTCAAATAAATTGTTATTGGTCCATCTTGAAGTGCTTTTGCAGCTGCAACAAGCACAGAAAAGAAATTATTGCAGATTACGATACATTGCAACCTTGTTTATTAAATGATAGCGTATGGCACGTTACTTACATATCACCCTGTATATGTAATTCCTTTGGAATTTAATACAATACATTGTAATCGGAAACTATTGAAGGCCTATGTTGATTAAGCTTTTTTATTGATTTTGGTAAGTACTACATGACCATAAAGTTTGTACCCGATTGTGAAACACCCTGTATAACAACAACATAAAATAGCCATTAAATCTAAAAAAACTCGTTCTATAAAATGTCAGATTTAGAATACACTTAATCACAAGCAGACATTATAATCATATTCTTATCACAAAGATATCGTGTTCCTGTACCACAATCATTTATTTCATGTCCAACACCCACACCCAAGGGACACTATCTTGTCAAATGTTTCCTCTGAAATTGCGGGAAGAATTTATGAAATACGTGCCTGGAAAGTTTCCCAAGTTCAACAATTGGAAAAGTGTTTTTCTTTATTTCTAAAGAATAACTGTCTGAAGGAAATTTATTGGAAAACTATAAATATAACTTTGGCGGACAGGCCAGGAATACCATCTATTTCTTTAGTAATGCTATTGAAAAAGACATAAGTTCATCTCTAGAAAGAAAAAAAGTAGGGTGGTAACTAAGTAAGGCCGCGTCCAGCAGCACCTAGCACTTCTAGCGGGATGTGATGTCACAATGTAGTGTCAAATTGACAGGTGTCATATGTCATTTTTAAACATATTAGCAGTCATTATTTAACTGCATCGCAAAATATATGGGTATTTCTGATACTAAATTAATGATAAATAAAAGTAAAATGTATCTAATCAATAAATGTAAGCAATCAGTCACATTTGCACATTCCTTAACTTTTCATTCAAATTGAAAGGTTGTTTCCTTGTTTCCGCTGAATTATTTTTGACAGTTTTAGCAGTGTCTATCGTTTTTACTAAGCTGTTTTATCTCCGCTAATTCCTAGATTAATGCTATCCTTGTCTAGTAATGTCATTTATGAAGATTGACAGAATGAATATAAAGTTTTACTACTGTAAAGTCAGAATGTATGCATCAAATACAATTAGAACAATGCCTATTTTTTCCACACGAAGAATAAGAAAACTATCTTGGATTCAACAAAATCAAAAATTGAACTATGTATATATATTCATCGTATTAGAAAATTTATTATTTATAAATTATGTGCACATTTTGTTGTAAATAGATTCCTAGTGCTCTGCACTAAAAGCCTTTTAGAATATATTGAAGAAATCCTTGTTTATGTGAAACTAATCTATTGCAATTAATGAATCCCTACCAAGGTCCATACTTTATAGTCACAGGACATGAAATTTCTTCTAAATAAAAATTGCTAGCTATATTTTCATACGTAATATAACAAGTGATATGATTATCATCGATGATATTCTCGAGTGAAACCGAGTTGCAGATTTCACGAGTCCGAAGGACGAGTGAAATGTGCTGCTTCGGTTTCATGAGCAAGATCTTCGATTATTAATCATTTCACGAGCTTATATGTAATGAGAGAATATAAAGAATTTTTGTGACACATTGTGTGTGCTGCTAACCATTTTTTAATATATTGTATTATAACATGGTTAATTTGACAATTGCCTTATTATTTTCATAGTTGTTGATATGATCCCAACGATTGTCGCACATTTTTCCTCAAAATTAACTGTCAATGTCAAATAAAGAAAACAAATCCCTTAGTAACGAATATAAATAAGGTGATAATTTCTTTGTGATAGACATGTAACTAGGGAGATTCAGAATGTTGATTGGCGGAAAACAAGTCACGTGACTCATGAATTATATTCTCACATATATAATATCATAAGTGGTAAATTTTTGCCGGAAAAATTTTCAAATTGTTACGAGAGCTGGTTGCTTAGCAATTTATTGAGTGGCATTGACAAAAAAAATCACGAGTTGTCAAACGAGTGATTTTTGATCAATGTCACGAGATAAATTAGCAACAGGCTACAGTAAAGCAATCGGAATTTTTTTCCAGGATAAAATTTAACCACGAATGGTATTCGGATGACTATTTCCAAAATAAAAATCAGGTAATCATTTATATATTTTTGTATTGACAAAAATCTTCAAATTTTTATTGTATTTTGAGGCGTTATATTTAAGTTTGCTTTTTCAAAGTTTTAAAAATATTCCTGTTCGAATCGACTCGTTTTTAATAAAAACTGCTAACACTGAAAATATACATACTTTGACAGGTACGTAAACAATATGTTTCTAAAACGTCAAAAAGGATGCGAAAAAACTTAGATGTGTTAATAAAGGTGCCTATTTCTAAATCAATCTGGAGTGACTGTTGTTATATTTGTGAGTTTTATGTCTTTCTTTAAAATTTTGAGGACCCCTTTTACATAGGAAGTTATTTTAAGTGCAGTGAAAAATTCTTTTTCAATGATGCACACATATTCAGATTTATAAACCGGATGCAGTCTTATTTCTAAACTCATCGCATTACCGTTGCATTGTAGCGACACAGATTTCCTGCGTCAAAAAAGGAACTAATTATCTATACGATTTTCTTCAATCATGGTTAGATTAGATTGTGGTAAATATTATGTTATTTGCAAACTAATTATCATTTTTTTAGTGACACATTGTAATTTACTGGTATATTATATCTTCAATGCCTAATAGAATTAAATCTGTTATTACTATATAAAGACGATGGAACCCAATATTGAGTGGCGAAATACATGAATAACATATTGTAACGTTTTTATTTATCTGGGTGAAATATAAATATTAGACAATTATTATTAATTAAAATTAAGTATTTATTAAACTATAATGATAGTTACTATTACTAATATTAAACAATTATTAAAAACTAATTAAGACTAAAACTATAATTAACTAGATAACACTAACACTATTTATTTAACCAATTAACACTACTATTTATTTCCACGATATTACAAATTATTTATTTCATTACGCGTTCCAATCTTAGACTGCCGGTCTGTCGCAGACTCTTGTAGACTGTTTATGCGATATTTATAACACCATATTTATATCACTATATATACTTATAACGTTCAACAGTCCGCCTACCGACCTTCACAGCGTCTATATACTCAACTGACTCAACAGCGTCTGTATATTTAACTGCTCGGACAGAAATCACTTCTTTCACAACAATATCTGTCTATTTATGTAACTTTCCGTCTAACCTCCACAGCCTCAGTATCACCGACTGTCCGTATGCCACAATTCTTCAACACCACTGCCGAATATTAGCTTCCACTTGCCGTTACTGTCCCCATATACCTAGCTTCCCAATACTCTTCAACACTACCGAGTATTCTCTTTAACAGCTATTCCGGTATACCAGTAACTTTCCGACTCGCCGTTACTGTTCTTGCACACTATAGCTTCCCAATACTCGTCAACACTACCGAGTATTTACATACACAGCTATCCCAATATGCCAGTAACTTCCCGAGTATACCTACTCAACACCAACTGCATACGCTCACTACGATACTGCTGTGCTTCTCACTAACACTTTACTCTCTAACACTCCATGTCAATGTTTCTATTACTCTGTTTGTCATTGACTGTGTGTCTCGAGCATAGCTACGTCCCTTATATACTGCTGCCATTATTTTCTAGAAAAGCTCTAGAATATTCGAACACATAATAACGATGAACACAAAAGGTTCAGGCGACCGGAAGTAATTAAACACGTCGCGACCTGTTTGCCTACGTAGCCCGGCTGCTAGCGCGATTGCGTCATCGCTATAAATAGACACTCGCTCGCTCGCGGCGCGGCTGCGACAGCGGCGTTCCACGTTACAATATTCAGTTTTTGTAAGTTCAAAATCTGTTTTAAACTAACTAGTCGGAGGAAATTTGTAAAAATTTCTCACCATTTTCGTCGATTTTATAATTTGTTTGTCAAAAATGTAAACCGGCCGAATTATTATAACCCTTGGCTTGTATTATTTCCGTATAATTTTTTAGAATTGTTGTTCTCCTATGTACTTGAATTTAAATAAAGTATAGCTTGCATATATCATCCTATGAATAATTTATTTATTCATTATTAACCTACTTTGAATTTAAAATGTAAGTTTATATAAGACTACTTATTTTTTACTATAATCGTATCTTAAAAAAAGTTTCATTTTTTAAAATGTTGATAATACTTTTACAAGTGTGTGAAAATAAAAAAAAAGCTTACAGTGATGTAATATTATCAATGTACGACTGGGAAAATAATAAATTAGATTTATTTTTATCCTGGTATAAGGTTCATAGGTTAAAGGTGAATATAGCATTTTAAAACTAATACATCAGGAAAATAATAATTGTAATCAGGGCCGGCGCTAGTCGGCAAGCCAGGTAAGCGTGGCAGAAGGGCGCAATCACTTGGAGGGCGCCGAAATTAAAAAAAATTGTTATAGATTTTTCAAGAAAATTACGAGTAATTCTTCAAATATATATGTGATACTCTTAAAATACCTTTATAAAAATCTGGTGTGGCCAACACAATACCTCCCGCCATTTACAGCCCGAGTCATAAAAAAGATTAAGTTAATCCTTATTTTTTGATTACTCTAATTTTGACAGTTTATTTCTTAAAATATAATCTAATCTAATCCAAGAAACTACCTTTTTTTAAACCCCTCAACAGGATTAAATCCCAATTACAGAGTGGGTTCACATTCACACACATCCATGCCTTAGTGGGATTCTTACTCAGAGCCCCGAGGGCACTCATGACATAAGGCGTTGCTCTAACCATTGAGCCACCGGAGCTATAATAAAATGAAGATAAATTTTAAATACCGGGATAGAATAGAATTCACTAAGCTTAGCTAAAACATTTTTGTGAATCGTTAATTTTTATTAATCTAAATACATACCTACATATTTACTTGTGCTGGAAACTGTATTGAATTCCTTTTCTATTGTTCTATTTACTTTTTTCTTTTTAAAACGTTACTAATATTATTTTGAAATGATTAAGTAGTTCTTTGATAGTGACATTTATCTGACAGTTACATACATTTGACTAACTACGTTTTGTTTGTTTAAAGCGTAAGCTCTGGGATTTAAATTATAGATAATTTTATAAATTTATCCGTAAAATATATAGAAAAAGTATTAATGCAAATCTATAGAAAATTTAATAATCTTTAATTTTTATAATAACATTAATCTCGAAAAAATAACATTTAAAGGTATTTTTCGAAGAATATTTTGAGCTTCTAGTAAAGTGCCATTTCCGGTTATCCGATTTTCACCAAAATCTAATGGGCTCTTTCCATTACAGAAAAGTTCGCAATACAAGGTTTCAAAATTTTCTGAATGATACTATTTGAGTTAGAGTGAAGGATCCACACACACATACACACATACGTACACACAGAAATCATCGTGAAAATGTTAAAATTTGATTCTAGGGATCTTAAAATGTGGTCATTTACCAAAATCTCGATATGCAATTTTTAGCACGATCCCTATACCTCCCTTACCAAGGGTAGCGGGAGGTAAAAAGAAAATGAAATGACGTTAAGTATGTTTTCTGATTTCGAAATTTTAAACACCCAAACTCAGTTTTACACTATGAAACGCCCCAACACAGTTACTTTCAATTTTTTATTATTGTCATGCTTTCTTGTATTTATCTTTTTTTATGCAACAATGTGAAGTATTTGCATTAAAAAGTAAAACTAAGTTAGAATTAGGAGAAATTCTAAATGTTAACTTTAAACTGGGAATAAATATAGAGACATACGAGTATATTATAAACAAATCTTGATGACGATAGTTGGCCCTCATAAATTCGTAAGGATCGACTTTGTTCCTAAATGCAATACATCATAAGCATGATCATCATCGTTCGAAAATGTATGAAAAAGTTTCCTACTGAAGTGCAAACCAAATTTCCATATTGTGTAATACTTGAGGTACATTCACAAATGAAAATTAGGTTTAGATTTATGGTTTATCTTTTAGATTTAAAGACTTTGGCCGCATATTATGTAATGACTCCATTCACACTTCAGCATTTAGTGTCTCTAAATCCAAATCATAAAGCTAAACATTGCAAGGTCCAAACTTTAGGTTTATGATTTAGTTTGACGTCACAAACTTTACCAATGAGAACGAGTCGGAAACAATATAGATATGTCCATCTTTATTTAGTATTCACTTGGTGGATTCGGCCTTTTAAACAAATACGAGAAGAACAAGGAGACTGTCAAAACTTAATTGCTGAAATTTAACCAATAATGCCAAGCAAATGACAGTTTCACGGCACACGGGTATCTGTTAAGTACTGCTCTACCGATATTTTAATTTTGTTTTTGAAGCATTTACATAAATGCCAGTACATATCAAATCTAAATTACAGTTAATTTAAATTTACATTTATGAATGACTTACTTTAACCTAAACAAAAACCATAAACCTAATTTTCATTTGTGAATGAACCTTTAGAAGTTACATGCAAACATAAGTAATTCCGGGAGACATGGCTTACCG
Organism: Harpalus rubripes; assembly: GCA_963082715.1. NCBI lineage: Eukaryota > Metazoa > Arthropoda > Insecta > Coleoptera > Carabidae > Harpalus > Harpalus rubripes. The sequence goes on from OY720462.1 coordinate 6,020,649, forward strand.
GATGAGATGACTTTTTTGCATATAAAATAAAAATATCGCATCATATATTTGACATGTGTATAATTTTGACAATTTAAGCTATAATATTGATGCGAAATTTTTATTTTATCTGGCAGTTAAATTACCTGACACTTTACCAAGAGATGGAAGTACAGGCCCTAAAAGTCCACATAATATAATTATTTACTTCGTTTCTTATCATTGAATTAAAACACATGTATATAATTATCTGTAATATTACACCGAACATATCAATTATTAAAACAAAAACATTACTATACTTAATGAATACTTAGTAACCCATTAGTGCAAAATCATTATTCATTTCTAAGCATTGAGAAAAACCCTAGTAATTATATAAAATCATCGTCATTATACGAGTTGATGAGATAATTTTTATTGAAAGTTTAAAGACTTTTCAAGATAGATAAATTCATTTTCCTTACGTGTACATATGGTCATGTTACATATGTGGTTAGAGACAATAAGGACACACCTATTAACGTATGACGCATACGAGATACAAACATGCAAATTATGCGAGAACTATGTCTTGCGGTTATGACAAATTTATGGAAATTTATTCTAAGTTTCGCGCGAAACTTGTATAAGTGTAATATTCCTTAAAAATAATTTTATTAAAAAGTATTAAAATATTATTTGTACATAATTTGTCAATAATATTTTGTTAATAACAGATACAATATTTTCATCTTCCGTCGCCTTTAGGTACGGTATTGTCTTTGGTCAAAAAATTCGATGATGAGTTTTTAATGAATAAACACGTTTTAGAGTCCCTAGAATACGATGTTACTATTTTTACGATGATGTATGTATGTATGTATGTATGTATGTATGTATGTATGTATGGATTCTTATTCTTTACATCCATATGAAATGCTGATTAGATTTTGGTTATAATTGGTCGACCGGAAGTACCCTAATCTGATGATTTTAACAGTTTTTCTTGAAGAAACGCTGTTATATATAATTTTTTCATATTTAATGTTATTATAAATATTAAAGAATATTTTATTCTCTATACGATTTGATTACATTTTATATTTTATATTCGATGGATTAAAGTTAAAAAATCTGATGTGGCCAACATATTACCTTCCATCAGCTCTATGTATTTTGTACAAATTTCATACAGAAAGTTCCTTGCAAAAGATTTTATTTCTTGTACATTACATCCCGGCAGTTGTATGTATTTTATACAAATTCCATACAGAAAGTTTCTAGTAAAAGATCCTATATTTCCAGTAAAATTATAACACAAACATACTATGTCAATTGCACTTGACCCTGACATCTTTCAATCATAATTTTCTTAATCTAGCACCTGTGTCCATAGTTATAGCATAACTGGCTAATTTATGAAATTTATGGGTCGATTCTGTTCACATCTGTAAGTCTTACAGATCTGTAAATCTGTAAAAACCGGACAAAATCGCATCTATTTTTGTTGTTTAATATAAAATTATACATAAGAGTGCAGTTTTCGTTGCGATTTTGTTCATTATTTACAAATTTACAGATCTGTAAGATTTACAAATGTGAACAGAATCGACCCATTAATTTCTTTATAATTTTTTTAACCCTATATCCATTTAATATGTAGTATAAAATACTGTCAAATCGTATAGAAAATAAAATATTCTTTAATATTTATAATAACATTAAATGTGAAAATATGATATTTAACATTGTTTTTTCAAGAAAAACTATTAGAATCTTCAAATGTGGGTACTTCCGGTTGACCAATTATAACCAAAATCTAATCAGCTCTTCATATGGATGTAACGAAAAGAAATATGAAAAAATTATAATTTTTGAAATTGTAGTACGCAAACACATACATACATAAAGGTGCGGAAGGTAAAAATTACAAAGAAATTCAATTTCATAAAAACTATAAACATGGAAACATCTACTAATTACGAAAATTGACAGATTAACAGATGTCAGTGTCAAGTGCAATTGACATAGTATGTTTGTGTTATAATTTTCCTGGAAATATAGAAACATTCTGTATGGAAATTGTACAAAATACATAGAACTGACTGACGGTAATGTACTGGAAATATGGAATCTTTTGCAAGAAACTTTCTGGGTGGAATTTGTACAAAATACATAGAACTGACAGAAGGTAATGAGCTGGCCACATCCGATTTTTTAAAATTTATTTCCATTTGTCATTCAGTATTATAGGGCATAGTTTTGACCTCTCTGATTGGCTGAAATTGGAGACAAGAGACAAGTTTACCCAATGTAATTTCAGCTATTTAAAACTGGCGCAGATGTGAGCGCCATCTGCTGAATGGCTTAAATGGAACAGAGTATAGTTATAGTAAATATGTTTTTGGTATCAGAAATATTATTTGTGATCCTCAAAGCATTTTTTAATATTACACATTTAAAATTGTCAGAAAAAGGTTGCTGTTCAAATTTTTAATTATTTCCAGTATTTTAAAGAATTATTTGTAAGTTTTTTCGACTTATTGATATCGACATTGCAAGAAGCACACATTGAGAAAAATGAAAGAGAAATATTCGTTACATAAGCATAAGTGAAAGTTGAAACATTTCTCCATAAGAGTTCAAAGAAATCTAACGAACTAAAATCCTACAGAATATATTAACATTTCAGCCTATATTGTTTTATAAAATCTATTGTTCAAAAACATAAATAATACTTTGATAAACAATTCATGTAGGCTTCAAATTTCTGTTTGTGTGGTATTCGTCATACTGAATTCATTGTTTGTTACCATTTCAATAGTCATTTTGATAAGAACTAATTGATAAAATGTTGAAACATAATCCGTGGGATGCCTAGTTGATATGAATAAATAAAAATTGTTGCAGGCCTTAGTCATAAGTCACAAGACACAAGTTTAGTAAATATCAATAAAATTTTATGATGAAATTTATGTATTGGATATTTATAATTTAAATTATTAAAAAAAATGAACACCCGTCATAATCACCTGATTTGGCAATGAGAACTTTGGCTATTTTTACGGGATAGAGGGTTTTCGTTAGAAGAAGAGATTTTCGGATCATAATTTGAAAGTTTTTTAGTCAGCCTAACATTAATTTGACATTTTTACGTCCCACACTAATTAATTTGACAGCTTTGGCTGTTTTTAAATCATCACAAATTAATTTAACAACTTCTACATAAAATTCAAAAAAATATGAACGATATATCTTAATGTCAACAATGGGGTCCGGTACTCATTTTTCAATTTATTATTTTTTTTTCTAAAAGATTTAATAAAATGAAAAACTTTAGCGTTTATTACACTTTCCAAATGTATATAGTTTTTGAAGTATAATTTTTTAAAATTTAATTAATTTTGTGTGACGTCATAACTTTAATTTTACTTCGTCTACTGACTAAAGTTGTTGACATCTGTCAATGTCATTAATTCTGCTAAAAATTGATGTCAAAGTGGGAACCAATGACAGCTGTCACTTTCAGAAAACTATAGTTGTACCTTGTCAAAGGAAAAATCTGTTATAATTTTTTTGAATAAATATGTTTTATTTTAATAAAAATGATAAATGTTTCAGACATTTTCGTGTAAAATAGAACTACATATACATATATGGATTTTATTTTCATAAGTTTTGAATAATATAAAATTAAATAGCTACTCTTTGCTTGGTAAAATTGCAATTGTGACGTCATATCGTTATAGCGCTAATAGTTTTTATTAAAATTATTATGAATGAAAAGTTTTATATTTAAAATATTTTGCTACAAAATCATTTAAAAATAAGCATTTTTTGCACGCATGGTGCAAAAATTTCATCATTACCGATATCTATGTACAAAGCAGATTGGCACACCCGCAGCAAAATGGGTAATAAGCCGTGATGATGATATATATACAGGTGTCTCACAACTCGCGCCCCAGACGAATCTGGCACTTGCCGACGACAATAGGTTACCAACAAATAGAAGAAAATAATTTGCGGCTGCTTGCATAACGGAGTTACAAGACTTTTTAATCCACCAATCCCGGAAGGATATCTTGAGGTGTGATAATATTACAAAATAAAACTGGTTGCTAGGTTTTAAAAATACTACTAGTGAGTTACAAAATTTGTTTGACTTACTGTAATTTTGACACTTTAGAGTTGACTTTTCACTGTCACCAAATTTAGGTTAGCGAAGGTGTCATCACTTTATGATCCACAAGATTTCTATCCGGACAACGTTCCGAATAGACTCGTGCTGCCTCTCTGGCGTTACGTCCACATTCTCCGAAAATTATAATCATTTCTAAATAATCAGCGGCTAAATACATGGTGAGAATTTGCCTTTTTTTATTCACCTTGTCAAATTTAATTTGACACTGACATTTTTCGAAAACTACAGTCACCCACACATTTTAAAGAAGATTTGATATGTATAAAGCCCTAACGTAAAATTACGGCAAACACACGTTAAAGGTGAAGGTCTCTGATTGGTCAATTTTAAGAAGTCTTTTCTCGAATACCTTTTAAGCTAAATTTTTTTTCTTCGTAATTACACATCCGAGTGCAGTCTCGTGTTTCCTCATTCGCTCTGTGTGAGACACCCTGTATGTATATATGTATATATATAACTTTATGTTTTATTTTAAAAACCACTGGTTATTTTTTTTTCTTCAACAAATGAATGTCCCCTCAATCCACTACAACTTTTATTTGAATGATTTTCTTCTCTTCCCAATAATAAAGAAAATAATCGAGATGTCCCGTATCCGAGAAACACCCTGTATACTCTTGCCATTTTTCAAACGAAGCCATTTTCTTTTCACTTTTTCACAGACGAAAACATTTCGTTTGTTTGTGTTTACATTTCGATGTTCATTTGGGCGTTTCTTGTTACCTGGCAACCTGCCGATGTTCACGATAAACTGAGTGGATTATGACGTCATACGTGGAAAATATGCACAGGTGTTTTTGTCTTTTAATATGTCAATTACACATGATGTTAATGACACGAAAATTTATTTAATTTATTTGCGAAGCTTGGGACATAAATTGGACTTATTTTAATGATAATTTTACTTGCATTTTATTGCAAGTTGTTAGAATATAGGCTCTGAAAATAAGCTGCAGTTTTTTAGGTTATCTGTCAAAAAAACTGTCTAATTAATTGTATACTGACCTAAAAAGTTAAATTATAAATTATGATTCTAAAATGTTTTCTGGTTAATTCCGTTTTTTACCTCTCGCTAAGAGAGGTATTGGATTCATGCAAAAAATCTCATATCCAGATTTTAGTGAATAAGAACGTTTTAAGGTCCCTAGAATCCGATTATAACATTTTTACGATGATGTCCGTATGTGTGTGTGTGTGGATGTTGGATTCACCATTTCTCAAATACTATAAGACTTAAAACATTTTTAACTACGGATTCCTCAATCTAACAATAATGATTAAGTTTTGGTAACAATTGGACAACCGGAAGTAGTAGTTACAAGAAAAAAATCATCTAAATATTATTTATCGAAAATTTATGTAAATACTTATATTAAAGAACGTTAAATTCTTTATTCGATAAATATAAATTCATTATTATATCTTCTATAGACTTAGAGATAAAGAAATGCATATAAAATAATTTGATGTAAAAAATCTCAGATCAAACTACTACAAGGCAAGAAATTCAAATGTTTGTAATTGACACATAAATGTCACTGTCAATAATATTTGTATGCCACTGTCAAAAATATTTGTACATTATTATAAAGATTATGAAAATAAAAAAAAGTCAACAACGCAAAAGAATATACGTAAAAAAAAATACAAAAGGAATTTGCGAAAAAATGACGAATATAAAGAAAAAGAAAAGGAAAGTAGAAAAAGAAAATTTCAGGATATCGAATATAAAGAAAATGTATGTATTGTACATAATTTATATTAAAATATCCCATAGATTTTGTAAATATATGTGAGAATTATTTTGTAGTGAGACATGAATATATGTATTTGTATATAAAAATATTTTTCGTTTTATGCGTACAACCAGGTAAAATATCCGGCGAGGGGTTATGTGCTGGCCACATCAGATTTTTGATATTTGGTTTTCATAAATTTATTAAAATCTCGTATTAATAAATATATGGATAGTTATAACATCATTAAAATATGTAATTTACTTTATAAATTTACATTTAAATAAGGCAATTTTCGTTTAAATCCATACTAATAAATGTATTTTTAATACCCTATTGAATATTCATAAATTTATTTATTCCACATATTTCTGTTTTTTCCAAAAACAATTGAATAAATTAAGTCTGCCTACTTGATAAAAAAAACAATTTTTCTAACATAGTAATCATTCTAATAGCCTCTGTCGAACAGTTCGATAGAAAATTCTTGTGGTCAAGGTGAATGCCCTTTGAAAGTTAGAATGTTGTTAGAAGGTTTCACACTAGGAAAAACTTACGTGTTTTACTGTGTAATTAGTTCTTTATCTGCCTATATATCATCAGAAAATCAGTGGCGTAACAGGACATTTCCCAACAGCGGCATTTCAAGAAGAATTGTAAACAAAGATGGTGTCTTGTTACTTGTCATAGATTGATATACAGGGTGTTATGTAAGTAATGTGTTATGCATTTCAACTGAATAAACAAGGTTATCTGATATTGATAGAAGAGCAACTACTAAATGATAACACACATACGAGAGTTACAATAGAATGGAGTTCGGTACTAAAAAAAATCTGGTGTGGCCAACACAATACCTCCCGCCATTTACAGCCCGAGTCACAAAAAAGATTAAGTTAATCCTTATTTTTGTATTAGCGAATTTTACTCTAATTTTGACAATTTATTTCTTAAAATATTGTCTAATCTCATCCAAGTAACTACCTTTTTTATAAAACCCTCAACAGGATTAAATCCCAATTACAGAATGGGTTCACATTCACACACATCCATGCTTTAGTGGGATTCGAACCCAGAGCCCCGAGGGCACTCATGACATGAGGCGTTGCTCTAACCACTGAAGATTAAATTTTAAATACCGGGATAGAATAGAATTCATTATTCCAAAAATGAAGATTAGCTTAAACATTTTCGTGAATCGTTAATTTTTATTAATCTAAATACATACCTACATATTTACTTATGCTGGAAACTGTATTGAATTCCTTTTCTATTGTTCTATTTACTTTTTCTTTTTAAGACGTTACTAATATTATTTTGAAATGATTAGTTTTTTGATAGTGACATTTATCCGTCAGTTACATGCATTTGAATAATTGAGTTTTGTTTGTTTAAAGCGTAGGCTCTGGGATTTAAATTATAGATATTTTTATAAATTTATCCATAAAATATATGGAAAAAGTATTAATGCAAATCTATAGAAAATTTAATAATCTTTAATTTTTATAATAACATTAGTCTCGAAAAAATAACATTTAAAGGTATTTTTCGAAGAAAAACTATTTTGAGCTTCTAGTAAAGTTCCATTTCCGGTTATCCGATTTTCACCAAAATCTAATGGAAAGCATTACAGAAAAAGTTCGAAATACAAGGTTTCAAAATTTTCTAAATGATAGTATTTGAGTTAGAGTGGAGAATCCACACATACATACACACACACAGACATCATCGTGAAAATGTTAAAATTGGATTCTAGGGACCTTAAAACGTGGTCATGTTTTGTTATATTATAAATATATATATATATATATATATATATATATATATATATATATATATATATATATATATATATATATATATATATAGTAAAAAAATATAACTTTATGTTACAGTTTGAGAAACGCTTGTTTAAAAAAATTCAATTCAAATTCAATAAGGGAATGCCCCCTTTCATCTACTACAACTTTTATTTGAATGATTTTCTTCTATTTTCTAAGAAAATAATTGGGGTATCCCGTACCCGAGAAACACCGTGTATATCAATTCCAGTTATACAGTGTGTTATTTAAGTAGGCGTACAACGCTTAACCTATGATAAAACTAACCCCATACATAATAAATCTGGCAATAATTTTTGTTTTACATCGGTTAAGCGTACAATAACACCCTGTATATTAAATAAACAATAATTAAATTGAGTTTGTTTAAACTAAAAGCAATTTCAAATTAATTAAATAGTAATCCCCAAGTACAGAATTCGGGATTATTTGAGTAATTAGTATAATTTAAGCATACATAGGAACAAAAATAAATAATTTACCAAAAATAATAACATAAAATAATTTCAAGGCTTTCCTATGTGCTTATTTATAGCATGTACCTACTCTATTTTACATAGTACATGCATGTTCTGTTTATTTACACTCTAATTTTTATTTTTTCCACGTATCAATGTCGACCGAATGTGCATACATTCTTGTTCTCTTATAATATGACACACAAGATTCTCAGAAGCAAATGTCTACTTAATGATCATTTTTAATTATTTCCATTTGTTCAAATGGTAACGCGACCTTAAAGGTTACTGTTTTGAAAGGTTAAGAACCTTTCAGTACATATTTTCAACTGTAAATTGTTTACATCTTTAAATTAAGTGAGAATTAAGTTAGTCAACATTTCTCGAAACATACAGAATGTCTCACAACTCGCGCCCCAGACGAAACTGACCGTCGACAATAGGTTGCCAACAAATAGAAGAAAATAATTTGCGGCTGCTTGCATAACGGAGTTACAAGACTTTTTAATCCACCAATCCCGGAAGGATATCTTGAGGTGTGATGATATTATTACAAAATTTCTAGGTTTTAAAAATACTACTAGTGAGTTACAAAATTTGTTTGACTTACTGTCATTTTGACACTTTAGAGTTGACTTTTCACTGTCAACAAATTTAAGTTAGCGAAGGTGTCATCCGAGATCATCATTTATATCGTACAGTGCAACGTGTTGTAGCAGCTGTGTAAAATGTGTTAAACGAAAATATTATTGTCATTTGATGTGGCATAACTTGACCAGTCTCATACGTCCTTGCGATGGCTCTCAATATCACTTTATGATCCACAAGATTTCTATCCGCAAAACGTTCCGAATAAACTCGTGCTGCCTCTCTGGCTCTACATCCACATTCTCCGAAAATTATAATCATTTCTAAGTAATCAGCGGCTGAATACATGGTAAGAATTTGCCTTTTTCTATTCATCTTGTCAAATTTAATTTGACACTGAAATTTTTCGAAAACTACAGTCGCCCACACATTATAAAGAAGATTTGATTTGTATAAAACACTAGTAACGTAAAATTTCGGCAAACACACGTTAAAGGTGTAGGTCTCTGATTGGTCAATTTTAAAACGTCTTTTCTCGAATATCTTTTAAGCTAGATTTATTTTTCTTCGAAATTACACATCCGAGTGCAGTCTCGTGTTTCCTCATTCGCTCTGGGGCGCGAGTTGTGAGACAGCCTGTATATTACAATAACAATTTAATATAATTAATAACCATAAAGCCCTAAACTATAAAAAATTAGAATATCTATTTTTATGAATTCTTTTACTTGGTATAACTTTTGACTGTCATGATAGAAACACCTTAAATAAAAGACAAGGTACAAAAACTAATTTAACTTCTTTGTCGTTTTGGTGTGTTTTCTGTTTGGGTGTCTCCGTCGACAGCACTTTGCTGTTCTATTTCCGTTTGTGCGTATACCGTGGCCCTGATCTCGTATGGATGTAGCATGTCATTGCCACGTACACATTCAGGATTCTCTACACACACACACACAAGTCAAGTTTACTCGCCCGCTTAGCTTACCCGACTCACTAATGAAGGTATTACGTACGGATTACGTATGACGACAAACTTAGGTACACACTTAAGTAATATGAAGCAAAATATGGGGCAGAGACGGGACAAGTGGACAGTTCTTTTCAAATGCTGGATAACTGCGACATAATACAAGAACAAGCAATATCCATTTTTCACCAAATTATAGGCCAATTCTGAACATTCATCTGTAAATCTGTAAATTCGTAAATCTGTAAGCTACGATAAATCTGTAACTACACAATTTACAGATTTGGCAATTCTGAACACATATCTGTAACAAGCTGAGTTACAGGCATATCATTTACGATCTCGTAACGTTTTGACATTTGCGACTAACTTCATAAATATTTTGTACTTGACGCGGAAAGCTGTTACAATGCTGTGTTTTTCACTAAATAAGTAAAAAAAATGTAGGTATAGGGCGCGAGCAGGCACGTGACTCGAGGGACCTTGACGTGCTTATAATCAGCTGATTTGTGTGCGCATGTCATTTTAACAAGAAGAATGTCATGTTGACAATATTTTTAGTTTTATATGCAATGTTGATATACAGGGTGATTCATCGGTCTGTCCTCTCTTTATAACTCTTTTATTTTAAGTCAGATAGAAAAACTCTTCAAATATAATTTATATGATATAGTATTATCTATCTACGTACCATATCCATTTGTATACAGGATGCTCCATTTAAGTGCAACAATATGTAACTTTATATTTCTTAATGGAACAGCCTATATTTATTTATTTATTTATTTATTTTGATAGTAAATTAGATTCCCTTTAAAAAAGTATTAAGTAATAAGGGGTCTAAAATTATAATTTAAGAAGTTATTTATCTTTATTCGTTGAATGATATGTTTCTATCATGTTATTATTAACAAAGTAAGCTATGGATAATTTGATCAATTGTTTCAAATTTAAACAAACAAGTTGTCCAAATACTCTTAGTTTATCATTGTTGATGTGAAAATGAATAATACAAATTTTAGTAAAGTTGAGATGGTTAATATAATATTTATAATAGAAAAATCTATTGAAGTTGATGAACAAATTTTCGAGCATTTATTATAATTTTGCATTATTTAGTCTGTCACTAAATTTTAATAGCTTCTTTGGAATTAGTGTAATGTTTAAAATAAGTATTAATAAAAAAGGATCAAAATTTTGTATTATATTATGGTTTTTTCCACTCTGAACTACTATTTTTTATGAACGTAAATAACTTCTTAATTTATAATTTTAGACCCCTTATTACTTGATACTTTTTAAAGGGAATCTAATTTACTATCAAAATAAATAAATAAATATAGGGTGTTCCATTAAGAAATATAAAGTTACATATTGTTGCGCTTAAACGGAGCACCCTGTACACAAATGCATATGGTACGTAGATAGACAATAATATATCATATAAATTATATTTGAAGAGTTTTTCTATCTGACTTAAAATAAAAGAGTTATAAAGAGAGGACAGACCGATGAATCACCTGTATACGCACGTTTTTTATTTATTTATTGTAATTTTGACGAAAGTTTCGACCTTAAAACTTCTTCATTTTCATGTTTTTCTAAATTTATCCTTAAACGTTACCCTGATGATGATCAAATTGTGATCGAAACGTTGGTATATGTTTAATTTTCAATAAAATTTCAACAAGAAGTGACTGCAGGTCCGTTATTTTCCCTATATTAATAATTTCTACAGTCGAATCATTCCAAACTATTTATTCCATATTGCGTCCGTCTTTCTAAGCGAAATGAATCATATAGCTCAGTACTTATTTTTCGTGCACCGATTTTACTTTTTTGTAATTACACGCGACCTAGATTTTTTGGTCTACATAACTACGAAGGTCAAACGAAATGAAATTATATTATTTTCACTTTTTTCTACAAATTATATAATAATGAAAGCTATGTAATTTGTTAATGTAAATGGGAGATTTGACGTAAGTTTTAGAACTTTAGAACATATGGAACTATGCAAGGATCGTTTCTAAATTTATATTTTGATCTAAATTTATTTGACGTTTATTTACTCATCTGTATTTTTATTGCCAAATTTATATTCGAAGGAAATCTATTTTTGTTTAACACCTTTGATCTACTTTTGAATTTTGGACTGCTGACTGCTGCATATTTACATAAGATGAAGAAGGAATTTCCTCCGAATTTCATACGAAAAGAACCTATGTTCATAAGACATGTTTTATTCAAAATGATTAAAGGAATACGCTAGTCCTGATACATCCTGTATACTGAACCCAAACTCGGGTCGGTTTATATATTTTTTAAATTATAAAATCCACACAAATGATTGGAAATTTGTACAAAATTCTTTCGGCACGTTTAAATATAGTCTTAAAACTTTTTAAAAAATCGGTGGTGAGTTTTTGATGAATAAGCACGTTTTAGAGTCCCTGGAATACGATTTTACTATTTTTACGATGATGTCTGTATTTATGTATATATGTGTGTGTGACGATTTTTTCGGATCCGATCTCAAATACTAAAATTCAAAAAAATATAATTCTTTCGTATTCTTTTTCTTTACATCCATAGGGCTATGATTCTTAATCTAAATGATAAAAGTGATCATGATTAAGTTGAATAATGTTTTTACGTTTCCTATTCGTTATCCCCACTTTCTCATTTTGTGATCACTAGACAACCTTCCCCCTTCCCTTCAAAATCAACCTTTTTGAGTGATTCACATGGATTCAGTTCAGAACAAATTGAAAATATACTATTTCGAGCGTAGAAATTTACGAATGTGGGGTTTGTGGCATCAAGTGAAATAAGATTTTTCTGCAAAAGCGTGTAATGAAGCACATAAAGATTTGTTTGAAATAAACATACTTCATATTCCTTACCAAGAACATTATTTTTTACTTCAATATAATCCATTTTCAATTCTGACTAACACTAGACATTTGATTATTTATAAAATAAAGTAGGATAGTTTGCATTAGTCTGCATATGACATTGACATTTGACACTAGATTGTGTTGTTTTCTTGCTATAATTTTTAAATCCTGTTTCAAAAGGGTCACGATTAAATGAATCAGGATTCACAAAATCACTATTACAACCCGAAGGAACACGGCTCATGTGAAGAGATGATTAGATTTTGGTTATAATTGATCAGCCGAAAGTACCCTCATTTTAAGATTTTCTTGAAAAAACATTGTTAAATATCAATTTTCCATATTTAATGTTATTATAAATATTAAAGAATATTTTATTCTCTATACGATTTGATTACAGTTTATTCTTCATATTCAATGGATATAGTGTTAAAAAATTATAAAGAAATTAAATTTCATAAAGTAGCTAGCTATGCTATAACAATGGAAACCGCTACTTTATTAAGAAAATGCAGATTGACAGATGTCTGTGTCAAGTGCAAGTGACATGTTTGTGTTATAATTTTCCTGGAAATATAGAATCTATTAGATACATGAAACTTTCTGTATGGAATTTGTACAAAATACATACAACTGACAGAAGGTAATGTACTTGAAATATGGAATCTTGTGCAAGAAACTTTTTGTATGGAATTTGTACAAAATATATGGAACTGACGGAAGGTAATAGCTGGCCACATCAGATTTTTTCATTTAGAATAATTGATCACGTACCCCATTGTAAAATAATAATAAAGACCTTTCTAAATGGGGTCAATAACATTAGAATAATCGTGAGAAAATGCTTAGAAATTCTCTTGGATTCCACAAATTTAATTGTATGTGTTTTCCTCGTAATATTAAAAATACTTGTTCAGTAAAATGATAAGCGTTTAGAAAACATAGTAGCAAAAAACAAAACAGTGTTCTGATTGTTATTAAAACAAAAGCTGGCGCTACATTTGACTGAATATACCGACGAGAACGGAATATCCGGCATTAATATTTATCAAAACCGTACAAAATACAACAGATGTGGACATTCTTTATTCTGGAGTACATTCGCTTTTATTTATTTACATACAACAGAACTTTAAAATTGTTTACTGGGGAAATACTCTGTACACATATTAAGGCCATAAAGTTATTTATTTATAAGAAAAAGTGGAGGGCTCCATTTCATTTTAACTTTATGTAGATGTGATATATTATAATAAAAAAGAAATGTTCAGTTGTATATCTTGTTCCATTTAAACCATTCGGTATTGTAGAGCATAGGGCATACTTTTGACCTCTCTGATTGGTTGAAATTAAAGGCATGAGAAGTTTATCCATTGTAATATCGGCTACTTACAACTGGCGCTGATGCGAGCGCAATCTACTGGATGGCTTAATGGAGTATGTGACTATGTTCGAATTTCTATATATATGTCATAAAATATAAAAACTAACCACTGTAGCTTCTCATTATAATAATAAAAACTAAACATTAATTTGTAATAATCTCGTTATTAACAATTTAATATTTTGGATTGTGTTTCTGACGAGACGATCGAGCCGAGAAACTACATTGTCTCGTCTCGTTCCGTCTAAAAGACAAAAAATTAACTCTCGTCTCGATTTTTTCTCGTCTCGAACAATGGAGTCTCATCTCGGCCGAGAATCTCGACGAGATTTCTCGATTTTTTAATGGATCTAATATGTAATTTATTATTATATACTTACCGTGAATACATATAAATAATATTCAGGGTTATTAAAAAAATTGAGACAACTATTTTATTCAATATCAATTTTATACCTATACAACAAATTAAAGTTAGAGACAGAATAATTTGATACAGCGCTACTATAATAACAAAATAATGTTCTTATTCATGAACAGTTACAAATAAACAACAAGTTAAAAAAAACTTATTTTAGAATAATAAAATGTATAATATAAAAATAATGTTAATTGTTAGTATAAACATTGTTTAAGTAAGGGTGATTAGCGAGCAGTTGATTAGCATTGTTTTATCTCTGTCAAGCGTTTATGAATTAGTTTAGAGAAAAATACTTCAAATAACAGTCGTAGAAAAATTTAATAATCTGCATCTTTTATTTGAAGTATTTTTCTTTAAAATAATTAATAAGCGATTGAGAGTTGAGAGATAAAACAATGCTAATCAACTGCTCGCTGTAGTGTTCATACTACCAGCCAGGCAATTTGCACCACCAAAAGGCAAATTATATGCTTTGCTTAAATAAAATAATGAAAAGCAAAGTTAGATATCATTTAAAATAATGGACATTACTGTCAAACATTCGAACTGCTTTTATTTATTTAAATCGAGTTTAAAATTACTCTCTTTAACGTCTCGTCAAATTTTAAGTGTTAAAATTAAATAAATATATGATCACGCTTTTTACCCATTACTGGGTGTAACACTCTGTCGATAGATAGTTTTATTTAAGAAATTTTAGCCCGATCCTGTATTAGATTTATAATTTAAAAAAATATGATTATTTTTTAATACAAATTTACAAAATGTTCCAATGAAAATATAAAAAACTGTACTTTTAAAAATACAAAAAATTGTCGAGAAATCTCGGAATAATTGTCGAGAATCGAGAATCTCGACATGTAAGTATCGTCTCGTTTCGTGAGTTCAAAAAGCTCTCGGCGAGACGAGAAATTTCGAGACGAGACGGGACGAGATTCGAGAATGTCTCGTCTCGTCAGAAACACTAGGAGAAAGGATATATGCCATAAGTATGTTAGAATCGTGGACGAAGACAGATAGACTGCGAGAAGAAAAGAGGCAGTTATAAATCAGCCTATCAGCGTCGCGTTTATGTTGTAATAGCTATGGTAGGGTATGGCATGGTCACATCTGGCTATAACTATCTCTTTCCCTCCCAGTCTGTCTTTTTTCACGTTTCTACCATTGTCACGTCACAAATCCCTTCCCCAAATTTTTAATAATTATTTTCTCGTAAAGTACGAATAATCAATCGATGTAAAAAAAATACGGGTATTTTATTTTTTTGTCTAGTATCATATTATGTAAAAATAAAAACTTGGTCACATACCCCATTGTAACAAAGTATAAATAATTTCTATCATATATCATACAATATTTCTTAAAAATATTAAACTCTTCATTTATTATTTTGTTAATAAAGTTTCGTGGCATCTATTTGTGACGTCACCGAACGATGAATC